>BSAI01000005.1:20072254-20286019 GCA_036245035.1 Adrianichthys oophorus | reverse complement strand
ATTGCTTGTTTTCCAGTTCCCCATGTACTGGTTCAGTGTTCCTGCCATCATGAAGGGCTGGATCGACCGTGTGCTCACATGTGGCTTTGCCTTCACTAAGGAGAAGCGTTATAGCCAGGGCCTCCTGAAGGTGAGGCTTCAGTGCAGATGTCTGCATGGACTTGAGCTTATGAGCTGAACTTCTCCTCCTTTTATCCAGGAGAAGAAAGCCATGCTTTCCTTCACCACTGGCTCTCTTGAATCCATGTTCAGCGCCACTGGCATCAATGGAGACATGAACGTCACTCTGTGGCCAATCCAGGTGCTGAAAGCAGTAACAGTCTTACTTGAGACACAACCTGCAGAAGTTCTAACACACTGGTCCTTTCCATGCAGAATGGTATCCTGCATTACTGTGGCTTCCAGGTTCTGCCTCCTCAGGTCTTCTGGGCTCCTTCTTGTGCGTCTCCTGAAGCTCGTCAGGCCATGTTGGAGGGCTGGCGCTCCCGACTGCAGGGCCTGCTGGAAGAGAAGCCGCTGTCCTTCATTTCCTTGGACTGCTTTGACCCAAAGGCTTTCCAGTTGACTCCTGATGTTCAGGAGAAGCATGCCGGCAAGGAGTTTGGTCTGACAGTGGGCATCCACCTGGGCAAACCTCTGCCACCCCAGAACCAGATGAAGGCTGGATGCTGAACATAGTCTAATTTGTATGTGAAATAAAAGCATGTTTATCTCAACCTTGAAATATTGTATCAAACTTCCCTTCGGTTTTGGACACTTCCTTAAAGGTACAAGGCTGCATTATATTCACAGACTTGGAAAAGTTGAGTAATCTAAGGTGGGCACAAGTATAAAGACGTTGGAGTAACTCTCTAATGCATTACAATTTGGCACATCTAAAAAATGTCTCCCTTTGCTCCCCATATTTCAGACTAGAATCTCATCTGGACTTCTGTGTAAAGAAATTTGCTGGGAGCTCTGTCACTTGCAGATATTCTTGCTTGTTCCACTCTGCACCCCATTATCAATTACGGCTTCACTTTGAACCAACAGCTAAATTACCAGTCTTCCCCTCTGAAATTGCGTTCTATGGCTTTGCATTTTGCATGTTGAGCTCAAAGGTCCTAAAAGCCCATTTGCCGAAAGTGGCCGCTTGATTGCGGTTTGCCGAAGGTGGCGTGAACGTAGCTGCACTCCTCACACCATCCCTCATCCACCCTGTTCTTCACCCGGTGCAGTTCTTTTGCACAGTCTGCCCTCTAACTACATCAGCGTCTAGGTTCTGGGATTTGTCTATCATCCAAATTCTTCCCAAGCATGCACATTCAACCAAGTGCCTAACTGCCAAAAATTATGGACTTATTTAATGCACTCTTTGGTAACACTAAATCTTTACTAGCATTCCTAACCTTCTTACTGAAATGATGGCACCACAGAGCCTTAAGCATTCCTTGGAAAATATATACCACTGGCAGGTGCATCTAATTCCACCAACTGTAAATGATCAAAAGATATTCTTTTTCTGAAAATGAGCTAATCTTGCTTTGCAAACCACGTTGGGAATTTTTTCAAATGTTGCAGTCCATAAAAGCCTAATATAAGCATGCTGGTTAGGCGTTGTGAGCATTATTTTGGTTAAAAGAATCCTGCAGAGGCTGAGTGCTTTTCCCAGAGAAGGGGCTTTTGTTTGGGTATGGAGGAAGTAGCAGGGGTGAGGGGCTGAGGCACACTTAAGGAAATGGCCTTGCACTCTGATGTCCAGGCCGCAGCGTGTAACGTGTACGGACTCGGAGTGCACACTTCACATCAGCTGAGGTTGCACAAGGTCACGGTGTGTTTGTACCAGACTGAGTCTGGGCTCACCTGCCTAAAAGAACAGTTCCAGGTGTCCCAGTAAAATCATGAACTCCTGTGAACCAAAAAAGACCTGCAAACATTTGATCCCCTGACGCTCCATTAAAATGTGTCATGAATTGCTTTATGACCACTGGCACCACTTTGGAAGTAGGGCATCATGAGTAGACAGATGTGGAGTTGGCACGGTTGGGGTCAGGATTATCTGAAGTTCATCCAGATCTCTCATTGTCCATCAACATTTTCCCACACTGGAAGGCCACTTCTGTCCGTCTCAATGGAAGGAAGTGGGTACCGTACTTCTGCCGGGCTTAAAAGAGTCCGGAAAAGCAGCCTTTTCTGTGTGATTCAGACACAGAGGGTTGATAAAAGATTTGTTGTTACTTTTGAGATTTTAAAGAACGTTGTCACATTGAAAAGATAATCAAGATGGCATAATTTACTCTAAATGTGAATGTTTTTTGCTTAATTTAGGGCTGTAAAACAATATTTACTACCATAAGTTGTAACTTTTTTCAAAATAAGAGCTGAGCAAAAATAAAAAATAACTCTGAAATTAAAGAACATCTCTACATTTTGACTAAGAAGGGACACGTTGTTCTTTGCAAACTCCTGGGTGTTTTGATTGGCCCATAAATTGGTCCCTGGGTTTTTTCCAGATGTCACAAGTGTAACAGCAGGCCAACTTTTAAACACTGTGACCCCTTGTAGGCAGAGAAGGGGGCACAGGGAGAGGGAAAAAAGCATTGCCATCATTTATATGTCCGCTATATTGCACTGATATGTGCATTCATAACATGGGAGCAAAATGCAAAAGAAAAAAAATAGCTTATGGAAAATTTTTTTTTGCAGGGATTGCAAATCATGCTTTATTTTTTGCAAACATAGATTGGATTTTTGCATGAGTAGTTACAAAAAAGTGAAGCTATCATTTTTCTTTTCTTTTTAGATGCATAAATATCCCTGAAATGCTTTTGATTAAAAAGAACTCAGCTTCAGTGCGGGAGAGGATTAATGCCTGAGGATCAGGAGGCCCACGAAAGGCAGATGAATTAAGACTGGCAGCAGGAAAGGTTTGTAATGAGGAACTACCGGTGAAAACTTTTAAGCCTTAACTTTCCAAGAGCCCCCCCTTTACCTTTGTACCACAAAGTGGGCATTGTGTGTGTACCCCATCATTACGGAACTGAGGAATTCGCTGTGACATCTGAGCGTGGTCGTCCCCGAAGCTGCAGCCTTTTGAATCAAGTTTTTCTCGCTGCCTTGCAGCTGCCTTTTTGAGTTTTTGATAGAAATCTGCTTCACTGAAAAATAATTCAATGCTTGTTTTCACTCAAACAAACGAAGAGAACATATAGTAGAATATAACAAACAAAAAATATCAAAGCAGTAAAGACAAGCACAAGCGCGTCGATATGAGAAGAAAAGAAAATCATGATCAAAACCTGCGCAGCTGCTAGGAAGAATTAAACAGAATTGTTATCTGCAACAGCTGTGGAGGAACACGACCACATGCAGAGCCAAGGAGGAGAGAAAACATGAAAAACAAATAAAAACAAACACCAGCTCCTTCCTCTTTATGCACTTTTGCAGGATATGTCTTTCATTTCTTGTCCGACTTCTCCTCATGTCCGTCCTTCTTTTGTGTTGTTGGTCTCCTCTCACCCACATGGAAACGCACAGGAAACTTTTAGCACAACTTCTTTTTTCACACATCTTTTGGGATTTTATTGTTTTCCCATGGGATCTTGTTTCTTGGGGGATTTGACGTGCGGTTTAGCACGCCTATATGTATTTACTTTCACAAATTTCCCCTGACAGATGCCTCTCTCAGCCGCTCTGCTCCTGCAAGCCTGCGCTTTGTAACTCTGCAGCTCTTACACGGAAGGCCTGCCACCCTCGCTCTGATGAATGCATGGACATCACGCTATTGGATTCCACTCAAGCTCTGATGTATGGAGCCCCTGGTACCAGGGAGGCTGACGTGAGGCAGCAAAGCTGGTTCCTATTTATGAGTCAAGGTTGAGTGTATCTGGAAGGTTTGTGGAAAGCTTTTGGTGGTTAGGGGTGTCAATAGTGACAAGGTTAAGACTGCAGTCAGCTTTTGTGCTCCTCTTTAAGTCTTTACAGTGTAATGAAAAGCAGATCTGAGCGATTTTCACCACCAAAAATTCAGAGTAATTGGAGGAACAGGCATGCACATAAACAGAGCAGATCTTATCTGACACCTGTCAACTTCTTCTGCTTTCTGTTCATTATTTCATCTCTTTCAGACCTTTTTGGTTCCCTCATGTGACTATAAACAATAAAAACATAAAGAATCTTGGGTTTATCAATATTTAACAACTAAAATCAAGGTTAATCGTTAGTAGCCTGGGGCATTTTTGAGAGTTTTGTTTTGTTGTTGTTGAACTGTCATGCGATTTATTTATTAAATTAATTAACTATGTAAATAATTAACTTAATTAATGTGTTTTTTTAGTTACAGATTAAAAATGATATTAACACAATAACAAATCATTTATCTGTAATTAATTAATTGTGATTAAAGCAATAATTTGACTACCCTTGTTGCTTTACCACTAAACTTGCTAATGTTTTATTACCATGTTTTTAGTACAGATAGTTTGCATTATGTAACGCAATAATTCCACATGGAACTGGTAACTGTACAAAACAACTCCATAGAATTAATGTTACGATTTTTTTGTTAAAAAACAAAGCAAAGACAAGGTCAAAATTAGGTGGAAAATGTCTAAAAAAAAAGGGCAAAGCTCAACTAAACTATATAAAAAAACAAAAACATTTAAATACTTTTTTTTTTTCGCAAAAATTGTTTAAACGCAATGCATTGTGGTCTGTATTTCCCAGTCTGGTGAGCATCGATGCACACTGTTTTTTTTGCAGAGAATTCTGGGAAATTTCTAGGGCACTGGATTTTGAAATTGTTGATTCGGACACCACTTAAAAATAGTGAGCGCTACATGGTGCACTACTGTGTATACATATATACAGTAGTATATATAGTAAGTGTAGTGAAGGAATTTGGACACAACCAGTGTTTCAAAGCCTTATGTGAGGATTGTAAACTTTGGTTTAGTTAGGCTATGTTATGGTTTTGAGTCATGTTTTGTTTTAAATTGACTTCCAGTCACACCAGTTTCCGGCTGTCATGATTCACAGCTGTCTTTATTTCTGTTAGTTGCCTTCAGTCATTTAAAGTGTCTGGTTTTCAGGTCATCTGCTCTGTGTTGTCATCTTTTTGTTTCTCCGTGGGTTTTTGTCTTGCTCAAGTTTATTTATCACATGCTACCAAGTATGGTTTCCGGAATTTCGTTTCCTCCACCACAAATTCCTGGCACCTTTTCCAGAGGGTCTCACTATTATGTCATAACTCTTGTTATGTTTGTTTATTCCAAAAGTTATAAAGCTAATAACCTTAAAACCTTCATGTTAAATTTTGAAGTAAAAACATGCTAATGAGGGGTCAGTGTCATTCTTACGAATTGTAAACAGTTGATGCCACCGCCAAATTTAACTGTGTTTTTGGAGGCTACTGGGGAAGTTCACACAGAACCTGCATGTCTGAGTATCTAGAAGCAGTAAAAGGAAACCACCTGAACCAGATGCAAAAAGCTTGAGGTGATTTTTCCGTTGCTCTTTTTTCATGCTTTAATCATCGAGTGCTGCAGCGGCCTTTTTATTTATTTTTATTTGGGAGAGGAAATAACATTTACAACGTATCAGCATCCAGATCTTTTCCCATATAACTAAGTCAAACTTCCTTCTTCTGGGATGTTTATTCATCATACAATTGTGTGTTGTGTGCTTTACACGCAATGTAATGCTTATTTGTTTACGCTCAGTAAGGGCAGCAGTGTTTAGCTTTCTGTAGAGGTCCACACTCTTGTAAAGCTTGAGATATCACGTGGAACCACAGGATGGGGAGATACCTGCTGGTTCTGGTGTCTGCTGAAGCTTTTACTGCAGGCTTCTTCCAAACATCCCTGCATTCCAGCAGCAACCACGGCCCATTTGTCATGCAGTGTGACGGGGCATTAGAGGGAAAAAATTGCTCAACATATACTCTTGTGCGCTGCTTTCAGTAGAAAGAGCTGTAAAGCACACATGAAGATTGGCAGGATAGAATTACAAGATGAGAGGTGCAAAACTGAGGATGGACACCTTTTCTTAGCCTGCTGATGGATGCTGTTGTTCATTTATCCTAACTCACCGTCCCCTGCAGCAAGGCTTTTTGTCAACTATCACCTGTCTTCTGTAGGAATGAAAAAGTGTAAGTTGCTTGGTGTTTGCATGGGAAAAGTTGAGGGAAAGGACTGACTTTTGAACGGCATATCTTTATGTTTAAAATACGACTGCCTCCAGTGATACAGAGCAACGTTAATGGACTGCATGAGCTGCAGCCATTCATGGCCAGCAGCTAAACTTTGACAGATTCATCGATGGAAGAGAGAAACTGAGAAAACTAAGCTTTCATAAACAGCTTGAGTCATTTCTTTTCAGCACTCACTTCTTTATAATGTAAGTTTTTCCAAACATCTTGGCCTTTAGCCTACAGCCAAACAATGGATTTTTTTCTCCTCCAAATTGATCTATAGGAAGATTTTTTGTCTTCTTTTTTAAAACTTAAAGACCCAGACTGATGAAAATTGTGTTTTAAACATGTTTGTGTGGCATTTTTCTGATGATGGAGGCCTTTTTAAAGAAAATTAAGGTTAAAATTGCATTTTAGAGAATTTCTTTGTTCAAACTGTCATGCTTTTTACACAGCTTTTTAAAATTTTCATTTAAACTTTGAAAATAGCTCAAAAGATGATTGGAGTGGGACTTAGAAAAACGTGTAAATGTTAAAAACATATGTAGGCCTTGTTTTTTTTTTCGTGGGCGTAACGCAGACACGCTGTTAAGACCGGCTCTAGGTTGACGTCATGAAATGGACGGCACGCACAAGGAGTGACAGGCGGTGCCTAGGTGATCGAGACGTCTTATTTCCAGGTAGGAAAAAAGGTTTGTAAAAATAGCTCATATTTCATAAAAAATTAGTTCTTTAGTGTGCCAAAGGTAATAGATTATCATACATACAGATGTAGTTTACTCTGAAAGGCTTAAGAATAGAAGGCCATTAAGTCAATCAACCCCAGAGGAAACACAGTCAGACGAATGTTTTTTGATGCTAAGCTTTTTTTTAAAAATAAAAGTTAATATCCAGTAAGTAATGAATCTATTGAGTAAATGGCAGCCCTTTTGGGTGCTGTTAGTGTCTGAGATTCATGGCCCAATGATCGGGGTCATGTAATCCCTATGCAAACAGAGCTGGAGCCAGGTTTGCATAGCCAGCAGTAGGTCAGACTTGTTTCACAGTGAAGTTAAAATCCACTCAGAACAGAAAGGTTGTAGACAGGGTTTTGGATCCTTGAAGTTGTACTCCTTTGTGTCTTATTGAGCCTTGACCTTTGACTCTCAGAGGGTCTGATGCGTTGAAGTGACTGGCACAGTGGCTTTAGATAATTGTACTTATTTTGATCAAATCTGGAGATAAACTACGAGAACGCGCTGTTCCCAGCCCTCTCAAGCAATCAAGCAAATAAAAGAATGCTTTCCATGTTAAGGAGATAATATTCTTTACCCTTTGGATTGTATAAAGGTGCACATAAAAAATTTTTCATGTATAAAAAAGAATGCAAACTTGAACATCAAGTGCAACAGTCGTGCTTAGTGACATATCTTGGAACAGGTATTTCCTCCCTCTTGCCTGCATTGGTTCTCCACTATACATTACCCAGTAGTGAAAGGAATTTCATTTGCTGTCAGCCTTACATTTGTGACACTTACGTCCTCTGACCATACATTCAAATCACTGTTCAACATCTGCTCTATTGTTAGTCTGGGCCTTTTTTCCTTATCAACACTTACATCACTTTTATTCTGTTAATGCTCTTGTCTTTACTTCCAGTGGTTGGTTCACCTCCATGCTTTGCTCCAATGTTTCAAGCAAACCAAACTTCTGATGAGGCAGACTAAGGGTGTATTTAGACCGGAAATGTCCTTTGATCCGGACCGAGTTTGCTTAATTTGGTCTGAATCGAGTCCCGAACCTTGCGTTTGGCAAATCTCTTCAGTCATTGGCCAGAAATTACAAGGGCGGGGCAAAGCAACAAGAGGTGGAAATTATGGAAGTCCTAAGCTTGCGATCCTTGTGAGGATAGTTCACTTAATCAAACTTTATAATATCATGGACCAATTTTGAACGTCTGTTACGTCAGGCGCAACACTTTTACCAGCTGCTTTGGTACGATGGAGGCATGCTGCAAGCCGGTTACTGAGTTACTATAGATTGAAAACAGTATGAGAATCAATGTGTAGAACGTTAGAAGTTGTTTTAATGAGCCTGCATTCATCCGACCACATTTCAATGTGTTGAATCATTGCTCCACTTTTGTTCACGGCTCCCTGTTACATCACGTTAAGACCGGCTGTGGTGGCCAGTTGTTCCACTCCAAGCACAGAGGAAATTCGGAGCAAACCGGCGCATGGTCTGATTGGAAACAAACCGAGACCACCTCGAAAGATGGATCTGAGAGCGGTTCCTGGTGAGCTTTGGTGTATTCAAACTGAAAGTTCGTTCCGTATTGTCGGGAGAAACGAACTCTGATTCACTTTAAGTGAACCAAATGTATCCAGTCTGAATAAAACCCATCTGTAATAGCACAGTCCAATGTATTGGACTACTATTGTGGCGGTGTCTTTTTTTTCTATTTAAATAAAATCTGTTGCTGTGGTGAGAATTTTTCACTTTTTCTAAAGGGCATGTTTTTGCAGTTTTGCTCATGGACCTGTTTGATTTCTCAGCAGGGCCACGCTCTGTCTGTGAAACATGCACCTGCATGAACAAATCCCCAAAAAGCATGAAATACATCTGCAGCAACAATAGTTTCCAAAACCCAAAATGAGCTCCGGTTTAAGGAAGGACTCCCAGGCTTTTGTTCCTTCAGCTGTTTCAGTGGTCTGATGCTCTCCTCAGGGCTTACATTTCCATCTACTCTGTTTACATAGTTTCAGCTTCACTCACACGTGCTTTTCCTGTCTGAAACACAACAAATGAATAATAATTAAGTAAAAAATGAGCGAGGTTAGACAAGGGATGAGGATGAATGTGAGGGAGTGAGAACAGCGTGGATGGAGCCTCAGAGCAGAGACAGAGGTCGACTGGTGACAAATGAGTTCAGAAAGAGTTTGGGAGGTACCCTCTGAATGGATATTTGCACTAAAATAGAATGAGCCTGTCAGACCCACCACCTCGTTTCAGGGCTGGACCACAAAAGGAGCAATAGCCATTTGAACACATTTTTCCACCCTTGTTTTGTATCCAGACCCCTTTTATGTTTTCATGTGGCTGCCAACCCTTTTTAACCTCCTTATCTCCAAATCATGTTGTTGGTCCATTGTGTCATAAAGTTTTTGAAAATGCTCCAAGATGATTTTTATACAATAATCCCTTCGGAAGGGCATTTAAATGGAACAATTCAATGATGAATCGTTGATTCGAATGTTTTGCTTTTTAGCAAAAGGAGCAACCTCCCCATTTGCAACTTTGATGAAGTGAAGCGTCTTGGCTCCAGATGATGTTTATGCTTGTCAGAACACATATTTCTTTACTTAGTAAAGTGAAAAAAGGTAACAGAGGAGGGGAGTCCTGGCAGTTATCCACTTTCAGAGGGAGGATTAGTCGCTTGTTCTCCAAACCTGCCTAATCACTTTCAGGGTAATGGGGGTCTCCTGGAGCCCATCCCAGCCTTCATTACTGGCAGGAGGTGGGCTGCATCCAGGACAGGTCGCCAGTCCATCACAAGGAGAAAAAAACAACCACACACATCTTCTCCTGTAACGAATCTAACATGCATGCTTCTGGACTGTGGGAGGAAACCAGAAAAGCCACATATGCATAAGTAAACGTGCAAACTCCACACCGAAAGACCTCAGATGAGATTCAAACCAGGATTTCCTCGCTGTGCCTCGGCGGTTATGTACAACTGTCGCGCCACATTAAAAGCCTTCAGCAGGAATGTGTCGAATTAGGAGTTGCATGTATTTACACTGGAGTACGGAAACAATTACTCAGAGTTTGAATCCCAGAAGAAAGAAAACATGAAACATTATCTTATTCTATTCTTTTCTCACTTTTTTGTGAGTCACTTGCATTTACTTTGAAAGTATTTGGACCAATAGATTATCAGTTTTAGATTGATCAGACTAGTAATAGGGTTGCTGGAGCCAACCCAGCTACTGTTGGGCAAAGGCCGGGTACACCCAGAACAGGTCACCAGTCTGTTGCATGGCCACACACCCACATCCACACCTAGGGGCAATTTAGAGACGCCAATTAACCGGTGAAGAATGTTTTTGGACTGTTGGAGTGTCTGAAGAAACCCACGCATGCACGAGGAAAACATGCAAACTCCACACAGAAAGGACTCAGGCGACATTCAAACTGTGGATTGTATAGGAACTGGACTGAGTGACACCCCCCCCCCCACCCCCCCACCCCCCCTTTGCGTACCTGCTAGCTCCAAGAAGCCGAAAATGCTAGAGACTTCTATTGGGAAATAAACAGTTCTTACTCAGTCATTCTATTTGTTAGAAGAACAATTCTTGTTCTGCTACATCTTTTGTTCATGTTCTTGCTAATCTTAATTTTTGAATGTTTTTCTTTCTTTCTTGGAAGTTGTTCAAGTGGTAAACTGGCCAATCAGATGCTTCAGTGAAAGCATGTGGCGCCTGCTGACCCCCACCTTGAACATTTGATTTACAGATTCTCTCGAGCCCACTCTCAGTAGAAGGGGTGTGGACTTTGAACAAGCTTGCTCATAATTGGTGACAGTTGTTGCTATGGAAACATTGATTCAGGTGACTCAGACCAATCAGTGTTGACTGGATCCAAATGGTGGCGCCCATGGAAAAATGAAAAGTGAATTGGCTTCATTTTGCTGGAGGTAAGGAATGGGTGATGTCACACCCGGCTGTATGCATCTCTATATACAATCTATGATTCACATCAGGCCTTCTGGTTGTGCGGCGAAAGCGCTCACCCCCATTCTTTTACTTCAAAACATTGAAAAGTCTTGTTTTTCTTTACTATCATTTAATTGAAATATTTTAGAGTATTTTCTTTTAAGCATTCTCAGCAGCTGTGTTCTATTGTTTTACGAACTTGTTTGTTTCCTGTCTCTTACATCCTTCAGCTTTAAAAACCCCATTAGATTTTAAATTAGCTTCATTTTCCTACCAGACAGCATGGTCACACACACACCCACCCTCTGTGTGAATGAGGACTGTAGAACATTGGTTGGCAGCAGTCTGCAGGGCTACGGATGCTTATCAGAAAGGCTTACACCCCCCCTCCCGATGCTCCTGATATGGAAGACAATGGGTATGCGTGCATAGTGAGAGCTTTCTTTAAAGCCGTGCTGATCCTGATTTCACTTCTTTGCTCTTTCATGAGGTCAGTCTAGCCTGCTGGCTGTATTCCAACACTAAATGGAGTCAGTCATAATAAACCCTAAAGTGAGATGACCTGTGAAAGCCGTGTCTTTGTCACGACAAAGCATGCCACACAAAGCAAACCTGGTTAAATCAATATTTTGTCCTTTGGCCATCCTCAATGGACAGAATCCCGATTTGACTAAAACACTTGTGTCCTGGAATTCCAAATCCACATTCCGCCGGTTCTGCTTCCTTTTGTGATCCTGTCTTTGTACTGAACTTGGGGTTAATTGCTCGGGTGGAAGCAGCTGTGAGGCCACCAGAGCTGCAGGTGAGCAGCTGCTCTCAGCAAACACACCAACCTCCCACGCTGCTTTGTGCCGCTTCCCAAGACTGTTTCTAAAACGTGAATGAATCAAGTCCCAACAACAATGAAACAACAAGGCTTCCGAGAGTAGCTGATGTCGTAGCCCCGAGGAAAGAAAAGACTGTATGCAGGTCATAAAATTCAAAACTCACTCCTTTTCTCTTTAATTCATTTGCTGAGGGTCCTCTAAATGATTTGAAATGATGGGTGAATTGCATCAGATGACAAAGCAAATGGTTGTTTGTGTACAGTAACATGTGAAAGTGCGAATGCTGGGTTTAACCCATTTGATGGTTTTGGGTGGAAGAAGAAGTTGATGCGGTTTACTGAAAATGTAGTTTCATAATGATATATGCTGGGGTGGAGCAGCTCAGGGAGCACACCGTTCTTCACCACATAAATGCTTCAGTTTGGGTGTTTCTGCTGAATGGAGACTTGTCATATGTTTTGTCTGCAGTTATTCACCGTCAATGTTATGAACACAGAATCATCAAAAACTCAATAAATTATGCATCATTGATTGCTCCTCAGCTGATTCTAAAACAATGGAATTCTGTCATTTTTGTTCTGAATGTGTTCAAACTCTCAGACAAATCAAAGTTTCTATTGCTTTTTATTGTAAGACCGCCTACATTTACTCGTTTTGCTATCACTTCCTGTCAAAGAATAGAGCATGAGATGCTCAGTACTTATGGATATCTCAAGCACATTACAGCCTTGTCATATGCACCTGTATGGGGGGTTGACCCGCTCAGATGCCGCGGGGTTTTTGGGTTGTCAAGACCCGTGAAGGGTCATAGACAGGATGTCAAGGGGAGCGCAGTGAGCAGCATTTGCACATGATCACCAAGTGCCTGGAGGATGCCTGAGTCTCACCTACTTCACCATTACTTACCCTTACATGCTGTTTGACATGTCCACAGCATGTCCAAAGATAAAAAATGTGCACGAAGATTTGTGACTAAGGCCTAAGCAAACTGTGCTAAGGCTGGCTGGCAGAGGTAGACCAGAGTTCAGTTCTGTAGATTGTAGTCTGGTTCATGTCTAGTGTGTTCACTAAATGAAGAGAAGGCGACACTTAAACAACAAATGCTCCTTGAACTACCATAACTCTTTGATTGTTGTTGTGATTAACCTAATTCCACCACACTCTGGCGCAGAGAAAACTCTGAGAAAATCTGCTTTTCTCTGTATGAACATCATCTGGTTTACACTGATTGCGTAAGCATGTCACCACTGTGAAGCGTTGCATATTAAGCTGCTTTTGTGTGAATGGTTGAAAAGCTACGGTAGTTCACCAAATGTCAACATTGAAGCTAAAGCTCTTGTGATGCGCTTTAAGTTAGCTAACCTTCATAAGTGAAACAGGCTTGTTGCTTTTTGTTGTGAGCTGCTTGGGGAGTGCGGACAGAAGTATTGCGTGTCTGACAATCACCTCTATTTTCTGCAGAGTATAAAGTTTGGACTAAAAGACAAAACAAGTGTCCTGTCGTTCAGATGAACACAACACTGACAATGGTCTGAACCCGTCTGCACTAAGACTAAGCTAAACAACAACTAGTGCTCTGTCAGTTGCTCTGAAGGCTCGATATAAAACCAAAACAAAAACCAAACCGCGTGTTTGCCACCATTCATCCAGCCTCTAGCAAGGCTGGATGAGTTTCCAAAGACTAAATCTTCCCTGACTTCATTGGGGAAGACAGCTGCCCTCAGTAATGTTTTCACTTTTTACTCATCTGTGGTCATCTCCTCTTTATGAATACACCAGACTTCCAATGTCCTGTGAAAAGTGCCCCGGGGAAGGAACACACCACTGTACTCTGGCTGGTTGGCCCAGTCTTGTTTTTTGTACAATAACAGACTCTTGCATTAGTTTATTTTAGTGTATACATTCATTATTATAAGTGTACCCTTTATTCCATGAGAACGAGCAGAATCGTCGACAATCGTTTAACAATATTATTAATATATTTTGTCCTTTTAGGTTATTTGTTTTGTTTGCTGTCAACTACTGACTCTTGTTCTACTGTTTTTATTGTTGTAATATGGCTGAAAAGCCATTCATTTTAATCCTAATAAAGATGTTTTTTTAAAAAAACATACATTTAAGAGTTTACATATTCTCTTTTGTTAATATGAGTCTTTTACCAACATTTGGAACATATCTAGTTAAAACTAAGAAAACAAATTATATTTTAATACATTAGCAGATATTTTTCTCCCACTAGTTTACAGTCCCTCACAACCCCAACCTAACATTACTGCTCCAACACAAATGGTGAGTAGCCAAATATTGGAGCTATCCAGCCGTACTGTTTTGAGCCAGATGCCAGCTCACACCAGGAAAACATATGGATCTAGTTGTCTACAAGTGAATGGATGAAGGTACGTTCACACCAGGCATGTGTTTCACGTGTAAGAGCACGGTTCACGCACGCTTTTCTGTAAAACACGCAGCAGACTGCATTCAAACATACATTTACATCATCAGACTTTGGTGCGTGTGCGGGAACTTCCTCGTTGTCGTTTCCTGTCGCGCTTGGCTGAAGCTGGGAGTTTCGCCTGCGGTGATGCCATGTCAACGCGCGTTCAGCTGGGACCAGCCCTGGAGGCGTAGCTTCTCTGAAACAAGTGCGGGTAGCCGCGCTGCGCCGCGCACGGGACTCCGTCCGATTCATTCAGGAGGCGGGGTGAGCCACACTGACGCTCTTGCGGAGCAGAAGTTGCGCTTCAGCCTCAAAAACTCCCACCTAACATTTCAGTCCTTCAGACGAGAAAAGAAGATTAAAGGGAAGAGAAGGAAACAGAGGTAAGATGCCTGAAAACCTTTTCTGCGCGAGGAAGGAGGAACGTTGGACGGCACAGATGCTGGACGCGCGCTTTGCTGCTTACATTGGATCTATTCAAGTTTTGAAAAACTTGATTTATAGGCTATTTACTATATTTTCAAATGAATGTTTGACCTCCAGACAAAAATATTTCATGTAAAATGCAAAATACCCCCCAAAACCGACAGTTTTTTCTCGCTCTTTAATAGCCGCTTCTTTATGTTTGTCTTCAGATTCAAACCCTCAGTCAGTCAGGCTTCCGTCAGCTCACAACTGATGGCAGAAGTTTGCTTCTCGCCTGATATAAATCAACCATAGCATCTGTGACTTTGTGTGCGTTTTCTGCCGGCAGCAGGCTGGGATCTCTCCTGCTGTTCCATGCGTAATGACGCAGAGAACGACATTGTTTATCTACGCGGAAACATCTTGTTCTATTCAAAGATTTTTATCCTGGAGCATGGAGCCGGTAGATCGAGACCGACAGGAGGAAACTTTGTCAAACACGTTGCACCTGCACTCCTCTTGTCGGCTGCATTTGCACATGAAAAAATGACCCTGGTTTGCTTCATTCTGTGTATTGTGAACAACAAAAGAGCTTTGGCCGTTTTTGTTAGAGAAACGCAGGTCAGAGAAGGAGCAGAGAGGAAACGCAGGAGATCAAGCTGGAGAATGGAAGAGACGAGCTCCATTTGCTATCTTTTGTGTTATCTGATTTTGTGGGTGTTAAAATGTTAATTGGTTTGAAACCTACCTGGCACCCTTAGGCATTTTCCATATAATATAAGATCATTTGAGAGAAAGACTAACTTTGCTCTTAAGACCTCTCAATTTAAATGACTGGCATCCCCTGATAGATTCAAAAGAAGAAGAAAAAAGATGAAAGGAGTTTTTTTTTAATCTAAAAAGAAAAAAGTTTGGCCACTTTTGCTATTTTTATTCCAAAAATACCAACATAACTTTTTTAAATTATTCCCAACACCACTTCTTGGTTATGTTTTTATGCTAGAATGATTTTATTTTAGATTATAGGTCTTTTAGCAAAAATAGGTCCCTTAGAAATATATCATAACATTATTCTTAAGCAATGAAATTTCATAAAAATGGTCTTACCATTTTTCAAGAAAAAAAAATTTAGTCATCAAGACATGTTTTCTGAAACTAACATTATTTTTCTATAATTTTTATTTTTTATTTTTCCTACAAGACTAGAAAGTTGATTACATTTTCTTGTCTTATTTGTCCTTTTTACTTTTTTAAGATTAAGCTTTTGCAGTGCTCTTCTTGTTTTTGATGCTGGTTTTGGTGATTAAATTAACTGAAAAATGTAATTATTTATAAAACCGATGAAGAAAAGTCACAGAAAAGGTTGTTTATGGTCACTCTGGCCAATCTTTTCAAAACACATGCAGCATATAAAGTTTTGTTTTTGCCATAAAAGTACGAAAACAACAAAACTAAATGTTCATTTTTAATATTTGATTTTATTTATACGAGTTTAAATGCTAGACCTAAAAGATTCCGTGTTTTAAATAATGGTAGATGGCGAATCTTCATGGAACAGCTGCACAAGCTAATATTTTCCAGGTGCCCTCATGCATATGTATTATTTTCAATTTCATTTCTTTCCTTTCCTCCTCCTCTGTGACTTTGTGCCACAATTATCCCACATAGAGCACAAGTCTCCCACACAGACAGATGTCCGACACGGTCACATTTCACTGCTCTCCGGCGTGCTGTGCCACCCAGTGGACGCTGACCTCCTTTTTAACCCCAGTGGCACCATTTTGCAGGCGTCAAGCCTCCTGCTGATCTCTGCGCACTATTCACTCTGTGGGTGTACGAGTCGGTTGGGGGCAGCAGCGGGGTTAAGCCGCTCGTGTTCTGGTTTTGATGCATCACCTCTCACCTCTGAACTCTCGCGCTGTTGCAGGCTGACAGTTAGTTGAGAGAGACATTGCAGCAGAAAGCTGTGAAAGCAGGCCAAGCAGGGGTGAACATTTCAGAGGTCCATTAGGCTCAGAGAAATCACAGCGGGTTATTGGCATTCCAAAGCAGTCTAGACTATTTCAATACTCCTTCACGCTGCTTTAGCCACCTTTCTCTCTGTCTATGTTCACAATGCATTTGTGTGCACGTGATCCTGCATTATGAGACTTGTATGCTTTAAAATAAGGCATTCAAAGCTTCCTTTGATCATCTGGGTGGTGACAGCTGATCTTTCGCCCTCTCTTTTCCTGCCTTATGAGCAAAGAAGAGACACGGGATTCCTTGTGTTTTATAATAACAAGCATTTTAAGGGAGAACACTCTTTAAAGAAGCATCAGGTTTCCCACCCTGACCGGTGCTTTATCTTGGAATGCCCAGAACGTGCCGGAAAAACACCCTGTTTTGGTTTCTCAGTCCTGCTTCCTTGTGTCCAGTCAGCCCAGAGTGCCAGAGGGGCTAATGTAAACATTTATTGTGCTGGCCCTGGAGTGCACATCAATCATAGAAAACTCCACAGCGGGTGACACAATAACAAGGAGTTGTTATTAACTCATACAAGGGATGTTTTAACAAGTTAACCAGATTTGGATCTTTTAGAAACTAATGAAGAAACTCAAGTGTACTTATGTTTTACCGTTTTGCTCATGTGTAAAATATGAAGTTTTTTTTATTATTTTGGCTAAAAACTATAAAACAGATGCTTTAACTTTATGCTGCTATAATAAATGTTATCATGCGTTTTTACGTACAGTATGTCTAATTCATTATCTATTCATTTTCTGCTTTCACAGGGTCTGTTCCAGTCAGGTTGTGCACCCCCTCCAGTGGTCTTTGTGCCTCTACCAGCAGGAAAAGATGAGTCTAAGCACCAGTGAGCTGGAAGACCTGTGGGAGTCCTTTGGGGAGTTGAACTTCTCTGAGACCTTCAGCAACATCACGAGTGTGGACGCCATGGTGTGTGCCACAGTGTTCAATCGCAGTGCCCTGCTGTACTCCATGTGCGTCCTTTACACGATCATCTTTGTCATCGGCCTGGCTGCCAACGCCCTCGTCCTCTGGGTGAACATCCGCGCTCAAAGAGACTCCACCCCTCGCCATGAGACGCATACGTACATTGCTCACCTGGCGGTTGCAGATTTGTGCGTGTGCGCGACACTTCCCATCTGGGTGAGCTCGCTGGCCCAGCGCGGCCACTGGCCGTTTGGAGAAGTTGCGTGCAAACTCACGCACCTGCTGTTCTCTGTCAACCTCTTTGGCAGCATCTTCTTCTTGGCGTGCATGAGTGTGGACCGTTACTTTAGTCTGATGCAGCCCAGAGATGAGGGAGCTCAACGCAGGAAGTTGATCCGCCGAGGTGTATGTTTGGGGGTTTGGCTTCTGGCTCTGGTGGCCTCCTTGCCAGACACTCACTTCCTGCACACTGTGAAGTCAACGCATGGCGACACCATGCTGTGCAGGCCTGTGTACCCAGAGGAGAACCTCAGGGAATGGATGGTGGGAGTGCAGCTGAGTTTCATCCTGCTGGGCTTTGTTCTCCCCTTTCCGGTCATCGCAGTGTTTTATGCCCTGCTGGCCAGAGCTTTCGCCCACTCCTCTTCTTCATCATCCTCATCTCCAGTGGAGCAAGAACGCCGTGTCAGCCGCCGAGTTATTCTGGCCTACATTGTTGTTTTTCTGGCATGCTGGGGGCCTTACCACGCCGTGCTCTTGGCTGACTCCCTGTCACAGCTGGGCTTGGTGCCACTGACATGTGGCCTGGAGAATGTGATCTACGTGGCTTTGCACCTCACCCAGTGCCTGTCCTTGCTCCACTGCTGTTTCAACCCCATTCTCTACAACTTCATTAACAGAAACTACCGCTATGACCTCATGAAGGCGTTCATTTTCAAATATTCAACCCGAACGGGCCTGGCTCGTCTCATCGAGGCTCCGAACATGTCTGAGACTGAATACTCTGCTGTAGCTGTGGAAAACCCACCACTCATATAAAAGACAACATCTGAATGACTTTGAAGAAGCATAAAATGTGTGTTACAGCGGATTTCTTTCGTCTGCTGTCCAAAGCCAACAACTTTTTTTTAGAGACTTTATTTAGTTTTAGAAAAACTTGAACTTTTCATCTCTTGAAAAATAAAAAAGCACTTAAAACTGTTTATGAAAACAGTCCATTTTAAAATCAGTACAGACATAGTCATTATAGTTGAAAAGCCAAAAACAGTGACTATAACTTTTGTCAAAATGTTGTCTTTACTGTGTGTGTGAATGTATTTTGTTTGCATTTTTGTATGAGGTCTGATGTAGTACCAGAAGTGTAATATCTTTGTATTTAGTTGTATTTATATTCATTTGTATGGGTTTGTCTCTCTCTTGTTGAAATGCTAAGTCATCACACACTGATTCCTGCGCCACATCGCACAACACTGCCTCATTGTTTTATAGTTGATCCACTGACTGGCTCTGTGCTTCAGTCCTGCTGTCTCAACATGAATCACATCCTCATGTATCAGACAAAGCTCTCAGACAATTCATCTCTTAAAGCCAATATATTTTTGAGGAACTTTTTTGACATGGTTTCATTTACATAAAGATGTGAGACGTGTATAATTTTAAGGATTAATCTTGTTTCAGATTCTCATTTTTTTTAATAGATTTCCCTACTAGTGGAGCTGGTTATAATTAAATAGGTATGATTGTACATTTTGTGGTACAACCACCAAATTTGACATGGATGTACCTTGGGGGGCTGCTGCAGAGAATTAGTTTTTACGGTTTCACAGATGCTGTTTGTGGTGATTTCCCTCATATCAACTATAGACACTTATTTGTATTTCATCAAAAGCAATTTACTTTAACTTTGGTTATCTATTGATCACATTTTAATCTTGCAGTGTTGTTCATTAAGCCACCAAGCTACAAAGTATGAAAGAATAAACATGTTTTTACATGAGATTAAAAACATGAATATTTTAAATGTGATTTTTTTCAAATCCTTAGAGGTACCAATACTTCTAGGAGTGCATCTCTGCTAGTTTGTGTGGCTAAATTGCATTACCTTCCTTTTAAATACTTTCAACTTTAAATTAATGCACTCTTAACCTTCACATAAACTTTAAACAGAAGTGGCAGGGCTAATGTGTACAAGTGAGTTTATAAATATGTTACACTGCTTTGCGTCTGTAACTAATATCAGCTCTCGTAGTGCATCAGACACATGCTCATTTGGCATCGATTCAGTGACAGCAGCGCACAAGCACAGATTGCTCAAACTCATCAAGGAAGCAAATGAATCTGTCAATGCAGGCAGAGATGTGCCCAAATACAGACTGAGACAAACTTTCCAAAATGTCAATGCATTCCTCTCAGTGTGTGTGTGAATAACCAAAGCTCGACATCAAACTTTGTGCGTCAGAAACATTCAATCTCACATTTTTCTCACTATTATTCTGATGCATGGATGCTGACTGCATTATGTCACCCAATTTGTTGTACACGTTTTCGTACAGAAACGGTTTTCAGAAGTTATTATTACAAAGTGAGAGAAAACAAACATGTTTCTACAAGAACAGAGAAGTTCTTTTGTTATTGTAATGTATTGCTTGTTTTATTACATAATAAACACAGAAAAATGGTTTGCTTCTTTGTTTTTAGCTTAAATAGTCCCATAACTTCAGATCCCCGAGATTTTGAGATCACTGAAGTGCAGTTTTTTTAAGCCATTAGGACATGATGTAGCATGTGATTGAACCTCCTCACACGTTCAGAGGATATCTCTCATCTTAATGGAATGTGCCTCTGAAAAGGTGCTGGTCTTTAGTTTGAGGCACTGAAGTAATGTAAAACAGAAACATCAAGGTTGAGCTAAAACCAAGAAAACAAGTCAATATTTCTTAGCTGAAATGTGACATAAGTGCGCTGAACTTTTTTCAGCTGCAGTAGCTGGAAAGGACTATTTATACCGGAGGTGCAACTGTCCCGCCTCTGAATCTTCTACCACCTGTCCTCCACTTTTATTAGATCTATAAACTCTCATGAACATAGGTTACCAAGGGAAATAATTTCATGGTAAAATAAGGAGTTAATTGTTTCTGGAAGCAGGAAGGATCTCCCAAAACAATTCTTTGGGCGGATCTTGTAGTTTCTGACTCAAGGTGCCCTGAAGTTTCAAAAGTTTTTATTCTTGATTGGCATAGTTTATACCTGGTCTTTTCCCAGTGAGGTTCTGAGGTTTCTCTATCTAACTGCTCTCTCCCATTCTAGCTTTACAAATGACCTGAAGCCTATTGTTGCAGAAACTGATAAGTTTAAATACCCACCCTGATGAAAATTGTGTTTTTGGTGATTTTAACATGCTCTTGTGGCATTTTTCTAATAGTGGAGGACATATGAATAGAAAAATAAGCTCAAAGTTACATTTCTATGTATTTCTTTATTCAAATTGTGAAAAAGAGCTCATTTGTGATGCCACAAGCTTCCCCTTCCACTCCATTTTGATGCACCTACTTGTAGGTGATTAGATCCATGTATGTTTTCATTTTCCTCATCCTAGTATTGCTTGCCATTTTTGTTGCACCGGTAATGTAAGTTAGTGGGAGAGCACGTAAACAAAGCGATGATGGGAAGTGTCAGCAGGCTAAGACTGCACCAACTGTCCCACTGACCATTCAGAGGCAAATTTCTAGTGAAATAGTGCAAAAACGATGTCCTAGAAAATGACAGTTTTTAAAATTTATTTTAGCTAAAACAGCATAATTGTAACTAAAAGACCACTGGGAATGCTTTTAACCTCTTCAGACCTGAGCTAATATTTGAGCCAACCTCTCTACACAAGGAGCCACATGGCTCCAGTTAAGCAGAATGAACTACTGTGGTAATATCACCCAAAATGTGACGTCCACACAAGTGGACGCTTATGAGGTTTAATTAGCTCAAAAGATGACTGGAGTGAGGCTAAAAATACATGTAAACGCTCTCATACCTGCACGTTTTTGAAGTAGTTACTTTTTTTGGCATTCAGTCTGAACATCCACCTCCATGGTTGTTCATTAGTGCCTGTGGTTTGCCTTTGCTAATGATATGTAGCTCAACATTGTTCTTGTTGAGCATGTGTCACAGACACCGATAAGGAGGGTGTGGGGGACATTTTGAAGGTCAAACTAAGTGAGTGACCCGCTAATGACACCCGCGCTGCTTCCTTTCTTTCACGTGGAGCCTTGATCACGCAGCACTCCTGGTGCACACTGGCTTTCTTCTCCTTTCTCGTGTGAATGATTTGCCGGACTCGGGACTTTTTCTACTGACCTCGTCAGGCCACGCCGACAACTCTTTACAGGTCAGCGAGCCTCCACTGACTCAACGAATGCATTCACTTTGCAGATACAGGAATGCAGGTTCATTTGCTTTTCAAAGAGTGGTTGCCCTGCAAGAGGGTCCTAAGAAAAAGTCGAGGGCCCTAATTATGGCCATGTGCTCCAAAACACTGGAGGGCTGATAAGATACAAACATGTTTTGAATTATCAAGAGCAATCTAAATGCTTTTGAAATTTAAGGAGAGACAGAAGGACAGGGATGAAAGAACAGTTACTTTTTAATTATGGCTTCAATAAATCCTCTGAGTAGCAGGAAAAGGTCTCTTAGTCTGTGCGACTGACTGCAGGCATAATGAAGCTTGACTCTTTTATCCTAAGGACCCGCTCTGATTATCTTTTGATCTATTTTGTAAATGTTCCCAATAGTCTTTTATTTATGTTTATCCAGTTTTAGTCTAAATAAAAAAAAACTTGTGTTGTTTTCTGGGACATAGTTTTTGCAGAGCAACATTAGTTCATTAGAAATTCACCTCTGAGAAGAGCAAGTCTGCCTCCCCTTCCCCTCCCTGTTGCTGAGAGCTCTCTATTTGCATGCTCTCCCTCTAGCTTACAACCCCTCACACCCCCAACCTAACATCACCAGTGCAACAAAAATGCCAAGCAATATAGGGGCTATCCAGCCAAACAGTTTTGAGCCAAATGCCAGCTCAGACGGGGAAAACGAAGACGTCGTCTAATCGTTTACAACTCAATTTATCAGAATGGAGAGGACCAGGGAGCTTGTGGCTCGCCCAGCGTATTTCTACGTCACAAATAGGATCTTTTTTAAACAGCATTCACAACATTAGAATAAATAAATACTCAGACAGTTTTAAACTTAATTCTCTCTCTCTACATACGTAGAAATGCAACTTTGAGCTTATTTTTCTGTTCATATGTTCTCCACCATTAGAAAAATGCCACAAGAACATGTTAAAAACACAATTTTCATTCGAGTTGGTCTCTTATGCCACACATGCTCAAACACTGTACATGTTCGGTATAAAGAGAGACAAAGTATAAATATGGCTAGTGCATGGTCAATGCTGTGATTCAAAACATTTCATTCTGGCTTCCAGCTGACACGTTAATGGCTGTCTGGAAAGTGTTAACCTTCATCATTTTTTGAATAAACGTTTTGGTTCCTTTACTGTAAAGGGGACGGTGGTGGGATTTACATCTACCGTCTTCTCTGTGTATTAAAAATGTGTCAGTGAACATCTTACAGGCTCAGCATCCTTATGTTTGTGAGTGTTCAACTTGATTTGACATCATTGCATTAATTTTACACGTTATCTGGTAGAAAAACCTCTTCTGTTTGATACTTTAGATTCGTTTCTTCTTTTTTTTTTTTTTTTTTTTTTTTTGGGGGGGGGGGGGGGGTGCTCAGGGGGTAACAATTTATAACTCCAATCAATTTATTCTTTAACTTTTGCGTTTTCCGTCACAGTTTGCAGGATTTAATTTGATTTTCCTCCCTTCATAAATTGTCCGTGCAGGTTGTGTCAAACATTCAGCTAAAAGCCAAACAGAGTGTGAGTAGAACCATTCTCACAGGAGCTGCCTCTGAATGACTCCCTTAAAGTGCTGGTTTCTGTCTTCACCCCGAAGCCCATATGTGTTTCTGTTTTAGACTCTAGTATTCAAACCAATTATCAGATTTTAAAGTAAAATTCATGAGGCTGGTGTCATCTAATGTCCCGATCGGTCTTCTTTCCAACTCAGCCACTTATTTTGAGTTACTGCGCAGCAGAGCTTTCTTAATGGAGGCCATCTATTTTCCTTTAAGTCATTGAGCACAAGTAATGAGCCAGAAAGTCTCTTAATGCATCTTTTTTTTTTCTTTGGACTACAAAGGCTTTATCTCATGCAAAGGAAAAGTAGCATTAATTAATATTAAAAGGTGCAGAGGTAGACTGTCATTCGTAGCTGTGTTGTCTGCAGAAGGAGTTGTCTTTGAAGATTTATACACATTCATCATGTTAGATTCAGTCAAGGCCCACATGCCTGTGTGCTAAATGAAACTGTAATATTGTTTTTGGCTCATTTCCATGCATCTCGAATAGATTTACTTTCCGATGAAGCCTGAGCTGTCTTTGTTCGGTATGGCAGGGATTTAACATGAAGACCTATAGCAAATAAAGTCTTGAATTATTAATGAAGAGGGCGGCAGCTGTTTTTCCTCAGACTGAGATTTTGGTGTAACTTAAAAAAAAAACTGTTGGAGGTTTGGTTCTCTGGTCCACAAGCATCAGGCTGAGGAAACAAGCACAGCACCCCACATGTTGGACAGATGTTCTGCCAAAAGGGAAGGAAAGTTTAAAGACAACTGAACCTGATATTGTCCTGATGGTGTTCATCTAACAGCAGATTCTTTGAGAGAGCTGGAATACATCTTGAGAAAATGAGGGCATGAGATACCTTCAGTGGAGGCAAAGTTTATTCACAAAGCTCTGTTAAAACAATCTCAGTTGACCAATGTTTTTAGGACATTTTCAAGAAAATTACAACGTGCAATCAACCGTACGTAGGTTTTTAATGAAGAACACAGGTAAAATAACATTTTGTCTGAGAGAAGTGATGGCTATCAAATGTGTGAGTTGTGAGTTTATTTAATGTTGGTCTTTATGCCGTGTCTTCTTCAGCATCTTTTACACATGGAGTCCCACAGGGCTCAGTTTTAGGCCATCTTGTTCTCTCCTACAACAAAAAAGTAGACCACATCAGTTTAGTTCTGAGGTCTTTACACTGTCTACCAGAGGATAGACTTTAAAGTTCAGTTGCTGGTTTCTAAAAGTTTTAGTGTTTTAACACGCGAGTGACCTGACCCAGTATGCACCAACCAGACCCTTCCGGTCATCTGGATACGGTCAGTTTGTCAGTTTCTAGAATCAAAACTAAACATGGAGAAGCTGCATTCAGCTTCTGTGCTCCAGGTATCTGGAACAGAGTTTTAGAAATCCTTAAATCAGCTGAAACACTCAGGTTAATTAAATCCAGGTTAAAGACCCATCTATTCTCGGCTGTATTTTGTTAGCTTTTATTCAAAAGTACAGCCGTACTTTATTTTAAGCTAACTTTAAGTCCAGTAATTTAGAACTTTTATTGTGATTATTTTAATAATCAAGTTTTAAAATTGCTATTAAAAGTTTATTTTAATGATCACACCTTTAAAATTGCTTTTAAAAGTGTGTTTTAATGTTTTGTATGAAGCACTTTGAATTGTTTTTGAACAAAATGTGCTTTAAAAAATTAACTTCCCTTGCCTCTAAAGCAGAATCAGTTTAATTTTAGTATAAAGCACTCATTCCTAAATGACGTTATTTCAAGGAATCATTGGAAAGGAAAAAACATGAAACCTGGAAAATGCACAAGTAGACAATTTTAGTCCATTTCAGTCTAGATCCTTTTTAAAAAGGTCAGTGTAATCCCTTATTGCGACTTTTTCCAAAATATTAAACTTGTTATCATGAACTTTGGGTCAAAAATAGTTAAAAACTTCAAACTCAACAGTTAAATGAGGGTGGAGAGCAGTGAAAAGTCATACTTTTTGAAATCTGAAAGGCAAAGCCAAATATATTTAAGTGAAAATCATTCATTCATTCATTTTCCAATCCGCTCTATCCCTCTCGGGGTCACGGGGCTGCCGGAGCCCAACCCGGCCACTCATGGGCGAAGGCAGGGGACACTCCTGGACTGGTCGCCAGTCTGTCGCAGGGGCCACAATCACACAACCACACACACTCACATTCACACCTAGGGACAATTTAGATTAACCAATTAACCTATGAAGCATGTTTTTGGACGGTAGGAGGAAGCCGGAGTACCCGGAGAAAACCCACGCATGCACGGGGAGAACATGCAAACTCCACACAGAAAGGTCCCCCAGCCAGGACTTGAACCGGGAACCTTCTTCCTGTGAGGCAGGAGCGCTAACCACTGCGCCACCGTGCAGCCCCTAAGTGAAAATCAATAACTGAAAAAAACAATTAGTTCTGCAAAAGACTTGCGAGCAGGTCAGCATGTACCCCGCCTTCGCCTGACTGTAGCTGGGTTGGCTCCAGCAACTTTGTAACGCCAAAAGGAATTCAGTGGGTTCTGGAGGTGGATGGATAAAGAATTAAAAGCTTAATATTTCAGATATAAAGAAAGAGACAAAATGCTCTATAACCAGTCGCCTTTTCAGGATGTCTCCATGAAAGCTCCAAAAAAAAATCACATTTTTGGCATTTCTAACATGTTCTTATAGCATATTCTTCACAATGGAGGACATATATTAAGGAATGAAGAATAAAAGTGCATTTCTGAGTATTTCTTTATTTAAATCGTATTGAATCAGGAGAAAACAAAAAAATGCAGATTGAAAAGGTTCTCAGTTAGGGTTAGGATAGAAACTGAAATGGGTGGGCCAAATTCATCCCTTTTTTATGGGATCAAAAGATGATGGAACATTAATATTTGTGCCTTTAAAACAAACTGTGGAAGTAATAGTCATTCCCTCTTTCAGCCTCAGAGACACAGCCTCTTATAGAATGCTCTATAGCGGTTTGGTGGTCACTTTAAGCCCATATAGACTGACCGCTTTGCTAAAACTTCTATCAAATTTATGGACTAAACAAAGATTAGACACAGAGTTCTCCAAAACAAGCTTCAGATGTACACTGAGTTATGGGAGGTGATGTTTTGTACCACTGCCCACTATTTCATGCCTGTTTTTCGACCCCTCATAAAGCATCCTGCCACATATTGTCAGTGTGAACGCTCTAATCTCTTCCAGATCCACAAATGTAACTGTATAGGCCGGACCCACATGGCTGTGAAGGCTTGATATTGATGGTGCTGATTTATGACACACTCCGTGGCCAAGCTATGGATCCGGTGTTTAGACGTCACCTAATTCATCCACCGTCTTGTCAGCTTCAAAAGCACAGCCTGAGATGTGGAGCTCTAAGTTCAGTCTCCACTCAATCACCAAAACTTCACGGTCGCTCAATAAAAAACTTCTGGAATGCTTTTCGAGGTACACAAATCCACACAAGCCATCTGCCTATCATGTTGTTTTTAAATGTTCATTAATCTGTTTTCATGTCATTTTATATCAGGGGTTTTCTCATGTGTAAAAGTATTCGTAAAACGATTTGACTTCACTGATTTTTATCACCACGCTTTTTCCTGACATATCATCTCTTTTTTAATGGATGGGTAATGGATGACTTGCTAACTGGTCTTTGAGACCCCAGGCAGATAAGATTATTTTGATTCCACAGACTGCACAAAGGTGATAACATACCTTTTTCTCAGCTGTCAAAAGGAATCAACAGGGACATCTGTGCTCAAAAGCGGATTTCTAAGCCTCTCTGAAGTAACAGAGAACAGCAAACCTTGGCTGCATGAGATGTTTTGTCTGTGATGAGGTTTGAGCTGCCAAATGTCATCCTTTGGATCCTGTTTGGGGTCAGACTGTGGCATTCTGCTGGCTAAACATGCCAGGGTTTCTAGACAAAAGTGGGCTTCCCAGTCACGTCAAAACAACATCACCGCACCAAAGGCCAGTTTAATGAGCCTGCTAACTCTGAGGCGGTACTGCTTTTTGTGTCTGTTCACTCAGCAAAAACTTGCTAAAATCATTATTTTATGATTCTATTTAGAAATGGATGGTTAATTTTAGTCTTTCTAAAAAAAACTAGAACCATTCCAAAGACAAGAGCACAAAAAAGATTTTAAAAAATCCAATTTGCATACAGATTTTCCTTGAGTTTTTTTTAAAGACCCACTCCAATGAAAATGGTGTTGTTGGTGTTTTTAACATGTTCTTGTGTCATTTTTCCCATGATGGAGGAGATGTGTAAAGAAAATTAAGCTTAAAATTGCATTTCTGAGCATTTCTTTTTTCAAATCATTATGAATGGATTTAAAATAGGTTGCAATAGTGATGTAGAAGCTACGATTGGCGGGCCACATTGATGCAGACGAATAGATCCATGTACGTCTTTGGTTTCCTTGTCCGAGCTGGCATCTGGATAGCTCCAATATTGCTTGCCATTTTTGTTGCACCAGTAATGTTAGGTTGGAGGTGTGAGGGGCTTTAATCTTTTGGGAAACCACAGAAACAGATTCACAGTTTCAATTTAATTTTCTGTATACATGTCCTCTATCATCAGAAAAATATCACAAGAAAATGCTAAAAACACCAAAAACAGGATTTTCATTGTAGTTGATTTTTAATATTCTTACAATTTTTCTTTTAGAAGCCAAATTTTAAAAAGTGATTTACTATGAATATTATGCCAGTAAAATGCAAACAGCAAGTGTTTGTGTGCATTCTGATGTTCTCATTTACACTACAGACATATTCAATTTATTATTATTATTATTATTTTGCAACTCTGAGCTCCACAAATCAAAGTACTGTCATGTTTGTTGCTAAATCTAAATTTGTCTGAAAAACTATTTCATTTGCTGCATTTTTACACATTTCACATGTAAGCTAATATCCCCAACTGGGCCTTCTCTCTGCGAAGTTGGGCATGATGACAGGAATTAATGGTTGTAATTGAACTGTTTTTTTGCCCCATTTCTATTTCAAGGTCACGGGGTGAGCATGCGCTCTGATTTGTGAGAGTATTCCACAAAGCCTTAGCAAAGGAAAGAGAAATAAATCCAACCTCCGAATGTTTTTTTTTTTCCAGTTACTTGTTTATGTTTTAAAAGGTCACCTTGCTTGATGTTTTTGACTATTCTCTTCATGTTTTTATATAAAAAAAATGTTAGTTCAACAGTGATTATCTGTAATGATCTGTTTAAGTCTGCCTGGCACCAAAAAGGAAAAAAAAAACATCTTTGTGTTTAATCTCTATGTGCTCCTCTTTTCTTTTTGTCTTATAGACGCTGCTCAGTATCTATTTACAGGGAGTTTCTCCACCATCACTGACAAGCACACAGAATTTACAGCCCGAGGTGAAAAAGAACGTCTCCATGTCATTCAACAACCACCTTGAAGCATCTCGACTCCACGCCACTTGTCGGTGTTTCTGCCCCTCCAGGAGGGAAACTTTCAGCGCCTCCCTGGAAACCAGTCATCTCTTCCTCTTTAATGTTATTTTGTGTGACAGTCCGGGTTGACCTCCCTGTGATTAATGTTATACACCTAGCAGTGAGCCTCGGCTTTTACAACAACCATTTATAAATACTCTCAAAGTAACAAAAATCAAGCAAATCGGACTGTTTTAAAGTTCTGCAGGTTTAACTTTTAATCTTTGTTGTGGAACTCTGCAGCATGAAAACTCAAATACTTATTGTTTACTCTGTAGTTCCCCTTACATAATGAGATAAAGTTATCTCTTCACTGCTTTCCCTGTTTTTACAAAGCATTCTTTGGCTTAACAAATAAGTTCATGAAAGAGCGACTGAGAAATAAAACAAAATGGCATTGAGATGAATGGAAAAGGAAGTTGTACTTTCCGGGTTGGGGGTGTGAGTATAGTCTAGGGTGGGGAGACTGAGAGCAGACACGCCCGGTGTGACACCAAATCTCAGCATTTTCCCGCACAATTGACCAAATGAAAACACGCCATGGATTGTATTTCTGGTTTTGGCCTGGTGTTTTGAATGAAAGATTCTTGTCTGTCCTCCTCTGCCCTCTTCTCACCCCTGCAGAAGCTTTTTGGTCACCCCCATGTATCACTTACTGGTCCTATTTGCTTCAAGACATTACTGTTGTCACAGCTGCGGCTTTTTGCATTGTTCAGAAAACAAAGATTTGAACAAAGAAGCTGCAGGAGAAACATAAGAAGTGCTAATGGAGAAATGTGCACTTATTTGCCCTGGTTTTAAGTTGTTTTAACTTCTCTTTGCTCTAAACCTTTCCAAGCATTTCTCAAAATCAGCACAGTTAAGGATTTTTTAAGGATTTCATTAAGAGCCAGGTTCTAGAAATAAGTAAATTATTATAAAAAAAAGATAAGGGAAAATCTTTTTGCTTCATATTCTTGACAACAGAAAAACTTCATTTAAGACAAAAAAAAACTAAACTCAAATTGCATCACATTTTTGGAAAAAAAATGCTACTTTAAGTTCAATAAATGTTTAGACTGGCATTCATTGTCATTATTTTTTAAACAAAAATTTTTGTCATAGCGACAAAATAAAGCGCCAAGAAAGCGACTGTATCCTTCTTCGTGGCCTGCAATCTTCTCTCAAACATTAATTGAGAGAAGTGCAAAAAAGCAAAGCAGAAAAAAAATCCTGCTGGTTGACCACCATTGTTGTTGTTTGCTTCACTTTTACCGTCGCCGCATTACTATGACGCAAAGCTAATGGTCTACACCCCACATGCGCCATTTTGGTTCAACTTTGAGTGGAAACGCTCAGCTGAATTGCCTGGACCGTTCTAAACCGGACCATGCCAAACCATAAAAACTGTACCACTCAGCAGAAATGAGGCTTAAAAAACCGAAAGTCACAATTCTAAGTCTTTGACTCCAAAGACTTATGAGCTAGACTTCAGCATGACTCAATAATATGTAATCTTGGTTGGTCCTGCAGTGTCACAATGGTAACATGAGGCATTAAAGGTTCCTGTTTTGGGCTTTGGTTCAAATACATCACATATATATGAAAATAATGGGTGGGCAAATAATTTTTTTCCATCTCATTTTCTCATATCAGTGGAAAATGCCATCATGAAAATAGAAATTCTTTATGGGAAAAAACGTTCAAGGATTCAATTTGTGTTATCACTGTGAAAGAAGTTTGATTTAGAGGATTTTTTCAGTAAGATGTTTGTTTTCTATCATTGTTGGTGGGAGTAAAACTTGAAACCTCATAACTTTGTTCAAAAAGATATTGAATAAAAATGTCCAACAAAACATTACGGTCAGATCGGTCATGTTTTTCCTGTCAAGTGTCACACTTTAGACTGATGGATTGTTATTTTCATTGAGGTCAAAAAACCAGAACCAGAGACCTGCAACCCATACTGGCCTTTCCATCCTGGTCTTACGCTGGGAGATGTGTTTGTAATTCTATATGAGAAGTGATGCTGTTGGGGGGGAATTGAACAAACAGAAGTTTGAGAAAGAAGGCTTGGGAGGTTTTCGTTTCAACGCTTTCTGCTACAGTATTAAGTAGCGTCCCTTCACACGCCTGTCACCTTGTCATCAATAATGTTAGAATAACACCTGCAGCAGAGGAGCCGTCCGTGAACTGTCACTCTTTCACAACCCAAAAATATCTGCACACAAATCATCCATCTTCCGTTTACTGTCTGGTAGCTCTTGGATGAACAGCTTCTAGGCATCATCCATCAAATAAGGGTCCTGCTGATGGGACCCAACAAGAAAATCCACACAAGGGTTCAAGAGTTTCTGGGGGGGTGGACTAACACAAACACGCACAAAGGCCAGGTCACTTACTCGTACAGGTGCCAAAGCTCTGAAAATAGCTCCTGGCCTTTCTTTCCTTATACTGTGTAATTACTCTCAGCCTTTAATCCACATTCTTAATTAAATCTTTGCACATTTTTCCACTCAGTCTCCCAGCACTTTCCCCACTTCTTCTAATTCTCCTGCAGTGCGGATTATGCATGTAATATGCTGTATAAATAATGCTGGGTAGGTGGCCTTATATTGAAAACATACAGAAATCAAAGGAGTGGCTCTGCTTAGATCCACGTCATTCAGGACTTGTGTTGCCCAGATGTGTGTAAGCCATGTGTAGGGGTGCTGCGTGTGCAGTATGGTGACCTATGCGTGCCTGTCTGGAAAAGTGTTTGTGCATGTGATGCAGCAGGTGAGAACATATGGCAGCTCGGTTTATGTTTTCCGCCTGAAAGATGTTTACACGAGCCGCTCCGTCAACGGCGGGCTTTGTTCCCTGCAGCAAAAAGTCCTAAATATAGCTGAGAGAAATCAAAATGTGGCTCACAGTGGAGGTGAAGGTGACCATAACATTCTTCTAAACAACTCCGCCAGCCTTGCTTTTCCATCAGCTTTGTGAATCATAAGTGTGCTTCAGTGAATATTTGACCTTTCCTTTCTCCTGATACGTTTCCCACGACCTGCTCATTCTCAAATGGCACAGTGTTCTGTCTTATCTTATAATGCGGGATTGGCCTGATATAGATGCAGCTTGACACATTTTTCCTGAAACAGGGCTTGAGAATTATCCCTGTACAGTTTGTAGTTTAAGTACAGAGTCCTGAGAGGATTAATCCACATGGGAACAAAAGTGGACCATTTTTTAAAAACCGTGGCAAAGCAACAAGTCTGACCTGCACTAGGTTTTCTGAATGAGCCAAGGTCTTATTTAACCCCTTAAACACCTGAATTTATATCCAGCTATGATTCAGTGAAATTTCCTAAATAAATTCACTTGTGTTTTTAAAATAGACGCTAAGTTAAGGTCATTTTGATGTTGAAGTGGTTTGATGCATTTTTGCATAGGTGTCAAAGGGGTTAAAGTCCCACCTCTGACTGTATGTGAGAACTGGACTGAGTAATGACTCCCTCCTCTCATATGAAATAAAGAGTACCCGCTAGTTCCAGAAAGCCAAAAACCCATAAAATTCTATCAAGAAATAAACAGCTATTACTCAGTTATTGTATTTGTTAGAATAAACATACTTGCTCTGATACATCTTTTGAACATGTTCTTGACAACTCTTATATTTTTCATGATATTTTTGCTGTAGCGCAAGTTATTCGAGTCATAAATTGACCAATCAGATCCCTCAATAAAAGTTGGTGGCCTCGAAGCGTTTGACTGACAGTTTCGTCTGAGCCCACTTTTAGTGGAAGGGGAGGGGCCTTCTAACATTCTCACTACTGATTGGGGAGTAGTTGGGCATAGAAATGTAGACTAAGACAGATACAGACCAATTACGGCTTACTGAGGACGTCTGGTTTCAACATGGTGACTGACATATCAAGGGAAAATGACGACTGAATTGACTTTATTTTGGTTGGAACTGGAAGTAAGTCCTTTTCTGTGGGTGACGTCACACTCACTCTGTCCTGTTCTCTATATGCAGTCAATGACTCCCATTCCAATCATATTTTGAGCTATTATAAAAGCCTTCCCAGTGGTATTTTAGTTATAATTATGCAGTTTTTAGCCAAAATAAAGAAAAAAAGCTGTCATTTTTCTAAGACATAGTTTCTGCAGAGCGGTAGTAGTTCATTAGAAATTCACCTCAGAGTGATGGGCAAGATCATTGGTATAAAGCAACCCCACCCCCTTTTCTTTTCCATTTCTGAAAGCTTTCTGTTCACACTCTCCCACTAGCTTACAACCCCAAAGAAAAATGGTGAGGAATATTGGACCTATCAGCCGTACAGTTTGGAGCCAGATGTCAGTTGTGGATCTAGTTGTCTACAAGTGGATGCATCTTGTGCTTGTGGCCCACCCATTTTAGTTTCTATGTCACAAATACAATATTTTCCAAACTACATTTTTCCCTGTACTCCTAATTCACAAATGCTTGAATAAAGAAATTCTCAAAAATGCAATAGTAATCTTAACTTTTTTATGTATGTCCTCCATCCTTAGAAAAATGCCACAAGAACATGTTAAAAACACAAAAATTCGAATTTTCTTCAGAGTGGATCTTTAAAGAAGGACCCTGGATTCAAACCAAAAGAATGACAACTGCAGATAAAAATGCTGCAAGTGTTGCTGGTTGTGTCAGAGAGCAGTGGCTCTGCTGGGACGCACAGCTGACTCGCAAATTAGAAGCAGAAGTGTGCAAATGATCCAAATCACCATGTAGAGCTGGATGAAGACACAACTGCAAAAAAGTCATAACATTTCTTTCACACAAAGTGAACCCCCTCCTGACTCCAGAGATCCTCAAGTGGTATTTCTGTGCCACAGGGGAGCAGCCATACATTCAGTGTGTTGAAAGTGTAAGCAAACAGTTACTTACACACAATTAGTTGTGTTTAGTGTCTTCATCAAATTGTGAGTTTTTTCATTTAGGTCATATTATACCGTCGGTATTCCAGGTGGGAAACTCAAAATGTTTTTGAGGTGAGGGATCAAGGCCTGGTTTAGTCTAAAGCCACATTCACAGACCATACAGAGGAGGTGACAGAGAGACGTTAGCTTCAGAGAAAAGTATGGATTTATTCAAAATATAGGAATTTACATCCAGGGAGTGTTTGTGTTTGGATGTCAACATGGCAGATTTTCCCAAAAATTGATGGTGTTGCAACAGAGGTTTTCCAGAAAATGTATTTCTGTCCCCATGCCACGCTTTCACAATAAGAGCTGAACAAAGACCTCCTTGTTTTCCCTAAATGTTGTTTTGAATTGCAATGAATTGATTACAAAAGTAACTTTTTAAAGATGCCAAATAATGCAGAGGAATTGATTTAATCAAAGATCTGACTTTGAATGAAAAACCATTATTGTCAAAATTAATATGCTGTAAAAAAGTACAGCCATTTATGAACAATACTTTTGTATCAGATTGTTATTTTGTATTATTATCATGTGGAAATTCTTTGTCCCAGGGCTCTCCAATGCTCAAACATATATTTAATCTTAATGGGAGCCTTGGCTTTATGTGTCTTCCCTTTTTAATTTTAAGTCAGTATTCATGCCTTAAGACATGCAGAGCTATAATTTTCACATCACTTTATCTTTGCTCTCTTTCCTGTCTCTGCTAGTACAATTACTGTGTTTATAGGATGTCATAAAAACTGTTAAAAGAGGAAGTGGAAAATCAACACAATTTTTCACAAAAGTTTTTTGTTTCTGAGCTTTCAATGTGTATTTTATTTCATATATGTAATAAAGAACAGTTAGTCGAGCGCTCTTTTTTTCTGAAATTTCAATAAAGGTGTGTTTGGATAACTCATTTGTTAAGTTCGGCAGGGCATGTCCACATGAATCAAGTTGAAATCCTTGTGCAAGCAGCACTTTGGGCTGGAAATCATCATGAGGATCAGGCAACCATAGTCCACTTAGTTCTATATTAAAACATTTCCAATATTCTTGTGATTTGTGCATCTTTGGATTTTCCCTTTAAGATTAGCGAGGTTTGTCCTACTTCAAATGCACATAAGTATGGTCCTTTTATTGATTCTGTTTTTGAACTGCATCAGGCTTCACTCATAAGCAAACTGAGACTCTTACTTTCAGGTGGACCGGGGTTCACTCGACAAGTCTGGTCCAAAGTTCAGGTGAGCTTTCATACTTGCTCAAATAAAGCTAATTAGGAAAAGTCAGTGGGAAAGCTTTCTTGAGCTCTCTTAGCTGGAAAGTCTAAACTACCTCCTGTTCTATTTTACAGTCATCTGGAGATTTTAGGTTTTTGTCAATTTTCCACATTTGAATCAAATACACTGAAAAAAAATTGTCTCACCATTTACATTCTGACATTTGCTTATTTGAGAACTGGACTAAGCAGGTGTGACATCACTCATAGAAAATGGTTTACTTCCTGCTCCTAGAAAATTAAGTCAAATTAGTCACTGTTTTTTTTTTACAATACACCGCTGTTGGAGCCAGATGACATCAGTAAGCAGTGATTGGTCTGAGTCAACATTTCTATGGAAACCACTCTCGCCAATCAGGAGTGAGCTTGTTGGAAGTCCACACCCCTACCACTTGAAAGCAGGCAACACGGAAATGTCAAACAAACATTCAACTTGAGACTGTCAAGGTTGACGTGCGAACACAGAAGCAGATGGTATTAATAAATGAAAAGTCTTTCATTTATTTGAATCAGTACTCAAAATCAGACCACAAATCCATGAAGGGACAAAAACCACCCGACAACCAGTGCAGGGGAGACGAAGACTTATAACCAGGAGGAGGGGATGAGGTAAGTGAAAACAGGTGTGCCAATTAAGGAGGGAGAGAACACACACTAGGAGGGCAGTCTCAAGAGACCTGAAAAAAACAGAGGAGAAACACAGGAAGTACAACCAACAACAAAATAAAACAGGAAGTGGACACCAAACACAAAACCAACAAATGTCCTGGGTCCATAACCCCACAGAGACTGCATAGTTTTTATAAAGTATCTAACTGGTCAGTTTATAATTTGAATAACTTTACTACAGAAAAAACATCCAGTAAAAAATTTAGATTAGCAAGAACATAAAAAAGGTAGTAGCGTATGAATAGTTATTCTGACAAATAGAATGATTGAGAAATAGCTGCATATTCATCAATAGAGGTCTATAGGATTTTGGCTTCTTGGAGCCAGTAAGTACTTCCTTTTTGGAATGCGAGGAGGGCGGGGTCACTTAGTCCAGTTCTCACATACAGTCAGTGATATTACCACAAAGTTGATGAAGATGTTTTGCAGGATGAGCTGTAAGTCCAGTTGGTGTTCAACCAACTTGCTTCTACTTTGACCCTCTCTACAGTTAAAGTCCCAGTCCGATAATTTTCAAAATTTATTTTCAATGTTATTATGATTATGCCTTTTAAAAGAAAACTTTGTCAAGCACATACTTTCTGCAGAGCAGCAGGAGTTCATCAGAAATTCCCCTCTAAGTTGTTCTCATTTCCCATCATCCCTTTGTTTACGTGTTTTCCCGCTAGCTTACAGCCCCTCACAACCCCAATCTAACGTTACCAGTGCAACAAAAATGGTGAGCAAAATCAGAGCTATCCAGTTGCACAGTTTTGAGCCAGACATCAGCCCAGACGAGGGAAGCGAAGAAGCTTTTAAATCTGTCAAAATGAAGCTAAAAACAAGCCGGTGCTAGCTTTATAAAAGTGTTTAATATTTTTGGTCAAATGAGTGTTGGACATCACACTTTCTAAAGCTGAAGTTCATTTGGGGGACAAATATTTTTGAAGATCATCAACTTAGGTTAAAATTGTGTTCCCACAAGTACTTTAATGCACTTTATAGATTAGATTTTTGTGCTGTTACTCATTTGCTGAAAGATTCTCATTTATGCTGCTCCCCTGTGCACGACAGATAAGACAGAAGAAAAGCAGCAAAAACATTGCTGAGCACAACATGTAGAAGCGATGACACTTATAAAAATCTGCATTTTATCACTTCTTTGGAATGGTTCGGGAGTATAATCTAGAGTTCCTGCCGCAACAACTTTTCATCTTTGCTTTTTATCAGTAAAAATGCCAAAGGCTTAGTGAAAATTTTACACCTCCTGATTACAGGTCACATTTGGTCACATAACAGAAAGGCGGCCCAGACAGAGCGCTGAGAACCTGAAATAACAAAACACAAAACATGGAAATGTTGCCATGGCAACGGCAGATAGCTTCTTGTTTTTCTGGTTTTAGGTACATTATTAAGTGTGTCTTTCCCCATGTACAAATATTTGCCCTGATGTTCTTCTATAAAGTGAAAATATTATGTTTTTTTTTACACTGTTGTAGATTTTTTCATTCCGAACTTTTTGAGTTTAAAAAAAATCAGCACGACGAAAAGAGTTCTGATATTTTCCATGTTCTTGGAAAAACATCGGAACTCTTTTTGTTTGTTTCCTTTATTGTTTTGTTCAGATTCAAGTGTCCTTAAAGGTGCAACAGAACACCTTGGGGGCAACACATAAAGATTCTGGTTCAGATTCCAGATTTTGTGTGGTTGAACTTTCCTTCACCTCCAGGAGCAGGGCAGGGACACCAGCAAATACAAAAACAGCGCAGAGGGAAATTCCTGCCAGGGATCCACAAGTGTCTTATTGCTGCAGGAATGCAAAACTGAAATTGATTTGGCTGTCATGACTGTTACACATACAGAGATTGATGTGCATGTAGTTTTCCTGTCACTTTCCCTGCATTTTCTTAAGCAAAACTAAGACAAGCATGAAGACTAATGAAATTATATAAATGTTCATGAGCATTTGAGGTCCACTGATTCATCACATCTTATTATTTTATTAATTTTTATTTATCTATTTGTTTTTTATGTTTTTGACCCATGGCGCACTTCAGCAAACAGATGAGGAAACATAAAGACTCTGGTTTTGGACAACTGTTTAAACCTTTAAACCGTTTAAAAGAGGGCAGCTGTTGGTTTGTTGGATCTTCTTTGTGACCTGAAACACTGACAGACCTGGTACCTACTTGGGTTTTCTCTGGTTACTGTTTTCGCTTATATTTACATATTACAATGCTCACTTTTTAAAAAGCATTTTCTAACCAGACATTATTTTCCTTTTGATTCACTGAGTCACATGTCAGGTACAGATAAATACCACTATGTTCACTACACATTGGGTTGGATTACAGATTTCTGTTGCTCAGTAAACATTAATGTTGGCAGTAAATATGTAATAATTCGCAAGTTCCAAACTTTACGTAGATAGGGCAGTAGACCTGTGATTAGAGGGCCGTATGTTTGGCTCCTGCTCTGCCTGCCCTTGTGTTTAATTGCCTCAAGCAAAACACTGAACCCTTCATTGCTCCTCCTGGCCCGGTTGGCACCACCGTCTTACTGCCATCAATGTGTGAACATGTCTGTGACTGTAAAGCACTTTGGGCCTCAGTGAAATTAGTAAAGCACTGTATAATACACGTCATTTAGGATTCACAAAATCTATGCAAACAAAAGACTTTCATCTTACTGTCTGAAACAGATCAACTCCATCAGTCAGTTTGATCAGATTTATTTCTTATCAGCCTCCTTTCAGCAGAGCTGAGAAGCACTTTCTGATGCTGATAGGTATTCATATTGAGAGAGAAGTTAAATGTTGCAGTTATCAGAATAAATCTCACTGTCAAACATGTTTTGTTTTCATGGTGATTCACATTTGACTTGTGAGTGTGAACTTCCTCAGACTTGCTTTTTGTCTCTGGTGGCAGTGTCTTGTGTTTAACACTAAGCAGTCCATGCTGAATATTGATTTTACTAAAAAGAACTACAAGAGAGAAGTTGAATATGTTTTCTTCAGACATATTATGCCTAAAAATAGAACATATTTCTACCCAGATATTTCAACAGTTCGCATTGTCATTCTCCTTCAACAACAGGAAGGAGAATCATCCCAATTCTCACAAGTCATTCCTCCAAAAGACACTCACAGTTAAAACCTGTTTCTTTCTTTGACAGTCTGATGACTTGTTTTTAAGATCTGCAATAAACTGTTCCTTTCATTCTTGCTCTTTTGTGGTGAAATTTGGGGGTCAGTGCAAGCTCCCTGCCCCCAATTTCTTTCTAATCAACCTAAAGTCAGAGTTGGCACATCCCTTCGTTCTGAAACAGAAGGAGCCCTGCCCATTTGAACTCTCCTGAACTCTCATGAACACATTGTTTCTGCAGCCGCCTGACTGTAAAAGTGACAGTGAATCTCTTAGAAATTGTAAAGCACATCAACATTTCAAACCTTTCCCTCAGGGGAAATGTTGCACTTTTCCATCAACTACTTGTCTGACTGTATTGAACCAAATCTGGTGGTGGGAGACTAATGGTATGGGGTTATTTTTCAGAAGATGAATGTGTTGGTTCTTGTGAAAGGAACTCTAAATGTTTCAGCATACAAAGATTTTGGACTACTCTATCTTTCTAACCATGGCAGAACAGTTTTGGAATGATTTGCAAAAACAAATGTCCATAAAAACATGAATGAGTCAGATTAGTTAGTAGAACTCGACTGAATGGACGAGAAGCCTGACTTCAACCTAACAGATAACATTTGGGATAAATTGTGTTCAACCCAAGCCTTTGATAGCCATCCTGCTAGTTTTTCAGATACCCCCTGCCACATTGTTTCAGTTTGATTAATCACTGATGATAAAGCAGGAGGCTGAGACAAATGAAAAGGGAACAGAACACTGGTCCTCCAGGACTTGGATTGGACACTTCTAAATTAGAGCAAAGACTGCAAGCCCGTCCTTTTGTCCAGCATCAGTCTCCCCTAACAAATGTACTTCTAGGAGAACAGTCTGACATTCTAACAAACACATTCCTTAACTTTTTGGAGAACCTTCGCAGAAGAATCAAACTGCTGTCACTTTAAAGTGTGAATATATTGAAGGTCTTCTTTTTATCAACTTGAATAATAACTGCCCTCTGTACAGATTACAGTTACTGTGCCAAAGATGAGTGAAGGCTTAAAGACGCAAATTGTGTTCTTTTGTGTTTTTAACATGTTCTTGTAGCTTTTTTCTCACAACAGAGGACCTGAAATAATTAGCTATTAAAACTGTGTTTCTGAGTATTTCTTTTTTCAAATCGTGTTGGATCAGGAGCAAATGAAACTAACGGTTTGAAAAAGCTCGGCTTTGTGTTGCAGCAACTGCCATGGGCTAACATTGCTACACTATTGTTAGTTTGGATTTGTGAGGTGCTATTAGACAGCGGGAGAGAGTATAAACAAAGGAACGCTGGTAAATCAGCGATAGGCTGACTTCTGTGCAAACAGTCCTGCCCCTCATCTCAGGTGAATTTCTAATGCTGCTCTGCAGAAAATACGTCTCAAAAACAACACAGGCTTTTTGATTTTGGCTAAAAATTGCATAAATTTAATTAAAAGACTATTGGGAAGGATTTTACAATATATAGAAATATAGTTGGAGTGGGACTTTTAAAATATCTTAAAAAATAGAAAAAGTGATTGCCCATACACCCATAAAAAAGACATTCAAAACATAATGTTTAGAGAGAAACATAATTGAAGGATGTAAAAACAGAAATTTAGATTTTAGCGTAGTAAGAATAGTGGATGTTTTTGTCATGTTAATGGCAGTTTAATTTGTTGCAGTGACTAAGTTCAAATAATCCTCTCATTGTGTCTATTGTGTTGTAAGGGAGAACTTTCTCATTGTCATTATTATCTTTTTCAAAAACTTTATGTACACCACCTTTCACATACAAAGGCTGTGTGTTTGTGACTTTTACCGAGATACAAAACTTTAGGATTCCATACAAGGGGCCAATGTGTCATTTGGGAGTTAAAACTATTATTTTAAATCTTAAAATGATTTGTGTTTTTTTAGAGGTTTTACACATTTTAATACATAATCTACAATGGTTTAAACTGCTGTGATGGTATGCTACAATACCAACTTTAAAATGGTGGTAACTTTCTCACACCACACACATTACTTTCTATTTTCACATTTTTAAGTAAAAAAAAACTATGTTTGCAATCACGTTGCATTTCATAAGTTGCTCAAAAAATGCACACATCTCTTTGGTTTACATTTGACAATTTTATAGTATGTTCATTTCAACCTGATGGGAGCATATATGTGATCACTTTTGGTCATTTTCTTTTCATTCGTGATGTGTTGATTGCATTATGTTAAAATTACTTCTGCTGGGTACGCTGATCGCTTTGAGCTTGGTTGGTTTTGTATAATGGACTGCAACTAGACAGTTAGGGATGTGCCATCTGTCCATTTTTTTTTTCCTGGGGAGGAACAATAGACTTTTTTAAATGATGTTTATATGTGGTTTGGTTTTTTTGGGTTATCGTGCATTTATGTTACTTACATTTTTTTTCTTTACACTGAAAGACCAAGTCCTGTGTTAAGCTATGTGTGTAGTTTTGTCCAATATTTAGAATTTTCCTCACTTTTGTAAAAGGGTTTGATCTGCCACTATATATATTTCCCCTCTGTGTCTTCTGGTGTTTATTTCTGCTGGCTGCTTTGCTTTGTTGGTTGAGTTAAAGTTTGGTTAATTTTCTGATTTGATTCTGTTTCTACAGGCCTCTTTAAATGGTACATTTTCTATTTTTTTAAATAAAATCTTCATTTTTGATCCATTTAGCGTCATCCTCCTTTAGCCGTTCAGTCTCACACTGCTGTTGGAAAAGTCAAAGTGAGAGGAACTTTGGGTACTTTACTCGTGGGAAATCCAGCATGACACCCCAAATGAGCCACTTTTATTCTCTGTTAATTGAGCTTAAGTAATGCTGGGGCCAGTGAAGAAGGAACCTTTCACAGCCTAAAGAACAAAACTTTTTCTTTTTTACTTTTTTCTTAATGCCATGTTGCTTAAAATAAAATAAAAAGTTTGTTTCCTCTGCTGGAAACCAAATGTAGAAAAACTTTTTGTTAAATGAAAATGGTTGCATTTATACCACTAGATAAAAGAAGAGCACTTTCCGATTTGCCGCTTCTTTTCACCGGTTCCTCTCTTTTCTGATGAGAAGAGCAGCAGAGCCAAATCCATTATTAGCTGCATACATGCTGGCCTTCTTCCAGGCCTGTCTGTTAAGCCACTCAAAGAGGCCAACATCAGCTAAAGCCTCAAGCGTTCCCATGTCAAACAAAAACACGTCAGTAAGGTCAATATTAGCCTTTCATACTGCTAACCAGCAGCAGGGAAATCAGAATAAAAGGAAGGAAAAATACCTGAGAGCATATCTGATGGCTGAATCAAAACACTCGGGCTGTTGAAATGTTGCTGAAGTGCTCTTACAGGTTTGCGTGTCCTGGGGGGGCCGTAACCCCACACACTCCCATGCTCACCTCCGTCCGCTCTTTGTGTGAAGTTAATTGGACCACAAGTTCTATGCATTAGCAGCAGATTTTTTTCTTTTACAATAATTTGCATGATTTTAGAGACCCACTCCAATGACAATCATGTTTTTAGTGTTTTTAATATGTTCTTGTGGCATTTTTCTGATGATGGAGGGCGTATATACAGAAGATTAAGCTGAAAATTACATTTCTGAGTATTTTATCATTCAAATTATTGTAAATCAGGAGCAGACAAAAATGCTGTTTGAAAAAGAGCATGTTTGTGATGTAGAAAATATGCTGAGTGGGCCACAAGCTCCTTGGTTAAAGCTCTCCGCAATAGGGAAGGAAATGGGGGGTGGGGCTGCATTACACCAATAATCCACAAGTCGGAGTTGAATTTCTAATAAACTCATGCCGCTCTACAGAAACTATGTCCTAAAAAATAAGACAGGTTTTTAAATTATGGCTAAAAACAGGATAATCATAATTAAAAATAAAATGAAGTCAGGGGTGTGAGGGGCTGTGACAGAGTGTAGACAGAGAGCTCTCAGCAACAGTGAAGCAGTGGGCCTGCTCCAACAGGAGTTTCCTGTTTCTGGTCAAAAACAGTACACCCACACCGGTCGGGCTCTACAGTTAGCACCGTCTTAAAACTTGATTTAACGCAAAATAGGAAGCTGACCATGGCCCTGAAGAAAAATCAGGTGACAACGAAGACATCAAAAAAGGCACTCAAAGACTTGACCGGAGAGCGTTAGGCTGTGTTCTCACCAAACGCAATTTGTGCATCAAATTTGCGTAGGCCTCCACCACTTTCGCCGCGTTCGGTGCAGCAATTCGGTCATAAAAATTGAGCTAGCTCAGCTATGTCTACGTACATAATTAATATGTATTTCCTCTTTGTCATTTAATTTATTGACACTAACGGATTTTTTAAAGACCTGAATCTGTGTTGATAAAGTATAAATAATTGATTAGAAATTAAGAACCGGATAATGATAATTTAGGTAAAGAAAATAAAAAAAATTAAAAGTAAAGCTAAGCAGGGGTGGGATTATATAAGCTCGCTTTTTTTGTCTTGTTTCATTTCATATTTTTTGTTTTGATTGATTGATTGTTGGAAATAAACCATTTCCAAATCCAGTAGACCCGCCCACAACTCAGAGGTGAATTTCAATGAACTACTGTCTTACTGCAGAAACTGTCCCAAAAAATGACACAGGTTTTATGATATTGCCAAAATGGCATAACCATAGTTAAAAGACCACTGGGAACATTTTAAAATAGATCAAAAGATGTTCAGAGTAGAGCTTTAAATGAGACAAGCGAATTCTCTTTATTTTGTTTCTGGTGAATTTTACATGAGCTGGAGCAGAATGTGAGCGTTTTAGAAACCAAACACTCTTGAAAAAGCAATGGAAGATTAATTTTCTTCCTTTCCTTATAGTTTTGTGGACTTTCCCCTCTGCATGTTGACTTTTATGAAGAACCGTTCTTTCTTTGAGAGCAGCATGTCTTGGTCTGCCGTGGCTTACGCTTCAGTTGCACCATGAAATCCAGAGACTTTGGGATTTGAGACGGCATCTGCCTACTCTTTGCTCCAAGTCTACTTCATCACACTAAGGTTACACAATCTAATGATGCCTATTTACAAACTAATGATTTTGCAAACACAGAAAATATCTGTTTTTGTTCCAGTTTTTCTGGTAAATCTAGCTCCCACATTTCTGTGACTGGCTGTCTCCTGCTTTTCTGAGGGTTTCTCTTTTCATTGCCACTCCAGTAAATTAATGTTCATTTAGTCTGCTACCTTCCTCTACAGGTAAACCATTTTTTATTCTTTCACCAATTAATTACATTTCATAAAAGGAAGGTTACAGGTTAAAGCGGATTAAAGAGTTTTATTCCACAAAGACAGAACACTTTGTCTCGCATGCTTGGTTGGAAAAGAAATGTTCACTTCTTTCCTGGGTGTTTCAGACTCAATGAGACGGTCTACAGTCTTCATAAACCCTTCACCGCTGCACACACCATATGTGCCCAGCATTTAACCCAATGGCTATGGCAGAAAAGGCTGTTTTAAGTTGATAAATGAGATGGAAACCCACATTCAAAATAGAGGAATACTCTTTATTGTTACTGTAAGCAAGGGCCGAAGAACTGAAGAGATTTAAACATTCAGTTTCTCTCCAACATTCACCTCTATCTGCCTTCACACTCAATTCTGCTGTTTGACTATTTGACCATAGCTGTTTAGGAGAAACTTGGAGAAGTTATTATGATGTGATGGAAATGAGCTGCTAGAAATGCATGTTTGGGGCCGATTGGCACGTCATGTTTGTCTCAAAACCATATGTGCAGTAAAAATATATCATAGCCATCATGTCCAGATTCTCTCTCAATCCCTGTGTGGGACTATCCAGTGTGCTGGATTTTATAGCAATTTGGACACATGCTCACTAGTTAAAAAATAATAAGATGTCACTCATTTGCTGAAAAAAAACCCTGAAAAATATAAATATTTTACAAGGACTTTTATGAATCCACTGTGTTCTGATCATGAAAACTTGGATGATTCATAAAAAAATGTTTGAAATACTTTTTCTTTTCAAATGACAAATCAGTCAAATGCAATCTATTGTAGTTTATAATCACGAATCCAGTTAGAATCATTGACTGTACAAGAGAACTGGATCGAGTGAGTGTGACATCACCCCTAGAAAATGGTTCACGTCCGGTCCGGCTCCAATGAAATGAAATCACTTCTGTCTGCATTTTTTGTGATACAAACATCACCATGTTGGAAGCAGAAACTGTCAGTAAGCAGGGATTGGTCTGAGTCAACGTTTCCATGGCAACCACTCTCACCAATCATGAGTGAGCACATTTGAAGTCCACACCCACTGAAAGCGGGGTCAGGAGAATCTGTCAATCAAACGTTTGCGGTGGGGGCCAGCGAGACCACATTCTTTGACTGAGGCTTCTGATTGGTCAGTGTATATCTTCAAAAATTGGCGATTAAAAAAAATTATGAAAAAATGTAGGATTAGCAAGAACATGTTACAAAAAAAGTATCAGAGCAAGAATTGTTATTCTGGAAAATAGAATAACTGAGTAATAGCTGTTTAATTCTATAAAGAAGTCTGTGGGATTTTGGCTTGTTTGAGCCAGCAAGCACTTCCTGTTTGGTACGCGAGGGGGGAGGAGTCACTTACTCCAGTTCTTATAGTCAATGCTTGGAGCCAGCTGGTGCTTCCTATTTGGAATGAGAGGCGGGGAGTGGTCACCTAGTGTAGCTTTCATATACAGTCAGTGGTGAGCATTGATGCGCACTAGTTTTTCACAAAGACTTCTGGGAAATTTCTCGGGCACTAGATTTTGGAATTGCAGATTTGGACACCCTTACAAAATAGCAAATCCCCTATATAGAGAGTGGTGAAGGAATTTGGACACAATCCATATGAACCTCTTATTGGCATTACTTGTGCACTGTTTGTCCACCATTAAACCAAAAACATTTTTCCATAAGCCAAACTCAGAAGGTTGGGATAAAATGATTTAACACCAGCCTTTACCACAAGGTGGTTTGTTAAATAAACACATTGTCTTATTACATATAATACAAAAAAGTCAGACTTTACAATAGAAATGAACAAAATTAAAGTCTGGTTAAATAACAAAGCGTTCTATGTTTGTGGCTAAATTCAATAGCCATGAGTTATGGCTGAAATAATTTCTTTACGATAAAAACCTCAGACTGCTTTATCACACATTATATTAGACTAAGATGATAACACAAGAGTGGAAAAAAAAATCGTTTTTGGCTTTGGGCTTAAATAACATTTGACAATATAACTATTTGGACATTTTGATAAAGTTCACTTACAGATGTTTTCCTCACTAACTCCTCCTCAACATTCATCAACACCATTTGGTGTCTAAAATCACATTCAAAAGGTAAAACAAGCATTTCCCCCTAATATTCTCACCTAAAAGTGTCTCTGTGTCAATTTAAACAGGCTTTTATCTTCACAGGTTTTGGAAAAATTTGGAAAATTTGCTAAAACTTCGGAAACTTTGAGCTTTCCACGGAGGATCTAGCAGCTTTTAGAAACACCAGACAGGTCAGGATCTATTTTCCCACTTAGACAAAGGGATGGCGATGGTTTCCTCCACTTTTCACAGCAAATGTATCTTTTTTTAAAGGAGATAAACTTGGTGCGCCAGAGTTTCCTCAAAGGAGCACTTTTATCTGCACTAACAAAGGCTCAGCAGCTTATTTTCCTGTTACATTCTTTGAACTAAAAGCACTGGATACTCCCCGAAAGGAAATAAATCTCCACAATTTACAATCCCGACTGGATGTGGATACAGAACCTGTGCTGGAGTGAAAAAGACTTCACTATCAGAGGGGATTGGTTAAATAGAAACAAAGATTTCACTTTAAAACTCAAACATCAACACACCGAACCCTTTTATCAAAAAAGAAGCAACAAAAAATTTGAATATCTGATCTCAGGGAGCTATTTGATCAAAGCAGATTTCCAGCCTTCTAAATCCGTTTGAGTACACAGTCTGCTGCCTCACACTGTGAGAAAATATTGCACTTGGCAGTTTTGTTTTTCCCCTCAATACTTTCATCTAAACACTTCAAATATTACTTTTTAAGTCAAGGGATTCAGCTCATTTTATGAAGTTGAGAGGTAATCTTTCCCCACATGAACAACTCAGTGTGCTCCTGGTATTAAACCACATAAAATATAGCCGATAAAATCAAGTCTTGGCACCTTTCTGGATCGTATTTGTGCCCTTAAGGCCGTTTATAGTGAAAAACAGTTCCCCAAAGAGCAATTGTTCATGAATGACAAAGTGTGATGAAGGTTCATGGGATGATGGTTATCTCGGGGACTACAGAACACAACAGAAACCATAACGTTTGCTGTTAGAAACCAGTAGTACGTAACATCGGTAGCAAAAAAAAAAAAAAAAAAAAATGAGATGGAGTTTGGACAAACACACTAATTTTTCTTTGATGTTTTCCCACCTTAGTCAACCCTGGGTTGTATGTTGGTAACCATAGATATGATCTAATGCTGCAGTCACATATACAACTGCCAACGCGCATCCAAGTCCTAGTAGCCCGGGGCAATGTTTCCTGTGCGCTTACGCAATTGCGGACCACTCGCACACTCAGCACACAAGAAAATATGTACAAAACAAAATTACATACATACACTGACATGAATTAAACACCCCAAATCGCACTCGATATGACTGCAGCATAAGACATGCTTTCTTAAACTAAGATTATTTTGCTATTAAAAAACTTTTTGGATAAGATTATTTTTCTTGCAAGACAAAAAATAAAACATTTTTTCTTTGATACAAGGATTTTTGACTTTCTTAAGATTTAGTTTCTACCTTCGCTCAGCTGGAGAAAAGAGCCTTTGGTCTGCAAGTTGAAGCGGCTTATTTTTAGTGACTGACTGTACAGCAGTTTTATGGGATAAAATATAGTCTGTTTATGAGCATCAAAGTGTACATTTATTCTTTTGCTGGTTGGTGACTCAAAAACTCAGGAGTTAAGAGAAAAGTGTTTACAGTGTTGCTCAAGGGGCAAATGAAATCCACTTGAAAAGTTTTCAGCAACGTCTGGAGGAACTGAGGAGGCCTCCACCAACATCTGTAGAAAAATTCTCTGAGCCTTGACCACCCAACACGTTTGCTATAGTATCTAAATAAATCAGATATCTTGTTGGGAACTCTCAGTCTTACTCTTTAGTAATAGTTTGACTTGGAAACAACTTTATTCTTCTTTTACGGATGATGTCTGTGCAAAATAATTCAAACTGCAACAAACTCAAAACAATTTTAGGGTGTGGAGGATGTTGCAACATACTGTTATAAAGTTGCTTTTTAAATTAAATTGCTCAAATGAATTGATTAATTATTGCTTAAATTAAACTGACTTTGTAATGAGACAACACAACTCATTTAAATGGGTGCAGTCTACATATTTATTATTCATTTTTCATGTTCAGATTATGTCTTCCACAGCGAGCGTGGAGATAAGATGAAAATTTCAGGCAAAATTTGCCTTATTGTATCTGTTATCCTTTCCATTCCTAGTTTAAATAGTTAATTACAGCTTCTGCAAATATGTTTTGCATTGTAAGCCACATTCAGTGCTTGAGGGCTCAGTTACATTTTTACTCTCACTCTGCTTTTATTGAAGTATTGGTTCTTAATACTCTGCCTGCCTTTTGTTGAAGACTTTTTCTTTGGGTTCAGGTGTGAAATTGTACCTGCTCATTTAAAAATAATTTTTTTTTAAGTATGATATTTCTCATCTAAATTTGAAAGGATTTTTGTTTTTACAAAATAGTTTGAAAACAGACATCTGGCCATGAAACACTGATCAAAAACTTGCGTAGCTTGTTAGTTTCCTCTGACTTTGTTTGTTCTTAGAAAAGGTCCTCTCCTGGAAAACTTTACAAACCAGTTTTAGCTGTTTTTGTTACTGAGCTGTTGTGTATTTCAACACAATTTTACATGAAACCTGTGAGGATCAGACAAGTTGCTTTTGGATGTTTTTTTCTTCTTCTAATTTCTCAGAGCATTGCACAGTTTGAGCCTGAGGTGAATCCCCTCCTGAGAAGATTGAAAACTGCCCTGAATGCTTTTAGCGTGCCAAAAGTCTTCTTCTGATCTCTGCAGAGCTCAAACTGTATTTAAATTGTTTTATAACCTTCTCCAGATTGATGCTCTGCAGCATTTTCCTTGCTTGGGTATATTTTTCATGTATTTTCCCTGCTGGCAACTTTGTTTTCCTGAGCAGCAAACTGACAGACAGATTAGATGGAGATTGCACGCATGCTGAGGATCAGTTCATCAAAAATGGGAGATTATCATCTGAAATTCTTAGACGTTGTAAGTGCACAGCTTCCTTGTGATTTTTAGAAAAAGAGAAAATGTGGAAAAAAACACTTTGATCTTGACTATTTTTTAATGTCGGAATTAAACAAAAGTTGCTGTTTTTAGTTAAAAATAAATTGCCAGATTTCCTGTTTAATCATAGTAATCCACAATCTCTGTCGTCTTGCATTTACTCTACCGGTCATGTCTGAATGACTTAACTTCTCATCCATAAATCATGCTTACATTCAATGTGTTTTTGTTTTTCCACGATGTGATATCACTGATCCTGGATAAGTGGATCACATTTCTCTTTAGATCATGTTTTCTCTGCTCTACCTATAAAATGTGAAAAGTATTTTAAATGAGCCCCCAGCCTGGCCCCCTTCCTGTCCACATGATCTTATTGTTCCACATCTCTCCACAAGAGCTGTTTTCTCTGAGTGAAGCTTGTTTGTTGTTCCCAGAGTCCCCAGATCCAATCTAATGAATGTTACTTAGACTTTTAGGGTTTAGTTTGACTAAAATGTTAAATGCATATGTGTTTTTGATTTTTATTTCGGATGGAAATGTTTTGTTTCACTTGCAAATGTGTGATGGACTAACTGTTCCATATGTAATCAACAATGAAGCATCCACTGTGTTTTTAATCAAAGTTGTTGATGAAAATCGGGATTTTTACGTTATTTTCTTCTTGTCTTGAACCAAACGGTGCTTTGAGAAATGTCTGTGTCCCTGACACAATCACACTTTTTTCCTGTCAGCACCCCCCTGCCCCCCATGCAGAAAAAAACAAAACTGATCATTAGCATTAACAGTAGCGCTTACTGCACCCTTCCGTTTCCCCTCTCAGATCCTGACTCTACTGATGTAAAGTTCAAGGAAGGGAGAGGCTGCAGAGACGCTCTCCGTCTGAGCATCACCACAGACGCGCCTGAGCCGATTGTTTGTTCAGGAGTTCAGAATCAGCAGCTGCTGCAAGGCTCGAATCAAGATAATGGAGAAAAGTTTCCGATTAATAATCAGCATCAGGAAAAAAGCTTGAACTTAATAGCACCTAAATGTGCTCCTGCAGAGGTTAATGTGAACGCAAAACTTATTTATGGCAGGAATATTGTTTTATTCTGTTTTATGAATTATAATTGATTCCAAAATAAATCTCTCATCAAAGCAAACGTCCTACCCACAAACGATTTTAGCTGTTTCCCTTAGCAAAAAGTAGAGTTTGTAGGTGTCATACAAGTATACTTGTGTACTAAAAGTGAGGCAGTATATTTGAAGTTTACTTTTATATACCGTCTATATATTGTAAACTTTAACTGTAATGTTCCAATTAGTCTGCAATACTTGTACTTGGAGTATCAAGTATAATTTATTTGCTAAGAGTAATATGTATATATATATATATATATATATATATATATATATATAAATATTTAATATTACTGACTGAAAACTATAGTATCATTATTACCAAAAAATAAGAAATTATCAATACAAGCATGTTTAGGCATTGGAAATATAGCAATTAAAGTAATAATATTAAATAACTTTAATATGTTTATGAATATATAATATTATAAAATTCAAATAAAGTTAAAATAAAATGTTCTAGCTTCACCACTGTGCATGGATGCAGCAAAGCTCTATTCTAAGACAAAGTGAATGAGGAACCCCGTCTGGACCTGCTAACTGGGAAATTTCCCAGAACTCCAATGGCGCACCTGTGCTGAAAGAGATCCATTTTTTGCCTGAGACACAGAGAGAGCTCTGCAACTGAGGCTGAATTAACAGATTATGCTACAATTCTTTCAGACACCCTCCTATTTCAGAATGAAAAGTCCCTGTTGAGAGTTTCAGGAAAATACAGGAAGCCTTATGTTAGCGAAGCAGTGAGTTGGCCGATTTACACATGGAAGTTATTTACCTGATTATTTGTAACCTAATTAGAGAAAAATGGCTCACCTTTTACCAACTAACATGATTGCAACAACTGTTTAACCTGGATCAAATTCAAGTCTTTACTGTTTCTCTTTTTTACCAAATATCTCCATGTTGTTAACCTTTTTCGCTCTGTGGTTTTTGTCCTGTGGGAGATGTGATCACATTTTTCACAAGTTTGCAGACATTCCTTTATTATCTGATCAGGAACATTTTTCCTTTATCGGTTTTGAATTCATGCTTACAAAGTTCCCAAAGGTTCTCATTTTAAAAAGCTTGACTCTTATTTTAAAAAGATAACTCATGAATTCTCCTCAGAATTATTTTTAAGGAGAAATTCTCACAAAATGTCTTAATTTTAGAAATGTTTTCAAATATACATTTCTTACTGCTATAACTCTTCTGTTAATGAGCCTTTGTGAAAAGTGGCTTTAGGACTGTTGGGGCGGTGTAAGTTTTCCCCACTTCCCATCATCCATCTATTTACACTCTTTCCCTCTATCTTACAGCCCCTCACACCTCCAACCTAACATTACTGGTGCAACAAAAATGGCGAGTATTACTGGAGCTATCTAGCCGTAAAGTTTCGAGCCAGATGCCTCATTGTAGCACAGCTACAAGTTTTCTCAACTGCATGTTTTCATCTGCTCCTGATTCACAGTGATTTAAATGAAGACATACTCTGAAATGCAGTTTTTAGCTACATTTTCCTCCATCATGAAAAAAATGCCACCAGAAAATGTTAAAAACACAATTTTTGTTGTAGTGGTCTTTAAATAAAAAACCAACATGATCCAGAAAAAATGAAGCATAGTCTGCATTATCATATGGTCATGTGATTTCTTGTTCTCTCTGCAACAACTAACTGGGCCTGCTGCTGATCAGAAATTCAGCGTGAAGTATGTCAGTTTGAGTCACTAAGGAAACCCACAGGGAAGCTAATGGAGATGAAGAACCCAATCGTTTCCTTCTCACAGTATAAATGACTGTTTAAGATTTCTTTGACACTTTTGATGACTGTGGTCTCTCAGAAGCTGCCAACTCTGGCTCTGAGGCCGCCTGAGTGGTGCTCTGAAGGACGCTCTCATGTCTCCTGGAACCAACAGCAATAAACACGTATGCAGGAACTAACTGATTGTGCAGGCTTGTGTTGCCATCTTCAGCCATGGCAACTCATAAACAGGAGGATTGGTTTTTAAAAACAGTCTTAAAAGGTGAAATAGAGCAGCTTTTTTTGGTTAAACTTTACCTGTATGATTTTTAAGTTGTTCACCTTTAAAAAGTAAAAAGTTGGGCAGTTAAAACTGACGAAATCATGATATTTGATTTTTTTTTTTAAATCATATGTGTATGTTTTGAATTCATTCATGTCTTCCTATAGCAGACTGGCATAGCGTGCGTGTGCCATCAGAAAAAAACCCAAAAAGGATTACGTAACTTGAAGGAAAACCACTGAGGTGTTTTTAGATTGAAACTATGTCAACAAACATCCACAGAAAACAGGAAAGAAATTCCAACGAGCGAGTATGAGTTAGATTCCTGAGCTTTTCCTGCTCTGCTAAACCAAAACAAGATGCTTTCAATGGTGGCCTTCAGTAAATTGAAGCCTTTAGTCAGCTCTTGTTTTTGGCAAGAGGTAAGGAATGCTTTTTGACCACACTTAAAAGAAGGACCCCTTTAATTAACCAGGTAGGTAGGGTGTGTGGGGGTGCATTAACCTTGATCATAAACCAGACAGTTCAGTCACCTAGTGCTCATCTTGTTCAGACTCTTTACGTGACCTGTAGTGAATCATCATCTCTCCTCAGCAGGTAAAGAGAATTGTTCTGCGGATGAAAGGCTTTTTTTTAAACCCACTAATAAAACTTTGTCTACGACTGTCAGAACCGAAGCTTGTTTTACTGCCTCGCTCAGAGTCTCCAGAGGCCCCGGCTCCCTGTAACTTAAGTGTGCTTTAACCTTTCTGCAAAGCTCCATACATCATGCCTGCCTGTCTGCTGAAGTGCTTCATGCTACAAGTGTTTCGATCACTGCCGCAGTAACACAAGACGTGGCCAAAACTTGTAAATGTCAAATTCAGTTCAGCCCATCAGAGTATGAGATGCTCTTCATGACTGTAGCGTCATCCTCCAGAGCTGCAGAGACGCCCATGAAAAACTGAGATCTTCAAAACCCTTCCACACCCATCTGAGAAGCATTCAAACTATTTCAGTGGATCAGATCCAAGGCGGTCATAAATGAAAGTTACAGTGCATTATAATTAGTAGCTGTCTGTCCAAAAAAACTGACAACTAATAAACAGTATATTTATTAAACTTCGTGTGTTTCACGGTAAAATTCAATTTTTTTAAATGTAAACTGCCAGGATAAACATAAAACAGCAAGTTTTATTACCTTCTGTAAAGTTTTTGCATTAATTAGTATTTGGAATCATTTAATCTAAATAGTTGTTTTAATTGTGTTTGTTTAGACTGTGTGAAAATCGACCAAAAGTTTCTCCTTATCCCTTCTTGGACGTTTGGCCCGTTCCTCCCAGCGGAGTCTGTGGCGGTGAATCACGAGCCTTCACTTTAACTCACGCTTTTAGCATCACCCACACGTTTCCTGAGATTGAGGGCTTTGCAATGGCATCACAACTTGACAAGTTGCAACATTTTGATGCAACTTCACAACTAATGCAGAGCTGTAATTGGAGTCGTGGTTCATTTGGAAATCCCATCCAAGTCCAACGTTTACCTTTTGGATGATGCCGGCTTATTTTCAACCCAAACACAACAATAATCACTGACAAGAACACTGATATTCACTGGTTTTTGTTTAATTTTGGTTTTTAGCCCCATCTTTACAATGTTTAATGCTTTTCTAGTCTAAAACAAAAAAAAAATGCTTTCAGGAACTCAGAAAATGTATTATTTCTAAATGTATCATTACGCATTTGACTTTTGTTTTCTTTTTCAAACTGCAGCAAAAGATGGAACAGATGTGTGAAAATACTTCTTCGTTTATATATTTTTTCATGGTTACATGGAAGGAGGCCTTTCAGTTTGAAGCTGTGCTTTGAAGGACATCCACAGATTTACTACTGGTAACTCAGAAAATGTCATTTACTTCCTGATACCATTGTACCAATTTGTTCTGATGGTTAAAATCCTCATTAATTCCTTATTTAGCATTTTTTTTGGTTTGTTTAGTGATGTATATTATGTCTTGAATGACCTAAAAATCATATACTCAGAAAGCAAAATCTAATTTACTGTGGACATACTCTAATATTAGGGCCATAAAATATATTTTTTTTCAGCTGGAGTACGTTTAAGGGGGAATGAAGATTATTTAGTTACTAAAACAACTGAAAACGAGTTCAGATATTTTTATTTCCTCACAGGCAAATTTATTTAAAAAACAAATTTTTCTATTCCTCTAAATGCATTTAATTTTCTGTTATGACCAGATTTCTATTTTAACATGCTCTTAAAAATAATTAAAGTCAATGACTTGTACCAAAAAAAAAGGGGGAAAAAAATTATCAAAAGAGTTTGGCGCCACCTAGCGAGACAATATAGCTATTACCTGATTTACAATGCGGAAGTGTGAGTTTGGAACTTGACCCTTGTAGTCCTGCAAAAGTAAAGGTAAAATGTCAACCCTTTTTCAAAATGAAATGTCTTGGATTGGGAAATTAGTAGAAAATAACACTTGAGATTTTTTGCTAAATGTAAACGTGAGAAAAAAATGTTTAAATTGTGAAATTCCTAAAAAGCAAATGTCGTCATAGACCGTTGCGTTTTATTCTGAAGGCTGAAAGCGGAAATTGAGCAACATGTATCTCACAGCTTGTCGTTTCGTCAGTGCCACTGCCAGGCTGCATGCACACATCAAGCACAGCATGGCATACAGTGCGAAGATAGGTCCATCCATCCTGAGCAGCGACCTGTCCTGCTTGGGCAGCGAGTGTGTGCGGATGATGGAGTGTGGGGCGGACTATCTGCACCTGGACGTCATGGACGGGTCAGTTCACAATTCCAGTTAGCTAGGATGCTAGCTGCTAACTAGCAAAGTCCACAAGTTAAAACCAGAATAAAGTCAAATATATCCATTAAAAGTAAACTTGGATGAGGTTAAATGTTGTGTCTTTAAATAAATTTAATGTTACCATTTAATTCCACTTTTTTTGTTATTAGAATACGCAATTTTACATGTAAAATGCAGCATAAAGGATTTCCTAATTGATCTGTTCCCCACGAAGGCATTTTGTCCCCAACATCACATTTGGTCACCCCATGGTGGAGTGCCTTAGGAAGTCCGTGGGCCAAGACCCTTTTTTTGGTGAGAAATCAGGCACTCATTGGACCACCAAACTGATTTAAGTCGGTGCAGATCACTGTAGTGTTGTTACAGACATGCACATGATGGTGTCCCGGCCAGAACAGTGGGTGAAGCCCATGGCTGCAGCAGGAGCCAGCCAGTACACCTTCCACCTGGAGGCCACAACCAACCCTGGAAACCTCATCAAGGAGATTAGAGAAAGCAGAATGAAGGTGAAGAAAATACATTTTCTGGCTGTAGTCAGGGGTTTGAGGTAGAGCTTCTAATGTTTTAGTCTTTGCAGGGACTTTCAGAGAGCAACATCACCTGAAGAGGAAATTCTCTAATGAAATGCATCGACTTTTAAGAAGTGAGGTCTTTGTAAGAAAGGGGTTGTTGCAAAAATGGTTCTGCAAAACACGGCTTATGCTGCAACATGGGTGTTTTGCTTATATAGAAAATGAGTTGAATACCCAGAGATGATAAAGAGAACAAACCCAAACTGCAGCATTGCCATGAAGTGACATGTTATTAAGATACAGTCACAACTCCAAACAATCAGGAAAATGTTTTTTTTTCATGTGCTGTTCAAGGGTTGATTCCTTTAAAGAGTCACTCCAATGAAAATGTGTTGTTTGGACCATGTTCTTTTGGCATTTTTCTCATGATGGAGGATATTTATACAGAAATGTAAGATTAAAATGGCATTTCTGAGTATTCAGATCATTGTGAAAGAAAAAATGCTGTTGGGAAAAGCCTGTAGTTGTGATGTAGGTGCTACAATCGGCAGGCAACAAGCTCCCTGCTTTGCTCATTCTGATGCATCTACTTGCAGATAAATAGATCCATGTATGTATTAATTTTCTTTTTGTGGGCTCAAAACTGTACAGCTGAATATTTCAAATATTGCTCACCATTTTTGTTGCATCTGTAATGTCTGTGTGAGGGGTTGTTAGCTAGAGAGAGAAAGTGTAAACAGAAGGATGTTGGGAAGCAGGGGCAGGCATACTTTGTGCCAACAGTCCAGCCTAAAACTCATAGATGAATTTTTTATGAATTACTTCCACTCTGTAGAAACTATGTCGCAGAAACAAACAGTTTTTTTTTTATTTATTTTGGCTGAAATGGTATATTCATAATTTGAAGATCACTTGGTACAATTTTTATATTGATGAAAAGATGATTGGAGTGGGACTTTAGGTATTAAATTATTGATTGCATTCCTACGGTGGCCCTGAAGTACAAGTCACTCAATGCAAAGAACAAATTAAAGATCACAACAATAAATAAAAAATCAATGCAAAAAATAAAAAGAAAAATTACATTTTAGAAATCAAAGCAAAATTCAAGAAACCAAAATGAAATTACAAAAAACCCCAAAACTAATTGCAAAAAAAAGAAACAAAATAAAAAGGAATTGTTTAGTAAAACAAAAGTAATTTCCAGAAATGTTAAAAATGAAACAAAAGAGGAAACTGGAAAAAGTTGGTATCATGGGACATCACTGATAGGATTATGACTTTTGTTCACACGTTCAACCAGAAGTCTTTCTTTAAGCTTCTGGCCACAGCCACTGCAAAGGTTTGGTGATTGATCAATCAAGGCTTTACCACAGTTCAGGATAAATATCTCTTCTTCTACAAAAATCATCGTCCAATCAGTGATGTCATATAATACCTGCCTTTTCTGGTTTCTTCTTTTGTTTCATTTTTAACATTTCATTTTGATTTCTGTAAAAAAAAAATTTCAGTTTTTCTGTTCTGGTATCTGGAATTTTGTTTTAATTTCTAAAATGTGATTTTTTTTTTTTTCATTTCATTTCATTTCATTTTTTAATTGTCCTTGTGATCTTTAATATGTTTTTGCGTTGATGTGATTTGCACTGGAGGGCCACCATACATTCCAATTCCAAAATCAATCACGTACATTAGCTGATGAAGCATGAACTTTAATTTGTGAATCGGACTCCTCGGATCAAAACTGACCAACCTGTAAGGGTTAGCATGTTGGTACTTGTGCGGGCTAACGGCTGCCGTGAGCTGTCAGAGGCAGATGTTGTTACCTATGCGTTTTGACAGATTGCTTGTGCTTCTTGTTGTAAACTTGTTGTACTTGAGGCATCCACATTCAGCCCAGACTGTCAGTAACTGATGGGCTATGTAAACACACCTTTGAACACAAAGTTCTCTCAGATTTGTGTTTGCTTGAGCTGCGACGTGTGACAGGCGGAGCTCCTCTGCAGCTCAATCTCATCCTCTGACTTGCAGATCTCTGGAACAGCAAAACATTGACAGAAGCCTTTTATTTAAGAAGCAGCGCCTGCCTGTCAGGCAGATATAAAAAAGGGAAAACATATAGCAATATATTTTTACTTATTGGAACAGATCTTTAATATGTGAAACCCCAAAATCCATTTAATAAAATTCTGATGTAAAAGATCCTGACATGTGTTCCAGAAAACCGCATTTTTGAAATATGAATCTTTTATTGTGCATCAGGAATTATGAAGAATACATTTAATTTAAGTTTTATGCTGCAAGTGATTGAAATTTCTGGTAAAAGACACTTAAATTAGTTTACCATTCGTATCTTTCAAAAGTTTGTGGAAAATGTCTGTAAATATTTTTGTGGTTTCTAAATTTCCTGATGTACTTTTACAGAGCACATGCTGTTGCACACACTGTTCATCAATATGTTATGATAATTATGTATTCTGGATTATAAACCATCAGCAGCTTTTTTTTTTTTTTAAATATAAATGTTTAACCTAGAAGAAAATAATAATTTACCGCAAAGTGGAAAATGACCACCATCACAAGATTAACAAATTAGATTCTCAGTTTCTTGATTCTTGCAGTTTCTTGCAAACTCATATTTTAGGATGAAAAATCAATTCAGACATGCTAAAAACAGAGGTATAAATCAATTATTTACATTTGTCAAAACTACATATAAAAAAATCTACTGGATGCAGCAGATGGATGGTCAGAAAACTGTCAGGAAATACTTTAAGATAAGTCTTCCTCTGCTTTTTGTCTAAGGTTTTTTTTAATCGTAATTTTATGTTGGATTTTCACTTTAAGATGACCAGACTTTATTTAGCAGTTCTATTGTGTTGTAGGTGGGGTTGGCCATAAAACCCGCTACTACAGTTGAAGAATTGGCTCCCTGGGCCAACCAGATCGACATGGCTCTGGTCATGACTGTGGAGCCCGGTTTCGGAGGACAGAAGTTCATGGATGACATGATGCCGAAGGTAAAAACAAACCACAGGAAGAGAAAATATGACCCAGTTTTACAGCTTGTAAGGCAGTTTGCTATTATTTATTGGTCACTTTGAAACATGAAAATAAAGCAAACGTGCAAAACATATATTTAATGCAAATGAGCAATTATGCAGTGATTCATCAAAACGGTAGTCTTTCCCATACGAGGAATTCATGCTGGAATTGCAATGTTGAAGTGAAGCTGCTTCGTCATCACTCAGCAGTGGATCTGTTTCCCACTTGAAGTCGGGGTTGCTTGTTTCCACCCTCAGATGTGGCTCTGCCTCCTCAAAGCTCTGACTTCCCCCTCAGAAGGTGCCTGCTGCATGTCAATGTCTCCAAATCTCCCTTTCTGTTCCCAGATGAGCCGCTGCTGCTTCTTCAACAAACGTCCCGGTTCTTAGTCTGAGTCGCTCTCTTTGCAGCCTGCTGCACGCTCATTAAACTTCTGCTCTTTGATTTCCTGTGTTTTATCTTGAAACTGAGAGATAAAATACCGTCAAAAGTCTGAGTTAGTGGAGTGGCAGATACGGCGTCTCAGATCTGCTGAGATCGCAGACTGTAATGGAAGGTATCAGGAGTGAAAACGGAAGCGTGAGTGCTGCAGCAGGAATGTCAGCCCTTTGCTCTCTTAACCTCAATCTTAAAGCTTTACAGACTTTTTCTGATCATTGATTTGATTCAATATTGAATCCAGTTAAGACTTCACACTCGAATCTACAAGAAATTATTTTAAAGACTGATGAAAATCGTGTTTTTGCTGTTCTTGTGGCATTTTTCTGATGGTGGAGGACATATTTTAAGTAAATTAAGCTTAAAATTGCATTTCTGAGTATTTTATCATTCATGTCATTAAAGTGCTGTTTGAAAAAGAGCACATTTTTGACACATGCTGAGTGGGCCACAAGCTCCTTCCTCTAAGCTCTCAGCAATTTGAAAGGAAATGGGGGGTGGGGTTCCATTACGCCAATAGTCCACAAGTCGGAGTTGAATTTCTAATAAACTCCTGCCGCTTTACAGAAACTATGTCCTAAAAAAGACAGGTTTTTTAAGTTATGGCTAAAAACAGGATAATCATAAAAAGTCACTGGGAAGGCTTTAAAAATAGATCAAAAGATGACCCGAGTGGGTTTTTAGCCCAGCGCTGCGAAGTTTGGGATGTCCCAATATCAATTAATGAAAAATAATCCCAGACAAATAAGATAATGTTTTAGGCTAATTTGTTAAACCGCAGAATGAACAGTTTATTAAATAAATGATCAAAAGTATTTTTCTGAACTGCATTCACAGCTCATTGATCATCTTTTGGAAATTTGATTAGATTTTGGTTCTGTTTGACTAAAGAGCTTCTCCTTTCTGTGCACGTAAACAGGTGAGCTGGCTGCGCAGTCAGTTCCCTTCATTGGACATTGAGGTAGATGGGGGGGTCGGTCTGGACACTATTCACAAGTGCGCCGAGGTAAAAGATGGGCATTCCTCAGCTCCACGTCAGGATCTTTTTTGTGTCATGCGCGCTTCATCTTCTGCGTCTGTCTTGTCCAGGCGGGGGCGAACATGATCGTGTCGGGCAGCGCTGTGATCGGTAGCGACGACCCGCGCTCCGTCATCGCGCTCCTGCGCACAGCGGTGGTCGAAGCTATCCAGAAGCGCTCGCTGGACCGCTGACTCGTCCTTTGGAACCAGACTTGAATGCCCTCAGCGTGGACTTGTTGGGGCGGCGGAAGGGGAAGAAGCCGGGTATTCGGCTGGAGAAGCTGAATCGTGCCTGTTTGGACTCAATCGGATAAAAGATGAGGCTCAAACCTCTGAGTCTCATCTCAACGCAGGATCGCAGATCATGAAATTCAATGCAAAGTTTATGCTGAAAAAAAAAAGGCAGAAACATTCCAGAAAAAAATCTCTGAGGTTTCAATCATTCAAAGGTTTTACAGTTTTTCTTCCATTCAAATCTTGTTTAAAAGGTTTTGTTAAAATTCTAACTGTACTTATTCTTTGATTTATTTCACAAATTTAGGTTTTGGGAAACACTTTTACCTTTTAGTCATTTTTCACACTATGATGTTCCTCCAGTCAAAAACTGCAAAAAAAAAAACAAAAAAAGATTCGCTAATGTGAATTTCTCAAATTTGCAAAGCATTCTTTCAGTTGTTAGTGTGACAACAGCTTGAAATGTTTCACTGCTAATTTAGGAACTTTGAGAAACATGAATCATGAATTTAAATATTAGATCTGCTTTTGCTGCAGTGTCATGCTTTGGACACTAGGTGGTGACTGTACAAAACAATTGATTAAACAGGGTTTTTTTTATTTATTTCTTGCGAGTTTGAGGAAAGGCTTTGACACAACTACAGATGAAAAGATTCTGTAATCAGTTCTGTATTCAGCTTTTAAAATGGTAATGGAAAGGAATTTTTCAAAATAAAGTTCTGAAAACAAACAAAAAAAATCAGGCCCATTTGCTGGGAGCTCCATCGTCACACTTAGGGCTTAGAAAGAAAGGTGACGTTTGTGATCAGCACGTTTTCACATTCGTGTGTACTTCATTTGCTCAGTCTAACTTGACTGTAGAATCTGTCTAATGAGGACATCCGGAAGGAGCGGACGCTAATGCATCTTCGTCTCTTCATCCTGCTGAAAGATGCTCTTCTGTCGATGGAAATTGCTCGTTACAAGCTTCAGTCCGCAAACAGCTCACTCTCAATAATGCAGCACGTCTTGGAGGCAATTACAAACCTGCTCAAATATTGATGCTTGAAATCAGTGTTTTGGTTCTAAATGATATAGTGTCATCTTTGCCCACTGGGTCGGGGTGTGTTTGACTGTCGGATCCTGTGCATGTGCAACTGAAGTGAGCAACATGATACATGTATTTGTAAATGATTAAGGAATCTCCTGTGACAAACTTCAGCTGTAATAGATTGTGACAGGCGTTTTGTGTGCCAGTGTGACTGCCGTCTCGCACAGACAGCTGACTGGAGCGAGGGAGCTGTCAGCACCTACACATGCTCGACACATCTTCAGCCATGTTGGAGCCTCATTATCTGTTAACTGACAGTTGTTGTCTCTCTCCAGATTGCCTTGCAGTCTTCACACTCTGTTTGTTGATTATTTTGAAATTAAAAACGATAGAAAAAAAAGATCTTGCTCAGTCACAGATGATTAAAAGAAAGTGCAGGCTTTTACTCTGAAATAAGATGTCTGGGCGTCATATAAACAACATGGAAAAGATCATCTTTTTTGTTCCAATAATTACAGGGTTGCTGGAGCCTATCCCAGCTACTGTTGGCCAAAGGCAGGGTATACTAACAGGCCGCCAGTCTGTCAGACGGCCACACTATCAGTGGGAGTAAACCAGAGTGCCCAGACATACGCGAGAACAAAAACTGCAAACTCTACACAGGAAGGTCCCAGCTGGGATTTGAACCAGGGCCTTCTTGCTGTGAGGTGCAACCCGGAAGTTGCTTCCAAGCTGCTAAATCTGTTTTTCAATCTGTTATATAATTTTAGCTTAACCTAAAGCTTAAATGGTTATTATTTTTAAAATATATATGAAAATAAAACAGCTGTCGAGCACAGCTGTGGTGGTATTATGGTATGGGCTTGCATTGGGGCCTCAGAATATGAGGGATTTTGCACCCAAGGAGTCATAAATGAATTATTATTCTCCCTAATAAATTCAAAATGAACACTGAAATTGAAGGGAAATTAGAAGTGAAATATATTATTCCAGGGGCCCCTCAATTGAAAAAAATAACAATTTAAGCCACGAGCAGCATTGTATGGCCCTCAGAAGCTACACGCCCCTCACCCCCAGCTGCATTTAACAAAAAATAGTTCATTCAAAATGGCAACTTTTCTGTTATCTCCATAACGACCACGTTATTTTTGGTCGCAGTGTGAACGAACAGATCTATGTAATTTTGTAGAAGAATCTGCAAAAGTAACACTTTTAGATTTTTGGTTGACCATGCCCACATTCCTAATATGGTCATATTGTTTGTCTAATTGTTTTGTTCAGCTAGAGACAAAGATTCATGTGTTCAATTTTCGCAATATTCCGGTAAAAAATGCGTGAAGAATAGAAAAATGAGCTTGCCCTTTAAAATCTGCAACTTCTAATCCAAAATGTTTTTCTCAAGTAGGTTCCCAATGATGCTCGAGGAGTCATGAGGCAATGGCTAAAAACCCCCAGGAGAAGGTTTAATTTGTAGTTGGGCACAAATGTGTTATTTTTCATGTTTTATTTTTTAATTTCAAGATGGCGGCCTCTTTCCGTGGTCAAAGGTCAACCTAACCTTTTGTGAAGATTGCTCGAACAAAAATTTTCTTTCTCTTTGTTGTGAGAAAATGTGAAAATCGTTAAGTTTGCCACAAAATATTTGCCAGTCCTGTGGTAATCCCATAATAATTTCAAGACTTCCCTTGGATCTCTCTAACACGTGTGTGTTTGTTTCATTGTTGGACTTTGAATTTTGTTATTTTTTGAACCCCATAAGAAATTTTGGCCCCGAAGCTGCCAGTGTCCAGATATTATAACTTTTTATGTCCTCAAATACACAATTGTAATGCTAAGATGTTTAATTTTCTCCTTTTTAAACAGCTGTGCATCTCTGCAAGAACTCTAAAAATGTTTTCCTTCATGTTTCATTCATCTGTGTATTTATTAAAAGCATCTGGCGCCACGGCAACCTCATCTACAGTCACTTTCATAGGAGCGGTGAGAAGGAAAGGAGTGGAAAAGCAATTGATCAGCGATTGGCTTTCATGTCTGGCCACCAAAATGCTCTGTATTTGTACAGAATCCTGCAGAGGACTTATAAAAAATGGAACATCTGAAAGGCCGCTGAAAGTGTGCTTTGAAAACCAAGAGAAGCATTGAAAATATGTCAGACTAGCTACATTTGAACATCTGTTGCAGTTTTCTTCAGTTAATAAAACCTGAAGAGGGAACTTGGCTACTCAATTAGGCAATCTGTAGCACCAAATAGGATTAAGACTCACATTTGTGTCACATGTCAAATTAACAAATTCAAATTTGTTCTGTGTAATTTAAATCATTCAGATGTGAAATTTTCCTTGAAGATGAGATAATCCCAGAGTGTTTTCAGAAAAGTTTTTTTCATACTCTGATAAGGGTTTCAATAGAAAATTGAGACATTTCTTAGTCTTTGTTTCTAAAGAAGCAGACAAGTGATGCAGCATTGATCTCCTGAGGATCTAGGGAAGGATCCTCCTAAAAATACATAATGAAAAGTTAGTGTCAGAAGCCAAAAAACAAGCAAGAGGGATTGGAGTTTGCCAAGATAGCATCCACAAAAAAAACAAAACAAAAACAAAACCAGCCTTTGTCCCACCATGTGGAGACCCTTCAGCAAAAGACTCCTTCACCCCTAGAGCCATAGAATAGATCATTACTCCCCTCAGCCATTAGACTACAACATTTCAGTCATAATCTAATTTTTTGTGCATATTGAAAGTAAGCTAATTTTTTTTTAACAATATATGATATTTAGAGTGTTTTGATGGGCACTACATTTTGTGTAAACAGGTTTGAATGAGGCTTTTTTCAGGACAGCTGAACCTCTATGTTTAAAGACCCACTTGATGGGTGTTTTCAACATGTTCTTGTGTCATTATTCTGATGATAGAGGACATACTTAAAGAAAATTCAGCTCAAAATTGCATTTTTAAGTATTCATTTATTCAAATCATTCTGAATCAGGAGCAGATGAAAAAATGCAGTGAGATAAAGAGAATATTTGATATGTAGAAAATACGCTTCGCAGGCCACAAGCTCCGGGCTCCGCTCCATTCTGATGCAGCCACTAGTAGACGATGAAAAGATCACTGCATGTCTGGAAAACCTTTCAGTGTGTAGAGAAACAAATCAAAGTACTGTGTCTCATTTTTTTAAATTCAAAGTAGTAAATGAAGCTACATAAATATGATCAATAATTCAACAAAAGAGGTGATAACTGATAAGCAATTTGATGACTTTGTTGGTGTGATGTTTCTTCCTCATTTATCTAGAACTCAAAATGAGAATTTTGACTGTAATAAAACATGTACAGGTATGCGGTTAGGCTGGTTTAACGGAAAACAGTGACTTTTTCCCTCCAGTGGTTTCAAACTTTTTTTATTTTGAAACTTCAATATTTTTCTTTATAAATCCTTTCATCTTTTACAGTTTTTTTTAACAATGTTGTTTTGTTCCAGTTCACCTTTTCACAATGAAAGACCAAACTTTTCCAAACCGTTTTTTTTTTATCTCCAGGTTACAATAAATCTAAAGACAGTGTTTGAAGTTGCTGCGTGTCACAGCACAACATGCTTTTCTTTTATCTTCTTTTTTTTTTCTGCTTCCTCTTATTTTGTTGGCTGCTTTTCTTTGCCTTGGTGACTTCTCTGCGTTTCTGCAATTGTTATGAAGTGAACTTGTCCTCATCTTCCTCAGCACAAAAGGCACGTTAGAGAACCCCCTTTGCATGCCTCTGCTCGTTCATAATTACCAGGCGTCCCCCAGGAGAACAAGAAGCACGTCTTTGATTAGCTCCCTGTTGTTACCAACTTTACTTATGCAGAAAAGCCTCATCCGATGGTGAGCATGGTCTTAATAATCATTGAAAACATCTTGCTGGGGTGATATTGCAAAAAGGTTTCTTTGCTTTGCCCTGCAGCAAGGTAGGCTTCTGCATAGTGCATTCATAATACTGGCTAACCAAGCAGCTAATTCACTGGAGGGAAAGTGGGAGGGAACCTGCTCAGCCTTGCTGCCTCTCAGTTCCGTTTTTAAACTGATATGAGAGATCCCTAAAGGCGGACTGCAGTGCTGCTCATAATGTGACTTAGTGTGTTGTTTCTCCAGGATCTGTTGAGGGAGGACTCCTCTGATCAGATACTGTGGCAAGGACTCAATGCTTTTAGGAAGAAACAAGAAATTCAGTCTTTTAGTTCTGCAATGCATCTCAAACAGGTATGTAGTTTAGAGTCATTCCTTTGAAGAGGGTATTATTGACCAGCGCTTTAGGCATCGGAAATCCATACTTGCCTTTATTTTAGTGAAATGCATCCTGGATAGAAGGCTTCTAGAGGTTGTAAATACATCCCTGCTCCACAACCTCTATTAGTCTGCACATAACGTCACAAACTCCTATATTTTTGTAGAAAATGACAAAAAAAAAGTCAAGGACAGAAGTTGCTGGAATCATGGAAATGTGAGAGGCGGACCAGCCATGTGGTCAGCCATGGGGTCATTGGTTTAAATAGAGTTAATTCAATTTTTTTTTTGTTCTCCTTGTTGCTTCCTTTACTGGATGTGATGTAATCAAACTCTGTGTTTCTGGAAATGGACACAAAGGTGAGACGAATTGCCAATGTTAGATGTTTAAAGTCCCACTCCAATCATCTTTTTCAAATTTATTGTCAAAGCATCCCAGTGGTCTTTTATTTATTAATTTCGCTTTTGGCAAAAACATTAAAAAAACAACAAAAAAAAAGACATTTTCTATAACATATTTTCTGCAGAGCGGCAGGAATTTATCATAAATTCACCTCTGATTTGTGGGTGGGACCATTGGCGTGGAAGTAAGCCTCTGCTGAAATCCCATCATCCCTCTGTTTAACTAAAAGGGTGAGGAATATTGGAGCTATACAGCCGTACGGTTGTGAGCCAGATGCCAGCTCATGGATCTGATCGTCTACAAGTGGATGCATCAGAATGGAGTCTCGTGGCTTGCCGACTGTAGCACTGATGAGCTACACAATTTTCATCAGAGTGGATCTTTAACCAGATTTTTTTTTGAAACATTTGTGCAAAACCCAAACAAACTATGAACTTTACCATTATGCTGTAAGAACACGTGACGCTTATTTTTGTGCAAAAGCTGAGATTCTGAGAGCAGCTTTCCTTTGTTCCTTAGGATAACACATCACTACATTTTTATTATTTTGTGTTATTGTAAATTTAAAAAAGGTTAGGCAAGTGAAAGCCTCAAGGAAGGGCTTGGAGTTGGAGAACGATGTGGATTTAGATTCCTGATAAATAAAGAAACCTGGAACCGTTGCATTTGTTCTACATGTGCTTCTCTGTTCTGTTCTTTCACTGGGCCTCAGAGTCAAAAGTCTAAACGCTGGAGTTTCATGGGGGAACGGTGCAGAAACCTTTGCATCAGCTTACGTCATCTTCAGCAGAGTCGGTGGACTTACCGTTGATCAATTATGGATGGGCTGAAACTGTTGCAGTGTGCATGTTTGTAAATTTGTGAATGTTTCTAGGCTGTAATGAATAATGTGTGGCAGTCTTGGGGTGCATTTGAACTTTAAATTAGCTGTTTATTGTCTGTAAAATAATCAGCAAACTCCTGACAGTTCTTTCTCAAGCCCAGCTTTAGAAAAACCCAGCAGCCTTAAACACCAATCGATTGCTGTTTCTTGCACAATTTTCTCAGATCACACAAAGATTACAGATTACTACTTAAACATCAAGAGGTAATTTTTTTTTTTGTCTTGTCCAGCAGCACATCTGTTCTCCTTTTTTCAGTCTCCACTATGTTTGATCACCTGATATATGAATGTAAAGTTCATTTATTTCAATCACTGCTGTGTGTTCTCTCTGACTCACCCTGACATCACTTGTGAGTCACAGAAAACAAAGCAGTGTGGTGTCCAACTGTGGTGAGTGCAGCAAGCTGCTATCATGCCTCATCTGCAAGTCACAGTCCATTTGCTGTTAATTCTGTAGCTCGGCCTCCTGTATGGTTCATCTCTAAGTACAAAGCAGTCCATCTGCTGCACATACAACGCAAGGGAGTCGACACGCCTTTGTGCAGAAGAAGATCTCCCCTGCAGAAAGTCACGCTTGATCTACACATGGATTTTTATTCCTGTCCTTGTCAACGCCTCACTTCACCATGCAGGGTGTGAACAGATTAATGCAAGTCGTGTCTTTGCAGTGCTTTAAATGCACACTCCTACTCCAGTCACAGAATGAAACCCTATCACCTGACTGCTGCCCTTTGCTAAATACAATGTGTTTATCTTTGTATAACTCTTTGAATTGAACAAATAATGCCTTGCTTTGCCTCAAGAGTGCCCTCTTTAGTTTGCATCATCAGCAGAAGCTTTGCATTTGTGACTCCTTTACTTCTGAGCACGCAACTTTCCTCACAGGAGTTCTGCAAAAACAGAAATAGAAGATAAAAATTGGGGAGAAAAGAAAACTCAAGGATTAAGTTTCTGTTTCTCAGAAACTCAGACAGTATGGAACGATGGACTCTGAATAAACCCAACGATTTCATTGAACACGTTTGCAATGATTCCTTTGGAAAATCTGCAAATGTGGCTGCATCATAAAAACTGCGTGCATTATTTCTCCTTGGTGGACTGAGTCCTTTTCACTCTCCAAACTCAAAGAAGCGCACTGAGCTTGCAGAGTAAATAACCCACAGGTTTTGTTTTAGATACAGAGCTTTCAGAAAGCAAACAGTTGCTGTGGCTGGAAAAGCTCCAACCTCGGTTTTGCCATAAAAGCAGAGCTAGTTGGTCGGATTTTCTTTCTTTTAGCTGATAAATAAATCATGGATGTTGTGAGAAATTTCATCTACATCAAGCAAATACTAAAACATGTATTTGCAAGGAAGCACAAACAAGACGAACTTAAAATGCTTTATTTAATTTAACTCAATAACTAAGTTATTTTTAATTTGTCACAATAACAAATGTTTTATGGAGTGAAAGATAAACTTGAGTTGGTATGTAACAGAGAATTGAAAATGAAGCATCACTGGCTCAACAGAAGATCTTTTACACTGAAACCTGCAAAGCCCTCAAATATAATGGAGATGCATCAGTGTCAGGGTGATTGGAGGGATCTGGGGAGGATGCTGAGGTGGATATGGTTACCACAGAAACAGAGTTTGTCTGTGCAGAGACAGTGCTGGCGGTAGTGCTGTGACATTACACTGCAACCACATCTCCTCCTCCTCCTTCAAATCAGGGAGATGGAATCAATTTTGCATGAATTGGATCGGGGCATGTGCGATTTGCATTTGCAGCTGAAGCAGCTGTTCTGTGGCACCATTTACCCAACCTGGGACTGTTTAAGATCTATGAATGGTGATCATTCAACCAGCAAATAAGCTTGTGTGTGTGTGTTTTACATCCATAGATGAAAACAAAAACAAGAGGACACAGCTACAGTTAAATGCCCCTCTTCCTTATGTGACTTCTTGAATTGTTTGTTTAAAACTTATGACATTAGAAGAAGGAAAAGGTCAATTAATCAGGTTCAAAACATCCAATTTAATTTCATTCTGATTCAAAAATATTTTGAAATTCTCTATGGAAACCTTACAAATGAAATAGAACATATCAATACTGCAGAAGAAAGTTTTGTTGATTTTTATTTTCATTACATCTTTTTTAATCAGTTAAAGCCTGAACTTTTTGCTGGAAGCTGCACTGAAAATGATGCAAAGAAAAAGTTTGAAGGTTTTTGATGTAATCTTAAGCAACCCAGAGTGATCACTGAATGTGCTCCACTTTTTTTTTTAGAAATTGATTTATTGCTAAGTGTTGTGTCCATCCCTTACTTAATTTAGGCACTGTTTTTAGTTCAGGTTTTCATTCCATAGATTTTGTTTAATTCCACCTTGCACCACACAGACTCAGTTCTGTGCAGCACTATAAGACAACCTCAGTTGTGACCTGCTATTAAGTGAACAGACAATTTATTAAATTAAAACATCTTTTTCAGCTTTCTGTGAATTTCTTCCAGCTCTGCCCTTAATTTCATTTCTGCCAGTGAACAAATGCATTTGCACACTCATTCTGAATTTAAGAAGCTTTAAAACTATTGCCAGCCAGGTGTTCGTGGTCATCAAGCAGATAAGATCTGTCTGCTGCAGCCTGATTTGCATGAATCAAATGCTGGCACTTCTTTTTTCTGTCAACTGATTTCATGTGGAAAACTCTTTAATGATAACTGTTTGCCAAAATGTTCCATTTTTAAAGAGTAGTTTTGTCACATGACATTTTTTATTAGTACACAAAGTGGAGTTTCAAAGCTGGTGGTTTGTGTGACTTTAAGGTTTAAAAAAATATATCACTATAATAGCAATTTCAATATTCTGTCACTGTGAAAATCTTCAGGCTTGACAAATTTTATGACGACAGTTGCAGGTAATAGCAGGACGGTATTTTACAGCCAAAGTCTTGAATCTGTTAAAAGAAAAAAAAAAAACTCAATTTGATTTGACAGCTGATTTGAGGCAGTTGTGGGTGGGGTGGGGGGGTTCACCTCCATACTTTGTAAAGTAAACCTGGATGGAAATGACAAGAGGTCAAACATTTCCTGTAGGTCCACACCAGGATTTCACACTGTTGCTGCCATTTTAGTCTATTCCTCCATGCAGATCTTCTCAAGAGCTGAGATGTTTTGGTTCTGTTTCTAAAAAGCAGACTTTCAACTCTCGTCACAGATTCTCTATTGGACTGAGGTCCAGAGACTGACATTCCAGACCAATGAAGCAACTCCTTCGTCGCCCAGGTGCTCTCAATGCTCTAACAATTTTTGCCCAGAATCTCACCATTGGTCCCATACATCCTTTTTCCTTTGTAGAACAGCCCCAAAGCACGTTACCACCCCCATGGTTCACAGTGGCTTTGGTGTTCTTGGTGTTTGGCTCAGCATTCTTTCCCTCCAAACAAGTTCCATTTATAACAATGAGTTTTCATTGTTGGTTGCACGGTGGCGCAGTGGTTAGTGCTCTTGCCTCAAAGCAAGAAGGTTCCTGGTTCAGTTTAAATAGTTGACATGACAGAATTACATGTGTTGGTTTGTATGAACATGTGTGCGTATGAACTGTAGTTGTATTGTGTACATGTTGACAAATTTGTGTGACTCTTGGAGCCAACAGGTATGTTTGTAACATCTGAGAGTGTGGACAGGCCCCGCCCATTTTAGACAAACATTCACACCCGACTGTAATGATTATAAACTTCCAGCATCTTGTTACTTGTTGTTTTATGATTCTAACCCCCCCCCACCCAGTCTTTTGTGCCATTATCCCTCTCTCTTTTCCCCCTTCCTCCTTACCGTCCAGTCCAACAAAAGAAGTATTCAAACATAATCAATATAAATTACATTACCAAAAGGATTTATACAAATATACACCTTTTGCGTCCGAAGATTTATAACCCCCGATTGTAACAGCAAATTCAAAAGAAAAAAAAAACAAAAAAACAGGGAAACCTTTTGAGCTATTCAGGATTTGAATCCATGTCAACATTGACGTTACTATGGTAACCTTTGCAACTGTGGTCCAGTTCTACTTCTCGAATGACTACCCCCTGGTGTATTTACTGCACATTTATTAAATTCAGTGTTGTCTGACATAAGTAGTGATATTGACGTAGTTCAACACCTTCATCAACAAAGCTAAAATCTTCAAACTCAGCAGCTTAAATCTGTACCATCAAAATACTATTTTTTTATGAATCCGTTTAATGATGTGATGCATCAAAGCAAAGCATTAAAAAGACGAGTATGAGCAATAATTTCAAACACAAAATCCACAACTCACATTCTCAAACTGAACTACTTGAAAAGTTTGGATGGGCATCTCGGTCGTGGATTGAAGGTTGGTCTCCGTGTCGACTCTCTTGGCTCAGGGAGATGCTGCGTGGACCGGGGGGGGGGAGGGGGGTGGGGGGTGCTTTGGGTTTTCTCAAAGAAAAACAAAGCTAAAACTGTTGGAAGTTTACAAAAACATTAAAATCCCTCCTGCAATATTGTCATGCAATATACATGTTGACAAAACTCAGACGACAATGTCAATATATATATATATATATTTTTTTTTTTGAGTTCTCATGTCCGGTCTGGCAGTGAACGGGTTCAGCCTCTCGTGATTGAAAATGGGAATCAGTTTTTTTTTTTTTTTTAAAACCCTTTTGCCTCATTTGTGTCTCGGCAGATTCAGCCAGAATCCACCATTCAAGTTCCTGATCAAGTCTTCGTCAACAACATCCTACTTTGATGGTTACATCACATTTCGCTAAAGAAACAAGCAAAAACTTAGTGAAAAAAAAAAATTTAGTGAATTAATTAATGTGACTTACTTGTTAAACTATTGTACATTTAAAGCCACACTCAGTTTTAATATATGTATAAATATACAGTGTTCTGACATTGACCAAACCTCACAGCCTGGTGTGAAATGCTACAGACTGCAGTTCGCAGGACAGATCTGCATTTCTACTTCTACCACATCGTCAACACACACAGGCTATTGATGTAATGTGCTTGGTGCAGTTGCCTAGCAACGCAAGCGAGACAGTTTGTAATTTCAAAAGAAAAAAAAAAACATTACAAAGCTATGCAAAATAGTACAAAATAATAAATAGAAAACGTTTTAAAATAAACACAAATCAAACATTTGCCCTCGTGTGCAGTTAGTTTTAGTCTTCATTTGGCCCCTAAAATGTCTTTCTTCATAACTAAATATCTCGGGACGGAGCGGTCATACTGGACGACCTAAAAAAAAAAATGTGCTAGGATTAATTCTACTGTAATTCACCAACTGGCTCAACATTTAACTGTCAACAAGGCTCATAAATCCACAGCAAGTGGTAATAGCAGACATATTCACAATCTGTCCCCTAAAACCATCACTCTCCGACAAAGTTCAGAAATCCGCAACGCGGAAGGACTTGGCACAGCAAAAAAAAAAAAAAAAAAACTCACTCATGATAAAAGTACCCAGCAGGACAGAGCTCCTCATTTACTCTTCATAATATCCAGAGCCTCAGTTTCTTCCCCCCAGCATTCTCTTTTAGGAAAGAAAGAGAGTGGAGGAGAAGAACGGGACAGTCTTTCACTCAGGCCAGAGTGTCTGGCAGTGTTTTTGTGGCTCACCAGGACTTGTTTCAGTCTGCCAAGGCAGGTGGGCAACACACATCCTCACTCGGGACACAGACATGTGTCCCAGCCTTTGTCTCCGTGCAGCCTGGCAACCGAGTCAGTGGGCATGCCGCATCGCTATGGCAACTAACATAGTAGACAAGGCTTCGGCTGCTCCTCCGTGAGACTTTTTTGGCGTCCACAGTTGATTGTAGAGTTCCAAATCTTAAATCAAACAGAAAACTCTTCAGCCAGGCGTGACTTTTTTTCTTCTCTTATTTTAAAAAATAGACAATTATCTGGAGTAAGAAAAATCAAAGCACAGCTCTGAGGTTAGGCTTCTCAGAGAACTAGACCGGGCGACGTCCTGCAGTTTGTGCTGAAACGGCACATTCTTATTCTCTTTCACGCGCATGTACATCTGTTAACAAAGAAAGCAAAGAGCCGCCAGGGCAGAAACTTTAAAACAAATAATTCATCACAGCATTAGACAACACTTAGGTCCAACGGTGGAGTCCAGATCTGCTTCCTGGCTGGGTGTTGACCAAGTCCATGATGTTTGTGAGGCAGAGGACAAGGTGGCTCCTGGCTTAATCAACTGTGCCTGGGTGCAAGCTGAGCACGGGAGGGTCCAGACAGGTGGGGGAGTAACTCAGGTGAGGTTCTTTTATCCACAGGAGGGGGGCGCCGTTCTTGCCCTCCTGGCTTTTGTTGTTGTTCCGGTTCTTGAAGCGCACCAGCAGCAAGGCAATAAGGAGGATGGCGAAGATGGGGAATGGGTAGAAGAAAACAAAGTAGAAGAGGGAGTCGTGGGCGCACACCACTGAATGGATGGTAGAGTCTGGAAAAAATAGAAAGATATTCTTTTACTTGTCCTGATTGACCCAAAGTCAAAGCTACAGTATATTAAGAACATTAAGCTGAAAATTGTATTTCTTCTAGTGTTTTCAATCCCTTAAAAATAATCAGATTGATCACACTTTTGGGTTGTGATTAATCACAATGTTTTAAGAGTTAAATTTTATACAACAATATGTGAGCCCTCGCACCGAACACGTATGGTACCTACGCCAGTAATGTTAGGTTGGGGGTTTGAGGGGTTGTAAGCTAGCAAGAGAGCATGTAAACAGAGAGTTCTCAGCAACAAGGAGGGGAAGGGATGCTTTGCAGCAAAAGTCCCGCCCACAACTCAGAGGTGAATTTCTAATGAACTCCTGCTGCTCTGCAGATTTCAATGGGAGAGGATGTTATTGTAGGTTCATGTTTAAAAAAAAAATACTAAAATCATGTCCTCCAAATTAAATTAACAAGAGAAGTAACTGAAAAAAAATCATTTATTTTAGTCATTAATTGCAGCCTTAATATACTAATAAAATTTCACGATTGGATAAAGACAGTGGAAAAATTTGACCTCATAGGGATTTAAAATTTTATTTTGCAATTTAATATTCCATAATACTCCATTTTAGGAAACATGTCTTTGCTTATCTACCAACATCCTTGCAAAAAAAAAAAAATCCTTTTTTTTTTCTTTTACAGAAATGTTATTTCGTTTCTGATTAATCTGATAAGTGTAAAAAAGATGACATTTTTGTTTACAAACATCATAAAATTGGATTTTTAAACACATTGTTAATTCTTCTAGGACAAACACAAGCATTTCTAAAAAGGCTGCTGTCTAAACGCTATATATGAAGCCGAGAACTCCTTCAACAAACTTGAACTTACTTCAAAAACACATAAACCCCATGCTTTTATCTCTTTTTCTGCATTCACAAGTTTAAATATTTAACCACAGCTTGACAGCTTCTACATTTGTGAAGTTGATATTTGTCTGTGTTCTGCTTTTTAAGTGTTTCCATGAATTTTCTCCCTCTTTCCTAACCTCATAGGTGTTTTCTGCCTCTCGCAAGGCCAACATTATTAGTTATAATTTGTTCTTTAAGGTCTCCTTGGAAAAATAAAGGATGAATCAACAAACACACCAAAAATACAGGTGATAAAATGTTTTAAAATGAAGGAAAAAGATGTAATACATGAAAATGCTAACTGTGGGAGAAATGCCCGGAAGCTCTTTCTGGCAAGACTTTAATACTAAAAAACAATTCAGAGCTGGGAAATGAGCCAATCAAAAACTTTCTATATGTTATTGGTTAAAAGTTCAGTGCATATAACTAATAAATGGGTTGAAATTATTTTGATTTTAATCATGAAAGGCACAGATTACAGCAGCTGATGACAAGATTCCTCCTGAATCCCAGTTAAACTCACAGATGTCTGGATTTATAAAGCTTACCTTGTTTCAAAATGTTGACAGTGGTGAACCCCGAGTTGTTGGTGGCCAGGCAGTACCATATGTACCGTGGGTTAAACAGCCACTCCTCCACATGGCAGTAGTACCTGCCGGCGTCTGCTGGTCGGGCGCCGTGAATAGTCAGGCTGTACTGGTCAGGGGTCATCTTCTCAAACTGGAAGCGGGAATTCGGCCCTGTTTCTTCTTGGGGGCTGCAGTTCTCTTTTTTAAAAACAAAATCATGGGCGATGGAAAACACGCACTCGCGGTCACTCTCATCCTCTCCTGGCAGCCCAATGAAGTTCTCGTCCTCAGAGCGATCCACGTACCAGGACACGGAGAAGCTGGAGTCTGGAGACGACTGGGAGGAAATGATACAGCCCAGTCTGATGGAACCGGACTCCTCCACTGTTATGTTTGACTCCATTTCTTCCACCTGTAGTCGAACATCTGTGGAAAGCAAGAAAAGGAAACAATTAAGGCGAAATTTTGATTTTTAAAAAAAGTTGTAATATCATAAAAAATCAAAGAAGTTCATTAACAAATAAAAGGTAGCTTCGATGATAATCTGAAGTGTCTGCAACTTCATTAAAAAAGGTAATGTTTTATTGTTTTTGATGAAACATTTTAAAAGCTAAAAATACATTTTTATAAAAAAAAAACATGGTTTTAAATTTAGGCTTCAACTTTTTGAGGCCTAAACGTACAACTTTATTTCTGTAAATTGTTGATTTTTTTTTCAATATTTGCACTTTTTCTCTAATCGTGCAACTTCATTTTTGTAAAATTTAGATTTTTTTCCTCATAATTGCATTGGCGAACCATCAGGGCCTGCAAAGCCTCCAGTGATGGCCAAAAATAGTCTGAAAAGAAGCTTCTAAATCACAGAAATATTATTTTTTAAACATAAATTTTTCCAAAATGTTGATCTTCAAATTTTAGAATTTTTTAGATTTTTGGAAATGATGGGATAAAAGTAAAATCTTACAGTTCTAGAGATTTAACTTTAACTTTTTTAACCAAAAAGTCGAGACTTTAATTTTTAAATCACGACTATAAATTTTAAAGTGTGGACTTTAATTAAATAATTCTGACTTTTTTAAAATCAAATCCTGCATTTAATGTCAAAATCATCACTTTTGCTTTATGTATTTTTTAACCCTGGAGGGACCAACAACCATTTTCTTTGGGGCTTTTAAAGTTAATTTAACAATTTTGTTTATTGTTTGATAATTTTGGTCTGCAGCATTTAACCAAAAAAATATAAAATAAAAACATTAAAAAAAAAAAAACATTAAAAAACTGAATTAAATGTACTTCAAGTCCTTTTCGGGGAATTTTTTATATGAATTTTAAAATTCTAATCTATTTTCCAATTGATTCAAAGAATTTAACTTAACTTTTAGAATTTGGATATTTTTCTGCACCAGAGTTCTAAGGAAAAACGTAACCTCATTTTTCCACATTATCTTTTAGAGCTCCCAACACCCCCATTATCCACTGTAGTTTTAAAATTATTACATAATTATTACATGATTCTTTTTTTGGTCAGTTTCTCATTTGGGAAATTGACTTTATTACACGGCTGTTCAAAAATGTGGCCTCAGTGACCGAGAAACTAATGAAGAACATCTGATAGCCAGAATACATTTTAAGAGGTGATCTGAAGTATTTTCAGCTAAATAATGACAGGAAACAGTCAATTCTGCAATTAGGACACCAGATGCATCAACAACAAAGAAAAATAAAGAAATGGCACTGTGCTGCCCATGGCGATCATCAGTCTTTCAACATCCCAGCAGGGCGCTTCCTAGAGGCAAGTATGTCTGTCTGCATGGCTGTGCTAAAACATTTGGGGGGCGGCCCTGTGACCCACTTTCAGAGCAGTCTGCAACAGATATGGGCCAACAGGATCTCATCTTGTTAATGCCAAATGTGAGGCAGGATATGCGGCGAAAAAAGTGACGGGACTTTTCTGAACCTTTTATGAGTAACTTTTTCAGTGTTTTAAATTTCAGCAAAGTTTGTGTGACATACATATGTTTGTTTAATCCATGATACCATGCACTTGTTTGTTGCGTTCCAAAAATCTCTCGTTTCCTAAACACAACACAACAAGATTCAAATATGAAATGTGGCTGAAAATGAAGATTGACAGGAGAACAGAGTCGGTGAGTTCTCCTGGGCAGGTGTGCACACCTCCGCATCTCTTCAGCTTTCAAGGCTAGCGTCAGCTTCCAACCATTTTTCTTTAAGAGTGTTTTCCTGCAGAGCAGCTGCTTTTAATCCTGCTGGACAGATGCCATTGTCACTGACTTTACTCAGAATTGTAAATAAGTAACCTGGTAGGAAGAAGAATGTTGTTCCGAGAATCAGAGATTTGAAGAAAAATTCCTCCTGGGTATTTAGAGGGTTTGGGGTTTTACTTTAGTAAATCTTCATTTTTTTTATTCTAATCTAAAGTATAAATACGAAACAATAAAAAAAAGCAAAGTAAAAATGTAGAATTAAGACTTAGACCAGGGGTGCCCACACTATATAAATATATTCACGTTGTGTCATATAACTATTACAACAACAGAAACGTTTGCTTTGCATTCTGTTCCAGGATCTTTTTAAATGACTGACCTCAGCCCTGCCGAGGAAAAAATAAGGCACATCAGCATCTTCAGAATGAAAAATGGAAGAAATGACTGTTGTGGAGCAGGAAGTAACAAAGATCAGTAAGGGTGAAGAGAGGGTGGCATTGAGGAGGATGAAGACTGGAAAGGTGCTAGGTCCTGATGAAGGTATGGAAGTGTCTAGGAGACATGGCAGTGGAGTTTTTGACTGGATTGTTCAAAGGAGTCTTAGATGGTGAGAAGATGCCTGAGGAATGGAGGAGCAGTGTGATGGTGCCCTTTATTAAGAATAACAAAAATATGCGGAGTTATGGCAACTACAGAGAAATAAAGTTGATGAACCATACAATGAAGTTATGAGAAATGCCATCTCTGCTAGCGAAGCGTGGTGCTCAGAGTTGCTGAACACACACGTGGAGTGATGAATGTATCATAGGATGTTTGATTGGCTGTTTTGCAGGCCGAGTGACACACTTCATGATGAGGATGTTGATTGACTGACAGAATTTTTTTCAAGTATATTTTTATTTATTAATTCTTATAATTATTATTAATATGGTTTTATGTATCACGATCTACCCAAACTTCCTTCGTGATTGACGAGTCAATTGGGATCGACGTATTGGGCACCCACCCATCGATTTTCTCAATCTATTTTATCCCTTTTGAGGTCACGGGGGTACCAAAGGTAGGGTACACCCTGGACAGGTCGCCAGTCTGTCACAATGCGTATTAGGGACCCCAGTGCCCATTTTCAACCTTCTTGAATTTTCCTGCTGGACTAAATTTGAATATATTGTCTGTTTTTGAGCTGCACAGTGGTGTAGTGGTTAGCACTCTCGCCTCACAGTGAGAAGGCTCCAGTTCAAACTCCAGCTAGATCCTCTCCAGTTTCCTCCCAAATTCTAAAACCAGTGTTCATTAATGATTTCAAAATCTCTCTAGGTGCAGATGTGAGTATGTGTGTGACTGTGTGGCCCTGTGACCTGTCTATGGTATACCCCGTCGTCACCCAATAGTAGCTGTGATAGGCTCCAGCAGCCACATGACCCCAAAAGGGATTCAGTGGGTTTGAGAAATGGATGGATATTGTCTGTTCTAATTAAAAAAAAAACTCAGTTGAATAATCTGTTCTAATTTAAAAATAATTGTGAATTGCTAATGTCAGCAACAACCAAAAACATGAATGCCCCTTAATCACTGGTACCTGCAACCCTGTCCTTCCTGTTATTGTTAAAGCTTCTTTTTAGTTGTTTTTGTTTTACTTAAGCTTAAAACTGAAGTGTGACACAGAAAATTGCCAGTCACTGATTGACTCATTACTCTGGGATCATACATCGCCTTTGGCTTGATCCTGTTTGTTGAGGCTTTCCAAGTCATTCTCGCCTTAAACCTCCTCTTTTTTTTTTCTTTCACTGTAATTGTGACAAAAAGGCAGAAAGCAAACAGCATCTTTTTGTACTTAGTGTCATACTGAAGAGGAGTTATTGCAGTTTCATTAACCACAGACACACAGCACTGATGGCTACACAACAAAAACAAAAACAAAGCAAGCAAAAAAAAAAACTCAAGATGTGCTACAAGGTTAATTTAAAGAAAATGACTTATTGGATGTATGGCCTGAATTCACTGATGGTCAGTTTCTGACCTTTTTTAATCAATTTTTTTTATGTAGTTTCTTCTGTTTTGTCAGTCAAAGGCTATAAATCACAGGCTGAAACAAAGCCCCACATTTTACAACCTCTTTCAAATTTTATTTCAACTGTTCACAAAACATTTCTTAGGCAAGATGAAAATATATAAATGTGTGGTTTTCATTTTCTGCATAAACCTCAGTGCACTTTAACGGCTGTTGTTTAAACTTCTAAATTACACTGAACCCTCGTACAAAATTAATTTGAAAGACTCACTCTGATCTTGATTTGATCTGTTGTCAAAGCGTACGCAGTTGTCTTTTAATTAGGATTATGTCGATTTTAGCCAAAATAAAATAAAAACTGTGTCGTTTTCTAGGACAGTTTCTGCAGAGTTTAGAAATTCGCCTCTGAGTTGTAGGCTGGACCGTTGGCACGGAGCAACTCTCCCTCCAGAGAGCTCTCTGCTAACATGCTCTCCTGCTAGCTTACAGACCCTCACACCCCAACCTAATACTACTGGTGCAACAAAAATGAGCTATCCAGCAGTAAAGTTTGGAGCCAGATGCCAGCTCGGATGAGGAAAACGAAGACATGCACAATCTCTTTGTCTTCAAGTGGATGCATCAGAATGGAGCAGCGCAGGGAGCTTGTGGTCCACCTAATGTGTTTTCTACCCAACAACAAATAATGCTATTTTTTAAATAACAATCTTTTATCTGCTCCTCACAGCAGTTTAAATAAAAAATCCTCATAAATGCAATTTTAAGCTTAATTTTCTTCAAATATGTCCTCCATCATAAGAAAAATGCCACAAGCACATGTTAAAAACACCAAAAACACAATTCGCATCAAAGTCGGTCTTTAAGTTTCAAACATCTCTTGCCATTTACTCCAAACATTTGAAGCAATTCTCATACCAGTGTGTTCTCAGTCATCAATATCTGTTCAGGAGCTGGAGCCCGTCCCAGCTGTCATCTGCCGTCAAGGACATGGGCAAACAGCAGTAACCAGAATCACTAATCAACCGAACATGAGTGTTTACAGACCCAAATTGAAGCACCATGGCTATGAAACAGAACTAGCTAATCAATACCAATATCTGTGTATTTTTCTTCAAATCTCAGGGCTGAATAATTCCAAATAGCAAAGTAAGGTTGTGATTTGGAGAAATAAATATCAGCATCAAAGGAAACATGAGTGGAGGAGAGATTTGAGGACTTAAAATATTGTGCTGAGGTAGGATGTCAGCATGTGGGGCATCATTGCTTGGAGCTCTGACTCCAGGTTTGTCAGTCAGCAGTCATACGGATCCTTTGTAGCTGCCGGACATGAGTACAGTCAGACAGAGATGCCCTCCAGGTACCGTGGAACATGCAGTGGTGGGAAAGAAGGTTAGTTGATGACAGCTTTTGATGAAGTTACAGCTGCTGCTGCTGCTGTCAGGGTGAAAAACTTTGAGTTTTGTCAGAGACAGGAATGTTCTGTTCCTCACCTGGCTGTTTGACCAGAACCCGTGTGTATCCTGAGGAATCCTGCGACAGCTGATCCCAGCTCCCCTCCGGATCTCTCAGCCACTCCTTCACCAAGCAGTAGTACATACCGGAGTCGCTGCTCTCCGCCCTGTTCAGCGTCAGCACATACAGGCGAGGCGAGAGCTTCTCCGCCTGCACGCGCAGTCTCAGTCTCTCCTCGTCGGCGTAGTCGCCATATTTGAGGGCCCCCGAGCGTTCGATTTCCAGCAGAAGCTCATCCGCCTCTGACCCTGCTGCACGTCTCACGTACCACAGAACATTATGCTGGGTGTCCAGGTCGCTCCGGAAGGTGAGAGAGCAGTTGATCCGGATGCGGCTGTCCTCCAGATACACCCTAGAATGGTTGGTTTTCTGCACCTTTAGTCGGCTTTCTACAAAGACAAGAGAAGAGTCAGAAAAATGAAGACGGTTGGGGAGCAAGATGTCAGGATGGATGACATTTTTCTGTTTTTATGTGACACGGCCTAAAGTTAGGTTTCTTTCTGGTGGCAGAAATGACGAATGGGGAGGGATGACAAAGAGGCAGACAGATAAAAGACAGACGAGGTGGGAAGGAAAAGCTAAACAACTGAAAGGGTTGGTGGGCCTGAAAAGGCAAAGATAAGATGATTAGCAGGTGAAAAGACCCAATGTACAGAGTATTATTAGATCAGATATAAGACAAAAGCGGAGCATGTAGCTTTGTCAGCCTGCCAGAATGAAAACAAAGAGGGAGTGTATTTATAAAGTCAAGCCGCAAAAGGAGGAGAGCAGGGAGGAGATGAAAGGGTGTGACCAAGACACCGAGAGGGAGTTGAAGCTCCCCTGAGTGCTGTGACAGGATTGGTTACAGCGACATGGTTTGGAGGATAGGATTAGAAGCAGGTACATCAGCTGTGAACCCCACCAGAGCCCCACTGTCAAATGATCGTAAGGGGGGAAGGATTAGTGCAAAACCTGGAGAACACACACATAAAAAACACGCCGACATGAAATGAAAGAAATAAAAAGGACAGCAAATAAAAGAGGAATTTAAAGAAAAAAAACATCTCACAACTGCCAAGTACAAAGCTTGTGTTCACGCACATGCACACATGAGATTAATCCTGTTTTCTTTAACAGAAACCAAATATTGTTTATTCTGTATGTGCTACAAAAAGATGGTTTCAAGAAAAGTAAATGAAGAAAAAAAAGGAAAAAGTTTTTGAACAAAAAATATGGTTGTTGTGCCCTGACAACATACTCATGACATCAAATGCAGCACTGACTGTTGTAGTTGGTCCTCATTCATCATAGAGTTCCCTCCTTCATTCTGACTGCTCTGTCTGCACATGTAACCTGAAAGCCTGACACGGGTAGGTGAAGGTGCTCCTCGTCCTTGACAGTCCTTTAAACTTGGCTGTTATGTGAGATAGAGGTCTTCTGTGATTCACCATGATCAAAAAATATATATTTCTCCATCCTGTTTTTAGCCCCATGGAATCTTTTTTTTTTTCCCAAAACATCTGAATCAGAGTCTATTTAAGGTGTGAGCCAGGCTTCATGTTCCTCTGTGCAAAAAAGCATCTACACTAACAGCCATAAAACGTGTTAAAATGACAGGAATATTAAGAAAAATCTATTATCTATGTCATATTTAAAAAAAAAAAAAATCACAGCATAAGACAGAAACCCTATTTTAACAATATGAAGACAGTCCATGAAAAAAAAAAGCCGTTGGGTTGATCCTCAGACTTCTGGATAACGCAGATGACATTCACAAAGGTCAGCACTGTTCTTTTATGAAACTTTAAAATGATGTGAGAAGTTTACACTTCTTTTCTTTTCTCTAGGTGACTTTTAAACACTGTATTTAAAAACTGACATTTTCATAGCCGATGAATCTTTAAATTCTAAGATGAAAAAAATAAATAAATCAACAAACGGCAAAAACAGGCCCCTAGAAATACGTCCAAAAATTGTATAAATTGAAAAACAAAAATCTTTAAAAAAGCAAAAGATTTTTGCTTACCCCAATGGGGTAAGAAAATGATCTAGGAAAGAATTCATATTTTAAAATAATAATAATAATAAAGTAAATTTGTTTTCTTAAACACAAATTACTTTAATGTTTTAAAACTTTCTTAAAATTGTTTTGCAGGACTGAAAATATTACATTTATTCTTAAAACAATGATCGTTTTACTTTCTTAAAATTAAGTTTTTATAGTGTACTCAATAATAGTGCATGTATAAATAATGTTTTACTACTACTAGTAGTACTACTAGTGTCCGGCTTTTGCTGATTCTTGTAAGTTACAGAGACCTGTTGTGACGGAGATTAAACCAACAGTAAAGTTGCCACTTTGAAAAAAGAAAAAACAGTTTTTAATGAATTTGACACATGCAGCTATGACCAGGGCGGCAGAGGAGAGGGGGAGAGCGAAGGGCCTGAAGCAACTTGTCAGCCAGTGAGGGCAGGTAATAAGGATGTGTGGGGTGACGAGGGCGGGTCGCGCCTGCGTACCATTCAATGCCATTCGGGGGTTTAATTCCTTTTCTATAATTGTGTAAATACTGTGAAGCATTCACACAATTGTGTTCCTGTTTTTCTTGAATTAACTTTGAAATGCAAATCCAAGTATTGTAGATAAAAAAAAAATAGGCATTTGTCTTTAAAGGACATTTGAAAAGCCTTTTAGCTTGACTTAATTTAGTAAAGGTTTTTACAATTCTGTAAATCTTGATTAAAACTAATTAAATTTGGCAAGAGCTTTGATGTCATTCCAAATTAAATCAAAGTCTATCTACATAGTTTCCTTCTAGCTTTGTGGTCGTTCTGTCAAATGTGACAAGGCATTGTGGGAAAATGTGACTATTGCCCATCTAATTTTAGACACAGGAATGTAAAATGGAAGACTGTACAAAATTTTCCCTTTACATAAATGAAGAAAAATCTCGCTCATTTCAGCTCCTCTTCCCTTTAGCCTCCTACTGTAGCACGTGATGGGCTTCACCATGACTGACTGATGAGTGGCTGCCTCCGGTCACAGCCATCTGCCTACAAAGCCTCAGCGAGAGCCACAGCTCGGTAAGCATGCTCAGATGACAGCTCTTTGTAGTTCTCCATATTTACAATATAATATATTTAGCATGTGTGCTTTTAAGTGTGTTAAAAAAGACTGTGCAGCTATGATGTAATTCCAGACCACCTCGTTTCACAACAGTATCTTCAGCTCACAAATTAGTCACCTTCATGGATTCTCTCCTCGTTAGACTGAAGGCTAACGTCTCCATCTGGAATTACAGCAGAACTCTGTGGATTTCTGGCAACCCGGTCTCTTTTCTTTGCTGGAGAATCACCTCAGAACCTCCTAAAGCGCAACTATGAAGGATTAGGTTGGCACAGGACAAAGCACTTCTCCATTTGTAGTCTGAACTTGGCAGCCCGAAGAAGAAATAAGAGTTGAACAGCGTTTGCCACATGGAGGCATTAGCAGAACTGCCTTTTAAATCAAAAAGTTTTATTTCTTGATTTGTTATGTGGAATGAGAAGAGCCCAAAGGGGGCTTGTAAAATCTAGGAATTATGGCCAAACAAGAAAAACAAGGAAAAAAGAAAAGCAGATTTTTTTTGTGCGTGTCTCAAAATAACCTCACAGTCCCGATTCCTCGCTGAAATTCTTGCTGCGACAGCAACTTCACAGACTAGCTTGTCATGTCCTCCAACCCGAGTCCACCCCCACAGAAAGTGAGGTTTCTCCCGTCAATCTCCCAGTAACATCAACACATCTGCTGACAAGCAGCAAACAGGCCAAGCATCCAATACACTGGGATGTACACACACGGCGTACGTGTGGCACCAACAAGGGACTCTGTTGTTGCAGGATCCAGTTTAATCATCTGCGGTTAACAAGGCCACTCATCATGTGTGAGCAGTCCCTGAACAGCCCAGTATCAATACCTTTTCTCATGTTATCACCTATTCTGTTTCTTTAATTAACCTCAAGGGTTTATCCACAAACTATGACAAATCCGTAATTAGAGACACTTGCTTTTACTGCTCACAGTGGCTTGAGTGTCAGTCAATTGTGAATGAAAATGAACGTCATTTCACATGAGACGGTAGTTTAATCAACACCACAAAACTCACTAGCTTTTTCCTCACATTTTTATACTGGAATGGTGGGAGTCTCTCAATGCTTTTCTGCTGTTTCCAGGGCAACGCAGGGGAAGTTTGCATTGAGTTTATCCTGCGAGGCAGACTAAAGGCTCAATAAAACACGTCAGGAGTTTTTACGTCAGCTGCATAAAAAAATTAAGCATCTATTTATCAGACTTCTCTGATTCATGTCGGAAAATCAACAGAGCCATCGTTGTAATAGGTGACAGTATGTTTTTTTTTTTCAGCAATTTGACTCTACTTCTTCTGTTTCTTTTTCTTGCAAGAGTGTAAATGACTGAGACAATTAAAAACTGACAGTTTCATAAAACTCTGTAGAAATAAAAAAAAAAAGGATCTGAAAAGCAGAGAACTATTGCTCTAAGTAGGGGATGTTTCCTCCAGGAAAAGGAACTCGACTAAAACAAAAGGATCCCATTAGAAGAAAAATCTCAAGGCAAAGATTAAAACTGTTGACAAGTGAAGTGAGATTTATATCAGTATTTTAACATTTGGGTGTAATTCTCAAAATCTCAAAGTATTAACCACAGTGTTTCCTTCCTTTGAATTTTTGTCTTTATTGTTGTTGCTTTTAATGTATTGTGTCTTATGACTTTTTATTATTTTAACTTATGTTCATATATGTCTTTTGCCTTATATATGTCTTATTTTTGCTTATATATGCTAACCATAACCTGGTGGTGCTAGACATAAGAGACATTTTTTGTGTATACATGAAAATGTATTTGGTTAAATCTTTTGATTTCATGTTTGTGGAACATTTGCAAGCTTGATGTTAAGTTTTGCTTGTGTGAATTGTATCCTTTTTTTTTTTTGGATGGGCTTCAATAAGGATGATGCTTCAGACCAATTTTTTTTGGTTTAATGTTGGTTATAGTTTAATAGTAAAAAAGTTATGTTTGAATAACTAAATAAACTTGAAACTCAAACTTAAAGTGGAAGCATCATTATCTTAATCACATAGCTCGTGTTTTGTTTTTCTTTCTTTGGCAAACCCTCCATCAGTTGAAGGCTTTTTGTGTTGGTCCAAAACCCAAACAGGTGTGAGGGAAGACTCCTTAGCTCGTTGCTGGGAAGCGAATGAGGAGTTCATATTATGTTCTCTAATCTGAAGGGACATTAACAGCGCCCTGAGCAATGTCCATTCAAGCAGCCACTTTCAAAAAAACACATGTCCAGTGATTCTGTAGCTTCAGGCTTTTTTTTTTCTGTGAGCTTACTTTAGCTTTTACTGATTTTGTTTGTTCTGTTTGTCACAAAGTTGCTTCACACTCTCTACGACTCTCATTGACTATAAAATAGCCCAAATTAGATTTGCGATGATAAATTCACCTAATGGGACAATTTCAAAGAAACTCTTTATTTATTGGAAAAAAAAAAGATTTTTGCTCTTGGTAGGAATTAGCTGCCTTGGGCACTGCACAGCACGCACCACAAGAGGTCCCACAGCATCACACAGCTCATCAAAAGTTGAGCGTGTCAAGCAGAATTGTTGAATGCACAGCGCCTCCGTTAAATTACCAACCACGGTTTCCCCAAAACACTTCATCCGTAGCCGCTCTCACGTGTAAGGTCGCCACATGGCCTGAATAACACGCTGACGTCTCCTGATGATGATGACAAGCGCTCGTGCTGTGGCAGAAATTCCAATGTATCTTATCGTGTTATCAAACAGAAATAAGGGTCGACTGCTTACTTGTTACAACATTTATTTTTTAATATCGCTGAACAGGCTTCTCACATGCATCTCTCTGTCTAGCTACGCAGCACACGCCCGGCACTGCTGTGACGTCATCCAAATGCGCCCTCGTAGTTCTTTAACAGAATCAATTTAAAACAATAAAACACTTATCTGCTACAAATCAAAGTATTGTTCACATCCGTCTTCATGTTTTTGAATGATTTCGTGTGAGTTGGTTTCCGTTTATTCCTATTATTAGAATGTAATGAAAATTGTGTAATTGCGAATTTGTGTTTTCTCATTATTTCTAGAATTTTGATAGTTTTGCGCATATGTGTAATGGAAATCCAGCTATTGATAGTTTTAAGTGGTAGTCGCTCTACACATGAGATATACAAGTTTAGTTGTTCAAAAGTGAGGTATAATCAAAACTAAGAGTGTCCTATCCAGATTAAATATTCTGTTTTCACGGTCCCCTCTTCTCTTGGAGAACACCATTTGTGTCTTCTTTTACTGTCCCCCTCCGTGTATCTTTCTTGAATTTCTCCTATTGTTTTGTCTGTTTCGTCCTCTTAAATATCCCCCGTGCAGCTGTTCTGATCTTTGTTCTTCTTTTGACTTGTTGCCTAAACACCATTTTCTGATTTTCTACCTTTATTTACAGTGATTCATTCCAGCGTCCTTGATCTTCTGTGTGCTCCACTTTTACAACTTGTAAAGCACAAGTTTGTTTGGGTGAGTAGTGTCACTACTGATGGCTGAACGGGCTTGTCTGTCCATTTCTGCTTAACCACTAGTCTGTAAAGGGGGCTGCAGTTAAATAACAGCGCTCCAGTAGGTGTTTTTTGGTTAAATTGTGTTTATGATGTTTGTTGGGGTCAGCGTCTGGGTCTGGATCTCACTTTGCCCTGCTTTAGGAGCTCCTCAAAGACTAAATTTTTCTTGTCAAAAGGGATCCACAAATGTGTTTGGATTTTAAAGACATCAAACTACCTGATGAAATCAGTTTTGTGGACCACAAAAGAAGAAACAGATCCGAGCGGAAGAGAGGGAATAAGCGTGAACCTCCAGAGCACACAAGGCTCTGACTAACACACATTTCTGTGGAAATAAACTTCAATAAATCTACAAATCTACCTGGCAGTGTTCGAAGAGCCTGATGTAGTAAATCAAAGAATGCCATTTTTATTTTTCTTTGCCAGGGAAAGAATTTCAATTTCAATTTCTTTCCTGTGCTGCTGTTTTCAGTGAAGTCTTTAATGCAGGCTGGACTCTGGGGCTCACTTAACAATCCGTCCTTTTGTCACAGTCTTCATTTTGAAGAATCATTGCCTCATGAATATTCCTCAATATTGGTGAATAATGAAGCGTGAACATCTGAAGTGCAGGTGAGGTCTCTAACCAACATTTTCTTGGGGTCCTTTTTTTGTGCAGCCTAATGTGTACCAAAGGCCCACTGATGAACAATGTATCCACGGGGCTACATTTATGCTGCAATGTTTTCATTTTATGAGCAGAAAATGTGGGCAAAGAAAGAAAGAAAGAAAAGACATGAGAGGAATGAATAAAAGCAAAAAGGCAGACAGATGTGAGGGTATTTTTTTTCTTTTAAGGAGTGAGGATGATTAAAAAAAACTAAGTAGTTAAGGGATAAATCATCAAAGTAAATGGATTTTCACAAGAGGAATGAAGAAACGTGTAAAAGAGAAGTCTAGGAAAGCGAGATGTCAGCGATGGAAAGTGAGAGCATGTTACCGAGGGGATTCCAGAAAGTAGGAAGCAGACTCTCCACCTGCATACTAGAAGACTTACAGTTGTACTGATGGAGCCTGCTCCACCTTTAGCATTTGCATGACATTTGGGCTAATCCATAACCTGCACGACAAGTCAGAACATCCTTACTCAGAATAACTCTGTATTTCACTGATACTTCTCAAAGGTCTTAGTCACAACTGCTCTTACGGATGGGTACGGGTGAAAAATGAGCAAACCTGAACAGGGCACAGAGCATATCAAGAACATATCAAGGTCATAGACCGCTCGGTGAACCAGCAGAGCAAAAATATTTTTTCCATATTTTTTCCTAAGGGCTGCAGGCGACAGATCGCAGCGCGCACTTATACAACACGTAAGGGTAAGTAAGGGTGAACATATCTGCGGACAGCGCAATGAACCCATTAGTGCTGTTCAACTGATAAGTGGACGTGTTTCTTGCATCTGGGTGTTAAAATTTGGGAAATTAGGCAACCACAGTGTAGTTTGTGTAGGAATCCTACTGGAACTTATATATCACCTGCACACCGCATATCTGCAGCATTTGCACGCAGTCAGTAAGGAGCCAGTACTTGCATGTGCAACATAAGGATACTGTACGACTGCATAACTGGACGTGCATGCGTGCAATTTCCATGATCCTTACAAATACTTCACAATACCACATGCACAGCAATGGTATGTTCCATTTTCACAGCGTCTTTTGAGGTGGCTGTACGAGCATCAACAAAACCGCAAGACACACTTTTGCCCCCCTGCGGCCGCTCCACAATACAACCCTCTCTGCAACCAGGACAATCCAAAAACCTGCAACACCATTATGGGTCAACCCCCCCATACCGGTGCATGTGACTAAAGCTTTATTTTATGTTCAACACCAATACAAAAACAGGAACCTGCGTTTCATCCAGACTGCACCTTTCCTCCTGTGGACAGAGATCAGTCTAAAACCATGCGGGGTGGGGTTCCCTTGTCCAAAAATGTCAGCTACAAGAAAACATTCCATCCGAAAAAGCAATGATGAATCCGTGATCCCATTATGTCAGAGGAGTGTTAACGCTTTTCATTCTTATTCCAGTTCATCAGAATATCATTGTGACCAGAATAGAAAATGGAATGAATTTAATGATAGTTGCAAAGAAAATCATCCAGTTTAATTTTCTTCTATTGATGGTTAAACTCATATCTGTGACCTAAATCTGGGTCTGGTCTTCTTGTGTGACTGTCAAATGTGGATGACTCTAGGTAAAAAGAGAATATGATAAGTTTTAGTCAGAAGTGATAAATAAATAAACCTCAATGACACTTTGAAAACAGATGTTATGCTTCTTTGCTGCTTAAGTTGAAGGTAGATTCCATTACTAGTCAGCCTTTGATCAAGAATGCAGGCCTTCCTAAAAACAGAGCTGTTTTGTTGGAAACAAATTTAGACAGAAACAGAGTGGATCTCCCAGTAAATGAACACAAAAGTTTGTAATGTTGTGCCACCATACACTTTGTTTACATGTTTGTCCTTTAGGGGATTGCCATAGAGAATTATCCCATAATGCTCACTTTTTGTTTGGCTTTTGTTTTACGATTGATGACCAAATTCTTTGCATTTATCCTGAATTAGGACCAGCATATGGTTACTCTGGAAAGCTCCCCCATGTGGTTGGAGTAACTATCAGCACCTTGTAGCTCAAGGTGGTCTCCCTTCCAAGAACTAACCAGGCTCAGTTTTGCTTTGCTTCTCAGATCAGAGATCAAGTTTAAAAACAGTTTAAAGACCCACTCTGATTATCTTTTGATCCATATTAAAAGCATCCCAGTGGTCTTTTAAATATAATGATGGTGTTTTAAGCCAAAAAGAATCTTATTTTCTAGGACATAATTTCTGAAGAGCAGCAGTAGTTCATTAGAGATTCCCCTCTGAATTGTGGGTTGGTGCAGAGCAACCCCGTGCCCCTTCCCCACGATGTTCATCAGTGGTTTTTAAATGTGCATCATTACTCAATTTGACTGATTATTAGTTTATAAGAACCTAGGTTTACCATGTAATGTCTACTTTTTTGAATTTCTCTTGGATGCAAACAGTTTTTGCAAAAGTAAAGTTGTATGAGGCTTAAGAATATCTAGTGTTTTGTCACGATAAATGCCGTTGGAACAGTTTGGTTTAGACTAAAACTTCCTCGGATGATCTTTTTTGTTGTGCAGGTGTGAAAACTCATCTGAACTCTAGTGCAGACCTAACAAGCAAACTTCAATTCATCTGGAAACTTAGGTTGTGTCCAGATTCCCTCACTAATTAGTGCACTATATAAAATGTTTGCAATTTTTTCTGAGTGCCTAACCATTCCAAAAATCCAGTGCCTTGAAAACTTCCCAGAAGTCTCTGCAAAAAACTAGTATGCATCAATGCTCGGTACATTGGTGAAAATAGACCACAATGCATTGCATTTGAATGATTTGTCTTTTTTTTTTTTAAATGTATGTATATTATTTTACATAAATCATCATTAGACTACAGTGGATTCATAAATAGTCTTTGTAAAATGTTTATACTTATTAATTTTTTTACTTTGGCAAATATGTGACGTCTGATTTGCCTTAACACAAAAATTAGTATGTGTCTGAATGCCTTCAAATCTAGGGTACTAGATAGTCCCGACCTATATAGTCTTTTAGGGGTGAGGGAGTAGTGTTTGGTTGAAATAAAGCATGATTGTAGAAGCACAGTTTAGAAAACCACAATTAAAAAATAAAAGAGCAGGAAGGAAATAAATAACAATGTATAGTAAAAAACTTGGCATTTTAAGGTTGAAAAACCAACTTTACCTTTAATGACACAACATAAAAAACAAAACAAAAAAAACCAATGCTTTTTCTTTTTTTCTATTGCCTTTTTTCACCTGGTTTTCACCATTTATGGCGTTATGTTCCAGTTTTCTATATGTGTGAAGATAAGGTCAAATATCATACACACATTTGTATTTATTTTCAATTACATCAAGAAAGACTAAAATAACTAATCAGTTTTTATCCAAAAATGTAATAAAAAGTAAAAACTTCAATTTTTCCAGAAAGATCTGGATGTGCAGAGTATCGATCTGTTGGGCAAAAAAAAGGTGAGATGCCAAAGTATTTAAGAGGAAGCACTGCTTTCTGCTGCATTAGCAGGTGATTTACATGAGGAGCAGCACTGTATCTGACTCTGAGTTACAACTTCAATTACAGCAGCAGCAGCAGGACGCCGTAGAGGGCCTTCATGCGCGCGCACGCACCCACACACATGTGCTCAAAAAAAAGATAGAGGGATGCAGCACAGAGAATCTCATTGTGTCTGCAGATTGGGCCAAACATGGAAATGAAGCCAAAATTGGATTATCTTTGACAGAATATTATGTGTGTGTGTGAGCGAACAGCAGAGAGTGTGAGGGCTTTCTCCTGACCTTGAACGCCAGGACAAAAAATGTGATTAATCAAAGGCCTTTTATCAAAGTATTATCTGTCTGGAGTGCTCCTTCCAAGTCTATTTATCATACCTTACGATCTTTCTGGGTTATGTGCGACAACAGCATTTACGCAAACTCTGATTATTTCAATATATGAAGCATAAGTAGACCCCACACATCCATGGCTTCAGGTGTACTTGGAGGAATCGTACATCATCTGCAGCCAGAAAGGCGGAGATCTTTCACATGAACAGTAGCTGTGATGAAGTTACTGATCTGTTCAAACCTGCCTCATCTTTATTATTTATTAGATAAAGACAGTGCCGGGGAAGCTATTTAGAGGCAAATATAAATATAAAGGGGAGCATTGTGAGGGGGAAGAAAAGGGAATTATGAAAAATTGAAAAATCACAAGAGTGAAAAATAAGGTGGGGCGGGAGGGGTGGGTTAAGTAAAAGTGACGGGAAAAGAAGACAATAGAAATCCTATGGAAGAGATGGACGGAAAAAATATGGCGAAGCAGTTGGGAGGTGAAGAACCAGGCTGTAATGAAGATAGACAGCTCCTGTCCTTGACCTGATAAGCCGGAATCGCCAATTATTGTGGGGGTGCAAACGCCATCTACGGAGGCAGAGCAGATACTACATCATTGACATGAAATGAGAGCATATCATGCAATCTGCCGCAGCAAAGACATAAAGCACGACGAGATAGCAGGGAGAGCCTCTAAGCCAAAGCATGAATGGAGAAAAGCGTGTTTCTGCATGGAGGTGGTTGATGAGCTAGAGGAAGGTGTGAAGGGAAAGATGACGTGAGGGACACCTCTCTCTATTATAACCATCATTATTCTAACTCAGCCAATAACCAGACAGACTTAATATCCTGCTGCTCGCTCCAAACACACAAAACGCAGCACTGTGCGCACTCAGATGATGAGAAAAACGTATCGATCTCCCCAGATCATCATTAATCTAAACTGGGGAAAAATGCATAATTAGCTCTGTAGTACTGTGTGTGTTGGCATGTGTGTTTTTCCTATTATGAGTGGATAATATTAGATTGTGTGGCTGAGGCTTGAGCTTCCCCGATGATCAGCCGAGATGAACAAGTGTTTGCCGTTATTGCATTCCAGAAAAAGACAGAGAGAATACTCATTTACATGAAATTTAATATTTCTGCCCCTGCACGGGTGTCTGCACGTTATCTGTGTGTATGGACGTCCTGTGGTGTCAGGGCTAATATTGAATCTTGTTCCACATAAAGGTAATTATCATTTTGCTGTGTGTGTAGGAAAAACATGTAGGAAGATTGTAGGTTTTTTTCTTTTTTTTTCTGTGCCTAACCTATGCTTGAATCTATTAAAGTAAATAGTCAAAATGGTGTTTTTGGTGTCTTTAACATGTTCTCATGGCATTCTGCTCCAGTGTGATGCATCCACTTGCAGACGAATAAATCCATGTACGTCTTCGTTTTCCTCAACCGAACTGGCATCTGGCTAAAATCTGTACGGCTGGATATTTCCAATATTGGCTCTCTATTTTTGTTGCAACGCCAACGAAAACGCTGTTAAGTTGGGGGTGTGCAAGGCTGTAAGCTAGTGGGAGAGAGCATAATCAGATTATGGGTGATGGGAAGGGGTGGTGGGGAGGTGAATTTCTAATGAACTGCTGCTGCTCTGCAGAAACAATGTTCTAGAAAACTACGGTTTTGCTTAACTAGGCCTTAATCGTATTTAAAAAACCACTGGGAATGCTGATGGTAGGAGTGGGTCTTTAAAACACTGTGCAGAGATGAACTCTGGTTTATCAGTGGGACCTGAACAGTAGTAGTATGTTCTAATACTATAAGGGACAGGTGGTGGGTCTGAGGCAGGCGTAATTTGACAAAACAATGTGCTGACCAACCTCGCCGGCTGTGCTCCAGCTTTTATCTACATCCAGCTTTGCCCTCCGGCTAATTCAGGATCCGTGGATATTGGATCAAGGGCACAATTTCTGTTGGTTGTTTTCTCTCTGTGCTTTTGAAGTTCAAAAATCATAGAAAAGAACAGTCATTTGAAAATAGCCCCATGAGAACGTTGCAACTTTCCCCTGAAGATGAGACAAAAAGCTGAGGGGGGCAGTTTGGTCATTGTGAGTTAGGGGTAAGATAGTCCCTTGTGCACTGCAAGCATGTGAAAGCTCTTTGAAGGACGTCACATGATACAAGGGCACTCGAGCTTTAAATCTAGCGCACAAGTATGTAGAAACGAACCAGTGCAGGCATGATTTCTAGTTTCTCAATTTTTCATCTGGTCAGATGTTGTGTTTTTTGTCTTGCTTGAGTACAAGGCTGCTTATCCCACCCTTTTGAGGAAAAAGCCAGATGCTCATTTAGCCAGGAGTGGTTAACATTTAGGCACATGATGAAAGAAAAAAGCAGATGGAGAGAAAAGGAGATAGAGAGAAGTCCAGATGCAAAACCAGAAAAAAGAAAAGAGCAAAAACAGGTCAAAGCGCACGGGGAAGAAGTTCTCTCTTGTGTGACAGCGTCTTTACACACTGAATGATCGCACCGTTTCCCCTTTACGTTATAGTTACTGATTGGATTTCAGTCAGTGACTGATCACATCGTCACAGATAGCAATGGTATTACCAAGGTAACTGATAACTCTGTTGTGGAGACAGATGCTGATGGAGAAAGAGAGGAAAAAAACCTCCTGTGTGAGCGCAAATGTGTGTGTCCAAGATTTCTGCGGCTGAGGTAAAACAAAGTCACTCTCACACTTGGGAGAGCGTAAATGAACATTCAGAATGATAGGTCGATTTTCAAATAAGTCCCAATAGGGCCGGGGAAGCCGTTGGCTCTGCCGAAATGATTAGGGTCAGAGTGCAGTCAGTCACCAGCCGGGCAGCGCCTCTGCTCGCAGAGCTGCTTGTGTTTGTGAGTTTAAATCTGCAGCGTGTCACATCTGTCTGCATTTGAGCATGTGCTTGAATCAATAGCAGCATGGAACGAGAGACTAGCTCTGCAGAGCGCATGCCCGTGTGCCTCTGGTTGACGTTGAGGGCACCATTGATCACAGCGGCGTTTCCTCTGAACTCCACTCACAGTTACACATCTCCACCTCAACATGAATGGTGGCCGCCGGCCTGCATGGATTCCTGGAAATCTGTGTCTTTTAATTCCACTGATACTTGAATTTTTCAATCAAAATTCTGCAGTTTTTAGCAAAAATAAAAAAAGGACATAAATCACCTGCTAAAGACATAGTTTACTGCAGAGTGCAAGTAGTTCATTGTAAATTCACTGCTGAGTTGTGGGTGGAGCAACACTACGCCACCATCCCATCAGCTAAAACTGAGGTATCTGTTCACATGCTCCCCTGCTAGCTTACAGCCACTCACAACCCCAACCTAACATTACTGATGCCACAAAAACGGCGAGCAATTTCAGAACTATCCAGCCTTAGAGCTTCGATCCAGATGCCAGCTGGGACGAGGAAAACCAAAACGTACACGGATCTAGAGCGGAGCAGGGAGCTTGTGGCCCACCATGTGTATTTTCTACATCTCTTTTTCGTCTGCTCCTGATTTCCAATGATTTGAATAAAGAAATACTAAACTATCTTTCTTTATATATATATATATATATATGTCCTCCATCATGAGAAAAACGCCACAAGAACACATTAAAAACACAATTTTCATTGGAGTACAACCTAAAAAATTGATTATTTATACTTTTATTAGCCCAATGACTATTTTCCTGCCATTTTGTTTTCAATAAATTAAATATCATCCACACTACCCACCACAAGCTGGGGAAAACATGAGTTGTGTGTGCTTTTTCTTTGTGTTCCTCCCCTAATTAGGTTGTGTCTGAATGGGTTTTTCTGTGCGCATGTCTGCGGAGCGCAAAGGGCCGGAGAAGATGGTGCAGACAATTTAATGCCTCCACAGAGGAAATCGGTTCAAGGAGAGAATGCTCTCTCTCTGCCTACATCCTTTTTCTCCCTCCTTCCCTTTCGTCTGCTACTTTTACTTCGTTCTCTCTTCCTGTGGGATATTTAGCAATTTAGCATCACGCTCCATTAGGAGACTCCACCCGGTCCTCCAAACACACACACACAAATCCATCCACAGACACTCCAATTAGTGGCTAAACCAAAGACTAAGCGCAATTAGAAAGAGCAGCAATCCTGTAAGCTCCAGTGGATTCATCCTGTGTGTGTGTCTAAAGTTTGTTGATCTCTCTTTGTGTGCTGGTCTGTTCTAATTAGTTGCACTCCCCTCCTTCCCAAAGGGGGATGGGGGGTTGTGGGGTTGTCACACAGCCTTACCTGGCCTTATGACATTGATACCGAGCAGGTTGGAGGTGCGGTTGGCCACTTCAGTCCAGCTGTTGTCGTAGTTCTTCCTCCACAGGACAGCCGTGCACTGGTACTTGCCCGCCTCTCGAGGCCCCGCACGCTTCACGGACAGCCGGAAGTTCGTATTGGAGTGGGAATGGTCGACGGATGTGCGGGTACCCAGACCAATCAGCTGATCCCCCCACTGCAGCGTGCCTTCACGGGTGAAAGTCACCAGGTCCTTGAAGGTTCCCTGATCCTCGCCTTTATCTTGTGCGCTGTACGGCATGAAGCGCCAGGTGACTGACGTGGGGACGTGCGGGTTGTGGCGCGGTTTGACCAGACACAGAATGTCAAAGGATTCTCCGTAGCTTATGGAGGGTGTCCGAGATGAAGCAGACAGCGTGAAGGAAGACTCTGTGGGGTGGTAGAAGAGAGGGAAAAGAAAGTTCAGATAACATTAGAGGTGTAACAATTCATCAATGTATCAAAATATTGATTTCTATTCCTTTTATCCAACCAGATTGATCTGTCTGAGGTAAGTTGTTAATAGAATGACCAAAACCATTATAAGATGATTTCAAAATAAAATAAAGATTATATTGATATTGGGTAAATAACATTAAATCTTCCTAGCGCTGAAAGTCTTTCCACCCCCAAAGAACTGGTTGCTTACTATAAATAACAACCTTCATAATCTCTTGGACATTTTTGCACCCCTAAAAACCATGTCTGTCTCCTTCACTCACACTGCCCCCTGGTTTACCCCTACTCTTAGGCAGTTAAAGGTGAAAGGGCGACAGCTTGAAAGAATATATTAGAAAACTGGTCTCACTGTGCATAAAGAGATGTACTCCAATCATATTCTTTAATATAAAGATTCCATCTCCCTCGCCAAGGCCACATACTACTCTAGATTAATAAACTCAGCCGAAAAGGCAATTTAAAGTCAGCGGACAGCACACACATAATTTGGGATGGCAAAGAAGACAGAACAAAAAATGATCAAGACATCATTACAGTCCAATGTGTGGAAATACTTTGGGTTGCAGAAATGCGGAGAAGTTTCAAATAAGTCTGTCGATGTTTAAAGGGTAGCACAACAGGACAGTTGGAGGCTGACTACACTCTCAGCCCAGATTTTAAAAAATGCACCAAAAAAAAAAAAAAAAAACAGCGGTGAGCTTCCGAAACAGCCGCACTCAAAAACCATTTGGTGGTTTTAACCTAACAATAATTTGATCCTAACCTTAACTCGTCTTCTGGGTTTGTACTTTGGGTTTTGCACTGGCCGAGTGCATTGCAAAAATGTGTGGAGTCACTTTCTATTTTAAATTGTCAAAAATTTGGCAAAGACCAACAGTCAGCACTTTTAAAGCCCCATTTGTACAGGTAGACAGCCAAAAAATTTTGATTTACTGTTTAGCTACCCTTTAAAGGTTTTGGTCAAATATAAGGACAACACGACTAATCTCTCCAACTGCCTCTTGAGAGTTCTCAAAGTGTGGTCCAAAACAAACATGGAGGATAATCTGGTCATTTTTTTCCCTGAACTTTGTGATATTTTTTTTATTTGTATGGAGACATTTATATTCTTGTTTTGATTTTTCCTTCTTCAGACTAATGTGAGCCAGCAAGCCATCAAACTGGGTCACAGTGAGAAGTACCACTGAAAGCACCTTCATTCAGACACAGCTCCTGCAGTACAAGGGAACCCTCACAGGAAAAAGAAAAAAAAAAAAAAAACCTGGAATGTCTCAGGAACTCAGACATGGAGATGTGATTACCAGTGCTTTTGTAGAGCTCTTCAAAATAAATAAACCTAATCTCTCAACATCATCTTTCATATATTGTAAATGAGCCATACAGTCAGTGCTTCCATGTAGCTATGAGGCTAAAAACTTGATGGTAGTTTCACCGGACCATCAATTTTATGAAGACATTTTTGCACAAGCATTGAGCAGCAAATTTGACAGTGGATGTCAATTAGACATGTGATCTGTGTGTGTGGTGTGAACAACATCATTACACCAGGCTTGGCAGATTTATTCAGAAGCCTTGCACTTTTCTCCTAAAAGTGTGACTTATCCCCACTGAGCTAAAGACATTCACCCAACAGTGTTTGATATTGCCAAGACACACCTGCACTGGGAAGCAAGATGTGAGTGAGATGAGAAAAACTCCCTTTTTCTCTGAAGCACTTCATCTCCTATGCCTCCTATTTCACAGCATTTCACTGAGGAAGCTGGTTGGACACGGAAAAGAAAGCACAAAGCAGCGTGGAGGTGTGCAGATTAAACTTGATTTTAGTGCCATCATTGATTTTGCAGATTTCTCTTATATTTTGTTTGTCAACAGCTCATCTCAGTTACGTCCTCTGACTGCCATCGCTGCGGGTGTCCTTCACAGTAATCAATGTCTTTCCGTCCAGACTTAGCTACAGCTGGGACAGCCGCCTGTGGCCATAATTGTCCTTACAGACAATAACTCTCTGTTCTCACTCCATTTCTCATCTTCCGGCAGCCTTCTTCCTTCCCATTCATCCATCCATCTATGGTTCTCATACTTTTCTACAACAGAAAAGAGAATTTCGCAATTTCCATGCAACTCTCTCCTCGTTTTGGTCTTGTGCTGTCCTTTGGAATACCCTGACAGTCCGTTTACACCATATGCTGGCTAGTATGTTCTCTATGCACACGTCCCAGACTTCCCCGGTGAATTCTTAAGCCAATCACATGGAAAGATGACTCTCAGCAGAGCACCTTTTGTCTTCACTGTGGCAACCAGTACATCCAGCTTCCAGAGGGCATTCCTGTTGCATTCTCATCGGATCATGAAGGAAATGGCAACAGACTGAATTAGATCCAGGGGCTTTGTGTAATAAATACGGTGGCAGCCTGAACTTGGAGTGGAAATTGGGAAAAAATGTTGGAAATGAAAGAGGGATAAAAAAATAGCCTTATTTGTATATCAGGCTTGGCTCTAATAAAAATACAGCTGGAGGCTAAAGTGAGAAAAATGGGGGAAACACAATGACCGTCACCCCACACTGCACATGCTGAAAATCTTTAGATCCACAAGCATGGAGGAGTTAATGTTGATGAGTCTAACTGAAATAAGACCAGAAGCTTTGGACTCCTTCCCTCACATGTCTACTGCGTCTCCTGCTTCTCAAACTAATGTTTCTCTTGTTGGCCCTACTTGACAAATGGCCACTTAAAACTTGACATCTCCTCTCTGCATGCTGCTGCAGGGAGCTAAGCCGTTAGTGGAGTGTGTGCGCGCTCCAGCATCACACCCGTTGCTTTTGGCCTGCCAGCTCCTGCCGGCTCCGCTCCAGTGGTTTCCTCAGCCTGAGCTGTAGATGTTCAGCTTAACTCAGCAGTGAAAGAGGAGAGCCCCAGACTGTGAAACACTGTGCCGCTGTATTTCCATTCTAATAATTCCGACTAATCCATACGAGCGTGTGAGGCTCCATCATGGTTGTCATGGAAGCACTGTTCTTGACATGAGGCAGGTGGTGTCATAGTGTGCCTGTCTGTCATAATAGCTCTTCCCCCTAAGCGGTGCATGAATAAACCATGGTTTATTCAACTAAGTGGACTTTGTGGCGCTGCTGAGCCAAGCAGAATTTTCGTGGTATTTCTGAGCTCAAGTGTGTGTATAAATCGGACCAATCAGAAAGTTTACATGCCTTATTGATCACAGACTGTTTTTTTTTCTTCTCTGAATTGGGTTCAAACACTTACCGACAGTTTTAACGCCGATTGTCTCGGCAGCTGATTTCTCTCCAATCTTCTCCCAGTTTAGATCTGGCTCAGTGCCGGTCTGGATCCACTCAGTGGCTGTGCAGCGGTACTGTCCCTCATCTGAAGGCAGGGCGTGGTATAAGAACAGAGTCAAGGTATCGGCTCGCATCTTCTCCAGACGAATCTCCCCGTAACTGGCGCGCTCTCTGAACATGGCGCTGTGCCACACCGTGCCGTCCCGATCCACAGAGGCCACTTCTTGGATTGGTCCGCTTGCTTGCTTCTCTATCCACTGCCAAACAAAGGACAGCGTGCCTATGGTGGAGTGGACCGAGCAGGTCAGCTGGATTGTGTTGCCCTCCAGGACCTCTGAGGAGTTACTGGACAGGGACATTGTGATGTTGCTCTCTGTGTTTAGAAAAAAATCCAGAGTCAGTCATAATAAACATAAATCAAAAAAAGTTAAGCATACTTTAAGAGGTTAATGGATTTGAGAGTACATTTAAATAAATATTGAAATATGAATTATCAAGATGAAAGTCGTGTTTTTGGTGTTTTTAACATGTTCTTGTAGATTTTTTTCATGATGGATAACATATTTAAAGAAAATTCAAGATTAAAATGACTATTGCTTTAGTCAAATCGCAGTGAATCAAAAGCAGACGAAAGAATGTCATTTGAAAAAGCTTGTGGTTGTTACATACAATTGGCAAACCACAAGCTCCCTGCTCCGCTCCTCCTGCTCCTGCTCCTCCTCCACATGCAGACAAATAGATCCACAAACGTCTTAGTTTTCCTCGCCTGAGTTGGATTCTGACTCCAAACTGTACGGGTGGATAAGTCCTTATTCCTCGCCCTTTTTGTTGCACCACTAATGCTAAGTTGTGGTTGTGTGGAGCTATAAGCTAAAGGTTGAGAGTGTAAATAAAGGCCTGATGGGATATCAGCTGAGGGTTACTACTTTGCCAACAGTCACACCCACGACTTAGAATCGAATTTCTAAAGAACTACTGCTGCTTTGCAGAAATTGTGTCCCAGAAAACAAAGCCGGTTCATAACTAAAAGACCATTCAAACATTTTTTTAAAAAAGATCAAAAGATGATTGTAGTGAGACTTTAAAATAAACACTGGTTAATTTCCTCTCTCGAAACAAGAACATTGAGCTGTAAAAAAACCAAAAACTCTTAGCTTACATATTAATTCGTAAAAAAAGGATATCATATGAGCTGGCTGCAGCCCTCCAGTGTTATGATAAAACCTCACTATCCTTAAAATCAGGGATAGGCAACTCCAGGCCTCGAGGGCCGCAGTGTCTGCATGATTTCCAGATATCCAAGCCCTACTCACGACTGATTACCTGGTTCAGGTGTGTCCAGCCAGTTAGAACATGCCAGAGCAGGGTATATTGGAAAACATGCAGAAATGCGGTCCTCGAGGCCTGGAGTTGCCCATCCCTGCTTTAAAGTGTTTATTTGCAGTGTGGGAGCAACATGTCTGTGTGCTCGGCAGTGTGTAAAAGGCTGAGAGAGTGAGCAAGATGTGTGGCCATAGTAGGCAGCTCTGATAATAGAAAATCTATTTGTTGGAAAGCTTTTGTTGTGCTGGACTGCTACAAATAATTGAATCCAAGCAGACATAGTGAGAAAAACTGAGCATATGTGGGGCTTCAACTGAAGTCCTCTGCTGTTTGTCTCTCATCCAAACATCATTTCATGCAACAGAAATGGTCAAAAATAAAAAGATTCATTTAATGCTAATTGGCGCTCAAGATTCCAGCATCCAACTCCAGTCTGATTCTCACAGCAGCCATTTTGGCTTGTGCAGCGGGAAAAACAAGTCCCAGCCTCTTTTCCCAGGAGAACATCACAATCCTTTTAAAGTGAGGCTCATGTGTTTGTATGCATGTATAGTGAGTGGCATGCATTTGTAAGTGCGGGGCCCCTGGCTCTACACAGTGATAGCTACACGGGAGACATAAATTAGCGCGAGTGGGTTGAGATTCTCTTTGTGAACCCTGTTAGCTTGTTCACCAACCTCGCATACAGACAGGAAAAGAAGGCTCAGATCACAGGACTCTGTGGCACATCAGACCGGAGGGATGAAAGTCTCCTTTTCACTTCTGTTTTGTGCTTTATCTCAACTTGTCACTTCAACTTGTCACTTCAACTTGTCACTTCAACATCCATCAAACATCATGGAGCTCTCGTTGACCCAATAGATCTATTTCCCCCGTAGAGCCAATTCTCCAGCCTCTTGAGCATGTGGCTCCAGTCTCTTTCCTTTTTTCACTTTTCTTCTGTTCCCTGCAGCCAGACTCTGCTGCTCGCTCTCAGCTCACCGACCCTCCTAATAAGCATAAGCCCTCTGTAAAAATAGAATAAACTTGCTTCTTATTTCTATCACTCAAACGAACAAAGGGGAAGCCTTTCATCCCTTTTCTTTCGCCTTGTCTTTAATTGTGAGAGTTTCATAGATTTTTCCACAGCTAAGAACATCCTATATTCCACGTTCCACTGTCCACACAATGTCCTTTATTCCCATGTTCCACACAAACCTGAAGGGAGGACTGAGGGACACACAGAGCCAGATAGGGGGATAAAGTACAACCTCTTGCACGTTTTTTTTACAATTAAGTCAAAAAGCAGAAATGGTGAGTTTGTTAATGAGTCTTTCACCAACTTATAGACCTGTCTTTAGCAGCAGTAGCTTAAAAAATCTGAAGAGCAAGAGCTCTTCCTCTCTTAAGAAAACAATCCAATAAAGCATCTGGAACAAAGCCCTATGGGCAAATGAGACCAAGGAGGAGATGGTTGGTTATTAATCTCAGCAACCTGTGGACAACCCTTAAGCGTCGGGACTTGAAGCTAATTTGAAAATGGAAATCAGTAAAAAGCCTGGTGCAGTTGACTAAATACTGCCAAGGGCTCATTACAGACCCAAGTCGATTCCCACTTTCTCCAGAGCTCAGTGATCCAATTTCGCAACAAAAATAAACATAAACATACACACAGTTTGGTTCCATATTTGTTTTTGTCTTCTTGGTTAGATTGTTGTCCCACACGCTTTTAGTCTTTTGTGCCTGAACTTGACGCAAACCAAGATGGACCAAGTGTTGCAGTTCATCAAAAGACCACTAGAGGCTGGTGACCAATTTCCTTTGGAGTCCAGGGTTAAATAATTTAATAAGAAAAAATAAAATCTGATTTTATCACTAAAAAGTGAGCACATGTACATCTCTGTTTAAAAAAAAAACCTTTAGGTCTTTTGACACAGTTGTCTATATATGACAATTGAGGGATAGTAATGTCTTTTAGTTTTGATTTTAGTGTAACTAACATTTGTTTAAGGGGTGTGGCTTTTTTAAAGTCTCACTTCAATCATATTTGATCAATTTTAAGTGTTCTTAGTGGTCTTTTAATCATGATTATACTCTTTTTAGCCTAAATAAAATATATGGAAAAAAAACAAACTGTTACTTCTGGGACAAAGTTTAGAGCGGCAGTGGTTCCTTAGAAATTCACCTCTGAGTTTGTGGGCGGACCTGTTGGCATGGCCTGCCCCTGCATCACACCCCCAACTTAACATTAGCGGTGTAACAAAAATGGCGAGCAATATCATATCTATCCATCCGTACAGTTTTAAGCCAGATGCAAGCTCAGACGAGGAAAATGAAGACGTACAAGGATCTGTTTGTCTGCAAGTGGATACATCGACTGGAGCAGGGAGCCTGTGGCCCACTAGTTGTAGCAGCTAGCCTACGTCACAGCTCCAAGTTTTTCCAACTGCATTTTTGCGTCTGCTCTTGATTCACAACTTAAAGAAATACTCAGAAATGCAAATTTCAGTTTAATTTTCTTTATGAATCCCCTCCATCATCAGAAAAATGTCACAAGTACATGTTAAATTGTCATTGCTTTGTTTGGATCTTTCTGAGCTGGATGGAGAAAACTCTGGTCAACGTGTCCATCTCACTTGAAACTTCATTTTCATCATGCAGAATGCAATTCACGACTTACTAGATAATCTGTCCATGGAAAATATATCCATGATTATTATTATTTTTTTAATTGCACAGAGATAGGCAGCTCCAAAAGCTAAACAGGCCTCCTTTCTATTTTTTAGAAAGACCAGTTGTTGGCTGTCCCATAACCACATCTTCATCTTTTCAGCCGTCATTGTTATTTAAACCAACTTCACTAAACAAACATTGTGTGAAGGGTTGAGTGAAAACTAAAGGCTGAGTTTCTTGCAGTTATTAAATTACTAATGGTACATAAACTTCTATATAGACCAGAATTTTTTAGTCTGGTTGTAAATTTGATGGCAAAAGTTGAATATGAAACACTTTTTTGTGAACTTTCTGTTATTATTTCCAGAGCCCTTCCTCTTTACAGTGACACCCTTTCTATCAGCAAGAAACAGATTCTGTTTGTCAGCAAAGGTAAACTTATCCATCAGCACTCATTCGTCAGAAGCGTTTACCACCGCTTTGTCTTTGCTGTCCCTTTTACTAATTTACCAACTCAAGCTCTGATCAGTACTCATTACTTGCTTGGCTCTAATTTTAACACTCAAAGCCACAAAGCACTTCTACAGTTGTGTGTGCAAATGGGAACAAGGCGCTACAAAATCCAGCTGCACCGTGGAGCTACTTTTTCCAGGACAGTCCTTTTAGTGTAGCAACAGCTGTTATGTTATTTAAATGCAGTAGGTATTCGTTACAGGGTAGTAAAGGCTTTTGTCATAAAACAAAATCTTTCTTAAAAATATAACTTGCAGAGCCTCATGCAGGCCCTGCCCCGTTTCTTTGACTTAATTAACCAAAGGATGTGTCGGGAAAGTAAAAACGCTGTTTCAGAAGACTTGCTTTGTGGTTGTTATGACACCTTAAGGCAGTGGTCCTAAATCCTCCAGACCACAGACCAGTACCGGTCCATGGGACAGTTGATACCGGGCCGCTTAGAAAAAAAAAACACTACCTACAATTTTGTGTTTTATTTATAACCTGGTTCTGAAGGAAGTTTTATTTTGGAAAACTACTGGATTGTCCCCACCACATCCAACTCATTCTTGATGCATGCATTGACTATTCAGAACTGAACTAAATGACCCCTCCCACCTCGAGAACAAACAGGAAGTACCTGCTGGTTCCAAGAAGCCAAAATCCCATAAACTTTTATTGAGAAATAAGCAGCTATTACTCACTCATTGTATTTGTCAAATTTGATCATTTTTACTTTGCTACCTTTTTTGAACGAGTTCTTTTTTTTCATAGTTTCTCTCTATTGCAAGTTATTCAAGTTATAAACTGGCCAATCAGATGCCTCAGTAAAAAGTATGCGAGCACACGCCGAACGTTCAAAACATTTGGTTTTGAACAAGCTCAATCCTGATTGGCAACAGTGGTTCCCATAAAAATGTTCATGCTGACTCGGACCAATCACTGCTTGCTGTCGATTTGTGATTCCAACGCAGCAACATCCATATCGCAAAAAAATGGCAACTGAATAGATTCAATTTTGCTGGAGCCCGAAGTAAGCCATTTTCTAGGGGTGATGTCACACTCACTCAGTCCTGTTCTCATTTACAGACAATGGATGCATCTCAAGTGGCTCGATCTCGTGTCAAAAATAAATCTGCTGCTCTCTTAAGCTGCATTCACACAGAACGCAGTAATTGCCTCAGAAGTGTCCAGTTTCAATGTTAAGTAAATGGTACAGACGTGATCAGATGTATTACGGCGCGATTTGAGCCTAAATTGAAGCCCCAACCTAGGAAAGTTAACAAAAATCAAACCTATTTGGAAAGTTTATTTTCCCTGTAAAGAGCTGGTAAGGAAATAGAAGAGCTTTTGACTTCAAAAGAAAGCTACTAACATACAAAAAGCTCCAAAATATGGATTTTTTTCAAACAGTTGTTCCCACGCGCCATAATAATAATGCATAATGTTATGAGGATTTAGCTAAAGAAGTTGCTCAAATGGTGGATTTACGTTTACGATTATATTTCTACAGTTTTAGTGACCGTTCTATCTATTTTCTATCTTTTTTGGCTTCGAATTCAAAGATAAATTTCACCCTCAAAAGTTGAGGGAAACTTTGAGGGAAAGTTGAGATGCTCACTTCAGCCTCATGAAAATATTATGACATGAAACCGGTCTGTGAGTTGAAAAGGTTTGGGGCCAATGCCTTAAGGAATTGATAAACACACTATTTCAAGAAATAAAGAAACAGGACTGCAGCAGATTAATATTCAATTGGAGGAAAGATCCAGAATAGTGGCTTTATATAGTAGGTTTGTACATTTGTATCAGCCACATCCAAGCTTGATTCCCCCCCCCAAAGGCCTGCTGCATTTTGGCAGTTGTAGAGGTCTGCCCCAGCAGAACATATTAATTTAACCCAGAGAACCACTTAAAGGGCCCTCGAGACGCCCTTCTTTGCCTCTTTTCTTTCTCCACACTTTCATTTCATGGCTGGTAGCTCAGCCTCCTTGAGTCTGGACTCTGTGGCTCTCCATTATACTCCCTATAGTGTTACCCCTTCCCATTAAAGTCAATGCCAATACAACAAAGCTGCATTACCAATCCTTGGCAAACCACCCAAACAGAAAACGCATCAGGAATAAGAGCAGCATTATCCTTTCTGCTCTTTCACAAAGCTAACAATAGAGACAGCACATCTATATAATTTAGGCCATTCATGAGGCAGCATCGTATAGGCAGTGAAGTCATTACTCACTGATTTGCTGGACTGTGATCTGGACATTGCGGGACCTCTTGCTGCGGTCAATGAAGTCCCCCGTGGGCGTTTTCTCTCGCTCCGTAACACGACAGATGTACTTCCCGGCGTCGTCGGGGCTCAGGTGTTGAAGCTTCAGCAGGTACACGTTGGGGCTCTCTTTTCGCACAGTCATGAGACCAGCGGCCTCTCGGGCGATGTAATCGGGGCCCAGGACCGGCACGGCACTGGGGCCCACCACGGCCACAGGTGAGCTGCTGAAGACCCACGACACCGAGAAGAAACGCTCTGGAACGTTCTGCGCCTCAATGGTGCAGCGAAGCTCCAGCGGCTCACCGGCCGTGAAGGACCGTCGCTCCGTGCTCACCTGGATGCTAAAGTCCCGATCTGAAAGAAAGACAAAGGAGAGCACCATACTTAACAGAAAACTCACACGTTCAAGTTATTGATTTTCAGTGATGCAGATAAAGATGGTTTTTGTGCAGAACAACCTGCTTATGATGCCTGAGAAGTCAATGAAATACAAACTCCATGTGCATTTTAATGTTTTATTGCTTTTAACACGAGGAAAACATCCTGCTTTGGTTCAGTATTCTTCCTCCAACTGTATCTTAGTGTCACCACTCTAATAGAGAAATTACAGAAACATCCAATTATATTTTCTCCAGTTGTCTAAGAGTCTGACTCCTGCACTCCAGTCTCACAGTCTTAGAAAACAGAAAAGAACACTGCATTTTATGCTCTTAATTATCATTATTCATTGCCTGTGCATGCTCAGCAGTATATATGTCCAGATTTATGTGCTACATTAGCTTCCAGATGATAGGCACAGTGATCGTCAGAAACAACTGCTTTGCATCTCTGTGGATTTGTAGCCCTGAGCTGTAATTACAAAGACTGTAAATATTATTCCTGAAAGTACATTAATGTGGAAAAGTTCAAAGCTTGCCCTCATTGCAGACCTAGTGATGCTGGGAACTACTACGGCGGGAGGTAGGTGTAATTGTTCACACGTTTATAAATGTGAAAAGCTAAGCTGGAGTCCGTACAGACTGAGGCAGACGGGATGGCGCTGACATTCAGAGCTGGACTGGTAAAACCAGCATGCCTTTGGGCAAAAAACAAGCCAACATAAAACACTTTTTTTTGTTTTTATCAACAGTTTATTACATATTTTAACACAGTTTTTTTTTTTAAGGTTCAACAGTTTGTTTTTTTCTTATTTAATAAGTGATAGCTAAATACAACTGTGCTGATTCTTTTTTGCTGCTTGTGTGCTTAACTTTTGATCCCTTTGTGTTAGAGATGTCACCTTATACTGGGAGCCACTACTAATATACGCATGACGACATCATGACCACGCCACAAAGAGGGTACAGTGTTACACACACATTATCCAGTTAATTCCACTTGAGCAAAAAATATACAACAAATATTTATATGAAACTACATTTCTCTGCACAATAAAGAAACTGGTGTGGAGACAGAAATAAGCAAACATGGAAGGTGTTCTGAAACTTGTTCTGAAAGATCCGGTTTTTGTTTTGTTAACTCAACTTTGATGAAATAAGGATGTTCGTGAGCTCTCGCAACACCTGCACATCCTGAACAGGTAAATGATTAATTTTCTGTAACCAGATCTGTTTATTTAGGCAAAGAAAGAAGCTGTTCACCATCTGGGATGGTGGTAATTTGGATTGTTGGACAAAAAGAGGTGCACAAAAATGCTGCCCGTGTCTTCTCTTTCTCTGACACCAGCTGAAGGTGATTAGCTTTTGTTAAGACTCTTTTCCATCGTTACAGGAGGATGGAGAAGCTCTTTTTTTCTCCCCCTCTGCCTGATAAATATACACTCAAACATTAAACACACAAGTTCATCTTTCAAAAGACAAAAAAAAGCATAAATACAAACACAGAATTTGAACATCTGCACACCGTGGTTGAACTGCTTTATGCTCTTTGTCATGCAACAACGGCTCCATCAATTATGAATTACAGGCAAGCCAGAGAGCGACAAAGGGTGTTGAGAGGGGAGCTCTTCTTTCCTTTAGTCTTCTCCATGAAGTAGCTGGAATTCTTCTGAAAAACCTGCAGTACATCCCAGTTTCAGCTCCAACTGACGCAGGCTTACCTGGGGCAACATCCAGTCTCCATCAGTCCACGACGCTTGATGGAGGAAGCCAAAATGACTCCACTTTGATGTTAACTGCGGTTACACCACTTTAGTAATAAAGCTAAAGCAGCTCATTGCCCACATCTTTGGCCCCAAACAAAGCGGATCTCTGTTTAGGCATTATGCACTACAGTGGAAGTGACGTGAACACAGCTGCAGAACAGCTTCAACTACACACGAGGAGTTAAATAGCAACTTTTGTTACTTATTCTTCGAGTCTGGGCTGAGATTGACAGTTCACTAGATCATTATCGTAAAAAGGCACTCTGTTTCTGTCATGCTTCTTTCAGTTGATGCAGTTTTCTTTACAGTGATCGGTTATTTTCTTATCCTGGTGTCACCCCCATTCCCCTTCTCTTTCCTTTCATGTCATCTCTTCCGTTAATTTTGACAGCAAACACAATTTCTCCTAGTCATGCACTCTAACGCTTACAAGCTTGGTGTTACTGTTGGCAGGAATGACAGGCAAAGAGCTTTTTTTTTTTTTGGCATTTTTAAACCTGGATCTGGAAGCTGTTTGTGGAAGATATCGGTCTCTCGTGTCAAACTCGCGCTCCATTTGGATGTTGGCCATCACACAAACACAAAAGTCTGCTGAGGTTTGGTTAAGCCCTGTTTAGTAAGCTAATGAGCTTAGTGTAAGATACTGATCAGTAATCAGAGGAATGGGGCCCACATGCAGGCGTGTGTGCCTGTCAAAAGGACAGAGGGGATGTGGACCAGTGTAATTACCTCCCTTTCCTTCTTACTTCCAACATAATGTCTTCAATGATCTGGATAAGAAAGTAAAGAGCACAGGTTTGCTCCCTGACACAGGCGTTGATGGTTTGATGCCCAACTACTCATGACCACGTGGGAAATTGTCTTCGGAAGCACCAGTTTCTCCCATCTTGCAGTTCCTCGTAAGATGTTTTCATACTCGCTCCTGATGAACAGCATCATCTATTAACCAAATGGACCCACTCCGATGAAAAAAAATGCATTTTGGGTGTTTTTAACATGTTCTTGTAGCATTTTTCTGATGGTGAAGCACAAATTTATAAGGAAATTGAGCTTCAAATTGCGATATATTCTGTGTTCCATTCTATATTCAAATTATTGTGAATCAGGAGTAGATAAAAGAGATTTTTTGTGACATTTTACTTAAACACAATCATTTTCCTGTTAGTCTCAACTTGTGAGTCCTCAAGGACAAAAACATCTAAGCCTAAAAGTCTAAAATTGTTTTCAAATGCTAAAAACGCTAAAGGTATGTTTGAAAAAATACACCCGTCTTCTGTGAGTAGCAATACAAGCTACTTGGTGATAGTGAATTTTTTATATCACAATATTGTTTTTTTCATATCAGGCGATAATGATATATATCACGATATGAACCAAATAATTATATCTGTCAAATTTCAACACTATGTGGCTCATTAGAGAAATGTGTAATCATCAGCAGGTTGTTTAGATTTAAAGATGTATTTCCTATGATACTTTGAACATAAAAGATTCACTGAAGAAACATGATGCAAGTTTATCATGATGCAGTTTTCTTTCCTCAGAAAAAAAAAGACAAATATTACAAACTAAGCTGAAAATTTCAAAAGAGAAAATCAATAAAACAGAACACTAAACTGCTTGATCAATTCCATTTAAAAACAAACCACCAATTCTACAAAAAAAAAATCAAATGTTTTCAAGTTTTACTGAACAAACATAAAATTGACATTTTAACAACACCCTGTAAATAAGCTGGGAACTAAAAGTAAATTCTCTGAATTTCTTCTCGTATGTTACTGTTGCTGCTGTGAAGATCCTAATTTTTGTTTTTTTTTTCCTGGAGAATTATGGTTTTATTTCAGTCTGAGATTGAGCATGCTTGGTGGCACTGCTTCAGATGATAAAAAAAAGGTTGGTGGTATTTCCAGTTTTAGAAGGAACATGCCTTCTGCACAATTTGCAGTTCACGTTACTCTGTTTTTTGTCAGATTTTAAATAACTAAAATACCTCCACACAGGGGCCGAAATTTAATTTTTGAATCATCGGCCAAGTTGGCCGGTTGATGAAAAAAAAAAAAAAAAATCCACCGGTCAAACATATATTTTATTGACTAAATTCTAAGACTATTTTTACACAAAAATACATTAGGCATTTTTCCTTTTTGAACATTTTCTGATATTTTTTTTTTAGAAAAATGAATTTGCATAAAAGTAATATATAAATGGTATGAACACGTCTTTCCTGTCTTCTAACTGTAAATTCAAATTCAAACATGCTGAGAAAACAAGGACAGATTTAGTAGAGATTTCCTAATTTTGCCTCCAGGTGATCAAATTTGATATCAAAACATCACAAAAAACGTCTGAAAACAGTATATTTTTTGAATTTTTATCAATATATATATTTATATCAACATTGAAATTAAAGCTGTGGCTTTAAGGAGGCAGGAGGATTAAACAACATCTGATAGGTCACAGTTTTCAGTGTAACACAGACTGTTATGTTACATAGACGCTGCGAAAATAGTGGATTCAATTCTGTTATTATTTAGAAAACACTGTTTTTATGAATGTCCTATGAATTAATCTTGTTGTATTTAGCTGACGCGTCTTAAAGGCCGGTTCGTGAAAATACTGTCCGACTTTAAACCGGTCTGCGATCACACAGAACAGCAAGCTAGCATAATAGCATTAGCGGCTAACAAGCTAGCATCATAGCATTCGTGTCTAACAACAGCAGTGTCTCCAAATCAACACATTTTATTTATATGTTTGTTGCTGCTTTCAGTGAAGCAGCTTTATCCTCAAGTTTTGACTGGATCCTGTTATAAACCGCCACATATTCCACTGTTTCATCAGACAAACTAAACGCTGCACAAGTGAAGTGACCGCAAGGGTGAAGTGTTGGCTCACGTCGCATGTGTTTTGTTTACCTTGTGTGCAGACGGTAGAGGAGACGAAGACAAAAGAAATTCACCAGAAGAAGAGCTAATACACATGACAAAGTTTACACAAACACTGTGTGATGACTAACCCTCTAACTTACTTGCCAAGGAGGAGAAAATGCACGCGACTGGCAAGTGTGTATTTTGGACCCTTCAAAATAAAAGTCTAACGCGATAGGATCATTTTACTATCGAGACAAAATACTATCACGATATTGATAGCTATTGTTTTATCGCCCAGCCCTACTTTTGATAAGACATTTAAAACAGGAGGACCAATGCAGGCAACCTAAACCTTAAAATTGCTGCATTGACTTTTGTGTGATGGTTAAGACTTAGATTTTTTTTTTAAATAAGGCCCTAAAATAATTCAGCAAAGTGCTGAAAATAAAAGCAAAGCAATAAAAACACAAATATGTTCATAAAAACCTTTTCATCTTAACTCATGTGCCCTTATGCTGTGGCCCTGTAGTACAAATCACATTAACAAAATCACTCAACGCAAAAACATGTTAAAGATCACAACAACATTTTTTTTAAAAAAGAATCAAATAAAAAATACAATTAAAAAATGCAGCATTAGATTTCAAAGGTTAAAACAAAATTACGAGAACCAAAATGTAAGTCTAAAAAAAATAAGTTACAAGTAATATAAACCAAAAAAAAAAAAAAGAAAAGTTTCGCAAAAGCAATCAAACTGAAATGTTAAAAAACGTTGCATAAGTCTGGTTATTGTTCAATCAATTCTTTACCACAGTTCAGGCAAAACATCCGACTGCTTTCGCTCTTCTTCAAAACTCAAACGTCATCATCCAATCACTGACGCCCCATATTAACTACTTTTAGCAGTTTCTTATTTTGTTCAATTTTTCAACATTTCATTTTGATTTCAGGAAAATACTTTTGTTTTCTGAAATATATGTTTTTCTTTTATGTTTTAGTTTCTAAAATTCTGTTTTAATTTGCTTTATCAATCGTGATCTCTTTTCTGTTTTTATGTGATTTGCGCTTCAGAGCCACCGTAGTAGCTTAATAATCAAAAAATAACAACAGTTAAAACACTTACATTTCTGGTGAACTTATACATTTTAATAATAACAAGTAACAATAATATATCTTATTTATTAGCCGCCTCTCTCTGAAGAGAGACGACCAACCGGGTCAAATCTGGTTTGTTTACATGGATTTTTTTCCCTATTTTTTTTATGTCTTTTTTTTTATTTTAATTTCTTGGGCTGCTGTTTATTGGTGCTTCCCAAAATGAACAAACAAAAACCAAATCTGTTTAATTAGCTTCAAAAACCCTAAATAAAATGGGTTGGTTCTCTAGGGTTAAAAACACTACAAATAAAAGCAGAACAGTTAAAACAATGCACAGTTCTAAAAGTTTTTTAAAAAAGACAACTGTTGCAATCAGGAGGCAAGCTTTACATTTTTATTTTAGCCTCAACTTAAATATAGCTTTACTTTCTGTTCAAATATCCACATAAATGTTAAATCCCATCTAATGGCTACAGTTCTGTATAGACTTAAATCTGAGAAAAAATAAAAGAACAAATCATGCATTCTACACTGACAATAAAAGGTTTATTATAAACGCTATACTTGACAGATAGAAATCGCTAAACAACATTGTGAAAGGTTATATTTTAAAATATATAACCATGCTGACCCATTTATGGATAGAAAATGTGAATTTAAATTATTGAATGTCTTTTTATGCACCATTGATGTGTGTTATCCAACTACCTTCCTTTTTCTTTGAGAAATGTTGTTTTGTTTCCACTGATTTCTTTTATAAATCTGACACATCATAGCTCCTCTTTGTGGGACATTGCATTTGGTCTATTTCTTGATTATAATTATATGTAGTTGCTGGTTGCTTAAAATTACTATAATTTTTTTCTTTTTTTACACAATTATAAGCCCTGCATTGTCTCAGTCCTACTTTTTGATGATGATTGTGTTGCCTACCTGAAATACAGAATCATATTTCAACTAAACATTTCTGATTAAAGCTGTGTAATCACTCACCAGTGGGTTGGATGCGTAGCTGGGTCTTATCGCTCTGTTTGCGGGTCATGGCGAACCAGCTTCCATCTGGGTCTTGAATCCACTCAGCTGCCTGACAGTAGAGCAGTCCCTGGTCTATGGGCTGCAGCTTGTGGATGGTCAGCCTGTAGGCTGTGGCGCTGGTTTTATCCAGCCTGAGGTCCCCCGCTGCCATCCTCTGCCGATAAGGTCCTCCAGAGCGAAGAACGAAGTCCCTAGACAGGGTGACCAGCTCCTGGGGCGGCGCCGCCGCGTCCTCTGGAGACCTCAGATACCAACCCACCGACAAGTGAGTGTGCTGCTCGGTGGTCCGGGAAACCTCACAGGTTAGCTGTAATGTGTCCCCCTCGATTTTGGAAAGAGTCTGGGCTGGAGCAGTTACTGTCAGAGAGTCAGCAATGACTAAAAACGAAAAGGACAAAAGCAGGAAAGGGAATTAGCAAGCCGACTAAGGTAAACATTCACCAACTTGAATCCAGATTTTTCAAATGTTATTACTAAAGATGCACAGAATATTTGGCCACCGAATATATCAGGTCGAATATTGCAAAAAAGTTGCATTCGGCCTTCGGTGGGAGTGAGTTTAAGTAAGGCAGAATGATGACGCAATGATGCAAGTTTGATTGATCAACAGGCATCGACAATCTAGCTCCTTCTTCATAATGTCAGCAGTGTGGACGTATTTTAAAGAGACAGAGAGCAACAAAAGAACTGCAATGTGGAATTAACATATCAAAGATAAAACCTTTAGCACCACTACACTAATTTGTCATTTAAAAGGCAAACACTCAGAACAGCAGGATGAATACAGAGAAAGAGACTGTCGTTGCTAAAAGGAAAGCTAGCAGCACTCCATCTGTGGCAGATGTGCTTGTAAAAAAAAATGAAGAAGTTCACATATAACAGTACCAAAACAAACAGAATTACAAAGAAGGTAATAGAGCTGATGGATTTTTGTGTGTCAGATGTTATTTCCTTTCTTTTATTTTGAAGCTAAAGTGCTGTTATTGACAAATTTGTCCTGTCCCTGGGTTAGGTGGTGTCCCTGGATAGATGTTTTCTGTTGTTTGTTTCATTAGCTCATCTACTGTTTGAATTAATGCTTTGATATGATTTAAACATTTTGAAGACACTGTTCTTCTATATTTCTACATTTGTAGGGGTGGGGAGAAGCCATTGGGGTAGGGGAGGAATTCGGATTCTGAACTAGACATCCATATTTGATAACTATTTGGTATTTAGCCAAGAATATTTATTATTATTTATCTGCTTCTGCCACAACTTTTCATTTCGGAGCATCTCTAGTTGTGCGTCACACCAGGGCAGGGGTGTCAGATTCCAGGCTTCAAGGGCCAGCATCCTGCTTTAAGAAATCCTTCCTCTTCTGATGCCGATTACCTGGATCAGATGTTAAGCCAATAAGGAGCTTCAATGGCAGGAAAACATGTGGGACACTGGCCCTCAAGGCCTGGACTTTGTCACCCCTGAACAATGTCATGATGTGGCCAGGTGATCAATGCAAATCCATTTGGGCTTTACTACAACGGTGAGTTGGAAGTTATCAGCCATAATGCTGTGAGAGGCTGCTAATCTCATTTTCTCCTGGGAAAAAGTGTAAGAAAGAAGTGTGAGTGCAGCCAGATTCTGTTCCAAGGTGACTGCCCTCTATTTTCTCTTCTATTTATGAATTTCACATATCGTGTTTAATATCCAACGCAGCATGATGCCTCCAGAGAAGGAGGCTCTGATCCCTGATGGGGTTTGCTAAAGAAAACAAAAATCACATTTCCATCCCACATCTGAAATGATTCCTTTTAAAATCTCATGTTCTTAACGTGCAAACGCTGAATTACAACAGATTCAGAGCAGTTCTATTTAAAGTTCTCCAAAGAACGAAGGAGAGAATTTACACCAGATGGCTGAGAGCAGACTAAATGAGAGGGAGGGGAGAGGCAGTCAGGTGCAGGGACGGAGAAAAGACATCAAGATGTGATCATTTCAGAAGACAGCAAGAAGAACGCAGCAAAGAGACCAAAATAAACAGTTTTTTAAAATCATAAGGCATCTGAAGAAGTATTTTTGGACATGTACTTTGTCACTATGCAATATGCTTTTGCATGTACTGGGTTTAAGATTATGTTACTTTAGGTTAGGATGTCAGAAGATACTGTGATAGTAAAAAAAAAAAAAACACTAAGGATTTTTATTTTATTTAGCAAATGCTCATACCCTGTAAAAACACAAAATCTCACCAAGTATTTGTGTCCAGTTTCTGGTTTGAATATATTATAACGGTTAACTTAAGACAAAAATAATACGTAACTTTTAAATAAGATGTATTTACTTGTTTTAAGACAATGTGAACTAAATATCTTGAGTGAATTCAACATTCTCAGTTCCTTGGATATGTTCCTATATCCTTTTTTGTTTTGTACAGTTCAGTTCCCTTTTCCCATAGATTTTTTGACAACTCTAGCTTTCCCCAGGACGCAGGATCCAGAAATGTCAGTGCGGGCACTGGATGAAGGATGCAGGGGTCTGTTGGGAGCCCAGAAACTCCAAGATCTTTGGTGCACACATGGATTATTGCCATTCAAAGCCTTTCGTATCACATTGGGGGCATGTTTTCAGGACAAAGTCATCAGGGTAAGTAAACCTTTAAACAGGGTCATCTGGGAAGTTTCTGTTGTCATTGTGATGACAAAAGGGTAAACAACTTTTTTGAGAATAAATGGCTTCACCCAACTGCTAACTATGAGTAGAAAAAAGGTTTTTGTGTTATCACTCATATTCGATGAAAAATCACCAAGAAATCATGATTTCTTCCAGGGTATGTAAACTATAAAGATGAAAAACTCTTGTTTTTTTCTTTTTTTAGCAAAAAATGCTTTTTCTAAAACTCACTATATACCATTTCCATAGCAACACGCCCAAGCGTGAGTGTTTATAGCTAATTTCAATATTTAATTTTGTCTAAAAAATACAGGACATCCCAACTTATTTTAAGATGTCTTACAAAGATAAACTCTGCTCTATTGGCAGATTTTTTTCACCTGTAACAATGGAAAATATCCTGTATTTTATATTTTTACCTTGTTTAGATTTTTTTTTGTGAAAAAGCTTTACAGTTTACAGAGCTGCTTTGTGATGTTGATGTCCTAAGCAACTGTCAAAGGGGCTTTAAATCGGCACGTTTGAAGGAGGTGTGATCTGCCCTTTATCAAAAGTTGATGCAAGCCAATATAGAAAAAGTGAGCGTGCCTCAGATTTACAGCTCTTTGTCAAACAGATTGTTACAGTTCTGTAAACCGCGGACTGTTGAAAGGGTGAGAGATCCACCGCACACCTGAAATACAGAGTGTTTAAACAGCTTTGCACTTCACTTTTTTGTGAAAATATAGAAAGACATGAATCTTTAGTGAGTAAAGACACGAAAACTGCATCAAATGATCATGCACTCTGATTTCACTCGCGATACTGAGTCTTAAAGTAAAAAGAAAAAGTGTCTTATTTTCTGTCTTGCAAGAAAATAATCTTCAAGTTGTTCAAGAACGTTTTTTTTTGCAAAATAATTGTAGTTTGAGAAAACATGACTTGGTGACTAGAACACTTTTCCTAAAATAAGAGTAAGACCAATTTTTTTTCCCCATTGACAGATTTTTTAGCTTATTTAAAGAAAATCTGCCAATGAGTTAAGAATGTTTGACTTATATCCAAGGGGTCTGATTTTGCAGTGTGTAGTTGTCCTGTGAGAGACTTGACGATGTGATGGCCCCTCTGGAAATCATCGCCAAGTCTCTTGAGCACAAAACAGTGTTTGTCCTCAAGTCATCCAGATAAAGGAAAAGATAGATAAGAAAAGATTGTTTTTTATTTGTCATTGTCACTGGAACAACAAAACGTGCTCTCTGGTCAGTCCATCGTTCAATGAGTTTTCTATAAAACCAAATAATAAATAAAAGTACTAAAAAGTGCACCATTCAGTTGTTGAAAACAAGAAAATAAAACCTCAGGGGAATTTTTTTAATGCTAGATGGGTAATTAAGCTAAAAGCTTGAAAATTTCCATAACTGAAATGCATAAATGCTCCTTTACAGTCATTTGTTCAGAGTTCAGTCATCTTATCGACATTAACAACCAACAAAAGTCTCAAATCTCACACACTTAACCACTCTGTAGACTGCATAAGAGAAAAGCAATGTTTAAGACTCCTTGATGTCCCCTTCCCTCCATCCTTTAAAACTTCCCTTCAACCCCTCCGGCCTGGCGGTCTCACTTGGCCTTTTCTTGGGTTTAGGAGGTCTTAATCAGCTGCTGTGACGAGTAAACAACCATCCAGTTGTCACGGTTACCGTGAAGTATAAGAACCAGCTCTGAAAATCCTTCAAGCAGCAAAGTATCTGAAAAAAATCTTCATAAATAAGTTTCAAAGAAAAAGACTCTTTTTCTTTAATATAAAAACAAAAATAAAACAAAAAGTCAAAACAAACTAGTATCGCATCTCTAACAACGACAAAATTCAGGCAAAGAAAAAAGTCGGTAAAGGCTGAGTTTTATGTTGCTGATGTTTAATCTACTATAACTTGAGGCAACATGTAAATTACAGTTTCTTTGTCTAAATGGTGCTGCAGGTTTAATGGTTTAACATCGCAGGGAGAAACAACATTAAGATGTGTGGCACTAAATGAAAAAGTAATTGAGTCCAACTTAAATGCTCTTCAGCTAAAGACTTGAACAGAAGCTCCTCTTTATAAGCCTTTTTTTTTTGTTTGCTTATTTTTTGCATTTTCAACAGATAAACATTGATTCATTGATACACTGATGAGTGATAATAGCTCAGAATGTTTCTTTACTGCCGTCGTCCAAAGACATTTACACATCGCCCAATCAAAACTGCTGCCGGTCAGCGATTCTGGCTGCTAAAGACCTGTGGGCAAGCAACTGTTGCCTGATTTTGTCAAATTTTGTAAAAATGTAACATTTCTCAAATTGTAACTTTTCTCAAAACTTCTGTGGCCACTGCGCAGCTTGTAAAAATGTGACTGCCGCATCCCAATTACAAACTCCAAATGCTTTTTCTTCAGGGTTCCTCAGACAAAAAAATGTGCTAAAGCTGCAGTTAAAGTCATAATACATGAACATTTTGGAAACAGTGATGTCTTACTGCACTGTAACATGCACTGTACATATGCACTGTAACAAGACAAAAACATTAGAACCAGTTAATCCTGTTTCAACAGTGATTTTTACAATCATTTGGTTCTTTTTCATTAAAAAATATTGATAGATAACTTCTTTTTCATGCAACACAAATCAAATTATTAAGTGCTCTATTTTGGGGTCAAACTTAAGATGAAAAAAAAACAAAATGAGGCTTCAGGAAACAAGAAAAAAACAATTTTACAAAATAGAGGAGAGTTTTCAAATTCATACAATACAATCAAATCAACGACGGTACCAGCTGCTAACCGTGCAAGCCGGTGATGCCAGTCATCCAACAGCTGCCGTACATAATACTTTCAGTATTTACCTATAAATGGCTGCAAAATTTTAGAATCAAGTGTTAAAATATGTAATTTGTTGGTGTTTCTGCCGCTTTTCTTGGGTTGGGTGCTAAAACAACAAACTTGTCAGAGACTGTCAGTTTTATTTCATTATCAACTGACAGCTCCTCTGAATTAACAGCAAAAAAGAAAAAAGAATGAAAGCCAAAAAAAAACCAGGTACCTGCCCGGTACTGCATTTGGCAGAAAAGCAGCAATGTAGGTAATGTTGTGCAGAGTAGAAGTGAAAATGAACCGCAGTTAAGGAGCAAATGGGTCACTTCAAGCAAACAAGTGTCATCGTGGGGACTGGTGATTTAAGCCTGGTCTGAGTAGATTAGGGTTTCAGAGAAAAGACTCACATACATTATATAAAAGCTTGACCATTTAGAAATATTAATAACAAAGGGTATGGATGTGTGGCGCAGTAGAGGTCCGTCACTACACCATCATACATGGACCATCACTGCAGAATGCTAGTTGCATTAAAAAGAAATTAGTACACTAAAACTTACTGCCTTTTAGAATTTCTATTGACATAAATGTTTGCATTTGTAAAAAAATAAACAAAAAATCTGCTGATTATGCTGTGTGTAAGTGTATCTGGAACATTTCTCGAATAAATCATGTCTGTTTCATCTCCCCTGTTGTTATTTCTAAGTTGTTTTATTCATTTTGAAAGGAGTTCACTGTCAGGTTGCCCAACAACCTTTTGTACGCCTCCCTGGTCTTTTGACCCACTTGCAGCTCTACCTTAAAACAATGTCCTCCAACAACCTCTGCAGGCTCTGTGCCGTTGCTCCATTTCAGTCCAGTTTATTCTCCTCCTGAGCTGCTTTTCACTTCAAAGTCTCCAGTCTACGACGAGTGAATGACCCCAACAAACAAAAAGTTACTTTTACCACAAGAGCACACCTACGCTACAACCTTCTGTTGTCATAGCAACCCTCCCACGTGATGCTGAGGGGTCTTTGAGAACAGTCAGGAGTTACTATAACAACCGCACCCACCAACACCAACCCAGTTCTAAAAGTGAGTCATGTATCCTCTCTGCAAATGCACCTATGGAGGGAGAGAACAAGCTCCTGCCTCATGACCTGAGGCCTGCTTCTCATAGGCTGCTGTGAATTCATCCCAGTCAGGTCCACACATGAAGACAAACATCAGCCAATCTGCATTTGTAGAACCTCTACGAGACCAGATGACCTCAATCTGGGAGGGATTAGGAAAAGCGGGATGACATTCTCCATTACAAACTCTGCGTTTGTCACTTCTAGGTGATGCAGTGACTAATTTTACCAGCTACATGTTCAATTATAAAAAACTAGCATAAGCACTTCAGTACAGAACGAAGTGCTGGAATTTAAAGATGCTTCTTGAAAATAACTATTAGAAGAGGTCATGGTTGAACAGGATGACATCATACAAAACAGAAAACAGTACAGCACCAGATAAAAGTTATGCATGTTCCTGCAGTTCAGTTTGCAAAGAAATGATAGAAATGTAGTTATCTTAATGAACATTCATGATGACTTTCTTATGAAAATAAGAAAGTCAGCTTACACATCAGAATACATTTTGGTCCTTTCATAGGATTTATTTAACCTGACTTGCCAGATGGCTCATTACCTGAAACCATTTGAGAGACTGAGGGTGAAAACTAGAAGTGAAGGCTCGTTATATTTACTATTTTGTCACAGAAACTTCAAGGGAATTTTGAATAAAGACTAAAAAGAAAAAAAACCTTTTAGTTCCAGCCTTATCTTATGTTAGTCTGACCCTGACTTTTAAAACCTCAAACAATCAGAATCTGCCAAATCTGGGTCCTGACTGACCCAGAAAAAAATAGATTATTGTGCCACAACATTAGAATAAAAAGAGCAATGTCGCAAAGTAAGCAGTGATGTACAAAACGTTTCTCACATGTTCTTATAGCATTTTCCTGATGACAGAGGACATATTTAAAGAAAGTTCAACTTAAAATGGCTTTTCTGAGTATTTGTCATATCACCGTAAATCAGGAGCTGGGGAAAATGCTGTTTCTTATTTGTTACGTAGAAAATGAGAATTTAAGGTGATAAAGCCAAATGAACATTTAAAAACAACAAAAATTGAACAAGAATTTAAAATGAATATATGCAAGTTGAAAAAAAACCCACCAAAAATGGGTTTTTCAAACAGAGTCAAACAGATTTAAAAAATATTTAATATAAGTCTGAGGACTTTTATTTATCCCTTTTGAAGTTTGGCTAACTGGAGAGCTGATGCAAAAGAAAAACACATACGTTTATGAAACAGATGACATTTGAAAAGTTTTGTGGTTTATAATATGACATTTTCAGAGCCTGAAAATCAGAACTGAGCGGCTGCATCATTCACCTGTGAGTCATACAGTGTCCACGATCACATTTCTGGATAAATATACTCGCCACCATGTGTGCTTGCATCACCAACATAGATGCAGTCAGTCAGTCCTTTGCAAGTTTTGTAAAAACACTCATCGTTTTTTTATTTCTTTTTAACCGGATCTTCAACTTTTTCTTTCATCCCAATCTTTTCCTGCTTTCACCTTTTCAGCCTTTTGAAAGCAGTGACGGCTGTCATCCCTCAAGTTGGCTTTTTAAGTCGAGTCACACGTAATGGAAGTGTGAGAGACATGAGGGCACGACGGCAGAGAAGAGATTTGACAAACTTGACACCAGCCAAAAAAGACGGCATCTCATGACGTGTGATTTGATTACATAACTCTTAAAGCATGCAGGTTTTAAAGCATCCCTCTTTTAAAGCAGAAAACAAATCTAAATGCTTAAAATTGTTATTTTTTTTATGTTTGTGTAAGCAGGTATTTTCTCAACATCAGAAAGGAATAGAGATGCATCTTTGATGGAGGAAATTCCAGATAGCTTTTGAATGTTGCCATGGTTACAAATGCTCAGCATTTAGGATGATGGAGATGCCCGACGGCTGCAATTACAAGGTGAAGTGAAGCCAGATTGTCTATCTTTAAAACCCCACTTTGATGAAAATCATATTTTTGGTGTTTTTAACATCTTCTTGTGGCATTTCTTCTGATGATGGAGGACATTTATTAAAAACATTTTGCTTAAAATTGTATTTCTGAGTATTTCTTTATTCATATCATTGTGAATCAGGAGGAAGAAAAGCTTTTTGAAAAAGATCGAGGCAAATTTCTAATGAACTGCAGAAACCATGTCCTAGAAAACGACACAGGTTTTACGATATTGGCTAAAAACGGCATAATCATAATTTAAAGGCCACTGGAGATGCTTCTAAAATATCTTTAAAATGTGTATTCTCATTCAAAATTGATACAACTAAAGCACAGAAAGAAATGTCCACAAACTTTTGGCCCCGTATGCTGGCCCCCTCTGCGCTGCCGACAAACACTGAAGAGGCTGAGCCACAGCTCAAGTGGTGATCACTTTCCAGTAGGGAATGGTCTTGAGTGTTTGTTTGCATCCGTGTGTTGCTGCAAAGCAAATGGCCACTTGGCAAAGTCAGCAGGGTAATTGCTGTTAATTTCTCAGTGAAACTAAGAGCACTGCTGAGAGACGAACCGAGTGAGCGATCTGCAGCTCTGCTCCATCGCTGAGCAAATGTCTCTGACCCAGGACGCCTGCAGCACGTCCTGACTCACCGTTTGTTACAAATAGAAAACATGCCTACACCTGTGTTACGCAGTCCCATTATCTAACGTGCCCATTCACATCCTCCATTTCAGTGTTCTCGTGACCGAGAGCTGCCGTGAGTAAGAGTGAGAAGTGAAGTAGATTAGCGTGGAGGTTTGGAGACCAGAGGCAAATACAGAGATGCTGGTACAGATTGTGGGAATGCAAAGGTCAATAAAGTTTTAACTTTACTTGAAAGACCACTCTGATGTTATCAGTCTAGATTTTTAGCCAAGTTTGATCAATCTGAGTCGTTTTATAGTTTCCAGTCATTCATAATAAAGTCGTCTATGAGTTGTGGACAAAGCCGTTGAAGCGGAACAACCACTCCCACCCTTGCCCTCCCCGTTGCTGAGAGCTCTTTGTTTACATGTTCCCACATCCCCAAATCTAACAGTAGCAGTGCAACACACATGGTAAGCAATATTGAAGCTTTCCAGTCGTGCAGTTTTGAGCCAAATGCCAGTTCAGATGAGGAAAACAAAGACGTACATGGATCTATGTCTGCAAATGGATGCATCAGGAATGAGCGGTGGAGAGAGCTTGTGTCCCATCCACTGTATTTTCTACATAACAAAAAAAAAAACATTTTTCTTTAGCAGAATAAAGAAATACTCAAAAATGTAATGTTCATGTTAATGCTTCATTTTCATTATATATGTCCTCAATCATCAGAAAAATGCCACAAAAACATCTTTTCATCAGAGTGGGTCTTTAATTGCCAAAATCTACTCCAACACAAAGATTTTAAGCATCACAGAGTGAGACTTTCTCAGGAGGCGAGGAACTTAAACAAACAGCTGAGGTCTGGAGACCGCCTCCATGCCACCCCTGCATGTTGTGACGGACATTTTTCTAAAGGTAAACGATTGAATGACTGGATTGTTTGAGATAAGACAGTTTATCAGTTGCGGTTTTTTGGTCGCAGGCAGATCCAAAGGATGAAGTTGAAGAGCCATGGTGTTGAGCAGTATTTTTTAGAAAAAAAAAATGTAAAAAGTAAACCGACTCCTAATATCTAAGTGGTGTACTTTCAGTGAGGCACCCATCCATCTGTTTAATGTCTACAGCAGATTTCTCCTGTTCAGGGTCAGTGGTTAGAAGCTGTCACAGCCTATCTCAGCAGTTATCAGGCACAAGACAAAATACTCCCGTTGGAAGGTCACCAGATTTTCAGAGGGCTTCACAGAGACAAAGCACACAACATTGGCATACTTTTGCTGAATTTAGACTCTGTTGTTGATGCTCATTTCAAAAATAACTACTTTAGATTCAGGCTTAAAGGTTATTGAGAGACACTGCTGTCTGCCATGTGACAGCTGTGATTGACCGGCTCGTCTGCTGCTCTTTGAGCACCTGAACCCACACAATGCTGCCCTTCAGACTGTATCAAGGTTCCTTTGAGAGGAAACACAAGAAGCATCAAGGCAAACTTGGAGCAGGAACCTGCAGCAAAAAAAAAAGAAATGTTTTGTGTTGCTTCATCATTTAAAGTACATCATAATGGGCCTTTTTCTGTTGTACAAACACAGAGCTATTTGGCTTGATTCTGTCTGGGAGCCACAATACTGCCTTGACGCCCTCTTCAGGCAACCCAGAACACATTAACAATGGAGGATTTGAGGTTATTACCAACCTGCTGCTTGATCTGCTCAAGCTGAGAGAAAGGAATCAAGGAAGGCTGCAGGTAGTGAAACCAGTTAGCCTTGAAAAGTACAGGCAAATCTGAGGCACTGCAACGCATACAAAGGCAAAAAAAAAAGACACTAGGAGTCTGAGGTGAACTAAGAGACGACACTCCTAATAGATAGCAGTTTGTCAAACTGTTCAAGTCCCACTCCAATCCGTTTTGGATCAATTTTCAAATCGTTCTCAGTAGTCTTTATTATGATTATGCCGTTTTTTGAGAACTTGTATCATTTTCTTTGACACAATTTCTGCAGATAGCAGAGCCGGTTTGGTTGATATTTCACACAAATCGTACTTTCTGTGGTACAAGCACCAGATTAAAATGGCAGCCATTTGTAAAGATGTCATCCTTAAACAATTGTTACAAATTCAATGTCTATTTGCCCCAGTTTCAACAAAATGGGCTGTTCATGCACAACAATGCATTCTTTTAATTAAGGGGTCCCTACAGAATACTATTATATATATAATTGTATATATAAATCTTGGATTTTCTTGTGGCTAATGTGCTATTCTGAAAGAGGCGATTCAAAAGTACATCCATGACAAGTTTGGTGATTTTACTACAAAATGCACAATTATTTCAATGACTGCCTCCACTAAGAACAGCAGAAGTTCATGAGAAATTCACCCCAGAGTTGTGGGTGAAACTGTTGGCGCAGAGTAAGCCCACTCCATTTCCCATCATCCCTTTGCCTGTACTCTCCCCCACTATCTTACAGCCCCTCACACCTCCAAATCTAACATAAGCTGTGAAATAAAAATGGCTAGAAATATTGCAGCTCAGACAAGAAAAACAAAGATGTACATGGATTTGCTTGTCAACAAGTGGATGCATCATAATGGAGCAGAGCAGGGAGCTTGTGGCCTGCCAAATGTAGAACCAATGTCACTACTACAAGTTTTTTTCCAACGGCATTGTTTCGTCTGCTCCTGATTCACAATAATTTGAATAAAGAAATACTCAGAAATGCTGTTTTACTCTTAATTTTCTTTGTATGAGTCCTCTGTCATAGGAAAAATGCCACCAAGACAAGTTAAAAACACGACTTTCATTGAAGTAGGTCTTTAAGATGCACAAACACAACAAAAAAAAATGACAGGTAGCAGTTTATACATGTAAAGGGAAAAAAAACAGGCTAGTATGAGTGGAAAAGATCACCTCAGTTACCTGCAGCACTTCTCTGATCTATTTGGGAGCATCAGAACAACGCTTCCACTAAGAAGCACATGCAGCTATGCTCTCTCATCGCAAATAGAAAACAGTTTTTATTTACTTCCAACTCTTTGGAGAGCAGACTTTCTATTCTGTCTGTTTTTACTCAATCTTCCCCTCACGCAAAATTCTGTCACTTATGACAAATATTTGGAGATACACAAGTCAGGGACAAAAGCCTGTTTGCTCTGAGACTTCTTCCCAATGAATCTACATCAAGAAACCTAACAAGATGTGGTGCAAACTGCCCAATCCGACGACAACAACAAATGACAATGTTAGAGTGGTTTCATTACAGTAGTCTCCGGACTTTGTGGTGACACATAAGAACAAAAGCTCAAAAGATCATATTTAAGGCTCTCTACTGCAAAAAATTCTATAAAATAAGCTCTTTGTACCAGCTGGGCGGTTGTTGCCAACTAAACTAGAAGCTTCCTGTAGTTTATAGGGTTTAATGTCACCTTCAGGAAACACCCACTGGTCAGCAGGCGGACAGAAGTCTTCCAAAAAAAGCTCATCCAGCTCCAAACTCTTAAACTGTAAGCACAGATGTTGCCAACTCCCTAATGTTCTCTGCTTTTGTCCAGAAGTGTGAAAGTGATAATTATGCTGATTTCACAATGACTCTGCGAAGGATTTAATCCGTTATGTGAATGACCCTTTAATAACATGCCAGATGTAATGTGAAAACAAATGAATCACAAGTGCACAGATGATTATGCCTCCTGTAGTTATAGAAAGATGGATTTTTTTTAGGAATTATAGTTTAAATTATGAGTTTGCATAATTTCAGCCAATCAAAATCTCTTTCCCCATTGTCCCATTAGGCTCCAGTCTTCAATAAATGCGAGGATAGATTAAATTTAAAGTGGTGGAGGGGGTGTGAGAGCGTTCACAGATGCCGTTATGGCATTTTTGCTGTGAAGCTGTGAGGTCTGCTGCCAGCAGAACATCAGTCTCCGCAGGTGCGATGGTGTGGGTGTGTGTCCTCTGCTCAGACACAAAGGTCACGGTGACTGAAAGGAGACGGTCCTCTTCATTTAATAAAAGGAGCTCTCATGAATTCTTTTCCGGCTTCTTACACTGTCATTCGTGTTCAGATACCGTCCCGTTTTTTTTTTTTTTTCCTCCTACATCTATATTCCACTGTATCTCATAAATGGCCCCTTCTATCTGATGCACAATATAACAAGCTCCCTATTCTCCGGAGAGCTCACTTGTCACTTCCTAATTATCACTTCCCGTTTTTAATCATCTTTCTTTTGGCGAGATTTCATTATAATAGTTTAAGCACAAAGGACAAGATGGTTTTAGAGGACAGATAGTAGTTGTGTTTTGTCACATAGTTTGAAACACTCCTGATATTGCGGAAATATTTTTAAAAAGCAAGTTTCTTATTAAATTAATGAAAACAAAAAAGAAGCATAACATTATATTTAAATCGTATTTCAGATGGCCAAATTTAAGTCAAGCCAGACCAAGTAGCCAGAGAATGACAAGAGCCTTAAAGTCTCCAGAGCTGTAGTTCTTCGAATGATCACTAGAGAGTGATTTAAAAGGGTTCCTGCACCTTTAGAAAACAGATTACTTCCGGCTCCAAAATGAAGTCCATTCAGTCATCTTTTGGACCCAGACCGGTCTGAATTAAAATTTTTATGCCAACTACCTTCACCAATCAGGAGTGAGCATGTTGATCAATTTAACATTTACATAGCTTGCAATAAAGAATTAATATCATGAAAAAAAACAATGGTTATTCTGACAAATACCATGACTGAATAATAGCTATTTATTTCTCAAAAGAAGTCAATGGGATTTTGACATCTTGGAGCCAGCGGGTACTTCCTGTTTGGAACACCAGGGGGGAGAGGCTACTTGGTCAAGTTCTCATAAAGAGTCAATGGCTCAAAGTGTGGTCTTATTTTTGTTTTTATTGGCAGGCGCCAATAAAAAAAAAGCACCTTTTTTTGTCTCAATTCAATCCATTTTCACCACATTGTTGGGTTGGGTGGAGCAAACTCTGCTCAATGTGCCAGCTTCAGTTTAGGCTACATTTTCAGCATTCAGAATCGAGAGGCTTCCATCAGAGAAAATCTGTCCAATGGTATAAGCAGTGGGCCAAAAACTGTTTAAAAAGAAGGCTATGTCAAAAAAAAACATAAAAATTCATTTTTAAAGTAAAAAAAAAGTTGTTGTTTTCTCTAAAGCATTTCACAAAAGAAGAACCAGATATAAAAATGGAGAAGATCTTTACACTGCACCATTGTATGTTTTTGTTGAGCAGCAACAGGTCAGGTGGGGTCACAACAGTTCAGGTTTAAAGAACTTTCTTTGTACTTGTACTGCCAGTCTGCCAGGCTGCCAAAAGCTTTGCCAGCAGGACAGATTTCTTTGCAGTAGCTAGAGCTGGAAGTGTCTTATGGAGGGAGCACTCCAATATTAAAGAATGTCAGACTTTTTCCTTCATATTTTATTATTTTGAGCAGAATAACCTTCAGCATTTGAAGTGACTTCTCTCCTAAGTCTGATCTACAGGAGTTCGCAATTTGTTAGTAAGATATGCATCAGAGTCATGTCCTAAATGGCTGCATATTCGATATGTTGCAGTGCGCTTGATTGTGCAGTTCACAGATGAGCTGCCAGCACAGATTCCTCAACTATTTCTGTTTTCAAGTTGCATCTAAGAGGCATAAACTGGCTTGACAAACCTAATGTTCTGGATCCTGAATACTACTGTATATATGGAGATTCTGAGTGAGTGAACAACTGAGAAGAAAAAGTGAAGAACTAAACAAAGAAGTGAGCAACATATAGTCTAATGCAACGTTCACACCGAGATCGGAAATACACATTCAAGCAACAACTTCCAATGAAAATTCTATGCAAATATATATGTGCGCTTTGGGCTTCTGTCTTCAAATCTTGCATTCACATGTCGCTACTCAACTTTTAATGTCAGTTTTCAGGCTTTACGAATAAAATGTGCGACCAAAGTTGAACTTTGACCGCTCAGAGACCTGGATTTTGTAGTTATGTATGGGTAGCATCCATTTCAATTCACAGAAGTACCAGTCTTTTATACATCGGAATAGAGCCATGGAAAAAAAACATAATTGTAAGATTTTTGCTAATATTTTTGTTCCCAAAAATTCTAGGTTTATGAGAGCGTTGACTGTCTTCTTCAGGGAAACAATGGCCATCAAATTTGGGATTTAAACCCCAGGCTGAGGTTTCAGAATAAAAAAGTCCCAAAACAACAGGAATTTTCTATTTCTGCACCCCAAGTCTGCTGCCATCAACCCAAATCTCCTGTGACCCTGGCATTGCTACAAGTCAGCTGGATAGAGGAAAGCCAAGCTGATTTATCCCAGCTTTCAGGCTTCAGTTTCTCAATCCACTACTCAGCATTTGGTCCGGCTGCTGCGGTTGGTTTTTTGAAGGCTGTAAGAAGAAACGGTCTGGCATTCTGCCGGACACGGTTCAGTTCTTGAACTTTTTCCGGTGTTTCAGGGTGTATCAGCACTCCTAAATGATGAGTAACGAGTGTGCTTTTGAAAAAAATTAAACAAATTTGAGGCAGAAAGTTAAGTTTACTGTGAGAAGAAAATGACTTCATAGTTTACTATGACCCTAATAAAAAAGGAAGTTATAGAATTTATAGTTTAACAGCTTCATACTATTCATAAATTTCACAATAAAATGTACGTTTTAATTTGCCAAAATAAAAACAAATTATTTAGATTTTAGCTAAAGTTTGACATATTCTTGACTAATCCAATTAAAAGAATAAAACTTTAAAGACCCACTCCAATAAAAAAATTGTTTTTGGTGAATTTAACATGTTTTTGCAGCATTTTTCTCATAGTAAAGGACATATGTAAACAATTTAAGACAGATAAAAACTGTGTTTCTGAGCAGATGAAAACCTGCAGTTTGAAAACCAACTCGGATACCATGGGTGAGCCAAAGCCACCATTCTCTGCTCCAATTCTGAAGCATCCAATTGTAGACAAACAGATCCATAACATCTTCATTTTCCTCGTCTGAGCTGCCATCGGGCTCTGGATAGCTCCAATATTGCTTGATTTTTTTTTTTTCTATGCTAATATTAGCTCGGGCTTGTGAGGTTCTATAAGCTAGCGGGGGACAGTGTAAACAAAGGGCTGATGGGAAATCAGCTGAGCTAACTTCCACATTTAATAAACTGAAACATGATAAAACCATGGAGGAACAAAGGAGCGACAAACAGAGCAGATGACCTGACAAGGATTAACTGAAAACCAGACGCTTAAATAAGCTGAGGGCAATTAACAGAAATGAAGACAGCAGTGAATCATGATTAGAAGATGATTACTTTCTTTACTTTAAAGGCAACATGGAGGCAAACTAAAGTAATATTGTACACATATGCTGTATGAAATACATATAGAACTCAGTTTCACCAAGTGGTTTTTATGTATTTTTTTTAGGCAGGCACCAAGGTTTACCATTGTAAATGGATACAGAAAAAGCTTCAACAAAAAAGAAGGTGGGAGAGGAGAAGAAAAGACAAACGGACACTCGGAGAAGGAGTGGGCTTTGTTATTATGGAAGGAGAATGCTTATCCATTACCAAAAGGCTGATAAGAAGAAGGGAGCGGTGGTGAGGAGACGCTTTCAAATATGAGGAGCAGTTTACACAAAGGCAGAAGAGGGGGATTTCACTCTTTGAAGCATGATAAACATATTCCAGAACAGAACTCGAGACCCACTGAGGTCCGGCCAGCGAAGGCGTCCAAGTGAGTTTGCCGGTAAGATGGAAAGTATGCGGCAGATTGGAGAGGCAACGCGTGAGAGGAGGGGTAGTTGGGAGCAAGGTGGGAGTATGAAAGGCAAATCTTCCTAAGAACATGAGAAGTACTCTGTGCAAAGCTATCGTGAACAGAAATCCTTTAAGGATCAAAGACGTACTCATCATGCAAAGATATAGGAAACATTCCTTCTACTTCCATCTCAGTGCCAACCACTTCCTTTGTTACTACCCAACGTTTCTTCATCAGCCTTAAAGGCCCACACCAATCAAAATCATGTTTTTGGTGTTTTAAGCATCTTGTAGCAAATTCCTCACGATGGGGGACATCTATTAAAAAAATTAAGCTTAAAATTGCATTTCTGGGTATTTCTTTATTCAAATCATTGTGAATTGAGAGCAGACAAAAAAGTTCAGTTTGAAAAAAAATCGTATTTGTTACGCAGAAAGTACGCTGGGCGAGCTACAAGCTGTCACTGCTCCGCTCCATACCGATCCACTTGTAGGCGACTCAATCCATGTACATCTTAAACCTCGTTTCCACTAAGCAATGTGGTCCGGTCCGGTTTAGAATAGCTCAGGCAATTCCACTCAAAGTTGGACCGTCATGGCGCATGTGGAGTGTAGACTGATTGTGTAGCTTAGCGTTCTAGTAAAGCTACTACAGTAAAAACAGATGTCATCCAGCGACTCATTTTAGAAAACAAAAAGAGTTTAAAATTTTGGCTAAAAATGGCATAAATATAAATAAAAGATCATTAGGTATGCTTTTCCAATAGATCAAAATGTGATCAGAGTGGGGTTTTAAACCAACTTTATCCATCCTTTTTCCATTCCCTTTTCCCCACATGGAGAAAAATATCAGACCACAACCTGCGTGTAGGTGTGTTTGTTTTCTGTGTTGAGTGTCATGGAGGTTGTTAACACATGTACAGAATTTAGCTCTGGCTGCCAGCATCAGTGCACAAAGGACACATCCCAGATCCACAAATACACATGCTGCAGCCCAAAATCTCACCTACCTGCAAGCAATCGAACGCTCAGACACAACATGTGCAAACAGTTGTGCTTCCTCCCACTTGAGCTTTATAAACAGCATTTATCAAGTATGTAATGATTGCAGTAATTGTGGAGGTGTACATATTAATACTAATGAGCACTGTCCTCAAATTGCACATCTAGCCTTTTCCCTTCTTTTTTTCCCCTCCTCTGTGCAGGAGCTCCTACCGTTTCCCTTCATCTCTCCTCCATCAACACTGTAGCCCCAGATGGTAAAGCACTGCGACCAATTAAGTCTTCCCCGAGGATAAGACCAGTTATAGCCCCAGCCATCTGACCGTTTCGGTGTGCGTGTGCGGGAGTCGGTGTGTGTAAACCTTTTAAAGCATATCCCTGCTTTTTCATCAGGCTACAAAGCCCTGCTTTTTTGGAAACTTCCGCACACTTCCCTGCCTGAAAAAGGGAACTCTGCCAAGCTTACCCACAGGCTTTTGAGTACAAACGCACAGCGAGGAAATCTAGGGGTATCAGAACAAGGGCAAGGCAGAGGTTGAATGTGAGGCCTGTCACAGGTGCGGAGGCCAAGCAGCTGGACATGTGTTATTACAATAAGAGAAAACCAAAATAGTGTAGGGTACAGGGCGGGGAGAAGAGCGCCGCTCAATCAGCAGGCATCTCTCCAGCAGGGCAGCAGATGAGGGAGCAACTGTCTGTCTGAGCTGCCAGCACTGAGGGGAATTATAATTATGCCAATCCAGCCCCACCCTGCTCACACATGAGATTCTCTTTGTTCACACCCTGGAGTTGCCACCCCGGCAGCAGGGCACAGGTGGCACCATATGTCTGTCATCTGCCCCGCAGTCAGCTGGGAGGGAGGAGCTGCCCCACCTCTGTGTGAGTGGTCTGTGCGTGCAGGATTATTTCTCTGCAAATCTTTTCAATTAGTTCAAGTATGTTGGCAATATTAGAATTCATAAAAACTGACTTTAGAGAGTCACGTCTCTGAGATGCGACGCGAGAGTCATCATCTTACTGCACCTCCTAAATGAGATTCACCTCCCGGGCTTCTGTACTCTCATTTCACTCCATCACCACCACTCTAAAACAGCCTTTGGCCTGCTTTACAGCCCACACTCAAATTCATTTCATTAGACGTTTTAACAAAATCTCAGTTTCTCATACCAAATAATAAGGCTAATGAGGTGGGTGTGATGACAATGTTGATGCTGTGTCGGTAAAGCGCTCTCCTCCTACATGTGACTTTGGACTCACGAGAAACTGATGAGTCACATTTCGGCGATAAAGCCCTTTGTTTTATGGCTTTTGTTGGTCAGTTTAAATCAGTGCAGCAAGCTTTTGTTGCTCATCTTTCCTCTCCTGCTTGTCTGCTTATTACTTCCAACCTTTTGAGCATTGAGACTGCTTATTTAACACTAGTCTCACATCATCTATTTAACATGTTGGCATGCATTCAGTGAAAATAGAGGACACATTAACTCATTAAGCTCCAAAATTCCCAATGTTCTTAACTCTAGATCTTTTAGGAGAACAATATTGCAACACAAATTATAATCTGGAAAGTGATGACCCGTGAGGCGACTCCAGGCTCACAGGAGTAAGTAAAGCCCTTGGTGCCTGGCGCAGATTGTAAAGGAGTACTTTGAGTGGGGTCGAGGACGACCCCTCATTGCGTTGTTGGCATGGCTAGGTACAGATGGAGTGCTCCAGGGTTTATTAACCCTTTAACACAGGAGCTTTAGGTCCAGTGTTGACAAGAGGGACCTAGCTGCCAACAAAATCAGCCGGAAGCAGAAATGATGCTACTTACCCTTAAGCTGCGTTCACACCGGCCATGTGTGGCCGGTACATAGAGACCTTCCTTTCCCTTACAACAGAAAATCAGCTGTTTTTATTCTTCTGCATTATTCAAAGTGGGTTTTTTGATTGAGGAATGGATAGACCCATTTCAGGACTCGACAAAAATTATTCTCAGTCCTGTCCAATCACACATTTTTGAAACATTTGTGAATTTGGCCAAAGTAGACAGCAAATACACTTTAGGCTTTAATGTTACTGTGTAGATTGCTACAAGTGAGGTCAGGGACTATCAATCCAGTCTGTGTGTTTTGGTTCATCACAAGCAGCTAAAACAAATCTAATCTAGTGGAATCTGACACACTCTATGCTAAGCAGTACCACGTGACAACAAGCTGAAGTAATGGACTTCTGGCTTTTCAATTATTTAGACCACTTTTGTTCCAAAAATCATAGTCGAATGAAACCAAAATTAGAAACAATCCAGATGTTCTCACACAAAAGTGAAAATAGAGAACAAAACAAGTCAACCGGAAAACTCTAAACTTAATGAATTATCTTTTGCTTAATAATCTTGACCATTCCTCTTAACTTGCATTTCATTATCAGTTTGGTAAGAAAAAAAACTTCCTGGACTTACATTCATCACATCCTGCATCCGGATATGCTCAGGGTCCTACAGGATCCCATGCAAACACAGCTCTCTGTGTGAACAGAACCTCTTGTACTTGATTACATTTACATGAAGCAGCCTTTTGCATTTGGGAAATGTTCAGTCAAATCACTAAGAATGAAGAAAAGTCTGCGCTGCACTTCCCTTACAGAGTAAGGGTGAAAGGGCCAACCATCACAGCTGGGTCAGGTCAGATGAGTTATGAACTCCTTCAAGCAGTGAATTGAAGTTTTTCCCTTTTTTAATTACATGAATAATGACTGAAGCACACATTGTTATTTTTTGACAGCGCTCTAAACTGCTAAGTACTTGTATCAATAAAAAATGCTCTGTAAAAGGGTCGGAAGGGGCTTAAATAACAGTAAAAAGTAAAGGGGAAAAGGACACAACTCTGTCAGTTTTGAGCTCCTGATATAAATGTTCAAAGGGAGTGTGATAGCGATGGGAGTGTGTGTCAGAAGGAATTAGCAGATGTTTGTTTGAACAAGGAAAAGCCTTCTGCCCCTTTTATGCTGAGATGAAGCTAAGCAGCAGCGAACATCGAACAATGCAGCAGCTGTGTGAGTGCTCAAGACTGGAGGACTACTCCAGCCTATTAACAATTTCCACTCCCCAACTCATGTAATAACACAAACACTTGCTAGCACATGCATCTCCATCCACATTTATGATGAACTGACACTCCGGCTGTGCTCCATGAGTCTCAAGAATACATTGCAGGTCCCTAAAGGTAATTGAGTCTACTGGAGTGATGCCGTTTCAGCCCTTAAAGACTCACTCTGATGAAAATAATGTTTTTAACATGTTCTTGTGGCAATTTTCTCATGATGGAAGACGTATGTAAAGAAAATTAAGCCTAAAAAGGCATTTCTGAGTATTTTTTATCATTGTGAATCCGGAGCAGAGAGGAAAAATGCTGTTAGTGTCACGTACAAGTTACTACGGCAAGCCACGAGGTCCCTGCTCCAGTCCATTCAGATGCATCCGCTTGTAGACGACTAGATCCATGTACGTCTTCATTTTGGCTAAAAATGGCAATCATAATGGAACGCTTTTAAAATAAACCAAAGGATGACTGTAGTAGGACTTTAAACAATGGGGGATAAAACAAAACACGTATACATACTATTTAGTTCCTTTTGTAACTAAAAAAAAACAAAAGACATTTTTCTTAACTATAATCGAAAACGAACATAAATGCAGAATACCATGGATGTAATTGAGATTTTTATTCAGAAAATGGTTTCAAATGTGCAAAGCAATGCATGCATGAACAATGTCTCCAGGCTACAAATGGTTTTTATTCACTTAATACCTTTCTTCATAATTAGCTCATCCAACCCCTAAGCATCGACACCAACCAAGAATACGCGCTTAATTCCTTTCCAGAGGTAAAAAAAATCCACAGGGTTCAGTAATCTGAGTCTCATTTGGCCCCTATAATTTTTAAAGTAATTCATTGGAGGTGTGTAAACAAATCCTTGCAATTATAATCATCAGAGGACAAAGTACCAATGTCAAGAAAAAATGTTAGAAAAGAGAATTTTTATAAGGACTGCTGCTTGTTCATTTTTAGTGCCAATATTTTCTTCTTTTGGATGAAAAAAAATCAGATTTAATTGCACTGCTTTCAGATGCTCACGGATGTCAGGTTCTGGTGGGTTATCTGCAAGTCTGAATCTGAGCGAGTATTACGAGTGCTTCTGAAGTCTCAATCGTTTGGTCCTCTTTGTCTCTGGGAGAGAAATCAGATCGCTCCTCCAATATCGCAACTGTCGTCTGTTGTTCTTCTTTGTTCTTACAGTCGAATCCGCTTTTCTCCTGTAAATGAGGGGCTTAACGTATAAAAGCTGATTTGTTCGAGAATAAAAATATTGATCAGATCAGCGGTGTATTAGGTCAAAGTAACTTTGGAATTAACTGGAAGTGCTGAGTTGATGGTCGTAGTTCAAGGCCAACCCCTTAACCCCTCATTTCAAGCAGGCGGGTTTGTCAAAGGAAGGTAGACGTGGTCAAAGAGTTTCCTTTTTTTTTTAAGTTGAGAGAAACATTCATCTAAACTTTAAAAAAAAAGCCTTAGCTAAATGGATGGGAATGGTCCTTTGACTGAATTGAATTCAGCCACTGGTTGGACAACAGAAGCTTCACTAAAAATGCCTAAGTACTAGATCTGTACGATACATAAAATATGTTTGCACCAGCATATACTTACTGCAGTTTTTCTACAAAGCATTGCTCTGTCCAGAACTCAGTAGATATCTCATCACTGGTTATGCATTTAGATGCTTGAAATTATGTTTTGCAGTTCTGCATAGAAAATGGAGGTTAGTCCAATGGCCAACATGTCACCAGAGACGACCATTTCATTCCAGGTTGAAAAATTTGCTTTTATGTTAGATCCATGACCAGAAACTATGTCCTAGAAAACGGCACAGATTTTGGGATTTTGTTTAAAAAAGGCATAATTATAATTACAAGACCACTGATGATTGGAGAGAGACTTTAACACAAAGAGGAACGACAAAATAGAATCAGTAATCAATCCAGATCTGCTCAATCACAATGACAGTGTTCAATGGAAGTTCAAATGGAACAATGCAAAAATGTTCGACAGTATGCGGACCACGGGGTAATGTCTATGGACTCACAAAATGCATGTCTTACCCTCCCAGTTGGCCAGCTCGTAACAACTGCAGCATCTTTATTATTTTTGCTGTGCACGTTGATTATATCCTGATGATACCCATCTATATCCCTCACAGATAAAACTGACAGCTCGGAGCAGCGTTTTCCGCGCGTCCATGTACGGTAGACGATAGTAGCTGCATCCTTCCTGGCAGAAATCCGTGTCCACTAAAGTAGATGAGATGTGCGAGGAAATGGCAAGCTCGACACGGCGATAAAATCTTTTGGAGCCCTGCCTGGTTTGCAGCTTTGAGCCAGTCTGAACGAACGCAATTGCACAGAAATGTCAGGAAAAGAAAAGAGAAATGGAATTATAGAATAAACTCAGAGGTGATGGTGAGGCCAGAGGGAAAGGGGAGGCCAACATTTTTATGTTTCGGTGAAAATGGAGACAAAATACTCCAGTCACACTCTGACTTTTACTTCTGATCAATATTAACCCCATCTCTGACCGTCTTTACAAGAAAAAACAATTGTATCTTTTTATTTTTCAATGTAAAACTTTATTCTTCATAAAATATGGCTCTTTTATTTCCCCTTCTACATTTATTTAATCACCGCTTCCTTCTCTCCACTACTTTAAAGCCTCTCTCCAGGGATGTGGGCTCAGGCATCAACCGTATTGACAAAGACATATACCTGCATGACCAACACCGGTTGAGGGCGCCAGCGTGGGGTCCAGAAATCGAATCTAGTAGCTCAGGATTGATGAAGCGAGCAGCATTTAGATGTGGATGAGAGCAGGAAAAATCGGGGGTGGGCTCCTTGTGTCACTCAGCGTAACACACAGAATGTGAGATGACATGTCTCCCATTCGGGCTGTATCATTAAGTAAAGTAGAGGAGCTCAGCTTGGCTGCATCAATTCTCTTGAGAAAAAGAAAACCAAAAGACACACACACATACTCACACTGCTGATCTCAGCACAAGCATGATTCAGCCACTGACAGTGTGATGTTTAACTGTGGAAAATCTTCATGCTGCTGGAAAACCCAGCACCCTTCTGCCCCTTCTGCCGCCCAGCAAAACTTGCACAAAACCTTGCAAGTGTACCAAAACATTTCCATGCAGGATTAGGATGTTTTGACACAAACTGAAGCAATTTCTAGCTTCATCTGATACAAGGAGGCTTTTTTTGCTTTCAAGATGGAAGAAAAAAAATTGAAAACACAAGCCAAAATGACATTAGAAAAAGGAAGTGTGACTTACCACTAAGTGGAATTTTTTCACTGCTTTGTTCTAAAGAAACAGGGACACTTTTTCCAGTAATTGAAATGTTTCTGTTTTGGATAAAACCTTTTCTTGTTTCCATCTTTCTTTGTCTTCTCAATTTGTGCTGGATAATTGCATTTATTGACTGGAATGATGGTTGCTAACTACATTAACCTTAAGAGTCACATCAGACACTATTCAAAATTAACTTTATGCCAGTAGTTCTGAGGTCATAATCCCCCAGGAGGAGAAGCCAATCAAATAGTAGTGCTTGTCAGTTATTGGGATTTACCCCTCTACACCAAATGCAGTCAGTCCTTGTTCTAGTTTTTAAGGCCTTCTCTCCACTTCACATTTTTGTCAGATGATTTCCTTAACTTCCCTTTTGCAAATTGTTACACTACTAAATTGTTGTTTCAGATTTCAAAATAAAAGGTTTCACAACAATGACCTGGGTGAAAATGTGTCACTTCTGTACTTTGAGCTTTGTTTACAATTGTATCTCTACCTTTAATTTAAGCCAACACTATTTTTCTAAAGGTTTAAAGACCCACTCTAATGAAAACCATGTTTTGTGTGTGTGTGTGTTTTTAACTTGCTCTATTAGCTTTTTTCTGATAATGGAGGAAATCCATTAAGAAAATTATGATTAAAACTGCATTTCTGGATATTTCTTTATCCAAATTGTTGTGAATCAGAATCAGATAAAAAATGTCATTTGAAAAGCTTGTAATTAAATAAAGCCTACATTCAGCAGACCACAAGTTCCCTGATCCGCTATATTCTCACGGATCCACTTACAGACAAAAAGATCCATGTAGGTCTTGGTTTGCCTCATCTGAGCTGGCAACTGGCTCAAAACTGCATGGCTCCAGGTAATTTTAGGTTGGGGTTTTAAGGGGCTGCAAGCTAGCAGGAGCGAGTGTAAACACAATAATGATGGGAAATGAGGGCAGGCTCACTCCACAACTCAGAAGTGAATTTCTGAACTCCTGCAGAAACTATATCCTTAAAAAAAAAAAAACAATAGATTTGGGGATTTTTGGCTAAAAACGGCATCATTATAATTAAAAGGTCACAGTGAACACTTTTACAATAGATCTAAAGACAACTGGAGTGGGACTTTAGTGCGTTCCTCTTTCACAAGCTGCTTTGAATAAAAGTTTCAAATAAATTGCTAATGGTGATCTGCACTCTGAATAACTGAAGGCCAAACGTGGAGGATCCATGTATCTGCCAGTATGATGACTCCTGCAGTGCAGTGAGGCCGCTCTTAGCATCCCACAGCAGATCCAGGGCTTGCTGTTCTACTAGCTGTTGGACATGCTTGCATGCAGGCTGGTGCGTAGGATAAAGACAGCCATGGTGACCATGTCAGGCTGTTGTACTTTTCTTCTGCAATCTGATGTGTAGGAGGAAGTCAAACACACACACAAGCAAGCGCACAGAAACATGCTCTCAGCGGAAACAAACTGGGCTTTGTGGGATTCCAGCTTAAGACAATGGCTTTGTGCACAGAGGAACTGGGGAGCAGCGTTTGGTGCTAAAAGCTCCAAAGCAAACGGGTCAGCTTCTCTGAGACTGTCAATTCAATAAAAATACAAGAATGATCAAAAGTGTCAGAAAAGCCATGCGTAAATTAAGTACAAAAATACACCACCATTACTCCTGAATATGAGTTTGGCAACATCAGCTGCAATGGTTTACTGTAAACACAAATAAAGATGCACAAGAGACAAAAAATTGCAGTTAAAAAATTTTAATCTTGTGCAATACTTTTTATATTTGTATCCATACAATCCCCAGGCAGAGCTATGGGGGATAATAAAAACATATACCAAGATCCTCCACATGTTTAGAAAAAGGAAGCTGGATAAAGCGGATGCCTGTGCCAAGGCCTTAACTAACCATTTAGAGTAGAAACTGCTCCAAACTCCGCCATTATCCAACCTCCAAACAGACACGCAGACATATCAGGTGGCCCTCACATGCTTACCCCCTCAATTTCCTTTGTAATACTTCCTGCAAATGGCTGTCTTTAAACATCACCTTTGAAGCATAAATCCTCAAAGGGAATGTTAGCAAAAAGGTTTTAATCCTCCTCAGTGAGAGGAAATTAAAGAGTGGCACCGATGATGAGTGTAGGCAAACACACAACAGCAAGGAGAAGGTAAAGGAGAAAATGGGAGACAGAAAGGAGCAAAGACGAGGCACTGTGTTAAATAACAAGGGTCTGTGATGACAGGCAGCTGCCTGGAGATCACACAAGAACTCTGTCACAGTGGAGGGAAAAAGGTAAATAAATGGGAGGGCTCTCGCTGTGCACCCCTGACTTCTGAAAATGGGTTAACAGTGTGGGGTTATGGACCTAGGACATTTGTTTGTTTTTTGTTGGGTTCCACTTCCTGTTTTATTTTGTTGCTGGTTGTTACTTCCTGTGTTCTCTCCCTCCTTATTGGCACACCTGTTTCCATTTACCTCATCCCCTCCTCCTGTTATAAGTCTTCGTCTCCCCTGCACTGGTTGTCGGATGGTTTTTTGTACCTTCATGGGTTTGTGTTCAGTTTTTGTGAACCTTTCTCGATTAAACGAGAGACTTTGTATTTATGAGTGTCGTCTGCATCTGTGTTCACACGTCAACCCTGACAAACAGGGTATAGATACAGAAAGAAACTCTGATAACGCCCCTCAACACCTCTGCTCAAACACCATCTAGATCTCACTCTCACACACTGATCTATAAATACAACGCACTTTGGGCTCCACATTCAGACCTGACGGCACAAGCCGAAAAGCACCCAAGTCACCGAAGAAGACTCGTTCAAGCGAGGTCAACAGCTATTCAGCAGGAAGGTTTACCGTTTCTGTGGATCACAGTAAACTGCAGCGCAATGTGACAGCACTAAAATATCAAAACACAAGTGACTCACTGTCAGACAGGGAAGTGGAGATACAGGTGTATATATCTATATATATATATATATACATACACACACACACACACACTCAGTATGCAAAGGAGCAGTTTACTGAGATCACAGCTGACTTTGACTTTTATTGCGGGAAGATTTCATGTAAAACCTGAAATATTTTAGCTGAGATGAACTGAATAATGTGAGTTTGAACCATGCAGCTTCTTCTTTTATAAAACCTGCAAACTATATTTTACAAGATGGACACACAGTCCCTTGTGTTTTCTCTGCTTCTGGGTCAGAGCCCGTTCCTGGAAATGTGGAGCATGCGCTCAAGCAGGTTTGAGCCCACTTGACTATATACATGCAGGAGAGGTTATATCCGCATAGAAACTCATGTTTGTTTTTGCGATTTTTTTTTTTTTTTTTTTGCACAGATTTTATTTTTTTGGGTAATTAAAAAACTAATACTCAAATATATCTTTATATTTGGCACCACAAAAGCAGCTAAAAGACTTGTGGATAAAACACAGAAACGGGTCATGACACCTCTGAAGACTTTTGAAAAAAATAAAGTAAACTTTATCTTGAAAAGTGACTCAGTGTGCTCTTCGACAGACTGGGGATCTGTTCAGGTTGTACCCTGTATTTGCCCAACCTTAGCCAGAACAAGCTTTGGCAACGACAGGTTGAGTGGATGAATTGATCAAAAGCACACAAGCCAGCTTACCATTTTCTTCTGGAAGTCTTTGCTCTCTGATCTTTACTCATGATTAACCAATCAGGGACTTTGATCTTTACACAGCTAACAAACTGAAAAAATGCACGTTTTCCTAAGGTTTAAATGCAGAAATATTTTTAATTCCCGACAGCATCAGCGTAGAGTGTTAGCATGACAACAAAAGGCTCAACTGATGCAGTTTAACCCACTTGAATTCTCATTCATTCACTTTCTATACCCTTTTGGGGTCACGGGGCTGCCGGAGTCTAGCCTGGCCACTCATGGGCGAAGGCAGGGAGCACCCCTCGACAGGTCGCCAGTCTGTCGCAGGGGCCACAATCACACACCCATTCACATCCACACCTAGAGACAATTTTAGAGTGACCAATTAACCAATGAAGCATGTTTTTGGAGTCCCCGGAGAAAACCCACGCATGCACGGGGAGAACATGCAAACTCCACACAGAAAGGTCTGCCGCTGATGATATTGTTTCAAGTCCCCCAGCCGGCACTTGAACCGGAGGCAAGAGTGCTAACCACTACGCAGCCTCCACTTGAATTTACTATCCGAAAATGTTTTCTAGTCCAACTCGGATGACTTTTCAACTTGTGTCACATTAATTTATTAACAGGGACACAAATAACTGCAACTCCTGTCGCCTGGCCTCAAAAGGAAGGTCAGCTGTGTGAGGGATTACAGCCTGAAGTTATGCAGGGAATGAAATCCCAAACTATGACCGCTGTGGCTCCAATGCAGCCTTTTGCAGAGTCCAACGACTCTGAAAACGGAGTGAAACAAGGAAGCGTGCAACACTTCCAGTCACTCATCCTGCCAACAAACTGGGTATGTTTGAGGCAGCCTGAGGGACAAAAATGAATACATGGAAAGGCAATACATGTGTGCAAGAAATGATGAGCTTAGCTTTTCCCAAAGAAGAGGGGATCGTGTGAAACTAGACTGAAGTTAGCAGGTACTTAGAGCAGTTTCTGGATGTCAATTCCTCCCTTGCAGTGGGAGTTGAAGTGAGGGATTGTAAAGTTTGCCTTACACAAAAGCAGCCTCTTTGTATTTCACGAATCATGACGGCGAAGTGAGACGTGACTAACAGAAGAGTCCATTAACAAAAAAGTAAACAGAGTAAACAAAAAACACCATACAGAAATCTTTAGGTGCACATAGGAATGTAAAATGTCAAAAGATGGAAGTAAACAAACAACTGGCAGGAACCAAATAAATCTGTCTGACCTTAAAACACCATTGAGAAATGGAATTTAATTTTCAAAGCTCAAACACTTGCATGCTATTATGTCTATAGAAATGTACCTAATGTGTTCAGAAGGATGCCTTTATTTGACATCCATAAAACCCCCTGATTTCTACTCTACTAAACTGTTTGAATTGTTCTTTTGTTAAATATGGCCTTCTTTCCACCTCTGCCTTTTATTGTGGGTTGGTCACAGATAAAATGAGTGCAGTGTGAGCAGACCAAGAAGAAATCATCAGCTGCTGTCGGTCTGCTGAGTGCAATTTTGTGGTAACAACTCTTTTTGTTCTGTTTGAATAAAAACAACAAAAAAAACCGACAGAATATGTTTTTTGTAAATTAGCAAGCGAAAGATGCAGCTGCTCTATTTCATACCCTGAATGGCTGAATCGAATTGTGTTTATCCATCAATGAACTCATTTACAAGAACAAAAAATATCAGATTCCAAAGATTCTGGTTGTTTAAATATCCGATGTTGCAAGTGATCACGTTAACAAGCTAATCCATTATTTTTTTTTTTTTTGACTGAATATTGTCAGGGATTGGAGCAAGTCATAAATTGGAAATGTGGGATCCAGGGTAGTGTTGTGTTTCCAAGGCAACCATTGTTTCCTCCTTGTAGAGCACAAATAGAGCACAGCAGCAATGTGTTGTCTATTTTCCAGACATATTATCCAAATTAGTAAAGTCAATGTTACAGCTGTATGTGCAATGTTTACTAAGAACAATCCCGAGAAAATGTCTTAGGTATACAGGAAGTTTAAAACTTGAGTCATAAAATATATATTATAAATAAATCTGATAAAAAGACAAGAAAATGGGATGTCCTGATGATCCTACTTCCAAATTTATGAAAGACTTCATGTCATATAATTCCAGCCAGGGAAAAAAGGTAATTATTAGTTTCTCCTTCTTGATCCCTTTTCAAATGCTTGAACACTACCCATATGTCACTGTCAAATCCAAGTCCCTGATTGGAGTTCAGCTTTGTATGTACAGTGCAATAAGTTATTAAAAATCGTATTTAATGATGCGTGAACGTGAGTTTTGAACACGGAAGCCTGAAACATTTGTGCATTTACATCGCTTTTTACCGTGAACGCACGTTTCCAAGCCAGGTGTGAACATAGCATCAGGGTGGACACTCCCTCATTACCTATTTATCAAATCACCTTAAAGCAGGAAAGGTTATAGCTTTCCACCCTTCTGCCTCATTCGCAGCACACAAGACATTTTTTTAGAGCAAGACTGAAAAACAGTGACAACAACACAAACCTTTAACCAGAGCCAGTCATAACAAAGCCAAGATAGAGGGAGTGGGGTTGAATAAATGTCTTGATTGGAGCAGTTTTTCTCACATCTGGTGTGCAGAGTAAATGTGGGAATCGCAGGATTTCTCACCATGCCAGCCCAGAAATTCATAGTTCAACAATTTTGAGAAGATTCCAACCTTCCAGGACAAATCTTTGCTGGATGGGATCAAAAAGCCACACTGAAGTATTTTGATTTTAAAAGCCTCATTATCTAACTATTTATTACTGTCAACTTTATCTTATTTAGCTAAACTTTGTGTTTACTTTTCTTCAACTGTGTTCAGCGCAACTGCAATGAAGCCATTTACTGCCGATGGTGTGAGTGCAATAATTAGAGGACTATTTATGGCCTCAAATATCAAAATTGGGACCCGTGTGTTGATGCTCAAAGCACATGAGGAGAGACAGTATTATGTCTGAAACAGGGAGAAAACACTGACATAGATACGGATTCTTTTAGGTCAGAAATAAGAAACACTTCTGGGCATGTTTCCATGTGGTGCAATGTGAGATTTTGTTAAATTAAAGAAAGGTTTCATTAAACAGAAAGTTATATTCTTTACCATTTCAGATGCTTGTCAGCTGTGTCTAATTGTTTAACCATCACTAGTCTGCACTAAAGATTCCATTCAAAAATTAAAGTGAAGGTTTCAAAAAGTTTTTAGCTTTGAACATTTAAAAAAAAAAAAAAAACCTAAGAGGTTAATACACATATTTGTAATCCCCCTTGGAATAAACACTTTGAGCAGTGTACATAATTTAGTGGAGCTTCGCCTATTATTTTTAGACCTTTTTCCACATAGTTTTGACCTTGCTTTTGATTTGTTTGTGAATTTAAACATTTGTATTTTGTCTCTAAATGTTTGATCTTTTGTTAGAAAATATGAAAACTGTTTCATCTCAATTTTTGTAGTTAAAAAAATGACCAAATTTACCACTCAGATTCCTCAGGGTTAATGTCATGATTGTTCCATATATTTAACGGTGATGGTGTTTGGAGACTCACCGGTGAGGTTGGTGCGTGCACTATAGAACCCCAGGAACCTCCCATCAGTGTTGGGGGTGTAACACTCAAACACGCCCTGGTCCTTGGCCTGCACTTTGGTGATGTGGAGCATTGCCGAGTCACGACTAAGCCTCTCCACATAGATCTCTTTGCTGTTCACCCTGGCGGCGTACACAGCGTAGGCATAATTTGACTGAGCCGTGCTAACGATGCGGATCTCCCGGTCTGGCGCTGATGGCAGGTATATGGACCACTCAAAATCCTGCTCCACTCCTTCTTTATAGCCTGTAACGTTGCACCAGATGGTCACATGGGAGCCTTCAGTCCTCACCAGCGGTCCGCTCTGCACCGTCACCACTCTCTGAGCCTCAGTAACACCAGCTGCACACAAGGGAAGGTAGAAAAATGGAGAGAACAAGGGGGGGAAAGAGGGAAGGAAGGATGGAGACGGGAAAAGGGAGAACACAGGTTACAAAACTGCAGTTTAAATATTTATCAGTGGTTGAGTTTATTCATCCTGCATATCCCCGGGAAGTATAGAAAGAGTCCAACATGTGCACCAAAGCTTTCTGGGAGTTCTTACCGAGGTTCAGGTGTGCACACACTCACACAAACGCACACAGCTTTTAAGCACACTTACAACATCACAGCAACTCTTTAAGAGTCATCATTTGTTCCTGCTCACTGCCATTACAAGCATTTACACTTCAGCCCTTCACCTTATGGACAACAATGTGCTTTTACAACACCGAGGTGAGAGAAAGCCATCTGGGAGTCAGGTGAGAGCTCAGCTGGAGCTGGAAAAGAGCAGCTTTGTGGGGGGAAAGTGTCCTCAGGTCCTTTGAAATGGACAACAAACACTGTTCTGTGACGCAACTCAAGGCTGGTATTTACTTTGGCCATGGGTCCATAACTAAAGCCTGGTTTGGCACAAAAACAAAATAATAATGGAAAGATAATGTCATTAATAATGCAGATATTTACAATAAAAGTGCAGAAGTAATAACCTGAAACAGGAATGTGTGCCTCTAAGTCGTTTTACAGCATAGAGAAAAGTTGGAAATGTCAAGATTGTTGTGGTTTGAAAAGGTGCAGCTCAGAGATGGATTTGCACAAAATCTTTAGCCAGAAGGAGTCAAACAAAACCAGCTGCTCCCAATTTTTTACAGCTTTTTTTCCTTTTTTTTTGTGCGTGTGCGTTCATTTGGCTTCATGTCAGCGGACACAGCCGGCTTGTGTGGCTGGGATGTCAGAACTGTCCTTGAGTAAGGCAGCAAATCCAAACAGTTAGGAGGCTGTGACAGACCAGAGCCCAGGGTTTCACATGCATCATTTCTTCCTACAGTAGGTGATTATTCATACATTTACATAGAATGAACATTAAAACAGTTACTGGGTAGAGTAATTGACCCTATACGAGTCCTGGACCGAGTAAGTGTGATGTCATACTTAGAAATTGGCTTCCAGCTCCAGCCAAATGAAGTCAGTTCAGTCGCCATTTTTTCCACAACACGAACACCGCCATGTTGGAACCAGATGCATCAGAGCAAAAATGCATCAGAGCAAGAATGGTTATTCTGACAAATAGGATGACTAAGGAATCGCCGTTTTTTTCATTATAGAAGTCTATGGGATCTTGGCTTCTTGGGGGGGTAGGGTGGGGGTGTCACCCAGTCCAGTTCTCATATACAGTCTATTAGTAAAATTCAAAGATTAAAACTTGTAAAGAAAAAAAAAATACAAAAAAGTTAACGTTTTTATTGTAACTCTTTGAAATTGATTGATTTTAAGCTTGAAAGTTGAGCAGTTCCTAAGATTCCTGAGAAAACCTGTGATTTAAAAAAAAACACAATTGTTGTGGATCATCCACTAAACTGCAAAGATTACCATCTCCAGTCAAATTTGTTCACAAAATGACATCGCTTTTTTTTGCCTGTACGTATCAGGGAAACTTCATTACATTTTTTTTTCCAGAGATATGAAAATCTATTTTGGAAACTTTCTAGCTAACGCTGTTTGAAATTGGTTGAAAAAAGTACAAAAAAAATCCTGGCAAGTTATTAATTTGACTTTTTTTTTTTTCATCTTAAGCAACATTTAGATTTGAATTTTTTTTAATAGACATTAATGGAGACCTAAAATTTGAATATTCCTGGTTCTGGAGCAGATCCAGTCTGGTTCTGCCAGACTTCTAAAAAAAATTTTGAATGTGGTAATATGTATTTATTTTTTGAATAACAATCCTGACCCATGCTAGTCTAACATGAAACTCCAGCAGTTCTGGGGGTGAGAAGCCTTGTTCTAGAGCAGTTTGGCCAATCTGGAAGATAGAGCAAAACCCATTTACATTATAATTAAACCAACAAATCTCAGGTTGCTGCTCCAGCCTGTTGATTCCCATTTGCAAATAATCAAAACGAATGCACGGGAGACAGGCACTTTCTTTAATACCCGCGTGTTTAAGACAAGAAAGCAGCAGCAATGATGAGAAATTACAGACTATTCGCTAATTGATGCTTCTTTTAAATCAATTTAAAATAATCTGGTGGTCTACTGATCGGGACATTTTCATCTGCATAGTTTAGTCGTTGCATAAATGTAAAGATTTCATGATTTTAGTCATTCAGACAGGATATTTCTAAAAGTAAACAGCAAACTATAAAAACATTTGAAAAAAAACTTTAAATATTGTTTATGTTTGAGAGGAGTGGACTGGGTCCTGCCTTAAAGCACACAGGACTGGGTCTGTTCTGTGCATTGAGACAACACGACTGATCAAACCCCCCGTGACTTTTTTTAAAATTATTATTTAACTCCTTTGTAAACTACCGTATATTCAGACTTGCAGCGTATCCGAAGCTTGCCTAAACCTCTTACACGCCGCGCAGAACCCTCGCCACGCAGGGAACAACTGCAAACATCCGTCTCACAGGAGCTGCAGACAACAGAGCACTTACACATACCCCAAATCCAGACAAAGTGACAAGGCCGCTGTTTCCTGTTTTCACGAGCAACTGGGGATTGCAGCTGTGTCTGTGCGCGTGCACGTGTGTCTGGGAGAAATAAAGCCTGTTAAGAGGCTGTGTTTGCTAGCACAATGCTCACCATTAATAATTCACCACAACAGCTTATTAGCTGTAACATCCTCTCCCCTTTCGTTGGAACGTTCTGTAACACTTTTTCTAAACCCTACACTCCAACTCCCATTTCTCAACCCACTTTGTTTTATTCATTCCTGTTAAGTTAATCAACACCGATGTACGGAAAGAACACGCACGAGTCTTTGCTTCCATACTGAAAAACATGCTCCTCTCACCACCAAAGACAACAAAAAAAGAGGAAGATACATATTTATGTCCTATGGATTTACATCTGTGGATATATATATGGCCCTGGATGATGCAAGTGTGACGTCCAGTGTGCTAAAAACAACAACAAAAAAAGATCTGTTTAGCAACAACATCCTGGAATGATGACAAACCTGTTCTAAAAGCATTTATTATGAAAAGTCTAAACCTGTGGGATAAAACAGACTTTGATTGAAATACAACTAACATAAATCTGTCAAATTAGAAGATTTTTTTGTCTTGATGTGGGTGGCAGTTTTTCTGATTTCTTCAGTTGAAACGATTCTGACAAGAAAATGGAATTTCTAAGGGTTTGTACTTAAAAATTCTACATTGAAAGTTCAGAAACATTAAGTGCACTCCATCCATGGACTAAAATAAATCTTTTTAGTTTTACAGAGAAGTTATTACGAGCAGAGCCAGATATAGGCATGGGCAAGTGGGGGCAATGACCCCCTAAATGCTGTCAATGACTTCTCCAAATGTAATGGCCCGCAAAAAAAGTACAATTAACTGAAAAAAATAAAAATTACAACAACAAAAACCAAAAACATACGGATGGACAAACAGACACACTTACATCAATGTGTGCCTGTCCCAAGGCGGGTAAATGAAGAGGGTTGTGCCACAAAGAACTTTCAATATAAAAACTGTAAGACAGATCAATTACATCAAATTAATTCTCCCTGCACCCCATAGTGGGAGTGGCTAAATCTGGGTCTGATTTCAAAGATTTTAAAGTGTTTTTTTTGTATGAAAAATGAAAGACTTTTTGATTTGAGACTTTGTGGATTTTTAAACCAAAATGGAAAAAAAAAAACTATAAATTCTACACTAATAAAACCTTTATTTCCCAAATCCTATAATATAAAGTTTCATGAGCTCACACAGAAATAGACTTTTAGCTTTTAAAGCAGCACTAAAGCACATTTAAGGTCTTTTAACGTACATATTTTTTATTGGCCTTCTGACTTAAGTGCTTTTAGTTCAATGTCAGAAACTCTCATCCCTGAAACCTTCATCTAGTCCATTATATGATAGCATTTTTGCATAATGCTTTTGAGTTTGCAACCCTTCGTTATAGCTATGTAAATCTTTGCCTCCCTGGAACAAAAATAAAAGTCATCAAGAAAGAGGTATGTTCTACTGTGATAGGTCATCCGATTCATCTCCAACCTGCAGTTTTATTTCATGAAGGATCAAATAAAAAATGTGGTTCCAAAAAAAGACGATTTCTTTTTGAATCTTTCCTTTGAACAGATCTCGTACTCCATCATGGTGATATATCAAAGTGAAAACTGATTAGAGTAATCACTCCTTTTGGCATCACTTTTCCTGTGGAGACCCAGCAGGACTCGTTAAGGCATGAATCATGCACTCATGAATGCAGCAACTTAAAATTTTCTAAGGTCGTCATAAATGAAAATAAAACTGTGAATCCTTAAAAGTGTCGGCTGATACTTTTACAAAATAGAAAAGTGACATAAAAGCCCTAGAATGCAGATTTTAGAGGGAAATTTTGCAGGAAATTTCACATCTCAGCAGTTTGCGATTTTTTTTACAAACTGCTAAGACTCTTCAGCTGCTTCCTTTGATGCTTCATATGGAAATGGAGCGGAATAAATAAACCACTTAAGAAAACAAAACATATAAACTCATATTTCCTCATGAGTCCCCTCGGGTCTTGTGGTAGAGAGAAATATTAAACTGTGGCTCTGTGGGAGTAGATTAATATACTGTGCAGATGCATGTTAGCTAAACCGCTTAGTAATTCAGTTTGTTTCCTTTTTTTGTACTTTGAAACATTCTTAATGATATATGTGTAATTTATTCAGATGTAATCTGTGTCCATTACCAGTCTGAATGTTTGATGGCTTTTTGCTTTTCTTCTTCCAGCCGTAGCAAAAAAAAAAAAAAAAACTAAAGATTTGACTCTGAAATGTCATCAATACCTGGCAGAGCGTGTAATGGGTTGAACAAGACGGAACCACCGGTACTGACTCAGACCCTGGATGCCTCCTTTCCTTCTCCGGCATGTCAGTGGGATAATCTGGCAGTCTACTCAACTCCGACCAGCTCAGAACTGTACTGCTGCATCTCTGCTTCTCATGTTTCAAAAAAGTATATTACTCATACTGTGTTGGTGCACTAAGAGGTTTCCTCTGCTCGCCTGTTTCCTGTCATCCCCCTGAAACAAGCCTCCTTGCTTCTGACTGCTCGCACTCCCTTTCTCCGTGTTTCACCCATCACCAATCCTTCTCCAGTCTCTTTTCTCTCCACACGCTCCTGTCTTTTCTTTTTGCCTCGCGGTTCTCTGCATCTTTTCAGGCAGGATTTAGGCAGCTATGTGAAACTTCAAAGTGCCCATCGATTTGCAGGCTGTTTAGAAACGACGACAATGACATACCAAACCCTGCAGACCTTAAACTGATCACTCTTTTCCACCGCCTTTCCTCAATAATCCGGCACCCGAGGCCTCCCCTCCCACTGATCTGAAAGTGCACGTGTTTGCTCAACGACGGCTCAAATTTTCCATTATTCAAGCTCATCTCCTTCTTTGCAAACCGCTGATGTCCTGCTTCCCCACCTTCAGTCCCTCCGTACCCCTCCCTCCATGTCTCATCTCTGATTATCCGTCAACAGAAGCCCACACAGCAACTCTGGATCAGGACACCTTTGTCGCGGAGTGGTGACTGACCACAAAGAAACAGTCCTTTTTGTTCGCCGACTGTACACATAAATGAGAGTGAAATCATTTCCATCATAACACATACACACACACACACACACACACACACACACACACAAAGCTACAAACAGGATTAAACCAACTGGAAGGGGGGTTAAACACTAATCCAATCATTCATGGCCAGTGTCTTAGTCTCAGCGGAAACAGCAGCGAGGCCACTCGCGTTTATGCCTGCTCCTCACATCACTCCTCTGTAACCCGTGATAATTATACACCTGAAAGGTGTATAATAAAACCGCTGCAGGGTGCGAGCAATAAGGAGGAAACTCTCAGCAGTGCTGGCATCTTCCAAAGTGGAGATTTGAGCAATCCATCACCACCACTCATGGTGTCTGCAATGAACTCTTACATAAACTCCTCTGATCCACTGCTTTTTAGGGGGGATTCTAATGTAAAGGTAGTTTTAAAAGTTGAAATGGAAAACGTTTTAACCAAACATCATCCTTTGTTTAACAATTTCACTTTGTGAGTTTGGGCACCAAAAAAAGAATCACCAAAGTTTTATTGATATCAGATTTTAGAACCCATTGAGCACAGAAAGTAAAACATTTACCAGCTTTCCAGGCTGATATGTCACAACATCCATCAGCTAATACTGAAATACTTTATTTAAAAATGAGCCATTGTTTTATTTTTTCTAAAAAGGTGCGATTACCTGTATCTATATTCTGAGTGTTGTTAATTACATCATAATTAGATGGTCTTTCAGCACAGCTAATATAAACAGCAGATTTTTTTGTTACAACAAGGTAATCATATTAACCAGCTTCAATTGTGCTCATTTAGCTTTGAAGAGTAAACAAATGCCACTAAAAGCAGCGTTCAGCACAGGGTCGGTCAGTTAAACAGCAAGCCCTGTGATTTAACAGCTATCATGCAGACTGCTCCAAATATCATACTAAATTCCCTCATTAGTGTTTTTCTTTTGCGTGGGTGTGATTTTTATGTCCCTTTTTAGGAACATTTTAATATAATGTTTAATGGGATTTATGGGGATGTTTACAGTGGAAATATGGAGGACAACATTTTCTAAGCTGTAGGTTTGAGGCTAAGAGGGAATGGAAATTGGGTTACTTTTGTAAAAGTTAATGTTTGGAACCAATTTAGGCTGAGAAAAAATATAAATAAGAGCACAGTTTTTTTAGCAAACAGATATGAGCTGAAGGTCTCGTCTTGGACAGATTTTACTGTTACAATAGGGGGTTATGAATCTTCTGACACACGAGGTGTATATTTGCATAAACCCCTTTTGTATTTGAGGCAAAACTTTATTCATAATAAGATGGGGAAATCTTCACATACAAACATGTCAGCGCGTACATGAAATGCATTTCATTCTGTCATACTATTTGTGCAACCATGAGCAGACATCTGTGCTCAAGTGAGTGTTTGTGGTCTATTGTGGCAGATGATGGAAAGCAAAAAGAGGAAGAGTGCCCAGTCACCCCACACCAACACCCCTGCCGAAGGCGAGACCGTAGTGGTAGCCGGGCCCTCCCAGGTACCTTCACGTGTTGTTTTTTTTTTTTCTACTTTTTTCAAGTTTTTTTTTTACATTTGCAAAAGACTCCCTCCAAAGAAAATTGTGTTTTTAACATGCTCTTGTAGATTTTTTTTTTCTCAAGATGGCGGACAAATCCGAATTTAAGGTTTAAACTGCATTTCTGAGTATTTCTTTATTCAAATCATGTTGGATCGAGAGCAGATAAAAACACACAGTTTGACAAAGGTTTATGATGCAGCGACTGCCACTGTCGGGCCCGTCTCCCTGCTCCAATTCTAAATAATCCACTTGCAAACAAATAGATCCATTAACGTCTATTTTCCTCTTCTGAACCAACATCTGGCTCAACGCTGTGCAACATTGCTTGCTGTTTTCTTGCTGTGCTTATGTTAGCTTGGGCCTATGAGGTGCTATAAGATGGCGAGAGAGCCTGTAAACACAGGGCTGATGGGAAATTAGCAGAGCTAACCTCTGCGCCAACAGTCCCGCCCAGAACCCGAAGGAGAATTTCTGATTCAATGATTTCTGATGATGCGCTCCAGAAAATAATGTCTTAAAAAAAAGCAACAACAGCGTTTTTGATTTTTGCTAAAAATTGCATAATCATAATTCAAAGGTCACTGGGGACGATTTTACAATAGATAAAAATATAGTTGGAGTAAGACTTTCACAAGTTAAAGTGAACTAAATTGGTTTAGCTTGTGCTGTAAATACATAAAAACAATAATATGAATGTTTTTTATATCAATTCTGTTTGTATTTAATCAGATTACATACAAAAAATTCAATTAAAACTGAAATGTAGAAAAAAATGACTACATTTGACAAGCATTTGGTGCAAACTTCACAGTATTACATAAAGAAAAACCTGCATTACCTGCACTTTAATGCCATTATGTCATACGTTTGCTCTTCTCATATTCCTTTGTTTGAAATACTGCACCCCTACCATTTCAGTTATTGTAATCATGTATTGTATTTTCCTGTGTAAAGCGCTTTACATTGCCACCATGTATGAAAAGAACTATAGAAAAACGGTCTTTCCTTATGCAAGTGGAACTCGATTTAATTAAATTCTGTTGTTAAAGTCAAAATATGAAGCTTAAAGTTTAAAGGGAAAAAAACATTCTCAGCTTGTAATTTGAAATATTATTACAGTTGCAACTTTATAATTCGATGTGGCATTTGGTAAAAATAAATGAAATTAAAGATAGAAAGGATTTTATTATATGAAGCAAACCAAGCAAGTAAAATACCAATAATATTTTTAATTTCACCTTTATTTATTAGGGACAAAACACATTAATAAACAGATGTGAGGTTGTAGCCAATAATAGTCAGGCATACATGTTTTCTGTGGTAAGCCTAGTCTTAATAACGCCGTTTTTAGCCAAAACAACAAAAAAACCTGTGTCATTTTTCTAGAACAGTTTTCTGCAGAGCGATAAGAGTTCATCGGACATTCACCTTTGAGTTGTGGGCAGGAACACTGGCACGGGGTAAGCCTTCCCGCACTTCCCATTATCCCTTTGTTTATACTCTCTCCACTAGCTTACAGCCCCTTACATCCCCCAACCTAACATTACCGGTACAACAAAAATGGTGAGCAACATCGGAGGTAACAAGCTCGGACGAGGAAATCTTCCATGGAACTAGTCTGCAAGCGGATGCATCAGAATGGAGTGGAGCAGGGAGCTTGTGGCTTGGGGTTGTGGGTCCTATGTCACATCTACAAGCTTTTTTCAACTGCACTTTTTTGTCTGCTCCTGATTCACAAAGATGTGCTTAGAGAAATTGTCAGAAATGCTGTTTTAAGGTAATAATTCTTTACATACATCTTTCATCATGAGAAAAATGCAACAAGAATGTGTTAAAAAGACCAATAAACATGATAATTATCAGAGTGAATCTTTCATAATAAACTGCTCATAATTCTCATAAATCAAAGTGAAGTTTTGTTCAGGTTGACTGGTATGAAAGAATGTGGGCAACATCCTTGAATAAAAAAGCATTAAGCTGGAGAGAATCTGAAAATAAGTTCTAAACTGAGTCAAAGATATGAAAACACAAGACATACGGCAAGTTTTGAACTTGTGTCCTCTCTGTCTCATGAGACATTCAAACCTCTGCATCTGATCTGAAATCAGGCCTCTCCAAGCATCAGCCGCACAGCAGGAGGGGAAAAGGAGAACTTAAATGAAAGTCGGAGACAGATTTACCTCCAGGGAATCAAAAGCGTGAACATGGAGAATATACTAATGTCCTGCCAATAGGAGTTACAGCTAGAATTTACTGAACATTTTAGCGTCTCTTCCAGAGTACCTGTACGCAGCAGCTAGCAGCCCCCCATCACCCCAAAAAAGCACTTTGTCTTTTTTTCCTTGCAGGCCCTCAAAAGCATTTAAACTTCTTCACATCCTTTCCAGAGAAAACAAGACTTCCACACATAAGAGGGAGAAGGAAAGCAGGAATTCCTCAAGAAAAACGTTAGAATTCAGTAAAATATTGTAAAAAAAAAAAAAAAGAAACTCCTTCCATGTCTTACAATAGCCTCATAAAAAATGCACGAGTTTTGTTTTCTAAAAAAAGATTTGCCTCTCCTGATGCTTTTTGAGCTTTATCCGTCTTGACAGAAGTGTTTTTTGATCCCACGCTGGACTGACACATAAATGAGCTTTGAGAAACTTCCTTCATTGTCTTTGAGGAAGCCAGACACTGGGTAATCTCGCCATCCTAATGTGAACCATGAAAAGGGTTGACGATAGGGCTGGGCGAAAGTTAGTTTTTCATATCACGAAATTGTTTTGTTTTTTTTCATATCAGGCGATAATGATATATATCACGATATAAACCAAATAACTATGTCTGTCAAAATGTAACGCTCTGTGGCTCAATAGAGAAGTGTGTAATCATCAGCAGGTTGTTTAGATTTAAATATTTATTGCCCATCATACTTTAAACATAACAGATGCACTGAAAGAACATGAGGCAACAGTTATTTTTTCCCCAGAAAACTAATAAAAGGCATACATATTCCGAACTAAACTTAAAATTAAAGCAAAAGCTTTCAGGTTTCAAAAGAGAGCATGAATAAAACAGAACACTAAACTGCTTGATCAGTTCCATTTAAAAACAAAGCATTAATTCTACAAAAAATTCAAATGTTTTGAAGTTTTACAGAACAAACATAAAATTGACAAACATTTTTGTCAACACCGTGTGTCTAAGCTAGGAATTAAAAGCAAATTCTTGGAATTCCTTCTCATAGTTTAGACAATTGCTGCTGTGAAGGTCTTAACTTTGTTGTTTTTCCTGGAGAATTATGGTTTATTTCAGTCTGAGATTGAGCATGCTTGGTGGCACTGCTTCAGATGATAACAAAGGTTGATGGTATTTCCAGATTTAGAAGAAACATGCCTTTTGCACAATTTGCAGTTTACGTTACTCTGTTTTATTTAAATAACTAAAATACCTCCACACAGGGGCCGAAATTTTATTTGAGTCATTGGCCAAGTTGGCCGGTTGATGAAAAAAAAAAAAAAATCTACCAGCCAAAACATATATTTTATCAACACTATTTTACACAAAAATACCTTACGCATTTTACTTTTGTTTTAATTTTCAGATTTTTTTGTGTGTGTTTTTTTAATAGGAAAATGAAATTGCATACTAGTATTTATAAATGGTATGAACAAGTCTTTACTGGCTTCTAACTGTAGACTCAAATTCCGGCATGCTGAGAAAACAAGGAATTTTAGCGAGTGTTAATTTCGGACCCTTCAAAATAAAGGTCTTTAGCAATAGGCTCATTTTACCATCGACAAAAAGTACTATCCTGATATTGATAGCTATCGTTTTATCGCCCAGCCCTAGTTGTCGAGAGCTCTCACTCTTTACTCCCTGTAACGTCTTCTCAGCATTTGTGCGCGGTGACGTGCTCCAGATAGAATCAAGCCTTGCATTTGAAGCTGCACTCTCCGGCGCCTTTCTCCAGTCCTCGGCCTTCCTGCAGCGATAATCACCATCTGCGTCAGAATGTAGAAATCAGTGCAGAAGGGCTGTTATTAACAAACTCTGACCCTTTTTCCAACTCGAGGATCCTCGACGAATCCTATCCTGCCTGCCGAATTTATGAATCTTTAAAGTTAAATATGGCACTTCCTCTGAACTGCTGAGCAAGGCTCGGCTCTAAAACTCCTGATGTCTGCAGGCTCCGGGTCAAGAAACAGGTGCCACAACGGGATGTGCAGCAGACGCATAAAGGCTGCGTGTTTTCCATTAGCGGCCAGTAAGACAGGCGGGCCGGTCACTCCAGCAGCTGACAAACACAGCAACTGCCCATTACACCCACACAGCTCTAGTCACATCAAGAACAACAGACAAGCGGACGCACAGAGGATAACAGTATCCCTCCACATCATCTTTAAGGATTGTAAATGAAGTATGTTAGATATTAAGTGATTCTCAGATGAGAGCAGATTATGAATGGAGTTCCCCATGAGAGGAGGGCCGGCGTGGGGGGCATCAGAAGTGCATTTTTAATACATGAATGCATTCTCTCTCCATCTCAAGCCCAAGTTCACTTCAAACACATTGATGTTTAATGTCACTTTACACTTTTGCTGTTCCCTTTCAGCCAAGGAATTTGGGAAAATGTGCCGACTTCGTATCTCGTAAGGGTTCTTTGGTAAAAAATGAAAGTATATTTGTATTATTTACATTCTCGTATAAATGTGACAGTCAGCGAACAGTCTGCAGACCATGAATTAACCCCCAAATACAGATAAAACACAGCATACATGAAACTTTATGACACACTTCTGGTGCTTGAATTCCTCTTAAACGTCTTCACTCCGCAGCTCCTTCACTGCCATGTTTGTTGTTATGTACTCTAGAATAAAGAGTGAGATGTGCCGTAATGAGGGGAGCAGACATCAAGAAACAGCCTGCATCTGAGAATATTGTTCTGATCAGCAAAAAAAAAAAAAAAGTGTTTCACAATATTTTTTCATATTTGCTGTCAATAAATTTCCTGGCAGCAAAGATTTTGATGACTGTTGCATGTCAGTAATAAAAGTCAGATAAAGACAAATGTCCTGCTTAGACTGAGGTTACATAGTTTTTTTTTAGATTCCATCACAAGCGGAACTTTTTTTGAAAAACTTACAGTAATCTGAATCATCAGATTGTGATGACAAAACATAAAAGGACAGCAAAACTTTTTTGATATCATGATTTGGAACTAACTACCAAAACACTCAGTGGTTTGGCATCAGAATCAGAAAACGTGATTTTAGCAAGGCCTGTAGTTCTGTAACCATCTGCTTGCTAATCCTTATTTATTTCATTATATTTTTGTGTAGTGCAAGCTATTCAAGTTATAAACTGGCCAATCAGACGCCTCAATAAAAGTATGTGGTTTCACGTCAAATGTTGGAAATATTTCATTTACAGATTCTCCTGTGCCAGCTTTCAATCTCAGTCCAATCACTGCTTACTGATGACGTCTGGCTCCAACATGGGGATGTTCATATTGCCAAAAAATGGCTTCTGAATTGACTTCATTTCGTTGGATCCAGAAGTAAGTCATTTTCTATGGGTGATGTCACACTCACTCGGTCCAGTTCTCTTATACAATCAATACTATGTACACCAATTCAAGGGTACTGGGAACAAGTAATAATATTGTGTTATCAATAAAGTCTCAATAATTTCAGTTTCACCAGGGATAAAGATAAGAGAGCCTATCAGAGAGGCAGCAAAAACAAAATATGTCGAAAGATATCAAATTCAAGTGGTCTCTAAGCAGTGCAGGAAAAGAAGATCAAATCCAAATTGCTATTTTTGTGTCTGTAAAATGAGTCACTGTTTTTTTTTTCCTTAACTGATGTCAAAGACAAGTGTACTCAGAACCAGTCGCAGGTTTTATCAAAAGGCAAGTGCCACAGGAAAAATGCAGATGATCCAAGGAAAGTTCTTTTCTCAATCCCTTAAAAAACAAGAGATACATTTCCCAGCAAAGCCGAGTCATATGAAAAAAAGAAAAAAAAAAAAAAAAAAAGTCATACGAGCTTATTTGCAAATTCCAGTCCTTCAATATATCTCTGACCTGGAGCTCCTGCAGGGAATCACGCCTGGGTCATGCTCTCACTGCGCTAACCAGTCCTAATTTACTGCACCCCTGGGTCACAAGTCACAACCCCACCCGCACTGTTGCTCGTAACAGCTGGTTGGACCAGGATGGAAACCCCCCACTGCTTCAAGGGCCTATTCACACTCCTGCATTCTGCTGTCCCTCATTACTGTAAGCGAGAATCTCCAACAGTCATCAAAGGAGCCGAGCACACTTAGCAGAATGTTCTTTTTTGGTCGCTCTGTATTGTATTTCTTGTCTTTGTCTTGCTAGATGCTTTTGTCGATTGTGTCAACAGCACAGAGCAGATCATAATCTATCCGTCTGTGGAGAACAGCTGCCTCTTCATCCTCCCTCCTACACCCTCAGCTGCTTCGCCTTCCTGTTTGACCACTTTGATAAAAGAGCTTTAGCCACAGTTTTGATCAGCACACAACGATTCCTCTGATTCTCGTGCACCACATGATCCAGCACACATTTTGGATCAACACTCTGTATGGGGAGAGCGGAAAAGCGCTCATCTCGCTGAGGCACCATTTATCGAATGTTACAAGTTGCTGTATCCTCCTGTCCTTCAACGTTAAGAGGAGGTCGCGTAAACAAGCTCAGTTTGGAACGCCATCCTGCATGACTCTAGTGCTCGGCTTTGGAGCACTGCAGAAGTCAACAGGGAGAGTCAAAGCAGAGCTGAGGCTGTGCAACTGGCCTGTCCTCAAATACAGCACATCTTAGGAGCCATCTCCGCATATACAGTACATTTAATTAAAACCTAAAAAGAGTGTGTCAAGACAGCTTCCTCCCAACCAGACTGGGAATGAATAATTCAAAAGGATAGAAACCATGAGGAAAAAGAAGTGCTGCTGCCCCTGTTGCTGCTGTATGTGTCAGAAATCACCTTATGTATACTATACCTCCTAAAGCCCAAACCTTCCTTAATCATAAAGCTTATAGTAAGGGTTGACCCTGAGTCGTGAGTTTGTGATTATCCAGCTGTAGACCTGAAGGCTGTTTTAAGATGCAGGGAGGTTTTTTTTTTTGCACTCTTTTATATCTTTCTTCTTTCTGCCCAATAAATGTGCCCTTAAAATCTTTGACTGATTTGTCCCCCTTTTGTCCTATGACAGATGTTCCAGGGCTTTTGTCTTTGTCCTGCACTAGCTGATAGTAGGTCACAACGTTTGGTTGCCGAGTCTGATTTCTTCCATTGACTGGACTGTGCAAATGTCCCGTCACCCACAGAAAAGCTAACTTTTGGTTCCAACAAATCCCAGTCAATTCAGTCACCATTTTTCCACAATATGGACTCTGCCTTGTTGGAGTGAAACAATGCCAGCATCGGTCTGAGTCATTGTTGTTATGGTAGCCACACTCAAGTGGGCTTGGGTGAAGTTTTTAAACGTTTCAAATGTTTGACGTGTCTAGCACTACTTAGAACTACTTTTACTGCGGTATCTGACTGGTCAGTTTATAACTTTAATAAATTCTACCAAGAATAAAATTTCATTTAAAAAAAAATTAGGATTAGAAAGATGAGGTTAAAAACAAGGAGTAGAGAAAGAATGGTTATGCTGACTAATGTAATGACTGAGTAATACTGTATATCTTCAATTAGTAGCTCCGGCGTTTATCCCAAAAGTTTGGCTTCTTGGAACCAGCAGGTACTTCCTGTTTGGAACACAAGGAGGGAGGGATTATTCAATACAGTTCTCATTTACAGTCAATGGTTTCTTCCTATATTTCCCTTTACAATAGATTTCCCTATATCATTGTCTAACTGCAAACTCAATACACGAGATTGCACTGGTTTAATGCCATCTGATGGTCATTTAGAGACTATAAATAAAATAAAACTTTTATTGAAATGATCTACACCACTTGGATTATAAAAATCTTTTTTGTTTGTTTATTTTAGCAACTTTTTTTGCCCTTTTTGTGTACCCCTTGAGGATTGTTATGGATAAACTGAATTGAACAGTTTGTTTTATGCATCGAGTGTTTTTCCATTGACTTTTGCAGTGGGCCAGGCAACAGCTTAGACCATTGACGGACACATTGGAAAACATATTCAGTTCATTAAGCGCACCACGCACCCCTCCCTTAAAGTCCATTAACCCTGTGAGGACACCTGCTACCCTACTAACCTCCTCTTCCCAACCCCCTCCAGCCACCACCACTCGTACCCCACCACCACCACCAAGTCCCCCATCCCCCACACCGTCTGAATCACAAAGCCCTCCGGCCTCCAACCTGCTCTAGACCAAACTTTCCAGACCACGCAAAAGGCAAAAAAAAAAAAAAACAACCAACATCTGAGCATGTTTTATCCTCTTGAACGCTGTAATTACTTTTTCTCAGAGAAAGTGACACGCAGCTATCTTCACTCATTATCCATCTTTAGCTCGTGTACAATTATGCTTAACAGCTGCATCTACTTACCGTACAGTTGTTAGGTTTTGTCTGATTGGCAACTTGCTATCAGTCCCTACATTTGTGCGTTAAACCGCAGATTGCAAAGGGAACTAATTAAGTATTAATTAGTCTTCTTCAAACAGACTTTTTTTTCCCCTCGCTATTGTCAGTCATTTTGCCTCTCAGGCTGTCAAAGACATGCGCCAGGAAAATTTATGCATTTATGCATAGGCAATTAGACACACAAACACGCTTTTCCGTAAGGCGTGTGCGCATCAACTAAACATGGAGGCAAAGTGAGCCGAGCGCTTGCCTTTGTTAGGCAGAGAATTTTAAAGGGAAAATGACATTGAACATTGATACAGACACCGAGTAAGGTGTGCTCATGCAGATTGGAACGTGAACACCAAGCTGAGGCTGTGTCACTGCATCAGCAAAGTGCGTGTGGGGAGTGGTCGCCATAGTTACAGCGCCTGGTGTGCATCCCACTAGTGTGATCTGCTCGGGTGGAGGATCAAGCAGGGAGCAGGGGAGTGTAGCGGCATGGAAGGAGAGCACTGTGGGTGTTTGTGTCTGAGCTGAGGAGTGGAGTCCGCTCCTCAACACAGGAGGCAAAAAGGAGGAGCAAGGAGATTTCCCAAAGGAAAGAGAGCTTTGCCGTCATCTTTTACCTTTGTAAGGATGAGACTTGTGGGTAAAAAAAAAAAAAAACCCTCTTTTATGGAGGATGGATCCCACTTTGGATCCGTTTTTAATTAGTTTTCCTTAAAAACAGAAGTGAGGCGTATGCTGCATTGTTTTGTTTTGTTTTTTTAAAGTGGGGGAGGGAAGTCTGGGCCACAATAGAGGAGGAGGAGGAGGAGGCAGCTGGAGTGCTTTTAAGTGTGCAAGTCAGGCGGAGACCCATGCAGCTCAGCCCAAAGCAACAGACTGGTTTGGGATTCTTGGTGTAAAACAAGATCAAATCTAAGGCGCAGAAAAGTACAGCTGCAGGACTGACAGCGGACACAAGTGATACAGGAGAGTTGCAGGGAGATAGAAAAAAACAGAAGCTGCAACTGCTCTGTCTCCAAATGTTTCCCAAGTCACTGTTGGAAGCAGGAAGTCCTTTTCTTTGCTCAATCCATACAAGAGAAACTGGAACGCTAAAGAAAGACAGCTTGAAAAAGCAAGCGAGTATTTAATTGTTTAAAGGTTATTAATTGTTTTTCTTAGACAAACGTAGGGCTGGGCGTTATATGGCTAAAATGTAAAATATTTTTTCATATCAAATTTGATTTACAATTTTAATCTTTTTTTACTTTCTTAAAGACCCGCTCCGATAAATATGTCCTTGTAGCATTTTTCTCATGATGGAAGAATATGAGGTTTAAAATTGGATTTTGGAGTTGTGAATGAGGAGCCGATGCAAAAGTGCAGGTGGAAAAAATGTAGCTACTACGGTAAGCCACAAGCTCCCTGCTGATGCATCCCCTTGTAGACAAATAGATCCATGTACGTCTTCGTTTTTCTCGTCCGGGTTGGCATCGGACGAGAAAGATGATCGGAGCAGGATTTAAACAAAAATTACAAATGACAGCACATATTTAGCAAAAACTCTTAACGTATCTTTTGGGAGTTGACCTGAATTCAAAGTGCAACTAAATACAAGCTGTAAAAATGCTTGTAAAACAACGTAAGCTGTTGAGTGGGCTGCCGCTAGCTTGAGCATCTCGTAACGAGCAGCCCTTCTCCCAGTCAACAGAGTCTCCGTTTCAGGTGTTGAAACAAATTAGTCGCTTTTGGTAGCAACAGCCTTCAAACCGATTTTGCCGATTAGTTGCTCCAAGTCTGAAGTCGAAAACCGAACCAGTTCCATTGAACTGAAGAAATTGTTCCATCTTTGGGAACAAGCTTCTCTTTGCAAGTTGCCATTTTAACGTTTGAGATCGGCGGGCTGACCTCACTCCAAAAAACAGAAACCCTTTAGAGCAAGGTGTTGGGAAGACAAAAAAAACAAAAAAAAAAAAAAAATCACAATTTTACCAAAAATATACCTTCTTAAATGGTACATTTGAAATAATCAATAAAATTGATTTATCGCCCAGCCCTAGAAGAACGTTCCAATGTATTAAAATGTGAAAGGAATTGCGGTTTTCAAAACCTCTCACCTTTAGTCTGGCGACAGCAGTGTGGCTGGAACAACATTTCAGAGGCAGTAGCTCCGCTCTGTACTGATAATTGTTTAGCTTTTCCAAGCGGTCAGCGGTAGATAGAGGCAGGCTACATCCTTAAAATGTCACCAAAATAGGGCTTCACAGAAAATACCCCCTTCACAGAACAACATCCCCATCACTCCTGCCTCACACCTCATCTGTTTCCACTGATCCATACTTGAGTGGCAGGAAAAGTATATTTATTGTCAATCCATTTATAACACAGACTGGAACATGTTTCCATTATGCACTTTTCAATAAATAACGATTGGAAACTTGGAGTCTGCTACTGCTTTTCCGCCATTTTAATTGTTGTCAGTTGAGCCAGCAGTGTCATGCAGCGAAATAAAAGAAAAACACAAAAGAGATGGTGTCATTGACAACACAAAGACAAAGGTCTGGTAGCAGTTGTGGTGATGCAGACAAGCACGGAAGAGACAGCAGGCCCAAAAAATAACAAGGTGAGCAAACAGTGCAACAATCAGGTGCACAAACCGGTGCAGACTGAGCGTCTGATTCTGCTGACAATATGCATCTCTATATTATAAGAGGAAAACCAATGTTAAAGATGTAAAAAATACAGTAAGAAACATTGACTAGACCACACTTTTCAATGTCGGAAACTCATTCCCAGTGCTCCACCAGCACCAAGAAACCCCACCGGCCTGACCACACAAGCTACAATCAGTGCCTATTTTTGCGTGGGGTCATTCAGCTGCCATTCTTATTTAGGACAGTGAAGAAGCTCAGGGCATCAGGGAGCAGCACTGCAAACTCTGAATAGTGAAAATCCACTGCAAAGACAAAAAACATTTTCAAAATCTAATGCCCCCCAATGTTACCCATTCCCCTCCCAACCTCCTTATAATTGGAAATGCTCATCGTAATATGAATCTAGTCTCTCAAGCACTAGCAGATGAAATAACTGTTACAGATTTTTAGCTTTCTTTTTTATATTTTACTGTAGATTTTAGTCCTTTGAGTTGAAGTTCACACATTAAGTTTTTTTATTGGAAAAAAAATACAGACTTACTCACATTTTTAGCACTTCTGGGCGTTTGGAGAGAATAATTAATGCTATTCCTGATTGGACTGAAGAACATTCTTATTGCACTGAAAAATAAAGACCAAAAATGAGTTTTTAAACTTATTTTATGCTCCTTAAGTGAGCCAGTTAAAGAGGGCTGGCTTTATTCTCTGCAGATAACCTCTGATGTTGCAAGCACACACAGTTTTTCCTGTTTTCAATCAACAGATTTGAAATAAGTTAGGATATTATCTCTTCTGACCTGAAATAAGAAACCAGAAGGTTTGTTTTCTTAGAGCTGCTGCTTCTGATGACCAACAGAAAGATGCAATGTCACAAATGAAATCACCACTGATCCAGATAAACTTCTGTAAACTTTATAAAGATAACATGTAAAAGCTACGCTGTCCAAAGACAAGAAAAAAAGATCTGAACTTTTTTATTTTTTTTTTATTTTACTGTTATAGTAAGAATGACAGGGATCCACCAGATCCCATTCCAGTCATTTCCAGGGAATAAAATATCATCACACTCACATACACACATGTTTTTAAGATCACAAAATGTATGATCACAAGTATGGATTGCTTCTTTTGATCTTGACAATGTTTAAGCTCCACAACCAACATTTCAACTCTGTCACGATTACTCTCTACTGCCTACCAGACTGAACGAGTGGATAATGGAAACATGCATCAGGAAGTACAACCCTACTAAGTATCAGAGCCGGTGTGGTCCGCATCGATTGGGTTAGTCATTCTGGAGAGGTGCTTGTCAGCCTTATGTGTAAATACCTACAACGCTGCAGACTGCGTGGAACCTTTGATCGTTTCAAACAGAGCCCAGGTCACACTAGGAAACTTCGACAAGAAAAATCACATCAGCCTATAAATGATTTTTAAGTTTCATGTGTCCACATTTTTATCAAACTTTTAACCTTAAAGAAAATACAGAAAATGTCACTTTTTGATTTAAATATCCCATTAGTCACTAGTTGCGCAAACGCACTCGGAAGCTGAAGTCTATAGCCGTGGACAGCTAATTGCAGTAGCATAGTTGTAACAAAATAATGAGCATCATTTTTATTTGGACCTATATTAAATTGGTACACATAAGTGTCAGAAGGACTCCCGGCCAAACTAAAAGATAAAACTCACAGAGTTTAAGATGTTTGTTTCTGAAACAGTTACAATATCTCTCTTTTTCTGACTCATATGAATTAATCATTTGTTTTCCAGGAATGTTGGCAGACTTAGCCTTATTGGGCAGAAAATGTTGAATAATATTACTGATTTACTTTGTTTTTATTTTATCTTAAACTTCTGTAAGAAACTCAACATACCGTAGATGATAAAAGTCACAAAGATACTGTCTTCCATCTCCTACTGCTCACACAAAGATATGAAAGTTTTTTGTTTTTTTTGTGACCAAAACTTAAATCATGTTTTTAAAGATGATAAAGTTATCTGCATGTGGCACTAAAATATGATCATTAGCAGTGTGCTGCACTCACTGATGTCTTTCACGTTCATTTTTAAAAAGAATTTTCATGATCATCTTAAAGAAAAATGATGCTGTAGCCTAGTTTTATGATTGTTTTAATAATTTAATGACTCAACTGATTGTCTTGTGTTATTGCTGTTTTATCCTAATTCTTTCCGTCTTTGTAACTCTTTTTATTTTTCCTTTCTCTCGCCTTTTGCCAGGCAGTTAAAACTAAGATTTGTTTTTCTTAATCTGTCTTTCCTGGATAAATAAAGGGTACATAAACTAAAATCAAACTTCTGCTCTGATGTAATTTTTAGTGACGCCAGAAGAAAGACTAATACAAAACATGACCGTTTTCGTCCATCTGCAGTGAAGGTACCTTCATTCCACATTTATGGAATTGCTTCTCTTTATAGCAAAAACAAACTGGAATAATAGAACATGAATCCATACATCTGAATATGTATGTGCTTATTTTAAAATTGTTTTTCATTTTGAACATACTTTTATTGTGAAAGATAACTGAATATTTTAGGCCCCTAATGTTTAAAACTGGTGTTAAAAAGATGTCAGAGAGCCTTAAAATAAGATGTTGAGATGTCAGCAATGGCACAACATTCAAAGAAAAAAAATGTCAAAACAAATTGGTTCATTTGTAAAAATCTACTCAAATTTAAAGACCTGTTTAGAAGTGTCTTGTCAAAAGAAAATGGTTAAAATAAAACTGATAATACTGAATTCTTTGCATTGTTTAAAAAAAGAAAAAATAGTGGACTTATTTCCCTCTGTGCTATTTTTTATTGTTTTCAAAACTTGTTTTTTTATGTAAGAAACCACAACTTTACACCATTATTTAGCTAAAATTAGCTTTTTTGTGGAAACCTATTTTGACATTGATTTTATAAAATAAATCAATATGTATTTGACTGGAGACCTTGTGAATCTTTACCACATTGATTGAGGAATGTGGTTCTGATAGCCAGCTCCACTCATAAAAAATGCTATTTATTGTTTGTTGCTTGCAGCTCAAAAGGAATGGGATCTGTGAAGGCATTCTTTGGTTTTGAGCAATTTTTAAACCCAACCTAATGAAAATGTAGTGGAGAATTGCATGTTATACTGATTTGTTTTTTATTTCAGTATGAATACTTATTTTTCTGAGATCACAGTCAAATATCATGTATGGAAAATGGTATTCGAGCAGATCTAAGACCATGTATATGGAGCTCAAAAATATGGGAGTTATTCAAAGCCAATCTGAAACGGCACACAGCTACAGATAAACAAATGCAGGTGCTGGAATGTGCACCTTATCCTGGAGGTTTCGCTCTGCAGTCTGAACCTGCTCTCAAACCAGCTGATAAACAGGACCGGCGGCCGCTCAACAGAGGAGCTCCCGTCAGCCAAGCGAACAGGAATCACGGAGACATTCAGCCCCTAAAGCAGTCTGCTTTGCACATGCTAAAACTTTCAATTTAGCTCCGTAACCTGTAATTTCATGTTTGCACCACGCTTCGAGCATATTGGTGCACCAATAAATAAATAAATAAGTCAAAAGACAGTCCACATGGCGTGACATTCCATTCACGGCGAGGAGGTGAAGGAAGAGATCCTGTTTGGAACGCTTGTAAAGTATTCGTCCCCTAAAGCAACTCCTTTTTTTCCTCTTTCTTTTGCAGGTTTCATATCAGTGCTCGTGCCACAAAACAGAAGCATGAACACACTCAACACCTGACTGCAAACTCAGCAGCATAAATAATGCCAATATCAGATTTGTCTGCCAAGAAAAAAAACTAAAAATTGCTCAAGAGGCACTTCCAGGTTAAACAATGACTGATGCTGTCTCCACCTAACACAGCTGTCACAGAGCTTTATTTTTTCCATCTGTAAACAAAGTCAGTGGTAGACACCAGCGCTGCCGGGCACGTGGCACATAAATCATGGAGCTGATCACCAAGGCTCACCGGAGTACGCCTCTGTTGAGTGAACAACAACTTACACTCACCGGCCACTTTAGTTACCGACACCTTGCTTGTTCGACATTTGACCAACTTTCGCCTTCAGAACGACTTCAAATGTCGCCGTAGTAGTAAGTCACAAAGGTCTGAAAACATTACCGTATTTTCCGTGCTTTAAGGGGCACTTAAAAGCCTTCATTTTTTCCAAATGCGACAGTGCACCTTATAATCCGGAGCTCCACATTAGTTCTGGTTGTGCTTACTGATGCCAAAGCTATTTTCAGAGGCATTCTGACAAAATGTCAGTCTATGTTTTTTAAAGAGTTGCAAACACGGTTGGTTTGATTGTAAATATGTTAACACGACTAAAATGTAACATGCAAACACTAATATGAACACTCTAATATGGCTATTGCTTCTAACAAGGCTAACGTGTCACAAACGAGTTCTAGAATTACTGTGAACAGTTAATAAAGTCTGATTGGCTGACCAACTTATCTCCGACTCTTTTCTCTCTAATGTGCGCAATGCTTCGTTCACGTAGCTACTTTCAATGAAAAGTTTAAAGAAACTCTCATTTTCAGGTGAACACCAGGTGTTTGGTCTGTTTTTGGAACTTGGACGAGCTTTCATTTGTGCCAAACAAAGAAGAAAATTCAAGAAACTGAACTCATGTGTGAATCAAAACAACCCAAGATCCAATCGAGAAAGAATTAGTTGGAGACGCCTTGTAGTTTGCGAAACGGTGAATCTTTCCACTGAAAGTAGCAGAGATCCTGTAAGGACATGGCTAAGAACACTACAACCATCTGTTTCTGTTTCAAATAAAAGCAACAAGTTTATAGAGGCCTACGAGACAAGTAAAGTGTGCTAAAAAAAACAAAACAAAACACCCTTTTCTTGGCATTGCCATAATCCCGCCACAGCCAGCTTGAACTGTTGATATAAGTCAGTCCGGATCAATGCTTTCATGTTGACCCCCACCATCTGTAAGTTCCAATGAGAACTCAAAACTCCTCCATAGCAGCCATTTTCAAGTTTTCCACTGAAGTTTTGGCGAGTCTGTGTGAATTACAGGAAATTTCCTGTTTCTCCTGCATGGCATTCCAGTGTGGTTCTCTGCTGCTGTAGACCTCAAGGTTTCTAACATCTTACCCAGTCCGTCTCATTCTTTTCCTGACATCAACAGGACATTTTTATCAACTCAACAGCTTATTACTGGAAGCCATTCTGCATTTTTTTTTTTTTTTTACACAAAAACTCTAGTGCATGTTGAATGAATACCAGAAAAACAAGGAGAGTGCTACTTGAGGCCTGGTTTTAGACACCCAAGATTTAATGAGCAGGCAAAAAAGACCTGATTAGTGGCTTCCAATATTCTCAAAGTTACTTAAATTCCCAGCCTTGTTCCCACATTGAACTTCAGCAAGTCCTCTTCATTATGCTTGTATCCCTTAATGCACAGAATTACTGCAATATTATTGCTTGACAACCCATTTTCTATTAACAGGAAACTAAATTGGCCATTGGGTGTTACGGAAACGTGCCGCAATGCATTCAGCGCATTGACAATACAGAAGCCGAATGCTGTTTTTTAATTCAGGAATCTATGAACTGGAATTGTGGGTTTTTTCTGCATTTCTAAAGTAAACGTCACTTTGATCATCAATTTACATTTAAGCTGTTTGGAAAAGAGGCAGGTAAAGGAACATAAAAAATATTTATGAAAGTAAAAAAAAAAAATCAACTTCGTTGACACCAGCCATGATTCCACTAAACCAATTAAAATTGATTGCTTGTAGCTTCCTCTGCATTTGTGATAACTGTTAGTATAATGGGTTATGGAGAGCTGGCTGGGGCTTGGAATAAAACTGGCTCCTGCAATGTAACCAAATAGCGCAAAACAACTTCGAGCAATGTTTGAGTGCTAATTGATTACTTTAGGAGGTAATTAGGAGGTTTGATTGCTGAGAAACACCCTTGACCACCTTGAAAGATGGGTCAGAGAATGGTTTCTGGTCTAGGGCCAGGGTGTATTTAGACTGGAAATGTGTTCCACATTATCGGGGTCATGTTTCTGCAGAGTGGCAGTAGTTCATTAGAAGCTTGCCTCAGAACTATGGATGGGACTGTTGGCGTGGAGCAACCCCCATGACTGAAAGCTCTCTGTTTACACACTCTCCCCCTAGCTTACAGCCTCAACATAACATTGCTGCTGCAATAAAAATGGCGAGCGATATCAAAGCTATCCAGCCGTAGTTTTACGAGCAGATGCCAGCTCAGACAAGGACAGCAAAAACATGCATGGATCTAGGCATGTACAAGCGGCCGCATCAGTATGACGTGGAGCAGGGAGCTTGACCCAGCTGGCATATTCTCTACCTAACAAATATGATCTTATTTAGCTGGATTTATTCATCTGCTCCTGATTCATTTGAATGAAGAAATATTCAGAAACGCATTTTTAAGCTTCATTTAAAAAAAAAAAAAAATGTCCTACATTGTGAGAAAAATGCCAAAAGAACGTGTTAAAAAATACAACATTTCTCATCTGACGGGGCATTTAAGGCTTCAAAACATTAAAAACACCTTGACAAGTGTGTTTTTGTATGATTCAAACATAAAGTTCCTTCAGAACTATATTAGAATTTTTATTATGAAATGTATCAGTCAAAATTGTATTTTTTTAACCATAAAAAGGTAATGATATTGTATAACAGGATATCAATATAAGATAACATTAAACCAAACTTTTTTCCTCTGCCTTGGACTGACTCACTTGTGTTCATGCATATGCAATAGGAAGAGCTTTTGTTATCTCCTTCACTTCTAAAAGTGTTAGATCTCCACTTCACCTGCATTTACTTTGCTTTCACAGCCTCTCAAAGATAGAGAAAGTGACTGTGCTGAAATCAGAAGAAGCAGGAGTGCAGGCAAGTAAATCCCCTCAGCCATGAACAGGGCCTCCAATGGACCCGCGCCTTGTCTACTCGCACTTCTTCTCATGCTCTGTGCCCCCCAGCAGCGCTGAAAAGCCCCCCGTCCCACCCAGGGACAGAGGAACCATCTGGTGTTTGGGACAGCTCACATGCAGGGCGTGCTGAATGTGTGTCAGGAGGAGGCGTGCCAGTGTGAGCGCTGGGGGGGGGGGTCCTGTTTAACCTTGCATCTGAGGGTGAAATCCAATTAATTTCCAGAAAAAGTGTGAAAAGCAAAGGTGAGTTCACCTGGGGAGAGGTCATCACACCTGATGAGTGACTTCACGGTCAATGCTGGTGCTTAAAGACCATCTGAGCCGAAACAACAGCAGGTCGTGCCTGTATGGAGTGCCTCAGGGGTTCATCTGTGACTGGAGTCCATATCACATTAACCTACTTCAAACACACGCCTGGGTTTTCTTTTGGGCAGTGATGCTTCCACCACACTCACGAGGACTTGCTGCCTCCTCAACCATTCACATGTCTCACGCAGGTGACAGCAGCAGCTGTTCATCCACGGCATTCATCCTGCGTAAAGGAGACATTTTCAATGACTTACCGAGCAGCGCGCAGGCGAGGAGGAGCGCACCGCTTGCCATTGTGTGCGCCGTTGGCTTGCAATGTCCCCCCTCCTTGCAGATGAGAAGCGGATGTCCGCAAGGGTCAGGCAAGTGTGGTCAAGCGCTGGAAAGGGGGGAGGAGGAGGAGGAGGAACGGTCACCGGGAGAAGATATAGCTGTTGTTGTGTCCAGTCCGGCGGTGTGACCGGCGTGCGCCCCCAGTCTCCTGTCTTTCTTCAACCTACCTATCTGCTTTTTTTTATGGCTGACGACGTATGCCAGTCGCCACGGCGACCCAACCCTGCTTACTACGCATCCGAGACTGCAGAGGCGCCCCGCACACTGCCTCCTCCTCAGCGAAAGAAAGCAGACAAGTCCAGTCTGATCTGGACTTTCGATCAAATCTGAAGCGGGGAGCGTCCAGTCCGAAAGCCAAAGTGGAACAAGTCCTGGTCGGTGTCCTGCTCTGATGGATGGGAGAGCGCAGCAGCCACTGCCTCCTCCAGCGTAAACCTCGGCGTCTAAATCAATCTCCAGCACCGCTGAGCCCGGTGGGCGGGCACTCCAGATGAGGCTGCTCTGCCTGGGTGCTCGGACACAATAGGTCTGTTCGATTCACCTGAGCTACTCCTCTCTAATTGAAGCGCGTAAACGTGAGGCTGCGGAGAAACCCGTCCGTGCGCTCTCACGACCTCACATGGACACGGCAGAGCCCCTCTCTCTCTCCCCCTCCTCCCCTTTTCAAGGTTATTTCCTCGTTTCCGGTCAGGGAAAGCACTTTGTTACTTTGAAAACTTGAAAGCGTCCCGAGTGATCCCACCCACCCCCCGAAAGCCACGCCCCGAGCGCGTGGGGCCGACTGTGGGAGAGTTTGAATTAGCATTTCTGCAAAAGGACCAGAAGGGTAGTTTTTGGGTCAACAGAAGAAAATCAAGGATACGTTTATTCCCACAGAAGGTCCAGCTATTTAAAATAAATGGAAGCATCGTTATCGGAACATATTTATGTCCCACTCCAATCATATTTTGATCTGTTTTATACATCTTTTAATTATGATTATGCTGCTTTTAGCAAAAAAAAAAAAAATTAACTATCATTTTCTAGAACACACTATCTGCAGATAGTGGTTCTTTAAAAAATCACCTTTGATTTATGGGTGGGACTATTAGTGTGAGTAAGCCTATCCGCATTTCCCATCATCGGCTTGTTTACACTCTCTCCCAGCCTCTCTCAACCCTGACAAAACATTAGCGGTGCAACAACAATGGCGAATAATATTGGAGCTATGTAGCCGTACGGTTTGGAGCCTGATTCCGCTTCAGACGAGGAAAACAAAGACGTACATGGATCTATTTGTCTGCAAGTGGATGCATCAGAATGGAGCAGGGTTTGTGGTTGTAGTAGAAAAGAATGAAAACATTCTTTTTTTGAATCAATTATGAAACTTTTTGCAAGTATTGGCTTGCATTTAGGTCGCTGCGCGGTGGCATTTTGGGATGTGTGACTGTAGCATTAAGAGAGACATTAGTTTGGTCCAGCGCTCTGATAGTGAACTAATTCTCTGTATATCCTACATTTTTGTTATTGATCTTTTTTTTCTAAATATTGTTAATCTTAAAACTTTGTTGAGCTCAATCTTCTCCCAAATAAAAGGCGCACCATGGCCCACCCAAAAAAGCAATCCATTAAAGTAGAATGGAGCATGGAGGTTATTATTTGTAGTGCCTACATCACAGCTACAGGCTTTTTCCAACTGCATTTTTTTTTCATCTGCTACTGATTCACCTCGATTTGAAAAAAGAAATACTCCGAAATGCAATTTTCATCTTAATTTTCATAATGTGTCCTCCACCGTCAGAAAAATGCCACAAGATCGTGTTAAAAACACCAAAATTATCATTTTAATCAGAGTAGGCCTTAAATTATTTGTGTTTCTCACATACCTCACCTTCTTCTACACAAAAAAAGCCACATTTTCTGTGTACACTCTTGCCTTCCCTTCCCTCCAATCAAAGCTCATGTAAACATAATGAGATGCTACTCTGTTTGGGAAGTTGCTGCAGGAAACATCCACCAATCGTCACACTGATTGTTGATCCTCAGCAGAAAAACCATATGCTTCTGTGTGTTCTGTGTCCTCATGACACTGCTGACATTTTTGATTTATAGAATAAAGATAAAGCAGATGAAGGAGTCTGACGGCAACTTTTGCCATGTGCAGCATGGGCATTGTGTTTTTTTTTTTTTTTTAAAGAAATAAGTCATTCTGGGTCCGAACATAAATAAGGTCATAAAAACATAGAGGTTGGTGCCGGCCTCCAGGCTCCATGAGGTAGATAATACAGAGCAGTCATGAAGGATAATCAGTGGGGGAACTGTTAGGAAATTAAACACGTTCATCACCAGCATAACCTAGTTTGACATTTAACAAGAGAAATTGAATAAAAGAAGAAAAGATCTTTTTTGACTTTGCTTTCATCTGAGTTTGACATGGCATCAGAAAACAAAGGCAAACGTGTGCTTAAACACTGGCGAGGACTTGGTGAATGTTAAAGATAAATGTTCAGCTCTGATCTCCCTCAGACTTAAAGATCCACTCCAGTGAAAACCATCTTTTTTGGTGTTTTTAACATGTTTTTGTGGTATTTTTCTAGTAACAGAGAACATTCTCAGTATTTCTGTATTCAAATCATTGGGAATCAGGCTCAGACAAAAAAAATGCCTTTGGAAAAAGCCTGTAGGTGTGACGTAGAAACTACAAATCATAACCTCCATGCTCCATTTTGCTTTTAAAATAGCTCAAAAGATGACTGGAGTGAAACTTTACATAATATACATTTTTAAATATTTAGATGAGAGTGATTCTATGACATTTTCAGTGGTAAGATTAAAAGGTTATTCATGCGACTCTAAGACAGATGGTTCAAATTGGCATTTATTTGCATTTTCAGGCACAACAAAGCTCCTATTATTTTAAAATTAGCCACGTTCTTCTGATGTTTGGTCACTTTTTTTGTGGAGGGTGGTTTCCACAGTGCAGAGTTGAAGTGAATTTTGCTGAGAGGTTGTTCTGAATCTGTGCTGTTGTCCTCTCCATGCTGTTGCAAAACAGATCTTTGACCCCGAGTGCATCACTCCTAGTTAAATAAAAGGAGTAGTCCTGCAAACAAAATGCTATCCAGAGTGGGATCAAACCGATGCAGGTGGGTTTTTGATTTCCCGAAAAAGTCTCTCCTTTGTTGCTGAAACAATAAAAGTAGGGCTGGTTAGGTGGGCCATGAGCGTTACACCTGGTCTACATATTCCTGCACCTATAATTAGCTCAGTTCTCCACAGACTCCTTACTGCTCGGCCCAATGATGGCACAGTTTGCACAGGCAGGTTCCCTCAAAGGCAGATGCATCATTGTTTGAGCGCTCGGTCAGAAGAGGAGATCACAATGAGTCCTCGCAGAAACAGAAGGCTGTATTATGTGCTTTTTACAATGGGATCTGTCATCAAAATGAAGCTTTGATGTGGACATTAGTCAGTTTTTTATAGCATTTCTGTCATATTCACTGCCTTGTTGCTGTATTAGTTCACATGCTTGCACCGGTTCGATGAAAGATGCAAATTTTAGGGAGGAAACTGTCTTTTGTAGACAGATTTCACTGAATATCTACTTTTATTCTGCATCCTGACAACACATGAATGATTCATCAAGTGCCTTTGAGCTTTTTTATTGGAGTTTGCCTGCAGACACAAAGGCGAGTCAAGCACAAACTCTTACACTTTGGGGTTATTTGGGGGGACTAAAAGAAAAAAATGAAATGCAAGCGCCACTTCAGATTACAGAAAAAAATGTGCAGAACTCAAAAATGTGAAATGACATTTAAATACAGAACTTGCTTTTAATTCTCCCACTGAAATCTAAAGTTACTCAAGGATGTATTGAGTTTTTTCTTGACCTAAATGATATCTGAAACAACAGAAAGAGTAATAAATAAATGAACAGAAGGTTTTAGCGCTGGTAGAAGCATCAGAATAAAAAAAAATAACTAAAAAAGTTGAACTGTGAGCTTATTTTAAAATGATTTCCCAATAATAGCTAGAGAAGCAGAGAAGGTAAGGCATAAAGAAAAATGACAAAATACTCAATTCGATAAAAAAGCAGACAAGAAATAGTTTCAGATTAAAGATCTGATTTAAACATATACTTTTTGTAAGAAAAACTGTCTTTTTTGGGGAGGAATGGAGTGTGCCACACTCTTTGAAGATGCGATGTGAGCTGGGTTGCTGACGATAAAAGTGTAGCACTTTTGTACGTCTGAGTTCATATCAGTTCAGGAGATTATGCGCTGCTTTGTCAGAATACCAATCATTAAATACAGCAGACTGCTGGGGTTTAACATGTCATGTTGCTTAGTGTCAAGCACAAGCATGTTTCTTTTTTTATAAGATGCAAAGCAGGCTCAGTTTTCCAAACTTCCAGGGCACTTTAAACTCACATATAGACAGATTCACCAGGCTTATTTTTCACATTGCATTAGACTACAAGGAGCACAAATCATCACATTTTCTTGCCGATTAATTATTCATCACAAGGGTTCCTAATGTAGAGTATTAATATAAGATGACTGTCAGGCTTCTCATTTTTGGCCCCCTATCTTGCCTGAATCTTCTTCCCATCCCTCGTCTTTGACGGCCTTTTTTTCTCCTCCAGAACTTTGTTCTGTTCTACAAGCTAATTTTAGCACTTTATACCTCCTGTTTCTTTACTCTCCAAAGCAATGATGGCCCGGTAATTACGTGCAGTGGTGTGCATGTGTGTGAAGGTGGGTGTACCTGGACGACGGGTTCCAGCAACACAGACCTCACTACAATTGCTTCGCAGGTAGATGTGGTGACATCAGACCTTGTTTGTTGATATTGTTCTTTGTTGTAAAATCACTACAACACTAACACTGTGTAATTTTAGAGCCATTAACTAGCACATGTGGCAAGCAATGCCCTGCATTCATATAATTTTAGATTATTACACTGGTGAGTGTAGCAGTTAAAGGCTTTAGAATCAGAGCAGCCGGAGATCCTTTCACTCAACTTGACTGAGCTCAAAGCAGGTACAGTGTTATTAAACTCTGTTACACCTGGAGCCAAAGACACAAAGCTCTCTGTTCTTCTTTGACTATGAATTATTTAAAAAAGAGCTAAACAGTGACTGTTACCTGTTTATTATAATCACGTTTAAAGTGTACCCATTTGGCACTCCCCAAAGCAATTGTTCAGCAATGGAAACAGTTTGAACCACAACCGAGATGGAAAGATAAAGGTAAGGTGCAAAAAACATGCAAGAAAAGTATAGAAATGTCAAAAAATAATAGTCTTTTAATTATGATTGTGCTGTTTTTTAGGAAAAACCAAAAAACAATGTTTTCCAGGACATAGTTTCTGCAGAGCGGCAGAAGGTGATCAGGAATTTGCCTCTGATTTGTGGCGCAGAATAAACCTGCCCGCATTTTTGATCATCCACGCCTTACACACTCTCCTGCTAGCTTGCTTGCTAGTCAATAAAGAAATACTCAGAAATGCAATTTTAAGTTTAATTTTACTTTTATTTGTCCTCCATCATCAAAAATGCCACATGTTTAAAATACCAAAGTCTTTAGAAAAACAAAGCAAAACTAATAATGAAATGTGCAAATAAACCCGTGACCCCAGGGGGGGATGCAAAAGCTGTGAAGACGGGTGGATGGAAGGACGAACAGAAGGAGGGACAAACGGATGGATGTAAAGAAACACATAAAAACCTTTGTACCCCAAATATAAAAGGGAAAATCAAATCAAAGAAATAATCGACACATTGATGCTATTTGACATTTGTCCGTTCAGTTTTAATAATCAGCATCCAGACGTTCATACACATATGGACCATGATTTGTTTTGCTAGCCCAAAACTGCACGAGCCAGCAATTACCGTGTACCAAAAATGAATACGTTTCTATACATTGACGTGAATTGGGAAAAACAGCTTTTTTTCCCCGTTTTATAGTAAATTCTGGCTCACAATTCCCTCATAATACCATAGTAAGCTGCTCCAACAACTTGTCAGGATGATCTAAGGGATACATGAGTGCGCATATTCTCAGTGCATTTAAAAATCTGTTTTTTGTGTTGGTCTCTGATGACTGATCACTGTGATCTGCAGAACGAGTCACACACGTTCATGGCAGGTGATGGCAGAGTAGAAACCATCCTGCAGAGCGACAATGGACGTTCACTTTCCTCAGTGCAGGAGGCAGAACCCATTTTTCTGGTATGTTCATTAAGAATAATTGCAGTCATGTATTTGTGTCACAATGAATTGTTCATTGTGTGTTTCTGACTTTCTTTTGATTATGAGGCTGTTGACCAACGTGCAAACACAGCTGAATCTCATTCATTATTTATCTGCTGTTCATTGATCATGTGCACACAAACACACACTCACAAGGACACAATATTCCCAGGGAATATCAAATGACTCAGCTTGAACAAACTGAAGATTGCTCACCTGTACTTTTAGGAAATAACAGCCAGGTAATACAAGACACGCACATTTTATCACCGTTCTGCACAAGTGCAACCTTGCCAATCTTTTCTTGCTGGGAAACAGAGGAAAGGTAGGTGCTATCTATTAACTCAAGGTTACAAAATGTGTGTTTTTTTTTTTTTTTTTTTGGTTAATGGCTTCACTCTGAAAAAGAATGCAACTCCCCCACACCACACATCCGTTTGAACTGACATGAGTCACGGCGGGAAGAGGAGGTATGTGGGCAACATCGCTTTCCGAGAGCCAGCTAACAAAGTACCAGATCACCCAATCAAATCTTTTCCTGGTTACAACAAAAGGACACGCTGCATTTAATTACTTAAGAAGTGAGGTGATGCATCCGTATATTTTATCTAATCCCATTTCTGTGACTCAGACCAACTCACGGCATCAGACATTAGTTAACCAGGATCACAACCTCTTAACCACACTGATGGCGTTTGATTTAGAGGATGATTACATGTTTTTATGAACCGATTCATTTAACCTTGAGGGCTGTGGTCTTTAACTTTTTAACACCTTTCATTTCCTCTAGATTTTTATTTTTCGTAGCTTTTTTATTGTGTTCCTACTTTTATTGCTCTTTCGTAAAAGCAAAATTAGGTGGATGTTTATGACTTGGACCATAACTGATGGTCAGGGTTAAAAAGGGTGGGTTTAATTTGACAGTAGCAATTCTTTATTTAAGGGCGGACGTTTTTTCTCACTTTGACAGGGTCAGTTCTTAGTTTCTGGGTATATTTCATTCCCTTCTGGGTATTTGTAGATTTAAAACACTACCTACAGAAATAAAGTCTCCAAAAAGATGAAATGTCTTCAATTTTGAAAGAACTAAAAGTCAGCTAGATCATAGTAAAAACCTCCATCTTGTCATTTTATTAGCAGGTCAAACTATGTTGCCTTTATTTTATTTAAAAAAATAGTAAGTCTAAGTTGTTGGTGTTCAAAGGAATTTAAAAAATAGTGTGGAAGCTAGAGTTAAATTTATTTTCAATGAAACTTTAAGGAATGTTAATGATTCTTTGACAGTAAAAGTCACTCTTCAGGTTGCATTGTAATTATATGTGAGTTTTAATTAAAAAAAACATGATCCTTTATCAAATTACAATCAGGAAGGGGAAAAAAATCTTCTAAAGTCCTAAGATTTTCCTTTTAGGAAGGAGTTTTTTGCTAACAGAGACAGGGAGTATGGTTTGATTCCGACTGGTCAACAGTACCACCCGCTGGCTGGGCACACCATGGTTTACACTTGAGTTTTGGCTCATGTTACCAAACCCAGCTGGTACAGGTGTGGTATGTGGACAACGGGTAGAAAAGCATTTAATTCAGAAACAACATAAGATCTTCTTTGGAAAAACAACAACGCATGGATAAGAAAAGGAAAACAAAGTAAGGAAGCAAACAAAGCAGGATGTGCAATAGGAAGTCTGACAATAATCATCCAACTGAGAAAACAAATCAAGGAAGAATAAAGGGAAGTGATTAATAAACAAGTAACAGCTGTGCTGATTAAACATTTAAACCAGGTGTGACAAAACAAAGAGCAAAACAACAAAGAAATAAACGGAATGAAAGAAATGAATTTACAAAAAGCTCATCGGAAGAACTAACAATAAGACGCAGAACACAATTCTTGTTTATGAGACAGGATTGTGAAAAGAGGACACTGAACGGTTTGGTTTTTGTCATTTATCTCTTTTCAAACTCCACAACTTGAACCCAAGGAATTAAATCCTTTGACCTCACTCTATGTTTGGCAGTCTATCCAATCAAATCAGAGCGGGCGGGGTGAAGTGGTCAAGCACAGCCCTCTATGCGGGGTGAGATCAGGGGTAAAGATTGTAATTAAGCGAAAAAATTAGGAGAATATGTCTGCCTCTCTTTAAGTGCTTCAGCTTTTCCACAGCAAACCAATCATTTTTACGTTTCACTAAAACAAACCGACCATGTCTCATTTAAACTGTATTTTCCAATAATCAATTGATTTCATTTTGAAAAGAGTTCATAATGTTGTAGGCCTACCTCAGACAGATTGATCAGGTTGGATTTAAATCAATTTAATCGACTGAGTCAAATAATGGTTACACTCCTATTTCCCCTGCCTTTGAGCCAGTCAGGAAAAAGCTGCCATCTAATCTTTCCAGAACTGCAAAAAGGACACCCTCCCTCATATCTTTAGGTAACAGAGCTGTTTGCCGACAACAGTCAATTGCCCGTCAAGCTGATCCTGGTTGACACTAGTAAAGAGGCGGGCTGCATGCAGGACAGGTCAGCTGTCAATCACAGGACTGGAGAGTCCCATTTTGACCTTTGGCAATGTTGACTCAGCAATCATCCACCCACCAGCACGTAGGATCAAAACCCAGAAAAAACGGAGCGCTCCATGACCATCATGCTTGTGTCATTTCATTTTGCTGAATCAAACGTCATCCAGCTGTTCATCTATTCTAAAACACCTGGAACTCGCTTTCATTATCTAACCTAAATGTGTATCCATGCTCCATCCAGTCCTTTTTCCAGGTGCTGATCATCTGCAGTGACAAACAGCAGCTGAGAGTTAGCAGATGAGGATTTCGGAGCAGGTTCTTGTTGAGCAGAGGTGAAGCCCTGGGCTTCTGGTCACTTCCATATTATCTGAGCAGCCTGCCAAGCAGAAGAAACATGAGCCTACCTCAGGCTGACTCACGCTTCTCACAGTCTTCCCACCCTTATCTGTGTGGACACATAAAAATGCACCTCAGGTCAGGAGCATGAACACAGGTTCTGATGCAAACGCAGCACGAGGACCAGTATTTTTCATCAGCACGCCCGTCACGAAACAGCTTCCTATTTGTGAGGTAAGGGGAGTTTTTCCTCACCGAGCTCTTGATTCGGATCCTCCAACTACATACCTGTCCGACTGGCTGGTTATCAGACCCAGAACACCTCTCCTGACATGCCTTTCATCCTCCCCTTTTCTTTCATGTCTCTCAGTCACCTGAAGCAGGTACAGAGAGTTACACCTTTGTTGTGATGATCAGCTGTCTTGCTGCGTAAATGCTCTCCTGCAGAAATAAAAGACAGGAAGAAATTAATCTTCTAAACATCATGCACCAGCTTGTGCACACAATAAAACAAAATAAGTTCTCAATGGGATCTAAAGCTGATCCAGTCCAAACAAAGTCTCAAAATGCTGCATAATCAATAAAAAAACACTCATCTGAAGTATTCAGAGATTTAATTTTTCAAATACAAATATTTGTTTTATTCGCTGTTTTGCTGTTTTTGGATCCACATCAACAAAACGTTCAGAACTGCCTCAAGGACTTAAGAAAGCAAAGACTATTATGCAATTGTTTGAAAATATTTGAGAACTTGGCAAGCAGGGGGCATAAGACTACTCGAGCACTTGATTATCGACAGAAGATTCATAACACACCAAGAACTACAAGAAAACCATGGAATAAATAAATTCTTGGAATATCAGCAACTTAAATCTGTAATTACTAAAACATTTAAATCCAGTGACAATGACTTAAAATTACCAGAACTAGTTACCTCTATGATTAATTTTTCATTGAATAAAACTCTCTCCAAAATATACAAACTCTTATGCAACTTAGATAACGAAGTCTCAATTCCAACAACAAAATGGGATGCAGACTTAGGCAGAAGTACAGACACAAGCTTCTGGTCAGAAATTTGTCTAAATACCTTTAAATTAACCAAAAGTCCAAACCTACAACTAATACAATTTAAAACTCTTCACAGAATTTACTATACTGGACAGAGGATGTTCAAGATGGGTCTCAAAAACTCAGACATTTGTGAGCATTGTGATAGTAATTTACCTGACAATTACATGCATGCTCTGTGGTTCTGTACACCTGTCCAGGCTCTCTGGCAACAGGTATGTGCTGATTTATCAGTCTGGCTTAAGGTTTCAATCACAGCCTCACCTTCACTTTGTGTGCTGGGTGACATGAGTGCCATCGACACAGAGGGAAGTTTAGCATCTATAATCTTCATAACTCTTTGTATAGCAAAAAAGACAATTTTATTAAACTGGAAAAACAAGAAAAATATTAGTGTAAGTCATTACATGAATCTGCTATTGGATCATATCAGCTTGGAAAAAATGTCAACTAAGAGTTCAAATAACCTGGAAGGAATTCGGGCTCTCTGGTCTCCCATAGCTAACTCCATAACTTAGGGGGCGGGATTCCTGGGTGTCGCTGCGCCTTGACTGTCTGCCGGGGTCGGGGTCTACCTGGTGCCTGGTGGGGGCAGGGGGGCGCTGTTGGTCGGGGGGTCTGGTCCGGCGCCTGGGTGGGGCAAGCGCGGGGGCCGCATGGTCTCCCGGGCCTGGGCGTGGGGGGGTGTGGATGGTGCATTGGGTGGGGGTCTGGCTTGGCTGGGGGGGTGGTCTTTTTGCGTGTGCTGGGGGGGCTTGCGCGGGGCCCTGGCCCTGGGGGGTCTGCCTGCGCTGGATGGGCGGCCCGGCTGCACCTGGGGGCTGGCGTCACTCCTTCTCTGGCCCTGGGACGGGGTGGGGCAACCCTCTTGGGGCCTGCGATTGCTCCAGGTAAAGCCTACCATTGCGGGGTCTGGGGGGAGCGGGCCAGGGGAGGGGATGTCTGTGGGCAAGAGGGGGGGTCCACTACCAGTACGGGACCCTAGGGGCTTCCTCGGGCCCGCTGGTACCTGACCAGGTAGCTACAGGGGCGGTGCTTGGGGGGGAGGGGCTGGGGCTTGCCCTGGGGGCTGGCCCCCTCTGGGCTCCTCTCTCTTTGTGTGGGGTGGGGGGTGTGGGGCCTGGGGGGTTGGCTTTCGGGCGGTGGGGCCTCTGCCCTGGGGAGACTTGGGCCCAATGCTGGGGGGGGGCGGGGGGACGGTTGTTTCATCATCGGGGGTCAGTTTGGTAGCTGTCCCCGACCTTCCCTCCTTCCTCATACAACCACTTATTAGGTTGGAAGGAGGGGCGTGCTTGCGGAATACCTCGAGGGGCCGAGCCACTTGGCAGTGGTCCACCCCTCCCATGGTCTCCGCACAGTTTCTCCCCCTTCTCTTGGTTTTAAATGCACCTTAGACACATAGGATCCTTGGTGGGGGGTGCTAGGACATCACTGCCAGCAAGCAGGAGATGTCCTCTCAGTGCTCTACCCTCCAATTTTAACTGCACCGTAGACATTTAGGGCTCCTTGGTGAGAGGGTGATTGGACCTCCCTGTAAGCAATCAGGAGATGTCCTCAGTGCCGTGCTCGCCAATTTTAACTGCACCCTTTATTACACACACCCATCAATCACAAGAAACACACCTCAACACACACACAAATACATTACACAAGGAAGGTAGGACTACTGATCTTCTGTCCCTTACCCCATCCCTGGTGGAGGGAACAGGGCCTTCAGCGGCGGTGGCCTTGTCTCCTGGGGGTCGGCCTCCTGGGCCCGGCGGCCCCCTCCCCGCACAGGGAGAGGGATCCCTTTGTCCTCTGGCAAGTCCATGAGCGGGGGATCATATTCCATCTGAGCCTGGAGGGTGTCTGTGTCCTTGTGGTGCGGGTTCTGGCCCTTACCCTCGGGTGCCGAGCCCCTTCTGGGTCACAACATTAGGAGAGCCTGGTCAGGCAATGTACACCTTCGGGGACCCCCACTGCTCTTGGTCATCCCTTTTCTAGATGGGGGTAGCTGACCCCCATCGTGCTCTCTTCTGGATCTCCGCAGCTGCCTGGAGCTTTGGAGCGGGTCTCCCGTGGGGGGCCCGGGCTCGTACCCGGGGCTGGGGTGGGGGGATGCCCAGAACTCCTGGGTGGTGGTGGGCGGCTTGTCTGGGGTGGTGGGGCTCTCGGGGGTGGGGCCCCGCACTGGGCCACCTGGCGCAGTGGGAGGGCTGCTCTCCTGACTGGGCTGGGCCTTGCGCTCTGCGCTTCCGTACCTCACTGCACTCGGGTGTTGGGGGCCCGTGTGGCTGTCCTGCGGGCCCTGGTCTGGGTGCTTGGCTGGGCTGCCTGGCGGGTGGATCTCCTCCATTGACCCCACAGTATGGGTGCGGGGGCGGGCCCTGGTCGGCGCGGGTGTCTTGGTGTGGGGATGGCTGGGGGTTCTCCCTCCTTTTTTTGCATTCCATCATCCACTTCAGCTTAACATAACATTCACCTGAGCACAGGCGTCGACTCACCTTTGCACCTTCAAATAGTGTGCATGACGGAATGTAATGCTTTACATGTGTTGGTTGGTATGCACAAGTGTGCGTGTGAACTGGATGTGGACAAGTTTGTGAACACTCTCGGAGCCGGCAGGTATGTAACAGCTGAGTGTGTGGACAGGCCGTGCCCATTTTAGACCAACATTCACTATTGCAATGGGTATAAGCTCCAGCATTTTGTTGCCTGTAGATTAACAACTCTACCTTCCCTTCCCTGTAGCCATTCTCTAACTTCTATAATGCACCATCTCCCTTTCCCCCCCTCCACCCCCCAACTCTCTCCTTTTTCCCCTTTCCTTTTCCGTCCGGTCCAACAAAAAAGACACAAATAAAAAATATATATATATTAATAAAGTTTGGTTTAAATTACAAAAGGGGCTTATACCAACATACATTTTGTGTTCGCTATGATTTATAACCCCTGATTGTAAGAGTAAAATCTGTCTAATACAAGAGGTTCTCAGCTCATATCTGTTTGCTCAGCTGTTGGACAGGACAAGTTAAAAAAAAAAAAAAAAAAAAAAAAAAAAAAAAAAAAAAAAAAAAAAAAGAAAATATTTGAGAAATTTTGTAGAATAAAATTCTAAGCTACAAAGTAAAATTTCCACCCTAAAAAATTGAATATCTTGAACATTTTTAAAATTTCTTGTCAGTAAATGTAAAATGTGAAATTTAATCACCAGAAAGATTAACATTAATGTAGCCTTCATGCCTTGTATTTTAATTGACTATGGTTTAAAGGTAATTTAAACTTAAAATTCAGTGTCTGAGGAAATATGAATTTTGGGTCATGGATCTTTACACAATAAGAATATTGTGCAAAGATCTTTGACTGTACATGAGAACTGGACTGATTGACTCTGCCCCCTCCAAATGGGAAGTACCCACCGGCTCCAAGAAGTCAAAGACCAGTTGTTGTCAGGATGACCATTCTTGTTTAACTACCTTTTTTTAACAGGTTATTGCTAATTTTAATTTCTTTACATTTTTTTTTTTTGTGCGTTATTCAAGTAACAAACTGGCCAATCAGAGGCCTCAATAAAAGCATGTGGTCCTGCGTCGAATGTACAAAACGTTTGACAGATTTAAGCCCACTTTCAAGTGGTAGGGGTGTGGAAGCTCACTAGTGATTGGCAAGAGTGGTTGCCATGGAAATGTTGACTCAGATCGATTTGGACCAATCAGAAAAATAACTGGATTGTCTACCTGATTCTCTTGGTATAATAAAGTTAATGTAATTCCAGATAGGTTCCAGAGTCTGGAGGAAGAGGCTCAGAATCCACATTGTTTGTAGTCTGTAGTTTCCAGTCAGTGTTGGTTTAGAGTACCATGTCATCTGATGGTGTTGGTCCACTGGGTTTGCTGAAGTCCACAGTCATTGCAGCCAATTTCTACCAAGAAATTCTAGAGCTCTCCATGCTGCCCTCTACTGACGAACTGTATGATGTAATTTTCCGGTGGGAGCTGGCATCTTCCCACAAAAGTACCAAAAGCTGGTTCAGCACCTGTGACGTTACTATGCCTGATTGGCCAGCAAACTCACCTGACCTGAACCTGATAGAAAATCTATGAGCTGCTGTCAAGAGGAAGATGAGAAACACCAGACCCAACAACACAGAGGACCTGAGGGTAGCTATCAAAGGGTTTCCATTACGCTTGCGCAGTGCCGCAGTCACAAATGCATGATGTATTGATGCAGTGATTCATGCAAAAAAGAGGACCAACCAAGAATTAAGTGCAAAGATGTGCCTAATGTTAAGAAGCCTGACATTTGTGCTGAAAAACCTCCTTTTTTCACGCAATATTCTAATTTTCTGAGATAATCCGATGTTGGTTAAATTCACTTTATCAAATTTATGTGTAATGATTCTACTGTTACACCATCACTTTATGAACTGATAAAAATATTAAACGTTTCCGCAATAATCTTATTGTTTAAGTTGTACCTGTGTGTCTCCCTCTTCCATGTCATCGTTCATTTTAAGGATTTTTAATCATAGCCATTATTATATTTGCACCATTATTTTTTCTTTACAAAAACTCCAATCAATCCATTTAGATCTCTATTAACAACAGCTTTGTATTTGTGACGTTAGACTTTCTTGTACGAGTTTTTTTTTGGTGTTAGTATTAGTAGGATTTGATCAAAGTCAACAACTGATTTTTAAAAAAAACATTTTAGTGCCTTTAAAGGCCCACTTTAATAAAAAAAAATTTTTTTAAGTTGTTCTTTTAGCGTTATTCTCATGGTAGAGGACGTATAAGAAGAAAATTAGGGGCTGTAAGCTAGCAAGAGTGTAAACAAAGGAATGATGGGAAGGCTTATTCCGTGCCAACAGCCCCGCCCACAACTCAGAGGTGAATTTCTGATGCAGCTTTGCAGAAACAATGTCCTAGAAAAAGACAAAGGTTTTTGATTTTTGATCAAAAACGGCATCATCGTAATTTAATTCTACTGGGAATGTTTTGAAAATAGATCAAAAGATGAGTGCACGGGACTTTGAGGTAGAACTTCGGTAGAACCGAGTGTGTTACTGTATTACCAACTAGAAGACTGATCCATAGATGCTATTTTTGAAACTTACAAAACAGTTTACATTTGGGGTCTCAAACTTGGATTTGTACCCAAATTAGAAGTATTTTGGTTCAATTTTTCAAGTCTCAAAATATTATTATAGTTTGGTGTTTCATTCCTGAACTGAAATGACTTTACTTTATCACCACTGTGGATGCAGCACAAACTAAAGGGAAGATATTGCAGTTTGAAGGAGCTCCATCGGCTTCCTGGGCTGTCTCTAACTCCCTCAGGACTCCATGTCTCCTCTCTTCTGGGTCCACATTCTTCAAATGACTGCGTGTGCGTCTCTCCCAGAGAATTAGTTCCCCTGCTTTTGAACCAGGCAGGACTGTTAGCAAAAGGGTTTTAATTGATTTTCAAGTTGTAGCTGTTGGAAATGCCTCTCACCATTAAAAACATGCTTCAGAAACCAAGAAACAGAAACCAAAACAGCCCATTACCACATCAAAGGGCCAGCCACACAGCTAATTTCACATTTTGTAAAGTTGCTTTTCTGCTGGCTTTGGGTCACGCACCACCCAGCTGTCACTGTATTATACTGTTAAGGCAAAAATAGAAATCAAAGGAGCAAACCAAAATAAATCTTTTTCAACAAAAAGGCAAGACAAATTCAAATGTATTCATTCATTATTCTATTTTGATTCTGTTCTTCTGGCTGGCGTTTATTTGAGCGAGATGATTTTCAGAGTGAAGGCTCAGTCTTTGCAGCTCTCATATCAGTTTCCAACTCAGCATGAGCCTCATCTCTGACAGGAAGCAGCTTTCCAGCAGAAATCCCAATTACTGCACACTGCATCATGATGCCTAATGGGCCTGCTGTGGCAGAGAGATGCACAGGATGAAAGGCTTGCTGGTTCGCTGATGGTAAAATCGGAATTGCCGCGTTCAGCCTGTTTAAATAGCAGAGCAGTTTTACAGCATCTCACACTGACATTAAGGAAGTTTAGTTGTTGTTGGGCATTTTGTTAAAGACAAATATACACTGACCTACAGATAAAATCTACTGTCATGGATCATAAACACGGGCTGTCGTTCTCGCGGGTTTGATGCCTGATGAAGTGTGGGTTGCTTCCACTGCTTGCTTATTTTTCACCTGTTATTTTTCAGGAGAGCATCTGAATATCTCTGTTGTAAACTGAATATCTAAAGAAAAATGTTTCTTTCATCTGTACTTAAACTCCCTGGTTAAGGAAAAATATATGTTTCTCTTGAAAATGTTTTGCAGAATCAATGTTAAAGGAGGACTTTTATTGAGTACCATGAGATATTTTCTTCAGTATGGGCCTCTTTGGAGCTTTTAATGAGCCCCTCGTTGTTGAATGTCGATATGTACAATTTGGTGGATAAGTATAATGAAATTCTTGAGCTATCTGCTCAAAATTCAAATTACCTGCTTGGTGACAGTGAAAAATGTGGTTATTGTTGCAGAAGCTTTTTTTTGTGTGCTTCTCTCCTTTTAACATGAAGTTAAAATCCTTTTTAAAGAGTTTGAAGACTTTATTTTTGTTGGTAAAAACAATAAATAAACACAAAACAAAGCTCTTTTAGGCTTTGCAACTTGAACCTCTTCCCTGTAAGCTACATTGAAAGTAACATAAAAAACTTTTTTTTTGTCTCTGAAAATAGAATACAATTTCAGGGAAATGCCTGATGGCTGGGTCTTTGTAAGTGGGGTCAAAATGGGTTTTAAAGAACCTGTAGGTAATACCGTTAGAAGCTTGTGCGAGCTCTGAGATCTGGGATGCAAACTTACTGCTGTTACATAGCCACCAGTTACTCAGTCCAAGAGATCCTTAGCATCAATCCCTGACATTTTTTCAATGAAGCCTGGAGACTAAAGTGCAAATGTGCTGTGCTCTGGGTTTCTGCTTATGCCGCAGAACCTTGTGGCTGAGCAGTGTCCACAATCCTGAACCCGTTGTGAGGGGAGCCATCAGGCTGAGGAGAGGGATGTAAAAAATCAAACATCTCAGACAGTTGACAGGCTAAGCAGGAAGCCTGGCAGGACATGAGGTTGCAGAAGCAGAAACTCTCAAACCATTTCCCTACCTCTGTTAAATCGTTTTTTTCTGCCCCAGTACCCCTGATCAATGCAAGGCAGCACACATTCATGGAGGAAATGTAAAAGGTGTTGTTGAGAGACAAGATATATGCAAAAAAAAGTAATGAAAGTTTAAAAGAAAGATTGGGGCAATTAAAACAACGTGAAAAAAGGAAAAATCATCTAAATCTTTTCTTTTGGGAGGTTCTTGGTGAAAAATTTAGGAATAAATATATTCAAAAAACAAAAACAGACTAAAATATGTTGTGAATCATAAACTACTTTCTAAAGTCCCGTCTCATTGTTGGGAATCTCAAAGTAATTTATGAACATATTCAAGGGAAATATATCTTCAATAAGACATTTATGATTTTTTTTCTCTTCGTTTCCCCTGGTGTCCCCTCAAGCTCCTTCAGGTGTACATTTCCCCAAATTCCAAACGTACTGCTAAATATTCTGCTATATTCTTTGGCTATTCTGACAATTCTGCAACATTTTGACATTTCACCGAAACACATTAAGATTCTAGGGCTGCACGGTGGCGCAGTGCAGCGCTCCTGCCTCACAGCAAGAAGGTTCCCGGTTCAAGTCCTGGCTGGGGGACCTTTCTGTGTGGAGTTTGCATGTTCTCCCCGTGCATGCGTGGGTTTTCTCCGGGTACTCCGGCTTCCTCCCACCGTCCAAAAACATGCTTCATAGGTTAATTGGTTACTCTAAATTATCCCTAGATGTGAATGTGAGTGTGCATGGATGTGTGATGTGTGACAGACTGGCGACCAGTCCAGGAGTGTACCCTGCCTTCGCCCATGAGTAGCCGGGTTAGGCTCCGGCAACCCCGTGACCCCGAAAGGGATAAAGCGGATTGGAAAATGAATGAATGAACATTAAGATTCTGAGCTCATTCTTTCAAAAATAATTTTAATAAACCACTTATTGAACTATAAAGTGACTGAGAAAACCACTCATTTACATAAACCTGGTTATAAAAAAAGTATATTTACAATTAGTGGATCTGATTGTTCTTTACAAGACTTTAGTTTTTGACCTTTTCATCAATATTAATATCGAACTAATTGATAGTGCATCACTGAAGATTTCTGTTAAGGCTTTATGAATTATTACATTTTAAAATCATCACTAATAGCTGCATGTTAAGTTTATTCAAGATGTCGAATTATTCACGAATCAAAAGGTGCTTTTAGTGAACGCGTCTGCTTTAAATGTAATTATTGGGACAAGCTTGAGAAGACTCAGACTCATTCTGGAGGCATTTGCCAGTTTCTTTTTTACTCTAAAGCTGACTCAGTTTCACACTGGAGAACATGACTCATTTATGTGGACCGGACCATGAATCCCCCTGAAAGGTCCTGTGGTTGTATGTCGGTCCTGCCACAAGAAGAAGGAGAATGTTTGAAGGAGAATGAAAGACACAGACACCTCCACTTTCACTTTGGATATTTATGACTAAAATGCATCAACACCATGAAACTGATAACTGAAAAGAAATGCCATCCATGTTTTTTCCTCTTGTGAAGAGAACTTGGTTGCCATGGTAGCCATATGGTCAATTAAAAAGGGAGAAGTTCTGGTCCAGTTCTCTAGCTCAGCAGCTGACGTGCAGAAAGTATCAATACAGTTTTCATTAGATTAGACATAAAAACAAGTACTTTTTAAACAATAGCAAACAACGAGGAACATGTGTTCGGTCTCACATGGGAGTTAATATTTTCCGTATTTGTCAGCAGTTGTTCAAGTATACAAATATTAGAGTTGCAGAATTGCCAACCCCCTAGTGGAAGTGTGGTATTTGTCAGCTAATTAGCAGCATGAGTTAGTGCTGCAGCAGTTGGGATGGCGCCTCACACGCCGTGTGTGGCTGATGGGCGCAGCAGAGCATCCCTCCTGGTAACTTGGGAGGAGAAGGAGGGGGGGGGGGGGCAGCATTTTAACCACCGTTAATGAAGACATCAGATGTCTTAGTCACAGGCGTGGCGCCCGTCATAACTGGCATTGTGACAGGAATAAATTACTCAGACATGAGCCATGGAATTGACAGATGCACCACACGCACCAGCGTGGAGGACAACGCCGCACGTTTATCCCTCCCCCAGTTGGGATGGAGGAGTCTTGATGGTTCTGAACAGCTAGTCAAATGTACTGAACTGAACTTGGTAAAGCAGCAAATAGACCCCGACCGGCTGTGTTTGTTTGACAGATCAGTCTGACTTCTGCTTCAAACTCAGTTTCACTCAAGAAGCGGCGAGTTCAGAAATGGGTAAAAAAGACATTTAGAATCACAAAAAGTAGAAAACAACTTCAGCTTTTGTGAATTTAAAGATTTGAGTGCTTTTGTTTCTGTTTTCTAAAAAAAAAAAAAAAAACCTTAAAAATGGGAGACATTTGAAAGTTCAAGTGTTTAAGCTTGAATGAAATAATCAGAAAAGGACAAAAAATATCGATGGATAGAATAGTTTGAATAATGGAAAAATAAATGGAATTTCTGTACATCAGGAGATCCATTTTTGAACAGCTAAACTGCCATAAAAATATATATTTCTAATCATCTTTCATTAATAGTATCTCGATAAGAAGAAATCTCAGAGGAATAAAGCAAAATGTACATTTTGGAATGTGGTCAGGTGGATCAAATGCATGATTTACAGACTCCAAAGGTGGCCATGGAACTAATGATGCAAGGGCAGAAGAGGTGGAGAATGGGGTGGAGTGGGGAGGGCTTAGATAAAGGCCTGGAAAGTGGAGACACAAACATGGAGGAATCTAAAGAAAGGGAGACAGATTGGCTGGAAAATGTGAGCCAAACACCTATTGAACCAAATGATGCTTCATGAGTCACATAAAGAGGTGGTTAAAGCTTAAAAACCACACATCGTGTCCTGGTTAACTTTCATTCAAACAAAATGGTTTGGGCTTTGAGGAAAACTTGTTCAGCTCATCAGCTGCTGGTTTGGTCCCCGCTCTTCAACTCCTGAGTTCGCTGCATTTGCTGTGCTGATCTGAGATACCAGCGGATGGATGTTTGGAGGCAGCTGACATTTCTGCTCTCAGAGGCCTCTTGTCAGCGACAGCTCTGGCAGGATTAAAACCAGATAAAAATCAAACCGAACACAAACAGCAATGAAGTGGTTTAACCGAGGTTTTCCTATTATCCCACCTGGGAGAGTTTTCATTCATATCTTCAAAAAGTTTTGCAGTAGCTGACATTTCTTTGGGTTACTTGTGTCTTTTCTGCTGCGCTTGATTCTGATCACAAAATAACTCAGTGTCTGTGTCACTCCATCTTAGCAGCTGTCAGCGCTCCATCTCTGTATCGAGCGTGTGATAGTGTCTGCGGGATTCTAGTATGAATTACCAACAAAGATGCGTTTAAAAGTTTGCATCACAGAAAGGCAGAACACTCACTAGCAGGATGGAAATGCTTTTGACGTGTTGCTAAATGACGGAATCTCTGGAGGAAAAGAAAGAACTGTTCATTTATTCACTTGAAAGCACAAAAAATAATTAAAGAGAAGCATTGAATGGCCGACAAGCGCTAACCCCTATTTAGACCCACCCACTGTAAATGAGTGTCCCCTCACTCTCTCCCCTTCTGTCCCTGCCATCCTGGTCAGAGCTGCATATAACAAATTCATTCAAACAAAAAAAATGGCAGCTTTTCTGTTGGTTTTATTCCCATAGCAACCATTAAATGTTTTGGTCTCCTGATGGTGACAAACAGGTCTATGTCATTTTTAGAAGAATCTGCAAAAGTACATTTTTTAGTTTCCTTGGCAACTGAGGTTTTTGTTAACCACACCCACTTTCCTAATATATTCATAATCATATGTGATTTTTTTCATACAGCTTGATCAAAGAAGTCATGTATTACATTTTCACTATTCAATATTCTGGTAAAAAATATTCAAGTAATTGTGGAACGCCACTTTTGCAAGCTCTCCACGCTAACTTTGTTCAAAATCTACAAACTTTAAAATAAAAAAATGTTCCCAAGTAGCTTCCCAGTGATGCTCGAGGAATAAGGAGGCGATGGATTGAAATTCCTAGGAGGAGTTTAAATTTTTTGATGGAACTAAAAATGTTTTTTTTTTATAATTCAAGATTGTGGTCTCTTTTCAAGGTCAAAGGTCAATGAAATTCCCCAACTACCCCACCATGGCCGTTAAGTTGTAACTCCTGTGGCCATCCCATAATAATTCAAAACTTCCTTTGACACGTGTGTTTGGCTTCATTCGTGGATTCTGGTTATTTTTTGAGCCCCATTCATTTTTTGATGTCATCATTTGTGTGTGTGTGGGTGGTATGCCCAAAGTTTTTTTACACCGGGTACTAAACGTGTGCAGATTTTGGCAAGTTTTCTGAGGATGTTGGTGTAAAATTTTCACTGGAAGTCGTATTAAGAGAACTTTTTTACAGTCCAGGGCTGCGCTGCAGGATAGAATTAAAGACTGAAATAAAAAAGAGTCAATGCTATTTTGGAGAACAAATCAGTAAGAAACAGTTGTTTTTGAGGTTTTCCATTACAATTCAAGACAATAAATATGAGACAAATGTTAATGTCACTATTAATTTAATTTAAAAAGATGACTAAAAAGCATATTTGGAAAATTCTTAGTATGTTCTTGCAATTTTGTTGAGTTTGAGAGAATAAATAGTAGAAAAGTGCTGAAAAATTGGAAAAGAAAATAACATGGAAGCACCGCGGAGGTTGATAAACTTACATTTGTGCGAAAGGTACCTTGACGGGTGAAAAGCAAAATGGTTTTATTTTTGTCTAAATGTTGTGTTTAAAAAAACAGCTCAGCTTGTGCACACTGTCAAACATGGTAGGGGAGGGGTAATGATTTGGGCTTTTCTTGCAGCTACAGCACCTGAGCATCTTCAAAATCGCTCAATTGTCTAAAAATGTCTGTTCTCACCATTTTTCTAGGACAAAGACCAACATTTGTCTGAAATCAGGGCATAAATGTGCAGCACAGCTGCTAACCAAGTTGGAAACGAAAACCTCAACTCCTGGGTTGCAAAATTGTGTTCAACTTCCTGTTTCTGTTAATTTTTACATGACCTGAGACACACTGCTGAGATCTTTGTTAAAGCAAAACCTGACATGCCTGATGAAGTGTGGGTTGCTTCCACTGCTTGCTTATTTTTCACCTGTTATTTTGCAGGAGGGCATCTGAATATCTCTGTTGTAAACTGAATATCTAAAGAAAAATGTTTCTTTCATCTGTACTTAAACTCCCTGGTTAAAGCAAAACCTGACATGACTGTGGGAGTAAGACTAATCACTTGAGAATCTCTGCAGCAGATCTCCTTTTGGAAGCACTAGCTCCCTCTTGTGTTGACTGAGAATAAGTCTGAGGAACAAGAAAAGGTCATCTAGCTTTTTGATATTCAATTCAATTCAATTCCATTTTATTTATATAGCCCAATATTCACAGCCACAGCCATCTCATTGGACTGATATCAGAATATTGCATGAAACAACAAAGAAATCAATCATGTAAAAGTAAACAATATATATGACATAGTTGGTGCTCTCTCCTTTTCAGAATATCAAAATATGAAATAAAGCCACAGGGGAGGGGGAGGAGGTTGAGCGTCCAAGCAAAGACATTCTGTCAGCTGATGTGAGAAGAGGAAGTTGACAGGTTTCATTATTGCTCCTGTCAGAAGACACAAACCCCTCCATCAGGACCTACTTTCATCACATAAATGTGTGTTCTTGTTTCATTCTGACCTTTTCCAGTTTAATTAAAGTCCCACTCTGATCATCTTTTGATCTATTTTAAACGCGTTCTCAGTGGTATTTTAATGATTATGCCGTTTTTAGCCCAAATATTTTAAAAAATGATCGTTTTCCAGGACAATTTCTGCAGAGCAGCAGGAGTTCATCAGAAATTCACCTCTGAGTTGTGGGCAGGACAAGCCTGCGCTCATTTCCCATCATGCTTTGCTTACACTCTTAATTTTCTTTATGTCCTCTTACAGCTGCATGTTAAAAACACCAAGGTTCAAATCCCAGGTGGGTCTTGTCTGTGTGGAGTTTGGACGTCCTCCTCGTGCATGTCTGGGTTTTCTCCGGGCACAGTCCAAAAACATGTCTTATAGGCTAACTGGGGATTCTAATTTGGCTCTAGGAGTGCACGTGACCTGTTCAGGGTGTACCCCACCTTTGCCCAACAGTAGCTGAGTTGGGTTCTGGCAAAAATGTTTATGCAGATGCAATTAAAGAAAAATCTCCACAAGGTGGCGCCGAAAGAGAAGCCAGAAACTTCTTTAAAGTACAAGTTAAAAAAACACACACATTGAGTTGGTCAACTGTGTCGCCCAACGTGTCAGACAGCCTGGGAGCCCTAAATATCCCAGGCATGCGCGAGAATGATAACATAATAGCAAACCGCAATAAAACCTGTTCCAACTTGTTTAAAACAATGAGAATTGAGTAACACCACACCAGTTTAAGCCAAGTAAAACATTGTTGTTTCACTTTTGATAGATTTTGTGATCATTGATTACATTGTTTTTTGTTTTTTTTTTTAACTTATCTTAAAAGTGCTTGTTTTATTGCTGTTTCAGGATTGGAACATGTAAAAACGGAATGCAAACATAGAAATGAATGAACATGTGTCATGCAGATCTGGTTTGGCAAGTAGGCGTTTCAGGTTGTGCTGTTCACCAATCCTAAAGCTGTACGGCTTTAACATTTCCAGTTCTGTCATGTTAGATGAGGGTCTTAAGCTGGTAAGAGATCAGATTTGGAGGGGAACTGCAGCAACTGAGATAAACGGCTCACAGAGTTCAGCGACAGACAGACACACAATGGGTTTTACAAAAATAAATAAATAAATAAATAAGGATTATAAATGTGGCCTAATAAATCTCACTTTTTTCTATGAAGTCCACAAGAAACGGCCTTATAACACTTACTAATTGAACGGGCAAAAAAAAAAGAAAGAATATTATAGATTTTTTGACACAGTTTGACCTATATTACTTTTCATAATTGTGCTGCTTTTACAAAATTCCCAAAATGGAACTTTTCTTAATAAACTCTATAAATATTGCCAAGAATCCAGTCCAACAGATGCTGATGGGAGGCTAAAATTAAGGAAAAACAGGCTTGCGGTGTCATGTGTTCAAGGCTGATTTGAGATTCCTTTTGTCTGTCAGAGACATGCAGTTGTGCATTAATGCACAAGCAGCAGATAAAAGCCTTTCTAAATGGTGAACTAATCTCATATACATTGAATGGGCCGACTCTCAGAGACACAAAGACAGGAAGCGACTTTATTTAATCTTTTCTTCTGTGGTTTCCATCAGCATGCCAAAGACAATCACACATTTCACAATGAGCATACAAAGCTGGGAATCAAACTACTGTTGAGGAAAAAAGTGAACTCTGGATCAAGAAAAAAGTGGAATCTGCTGTCTGCTTAAAGGGTCTGTTTATTCAAGAATAAATTCAGAAGATCTTCATTTTCAGAAACCGATCATCAATCGGAACCCAAATGCAGTTAACCCAGTCAGGTGAAAGAAGCCCCCGAATATCTGTTCGGTCCCACTTTATAGATCAGGGGGTGTACCTAAAGCATTGCACAACCACTCTAATTGCAATAGACACACATGTGATTCTGGCAAATTCTACTGGAGGAACCATTAGCCCCCACCAGCCGCTCCAGCAGCCTGTTAACTTTTTCCAGGAATCTTTGTTGTTAAAAGAAACTGCTTGGCGGACTGGTTACAAAATGTGTTTTTACTAAAAAGGTGAATGGAGAACATTCCACAGACAGTTTCCAGGACGAACCGGACACAAACGTTATCAATCATGGGTTAGCTCTGGTTTTAATTCCAGATGTTGTTTATCAGGCTCCCAAGATAAGGAAGGAGCAAATCTATTCCTAACTCTTCCAACCAAATCTGAGAGATCTGCTTTCAAATCTGAGCATCAGCTGCCTAGTTTTTGTAACATTATCCATTACACGCGTCTTTTTGCTGCACAACCATAAATAAAACAGAACAATGTCATAGCTAGAGAGAGAAATTCACATATTTTTAAACCAAAACAGTTTCAAACAATACAGATGTTTGCAAAAACACACAAATCTGATTTAAAAACAAAAGTAGAAATCATACTGGGACTGGAATACTCAGACAAATGCTGCTCAACTTTGGCCTTTTCTTTTCAAAGTGGCATGTCTCACACGAGCTGAGAACAGCAGATTTTCAAACCACAAAGAACAGAACCACAGAGCACTTCCTTTTCAATTTGCTGCCTTACATTGAAAACTGCCGACATCTCACCGCAGTTTTTTGCACTGTAAACGCATCAGCACCCACCTTGCAAGAAGCAAGTCCGCTCACATGATTCTACTGCAGTAGCTTCTCCCTGCACGCCGTTAGCTTTAGCATTAGATTCATTTATTGTCATTTCAAAGCTTAAAAACACATTTGCTTTTTATAAAAACTTTCTTTAACTGCAACTAAAATCTGTCAATTTACAGAAAAAATATTCACATTTTAACATAAAAATAAAAAAGATACTTTCAACAGCGGCTCAAAACAAACAGGCTGCATTTTTGTACATGATGAAACACTTGTGTATATTTCAGAGCATAACAGAGTGCAAATGCTTAATTTTTCTTCGTTTTTTTTTTCTGCAGTTTAGTCAGGGTCTAATCTTATTTGCTGACCCTGTTCAGCCCAGAGAGTTCTCTCTTTCTTTTTGGTACCTTGACCCTTATTCCTGCAAATCAATATGACCAAAATCACTATAATAACCAACAAGATAATGACAACAACGATGAGAGGCACCTGGAAATGTTCCAATCTGTTTCCAGCCTCTCCTTCTGAAAAAGCAAACACACATTTAGTTTTAGTTGAATAACTTGTTAATATGTTCAAAAGAAAATGGTTATCATATTAGAGAGTGTTTACCTGCACCAAAAACGGTGACATTAAGGTTGTCTGACTTTGTCACGTAAACTCTTCGCCACTTTTCGGGCAGAGATGGGAGCCACTCTTCCACTTCACAGAAGTACAGGCCGCTGTGTTCAGGTCGGGGCTTCAGCACCGTTAGGCTAAAACTGCTCTCTTCAGGGTGATCAAAAATAAGATCAACCTCCTTGAAGCTCCTTTGTACGGTTGAATTTCGATAAGCTGTGAATATGGCTTGGCGTCTGTCGCTGTTTTGCCAAAACCAAGTGACCTGGAACTGAGATTCGGGGCTGGATTGACGGGTGAGGACGCAGGGGATGGCAAAATTCTTGTCCCTGCTAACGTTCAGCATCTTCAACTGGCTCTTTTCAACTGTCAGATTCGTTTCTGCAAGAAAATGCACAGTTAGAAATGTTTTGTTTGTTACTAACTCAATTCAAGATGATGCAAAGAGAAATGTAGCTTTGGAGTGTGAAGGAAAAAAAAAAGAGGTAAAACACGAGCTGTTATACAAATAATGCACTCGTCCCAAAAAATAGAACTGATATAACTATTTCACAAAAAAGAGGAACTACATGCAATACTGACAGAATAAAGGAAGAAAAGCAGATATTACAAGTGAAAATGGAAGGGATTTGTTTGCTGATTGAAAGTGGTTGTGCAACAGATTTCATGACAGACACAACAGCTACATTTAGTCACTATAAATGGTGTAGTTTCAAATATTGCCCTTTTAGTGTTTTTTTAAAGATTAAAAGAAAAAAAGAACTTTCTATTTAACTGTTCAAAGCTTGAATTGTATTATTGTATTTCTTGTGTTGTGTTTTGAAAAGAATGCTACCAAATCCCTAATTGGTAGAGCCCGTAAACAGCCTTGAAAACTGGCAGGGCGATGAGTAAACGTGAGGGCTTCGAACGCGTTCAAATAGATTTTTTGTTGAAAGCACTCGCTTGAATCCGCGTTTCCGAGCCCGGTGTGAACGTAGTATTAAAGGAAGCTCAGGTGTGAGTTGCAGTTCCCTTGAGGGTTGAACATCCACCTCAAGGAACGTCATGAAAATGAAACGTACAATTGTTGTGCATGTGGTAAGTCGTACGGCACCCTTACACCACAATCTAGTCATTAGTATGGTGAGTGTACTGGCTCCTTATTGACTGTGTGTGAATGTCGCACGTACAGGGTGTGCAGGATACGCCATGCCGGTAGGATGCCTATAGCATGCGCACACAAACTATGCTCTGATTGTAAAATTTTCTGATTTCTAACAGTCAGGCTGCTCGCAAGAAGCACACAGTTATCATGTGAATAACGCTAACGAACACTTTGCACAGTGCGCAAGATTTGGGGGGATTTATAAAATGCAAAATCCATATGATACACCCATCTCACCTACTTCACCCTTATTTACCCTTGTGTGTTGCATAAGTGTTCACTATGAACTGTCACTCACAGCATGTTGTAAAAAAAAAAACAATATGCGTGAACAGTTTCACTCTATTGCTCTACGACCTTGGTATTTGGTGTGGGCCACCCACGTGCCCCATAGCCACTGCTTTGACAATTTTTCACCCCGTATCCACCCATGAGGACAGTTGATTTAGAGTTCAAAATTCAGAATCTGTACACGTCTGCAAAAGTTAACGTCACATGGCTGACACTCAGAAGGTTTAATGAAAGCTAATAAAATCTCCAGTGGGAGGTTTTTTGTGTGGTTAATTTTACAATAATGTAAAAAAAAAAGGGTCATAACTGACTTATGATCCAGATTTAACTTAGCTGGCCACTTTTGAGAGGAGATTGTAAAAAAAAAAAAGAAAAAAAAAAAGTTGTGCATATGAAATCAGTTTAAATGTGTTTTCTTACTTGGCTCAGAAATGGTGACATTGGTGGTCATAATCAACGTCGAGAGCGAAATCCAAAATCCTTGAGGATCTCTTAGCCACTCAGTCACGTTGCAAACATAGAAACCAGAGTCTGAGATTTTGGCTTGTCGAATGACCAGTTCAAAAGCATCTTCAGTGCTCGCCATGCTGATTCGCTGTCTGTGGTTAAGCTTGCCCACATTTCCATATGACACAAGAGCATTCCTGTCAGCACTGGCAATGTTTATATATCCTGTATCCCGTTGCAGACACCAAGTAGCAGAATAGGCATAAGGTAGAGAAGATCTCTTGAACAAACACTTCATGTGTAGATCAGTGTTGATCATTTGCTTAATGGTGGGATTCAGGTCTAATTCAAATTTGGTCTCTGAAAGACAAAATTGAGATAAGATTCTCTGACAAAACTTTAAAGAACACAAGCTTCATGCAAAAGTCCTAAAAATATGTTCTGAGTGTAGCAGATTACAGAAGCGTGTGTCGTACCTGGATTCCTTACTGCCACATCTAGCTCGTTCGATGTAGCTAACTTCTTGTGTGCGCCCTCCACAAAGGTGGACGCGCTGCACTGGTAGGCCCCTTTTTCAATTTGGCTGGCACTGGTGAGTTTCAGCTCATAGATGACTGAATCCTTCTGATTTCGTACGCTCACCTGATAGCTTTTCTGGTTTCCAGACCAGCTTATGTCCCCGTTGTAGTTCAACTTCACAATCTCATCCATAACAAGGCCTTCCCCCAGCTTTATCCAGGTCACACTTATTGGTATGAGCGGACCCTTCACCCTACACATTAACACCGCCTCATCTCCTATTGTCGGGCTGATGCTACGACTTGTCAGGGACACCTTTAACAATGATTCTGGGACACAACGACACAAGCAGAATTACACTTTAAAAATGTTGACAATGCAAAGCAGCCTTTCCATTGAAAATGACTTTTTCACAAGAGCTACATCTTTATATCCTTCACATCTTTCAGTTAACAAATAAAACACACAAAACTGAAAACTATCCTTTAGCAAATTTTAAGTATAAAAGTGGAGCTACTGTGATGGCCTAAATATAAAAGTATGTGTTCTAGTTTAGATTAGAATTTGTTGTTTGCAATAAACTTATGATAACCCTTCTTTTCACAAAAAGTAATACATTAAAACAACACACTTTTTTTAGCAACAAGGTAAAAACTGTCTAAAAGACTCAAAATGCCAGGTTTGAATGTTTGAAGCTGCTATGTCAAGGATATTTTGGTTTTGCTGCTTCAACTAAAAAGTGCCAAAAATATTTTTCTAAAAAAGAGTTTCTCTGTTAAAATGCATTTCCTGTTATACTTTAAAATACCAAATGAATATTATGCTTCTAGATTGCTTGCATTCACAGGTAAAAGAATTGGACTGCATCATATTCCCACAAAATGAGTTGAATTTTTCATGTGACCATGTATTGAGATGTGTATCGAATCATATGAGAGGAAAAGATACACACCCCTACATTATACTGGTGCACAGAGCCAGACAGCAGTATAAAAACAATCAAATTTGCTGTACGTCTACAATGACTACATTTGAACTAAAAGCAGCCCTTAAAAAGACGTTAGTTAGACGTCTAAAAAAATATGTTGTCTGGCATCCCGTTTTGCCCATTCAGGGGACCGACATTTGATGCAGAAAAGACGTTTACGAAGGCCACATTTGGACGACAATCAGCCCTTACAAAGACTGTATGTAGACGTCAATATTTGACATTAAACAGACGTAGAAAGAAAGACGTTGCCTAGCAACATAATACTCTACACCCTCAAGGGACTAACACTCGACGTAGAAGACGACATGAAAAAAACATCTTTACGATATAACTTTGCGCAGTGAGAAGTTAGTTGAATCTTTTATGTATCAGTTCATGGAACTGAATTAATTTAAAAGCACCGCCAAACTCGTGAAAATAATTTGAAAATATTTGTGAAACACAAACCATTGAGACATCTCTTACCAAGGGGTTTGACTGTGACAGCACAGTCTGAGGCATCAGTGTTAAAATCTTGGTTTGTTCGTTTTTCAATCACATGGCACTTGTACAGGCCTGTGTCCGTCAGCTTGACTTGATCCAGCTCAAACTGAAAGCTGTCACTTGATGGACGCGTTGCTCGCACTTTGCGGTCTTTAAACATCACATTTTTTTTCACGACACCGTCTGACTCCAGACTGATGATGTTGGTGAAAGTTAAACTTGTGGCTGATTTATAATCCCAGTTGACTGAGAGATGCTCTCCAGCTCCCCCCACTTTACAGACCAGTGTGAGCCTGTCCAGTTGGTTAACACTCAGTGTGAGGTTCGGCATTTTCACTGAGAGTCCGCTTGCTGTGAGGAGACAGAGCATCACTATAAACACCTCACTCATGGAAGATGACTTTGAAGAGCATTTCTGTTTTTGTCTGAGTGGAGCTGCTCTGACAAACCTGGAACGGAGATGGTGATCTGCAGGCCATTGGAGCTCTGGGGTGTTCCCTTCGTAAAGACCCCATCGGTGCCACGTTCCTCAGGCCACGCCTTGCAATTGTAACTTCCATGATCCTCCTTGCTGATGGGCTTCAATCTGAAACGATAATCTCCATCTCCAATCCGAATGGCCCTCAGGCCACCATCTTCTACTCTCTGATCATCCAAGGAAAAAGACAGAATTCCCGTAGGGCCGATGCGTATCAGTTCAATGTCTCCCTGAAACCATGCGACTGAGAAGAACCTGTCCTTCAGGTTCTGTGTGTCTATGCTGCAGGATACCAGCAGTTCCTGCCCTTCCAGCAGTAAAGTCTTCTCTGAGGAGATTTTCACCACAAGAGACAACACGTCTGGTCCAACTTCTACAAGACAAAGACAGAAAGAAGTTAAAAAACCTAAAACAAAAAAAGCTTCTATTCAATGGCTGAAGTGAAAAGGATGATTGCTGCTCCTTACCTCTAGCTTTGACTGTAAGATCAATTTTCTCTGTATCTTTCTGATTTATGGAGTACCAGGAACGATCGGGATCTAGGATCCACTCCTGAGCCTGGCAGTAGATCTGGCCTTGGTCTGACAGCTGCAGCTCGGTCATCTCCAACCTGTAAGTAGCCTCTCCTATTTTATCCAAGTTAATTGCTCCTTCCGAGTAGCGCTGCTTGAAGTCCCCACCTGGAATCAGTGTGAAATCTTTGCTCAGAGAAATGATGGGCTGAGGGTCTTGTGCCCCTTCTTTGTGGAGAAACCAGACCACAGACAGATGGGTATGCTGGAGGGTGTCGCTAGAGGCTTGGCATGTCAAGGATAGGGGCTCTCCTTCTTTAAAACTCATTGAGGTCGCAGAGTCGCGTAGTGAGACGCTTAGAGAATCATCAATCACTGCAACAAAACATCACAGGTGAAGACTGGAAAAGTTGGGCATTTTACCATGGATGGAAACATCAGAAAATACTCAAATGTGTTACCTTTAACAACTGTCTTGGCACTGAAGATCCCATTCAGTACAGTTTCTTTAGTTACAGAGATGCACTCGTATTCTCCTTCATCATCTTTGAGCAGTTTCTCTATCACAAAGAGGACTTCACTATTACTCTGGTGTGTCAGAATGATGTCTTTATTTGCCACACGTCTACTGTGAGTGGCATAACCATAATCTGGATCGTCTGAGCTGATGATGTTGATGCTCCAATCTGGCCTCGACGGCCTGATCACACGAAACTCAAAATCAGTTCTTTTCTCCACAGGGTAGCCACTCGCTTTGCAGGAAATTGAAAATTGAGTGTCAACCACTCGATACAAAGGGCCCATTTGGATCTCAGTGTTCACTCTGGCTTCTGCAGAATCCAACACACAAAACACAAAGCGTACAAGTCAGTCAAAAACTGCTGGGAGAGATACTTCTTTTTTTTTTCTACTCAAATTTAAAGAGATGTGCAGTTTACACAGAAACATTTACTTAATTTCTCACTTTCTGAAAGAATATTTAGAAGAAAACTTGGATCCACATAATGCATAGAAATGTGTTAAATGCCAGACAATTTTATTTTACAACAAAATGTTTATATTTATACATATATTTTAAAACTTAAAACACATTTGTCTTATGGCTTGATATCATGAGTCATAACCATTGTCTGTATATGAGAACTGGACTGAATGAGTGTGACATCACCCATAGAAAATGACTTGCTTACAGCTCCAACAAAATTATGGCAACTGAAGTAAATTCAGATTGCGAGAATGATTGCTATATATTGCTCACATCTTTCCTATTTGTCACAGGTGTGTCTAAATCATTGACTGTTTCTGAAAACTGGAAGGTTCCACATAGGAAGTACCCGCTGAAACGCCAGGGGAGACAGATCGCTTAGTCCAGTTCTCTTCTACAGGTCAATGCTCCTGATTGGTAAAAGTGGTTTCCGTAGAAACAATGATTCAGACCGACTCGGACCAATCACTGCTTACTGACGATGTTTGGCTCCAACATGACGAGAAAAGATGATGACTGGATTGACTTCATTTTGTTTGGACACCTCATGCTACAAACAAATTTTTTTGTTTTTATGTTTTATACTTCACTAAAACAGCCCTGTTGAAAGTGTACAGTGACAAAGTGCTGGTCCTGCTTGACCTAACATCGGCCCTTGACACTGTTGACCATCATATCCTCATTAACAGGCTGCGTGATGTGGTTGGGCTGTCTGGGTCAGTTCTAAACTGGTTCTCCTCATATATGGCTGGTAGGAGCTTCAGTGTGATCCAAAAACTCATGGCTATAAAAAAAATACATTCCAATGACGTTTTAAATTCAAAGAATTATCTTGATGTTTTTAATTAATGTGTGTTAAGTAATTAGGCGAAAAAAAGATTCAACGAACTTCAAAAGCCGGTTGCGGGGTTCAATCCCGAGGTTCTTTCGATAACAAAAATGATCATGCATGTGAACTAACCACAGTCACCACAAGACCAACCGACTGACACAAGGGTTTGTCACTTTATTAAGACAGCTACCCACTAAATGCTGAGTGAATGGCTCACTCTGGTTGTCATGAAAGGATTTGTTCATTCATGAATTTTTCATCTCTTTTAAACAGGAATCACGTGTTTCTGTTGTAACTGGCCGCCTCCGCCGCGCGAATCGCGTTTGAAATCTTGGAGTCGTCTTTGATGAAGCTACGTTCCTTGAGCACCACTCTGAACAGCAGCTCTTAAACAACTGCTGTTTGCACAATATCTCTAAACTCAGATCAATGATATCGAATCGTGAGTTAGCTTTTGTTTCCTCACGCTTAGACTAGTGCAAACAGTCTGTTTGAACAAAAGGAATTGAACCGTCTGCAGCTCGTCCAGAACCCTGCTAATAGACTATTAAAAAAACACAAACTAAAGAGCTCACATCACCTCTGTTCTAAAGCCTCCACTGGCTTCCAGGTCAGTTTCAGAATACAGGTTAAAATCTTGGTTCTGACCTTCAGGCCTTCATCTCTCTGACCTTATCCATCCCTATACCCCCTCCCAAAGGTTAAGATCCTCAGAGCAAAACCCCCCTAGTACGTGCTTAAAAACTCAAGGAGATTGTTCATTTAAAGCTCCCAAACTCTAGAAGGAACTCCCCCTTTCCTACACTCACTGAACTCTGTCGACACTTTCAAAAGGCAACTTAAAACCCTTCTTTACAAACGAGCGTTCTGTTCCCAAGAAATACACTGTTGTCTGGTAGATTAATCCTGTTTTATATACTTTTTAAAACTGTTTATGTATTTTATGTTCTTTTTATTGTGGCTGACTAATCTTGTTGTATATAATTTTAAAAGTGTGGCTGTATTTTATGTTCTCTTTATTGTGAAGCACTTTGTGACCCATGTCTGTGAAAGGTGCTATACATACAAACTTTCTTTCTCACTGACTTTCTCAGTTTGACAATTTGATCGTTTTGTCCAGTGCTTTTGGGAGTTCTTACTGCATTTTTTAGGTCTGTCACCTCTTGTGTCTTGCTTCTCTTTGGCCTCAATCATCAAAGTCTGCATAAGCTTTAGTTGGTCCAGAATTCAGCTCCAGAATTCACATCCACATTCAGTACCCAGCAGCTCCACTGGCGTCCATATCATTTCAAAATCTTTCTGTTTACTTTCACAGCCATTAACAACCTCACTTCACCATATCTCTTGGGTCTCCTCCTCTCCACTCTCACTCTCTTGGATCATCTTCCTCTGTTCCACTTGCTTGCCACACCACGTCGGGAATTCGCTTCCATCTGCCCTCAGAAATGAGACTTCTCTCTGTTTCTCATCTGTTTAAACTTACCTTCAATCCAAAAAACAAAGCAAGTGTCTCATTTTAACGTCCCACTCCAATGAAAACTGTGTTTATAACACGCTCTTGTAGTATTTCTTCATGATGGAGGACATATATAAAGAAAATTAAAATTATTACTGCATTTCTAAGTATTTTATAATATCAAATTGTGGTGAAGCAGGACGAAAAAAATGCCATTTGGGAAAGCTTGTAGGAGGGACGTAGGCGCTACAAGGAGGTTAGGGCAGGCATACGCCACGCCAACAGTCCCGCCCACAACTCAGAAACAAATTCCTGACGAACTACTGCCGCTCTGCAAAAACTATGTCAGAGAAAACGACAGGATTTCTGATTTTGACTAATAAATGCCATAAAAACAAATAAAAGACCACTAGGAATGCTTATAAAATAGGTCAAAAGATGAGTCGAGCGGGACTTATACATCCATCATAGTTTCCCCTTATATAATTTTATGCTGTCTATAAAATAGTGTCCTAACAGAATTGCAAATGAGCTGAAACTTGTAGCAATCTGTGTTTTTCAACAATAACATGCACGAGTGAAGACAACCAGGCATCAATTACGCTGCTGGGTTTGGGCACAAATTACTTTTTAAATCAACAATGATCCCAGTCAAAAAAAGTGTCACAAAAAGGGTCAGTATTGTACCTAAAAAACTGTGGCGACAGTAATTGTCTTTCTGCAGCACCGCAAATGAAAACAGCAAGAGACTAAGTAGATTTTCTTTGATGGATGTAGTGACGTCCAGGAGGTCAAAATAAAGAGAAATGAGTCAGACATGTCTCAAGTCGAGTTTCATGCCCTTGTATGTGACATTACACATACTCAACCTAGTCTATGTTCCCATTTCTGAGGTTACAAAAAAATACTGCAAGATGTTTAGGAAAGCCTGTAGAGATCTTCCTTAAGTGTATAAAAGCAGTTTACATGCTTTTCTACCAGCAACTTACCAAATAGAACGTGACCTCCAGGCAAATGGTGTAAAAATCTCACAGTTCAGGTGTGTCTTTTAAATGATTTTGCTGCTCCAAACAAAAAAATGCACAGTTTACACAGTTGTCTTTTAAAATCATATAAACTCTGAGTCTTATTTTGAAAATATAATGGCGCTAAAGCATTTACTGGGTATTTAACATGAAAAAAAGTGTCATTATTTCAAACCAAAAGCCACTGTTATTCTAATCTATCAGGTGCTTTGACCCTAACATGAAAAGACTATATGACTTTTAAAAAAAATGATGTCATTGTATTGTAAATCAAATTTCTGATGTTTTTGGTTTTCTAAATAATATTTGGAGATTGATCTCGTCCAAATGACAAACTAAAGTGATTCCTTTATGCTTAAATGAAACGGCAAAAAAGAAATGTTCTTTGTCAGGTCTAGACAGTGACATCCAGGATGTACTAATAGAGAAATGAGTCAAACGTGCCACAAGTCATGTTTTGCATGCGAAATTAAGCCCGCTCAACCTAGTCTAAGATCCCATTTCTGAGCGGTTACGAAAGGGTTAAGCAACCCCGAAAATGTTTTGAAAACTGCTAAATGTTTTGTAAAGCCTGAAATCTGCCTCAAATGCAGTTTACATGCTTTTCTACCAACAACTTACATAATAGAACATGACCTCAACGCAAACGGTTTTTAATTCTCTTTTTTTATTTTAAAGTTTGTGTAGTTTACACAGAGGCAGTTGTGTCTTTTAAAATCTTAGACTTGTGCACTCTAGACTCTTATTTTGAAAATATAACAACTTTAATGCATTTATTGGGTATTTAAGGTAAAGAGGGAGAAGGTTTGTGACAATTACTTTTTATTAGAGATACAAGTTTAATCATTTTAAACCAAAAGCCACTGGTTTTCTAGTTTATCAGGTGCTTTGACCCTAACATGAAACCTCTACATATGACTTAATTCATTTAAAAATAAATAAAGAAAAACTTCAGGCACATTTCTGATGTTTTGGTTTCCTAAACAGTATTTGGAGAATCACCTGATTGAAATGAAAGCGACTCGTTTATACTCGGACTTACCGCAAAGCTGCGACAGACGCGCCAAAAGGATGAAAGTGGCCCCCCAAAGGGCGCGCAGAGAAGTCCCCATCCCGAGCAGTCAAACCATACCTGTCTCGCTCTCTGACGCCTGTTCTTGTGATTCATACTTTGCGAAAGCTGGTGTACTGTAAGAGGAAGTGGCGTATTTCCTGGATTCTGTCGGTGTCTCGATGATGAACATGGGTGTGGAGGGAGCAGCCCCCGCGCGCGGGTGGGGTGGGGTGGGGCTCTGCTTACGGAAATGTACCTGAGGGAGTCTTTGTCAAACTATTAACATCATAAAAGTCAAACAGATCAGGTTGGACTCTCTGCCATGATTTCCCCTCCACAACTGAACGTTTATTTGGACTTTTATTCCTGTTCTTTTCTTGATGTTTTCCTTTCAGAATAAAATACTGCAAAAGTTTACAAAAAATGTTTTGAAAGGTGTTGCTAGGAAACAGCCCGGGTACGAATTTGACCTAATTCGTCTGAACTGATGGCTTTGATTAAATAAAGGAGAAATGCTGCCACCTAGAGGAAAAAGAGAGGAAACACTTTATTTTCCTGTTGTGTCACTTCAATTCAATTAGTTTTCAATTCAATTTCTTTTTGTCTTTGTATTTCCACAAAAATAAAAGATCTTGTACGACTTGTTTTAAAACAAATGAAAGGGAACAGAAAGATGGAAACTTATCTCTCTCTGCATATGTAAATGCATATTCATATATAGGAAAAAGATAAAAGAAGTATAAAAATTAAAGAAAATTATCCAAAAAAAGTGCTGCATCAAACATGCATTTCTGCAATATAACATTTAGGTTTGTTTGCTGTTTACATCATAGTATTATCTTTAGAAAAGCTCAGACAGTGGGAATTTTGTGCCTTTTTCTGTTTCTAAGTCGCTCTTGGAATTAAGCTGCGAGGTTCATTATTGTATTTTTGAAGAAATTCTTTTTTAACACGATTTCTGAAGGTGACTTATGTTCATTTAAATTCACAGAATTTCAAATGTCTCTTTAGCTCTGGAGTCTGCAACCAGAAGCTGCAGAGCCACATGTGGCTCTTTGACAACAGCTAATAATATCAACGATTTGAATAAATATTGGGTTTCTAGTTTGGATCACTTTTTTCTGGGTATTTAAATACCCACTTCAATAAAAACTGTGTTTTTTTTGTGTTTTTAATATGTTGTTGTGGCATTCTTTTCATAGTGGATGACATAAATGAAGAAAATCAAGCTTAAAATTGTGAGTTTCTTTATTCAAATCAAAGTGAATCAGGAGCAGACAAAAAATGCAGTTTGAAAAAGCTTGTAGATATGACGTAAAATCTACAATCTGCAGGCCACAAGCTCCCTTCTCCACTCCATCTTGATGCACCCACTTGCAGACGACTAGATCAATGTTATTTTTCTGCACCAATAATGCTAAACTGAGGTTGTGGGGGGGCCTGTAAGCTAGAAGGGGAGCATGTAAACAGATGGATGATGGGAAGAGAGATCAGGCTAACGATCCCACCCAAAACTTGGAGGCAAATTTCTGATGAGCTGCAGAAATGATGTCCCTGGAGTGGGAACTTTGTCATTTATGTTTAGATTTTGCAGATGTCAGAATACTGATAAAATTATGGTAAAAGTTGTATTCTACTGTTAGTTTAATATTAGAATGAGCTTAAAGCAAATACTCTCATCTTCTGCTACACAGCAATGTCTAGTTGATACTCAGGGGTAAAATTCTTAAAATATAGAATTGCATTTACATGTATAGGTTAAAAAAAAGGATTATACACCATCATGTTTAAATTTGATACTTAAAGAATAGAAACCAAAGTTATGATGGTAGAAAATGTCATGTTTGGTTTGTTTTTTTATTTTATTCAAGTAAATCTGCTGCAGCAGGAGGATATATATTATAATAATTGCTAACTGCCAGGCTTGGATATCTTTATAAAACATTAACATTTTTTGCAACATCACAATAATATTTGAATTCTCCTTTATGACTCGCCTCCATTGAGACAATAGAAACCTAAACTGTTAAACATGACACCAGCAGTTATACCAAAAAAAATCCAGTGATCTGGTTGGATTTGGTTTATTTCAACCAATCATGAACAAACAAAAAAAAAAAAAAACACTTAAAAAAAAACAAACAAAAGAGAACTACTTTATCAAAGCTGCTTGTGAGGAAATGGACTTCATGAGGATGACGATGAAGGTCACATTAAGTCACATTGACCTTAGCATGCCTTTCAATGGACCCTCCAAAAAGACCTACTTTCAGATTCAGTTTAAAACCACTTATGTAAACGAGTGAATCTAGATCATCTGAACACTACAAACGTTTTTGAATGTGAAATCAAAAATCTGGGTTTCCAGGTCTTCATTCTCCCCTAAAAAAGACAAAGTGACTTCAATTTGCTAAGTTGCATCATAAAACACTCAAAGTTGATGCAGAAAAAGTAAAAAATGAAGCCTGATTAGAACTGTGATGTGAGAGGTGAGAATGTGGGCTTTATAAGAAAACTGAAACACATTGGAGTCTGCCCTGAAAAAAAGGATGTAAAAGAGAAAACAGTTAGCATTTCTATAAGTAGTTCCTTTTTGTTCTGTAAGGTTAAACAATTTTGATCTTTCATGTACTTTCTTCCTGATAGGACAAACATATTCTCGTTTAACACAGCCTCTCGTTGTCATAGTGATTCCTGGATGGATGCTCTGCTCCAAGATATTCTGCATCTGCAACCCTGTTTTGAAACGGCGTTCACTGCCTCTGAGAAAAAGTGTGTTTCTCAGAAATGCAATCCGTCACATCTCACTTCTGTTCGAACGCGGGGGAGTGATTTAAGACAGTTGAACAAGAAGGGAGTGAACACAAACCATATCCGACCGTGAAAGGCCAAGAACCTGGGAGACATTTGATTGTTGTTTTCCATTCGTGGCCTGATGTTGAGGCTTCTGCAGGACCCACTGCAGCAGTTTGTCTGAGAGAGAAGAAGTACAGTGGAGTCGTTTACACAGCAGAAGAAGAGGAAGTATGTAGAGCCAAACAAACATTGTCAAGTGTATCCTCATTTTTTAATGTGCTTTTCCCACACTTGAAAAGGGCTGAGCATCCAAGGTTGAAGGTCGATTTACTCAGACTGCCACTTTAGATCATTTTCCAAATCTTTATTTAATCGGTCAGCAGTCAATAGGTAAAAACCTTAAAACACACATAACAATAAATATTGATAAATTCAAATTCCATGTACACAATAACAACAATTTTAATTAATAATAACTTTATGGACTTTAAAGTGCTTTAATTACTGGTAAACTCATTTATGACAATTTTATTTTACAGTGAATTCACTTCCTTTAAAATCATGTTTTTAATAAAGCGCAACTAGCCTTTTAATCATATTTCACACTGCATATTTTCACAATTATTTAAAAGAAGAGTTTCCAAAGTACACCCGTGAGTTTAACATCCTGAGCCCATGAACATGAAAATTCCGACCGGTGCGCGAAGTACACACAAGCGTTTGCAAAGCGCTCACCTCATCCCCACAACACGTCAAAGTGAACGAGAAAATAAGCGATCGCGGCCGTTTTAACGCTTAGACAAAGCAACTTCTTACCGGCTGCCTCTTCAACAGTAGAACTATGGATACTCAATCGCACACAGATAGGCAGGCACGCTTTACACATGCGCAAGTGGAGCTTGTGTCTCACAGGTGCTTCTTCTAATGAGACGTTTGCGTCACCATTAAATGTCCGACGCAGCGCGATCAACTGCTCCACAGTTCCACCTCATGTGACCCTGCCAGACGCTCAGCGCAACAAACATTGCTACATCATCAGTGAACAGGAATAGGAAGTATGAAGAGGAGAAGAAAAGAGAAAAACATGCTCTTGTCAAAGTGACTGTTGGCATGAAGTTTCATTCGGTTGCAAAGCAGGTGTTTCGTAAACACTCGCTGGAAGTTCATCTGTAAAGAGAGACTTATTTTTCGAAAGAGTCTTTGAAACAAAACATGAGCGATTCACTTGAGAGGACAACAGACTGCTTCCTCAGCGAAGATGGCTCCAATCAAAGTGAAGAAAAGGACAAGACAGGAGGTGTGAGCGAGCTGCGCTGGCAAGACGAAGGTCTGCCAGTGGAGCTGCTGAGAGGGATGGAGACCCTGCGGGTGAACAGAGAACTGACCGACGTGACCATCTGCGTTCAGGGGCGCGACTTCTTCTGCCACAGAGTCGTTCTCGCTGCTGCTAGTCAGTACTTCAGGTACTACAAACTATTTCACACCTGCAAGAAAAAAAAACCCGTAGTTTTAGACTTTCAAGACATTTTACCAGGTTTTAAGTTATTTTAACTGATCTTTGCTCCACAATCCAAGACTTTCTCATTGGGAGCAAGGATCTAGAAATTCGGAAATTGGTATTAAAATAAGTTCAAATCATTTTGCTCCAAACTCTTGACAACAGAAAAAGTTGATCTAAGACTTAAAAAAAACTCAAATTGCATCATAATTTTAGGATCAATTTTACAAATTCAATAAATTGATTTTATGAGGATTTATGAAGATGGGCCAACTTGTAGAAAGATTCTCATTTTGACTACATTTTGTTCTAAAATTATTCACTTTTTACATTAGGTTTTTGTCACCGTAATCAACAATTAGGTACAGAAAACTAAAAAAAAAACATTTGCTTAGAACTTGCAAAAGCACAAGTAATTCCATCTAAAAGTTGGTTTTTAAGCTAATTTTCCCTTTTTTTCATGTTTGTGTGGAACTGTGTCTAGATTTTACAATGTATTGCAAATACATTTATTTGCTGCATGGACAGATAATTTTCACACTTTTTGGGGATATTCTTCTGAAGATTATTGTTCTTTTACGATTTTTAGGTTACCTCTTTTCCGTAGTGTCAGCATCACAACGCTGGAAAAACTGAATCATAAAGTAAAAAGATTCTTGTTTAAAGGAAATTCCTATCCTATAGCATAATGAAGACATTTTCTCAAAAGCAAAACAATCTCAGAAAACATGTCAGGACAAGAAATGTTTTTCCTAAACATTAGAATTCATGGTAAGACGTCTGTTTTTTGTGGTGAAAATGGTGAAAAAGCTGCAACGGGGACTGCAGGTCTGACTGACTGCGTGTGTGCAGGGCCATGTTCTGCAGCGGCCTCAAGGAGAGCCGCGAGGATCGTGTGGAAATAAAGGGGCTTGACAGTGGAACGATGGGCACGCTTCTGGAGTACACCTACACCAGCCGAATCCTCCTCACACATTCAAACGTCCAGGCCATCGTCGAGGCGGCCAGCCAGTTTCAGGTAAAAAGGTCACAAATGACATGGAAACAGTTGCACAAACTGTCTCCTGGATCTAATTATCTTTGTTCGTAGTAAACACAATGTAAGCTTCATTTAGACAGAAAGAATGACTCGGAAATTTCATGGTTTATTATTCGTTCTCTTCTGACCACATGGAGCACAAAACCAGAATTTTACAGATACATAAATGGCTGCTTAAATAAAAAAAAAAAAAGTTCATAAAGTGTACTTTAAAAGTTGATGTTTCAGCTAAAATAAAAGATACACTTTCAACAAAAAAAATAGGAGAAATAGTGCTATGTTGTATGTGCAAACCTGCAAAACAGCCCAGTTACTGTGTATTTTGATTTT
>BSAI01000005.1:19824909-20072244 GCA_036245035.1 Adrianichthys oophorus | reverse complement strand
GAGACACCAGTATTGCAGCGAAAATAAAACATTAATAAGGATTGTTAATGTAATTTAATCCAGTTTAACGGGCCAAATGGCCAATGGCAGCTGAGTAGTTATACAATCTCATGTTTTGTTTTTTTGTAGTTTCTGCGTGTCGTGGATTCATGTTCCAAGTTTCTGAGCAAGTCCATTCAACTTGAGAGCTGTATTGGCATCCTGAATCTGGCGCACAGCCATGTCCTGTCAGAGCTGAAGACCAAAGCGGAGGAGTACATCACCTGCCAGTTCTCTCAGGTGATCCAGCAGCAGGACTTTGTGGAGATGCCTGCTCAGTCTCTGGAGGCGGTCCTGCAGAGCGACGAGTTGGATGTAAGGTGTGAGGAGTGTGTTTTTGAAGCGCTGATGAGCTGGGTCAGAGCCCGGCAGAACGAACGCTGTCCGTTACTGGCCAGGCTGCTTTCACATGTGCGACTGCCGCTGTTGGACCCCGCATACTTTGTGGAAAAAGTGGAGTCGGATGAGCTGATCCGCCACTGCAGCAATGCCTTTCCTTTGTTGCAAGAGGCCCGCATCTTTCACCTGTCTGGGAGGGAGGTCAGTATAAGGGGGAGGTCGTGAGAAATGTCTCCCAATTGTCTCCCTACCATGACACTCTCACCTCCGTGTTCTTAGGTGGTCTCAGAGCGAACCAAACCTCGTTTGCAGCACTTTCTGTCCGAGGTCTTCCTCATCATCGGCGGTTGCACAAAAGACGAACGCTTCATCCCCACCGTCACTTGCTTGGACCCTCTAAGGCGAAGCCGGCTGGAGGTCGCTCGGCTGCCAATGACTGAGATGGAGGACGAGTCCCAGAACAGAAAATGGGTGGAATTTGCGTGTATCACCTTCCACAATGAAGTATATATATCTGGTGAGAGCAGACTAGTTCATCAACGTGCATTCAAATATTCTGAAAGTCAAGTTTTAAACCTTCCGTTGCTTTTGTGGGCTGCTTTATAACTTTGGTTCTGGTTCTAATTTGTCTCACTGAAAGTCCAATGTGAAGTCTTGAATAGCAAGATTAGAAAGCTGATCAAAACAAGAAGAAGAGGCAGTTAGAGTGGTTTTGGGTGCTTCCTTACTTAGGAACTGTTGCCTCAACTCTTGTTGTCTTTGAAACATGAAGAAAAGTATTTACATGTCAAAATCACAACCACTGTGCTCTGTGGTTCTGTGCACGACACGCTCCTTACCAAACATGTCAGCACTGAAAAGTAAAACATTAAGCAACAGAGGACAGAGCACTGACGATGCTTTTTTTTTTTTTTTTTTTTTTTTTTTTTTTTGCGGTAGGGGGAAAAGAGACGCAGCATGATGTTTGGAAATATAACGGCGCCCTGGACAAGTGGATTCAAATCGAGCCCCTCTCAGTGGGACGTTGGAGACACAAGATGGCCGTTCAGAATGGGAACATTTATGTTCTGGGGGGGTTTGACGGAACTCAGAGACTCACAAGTGTGGAGGCGTATGATCCTTTTCACAACCGATGGACACAGGTAATGTGATCACACTTCCTAAAGTGTCCCTGTTTTACATACTAGCTGTACTAAAAAAAATAAAATAAATAATTCCAAGTAATTTAATAATCATTTTTTATAAAAAAGAAAAACTTGATTCAAGTTTTATGCTTTTACTCCTCCTTGGCCTCCATTTACTGTTCTTGTGTTAGCTGCAGGTGACACCTCTGGCTATCGGCGTGAGCTCCTTTGCTGCAGCAAACTTTGACAGATGGATCTACGTGATTGGTGGAGGTCCAAACGGAAAACTGTCCACCGATAAGGTTCAGTGCTGGGAACCAGGAACGGACAGCTGGGAACTGCGAGCGCCCATCCCCATCGAGACCAAATGCACCAATGCTGTCATGTTCAAGAACTGCATCTATGTAGTTGGTGAGTTTTGTTTGGATAGTAACAGAGGTCTGCACCCCGAGGCTCTGGAGCCATATGTGGCTCTTTGACCATTCCTTTATGACGCTCTAGTCAAAGAAAAATGAAATGTTAAAAACAGTCAAATTTATTTTTTGAACTAAATGTCAAAACAAAGTCAGATGAGTCAAATTTTTTCAGCTCATACACAAACAGTTGAAGCACAGCACATTTTGCCCCAACGAGGCTCCTGCCTACAGTACCCATAGTGCAATCCATGAAGTGGTGCAGTTTTGTAGTTTACCAAAGTGAAGCATTTTGACAGATTTTTTTTAGCGGCGTTTACCACCAAAAAAAAAAAAAATCAATTAGAGGTCAGTAAGCACAACCAAAATTCATCCTTAAGGCACACTTTAGGTGGACCATCTTGTATTGAACAACAATAAGATAAAACAATAATAAGGTAAAATTCACTCAATTAGCTCTGATTTAATTTAAAACTTGTTAGATTTACACATTTCTGGCTGAGATGCACCAACAACAATGCAATAAACCATGTAAAGTTTTTTCTTTTTTTAAATCACTGCTTACATCACATTTGCTGCATTTAGATAAGCCTGTGTGGAAGTCATGTGACCCTCTGTAAACAGTTATAAACTGGTTTCATGTGTCAAAAACATATTTCCCTTTATGTTTTGTTTATGCAAAAAAAAATTATAGTTTATTGTTATCATCAAACTAACAATAAAATAAACGCAAATCAAGTTCAGGGAGAAATCGACCTAAATGACCCTTTAAGTGTTGAAGGTTGCAGACCCCTGGGTTATATTAAAGAAAGCTTTTTAAATCCCTCCCTTGACGTAACGTTTTTCTTTAACAAGTGTTCATCTATCACTTCTGGGAAACCCAGTTTCAAAATGATCCGAGTCACACATTCAGAGAAATACGGTAGAAACGTTGTAGTTTCTCATATCAGGGGAAACCAAACGCTTAAAACAAGTTAACATATTTAAAAAAAAAAAAAAAAAAAAAAAGAACGTTGTGGCAAGATGGAAAAGACAATTTTACTGGAGTCACTTTTAAAGATCCTAACAAACAACTCCTCCATAAATAAATTACAGAAAGCCTTTTCCATAATGTTTTTCTTCATTGCATTAATAAATAGATGCTAAAAAACGATATTTTACAACTTTTTTGTTTTTGTTTTACTCCCTGAGGTTTTGTTTTGAAAGTTACAGCTTTAAAAGCTGAATTTAAACAGGGGTGGATGGGGAGGGAGGTTAGAGGTTAGAGGAGAATCGTGTTGTTTGGGAGGTGGATGCCTTCCATTGTAGATCCACCTCTGCTTACCTCTGATCAGTCCCATTAAACTGCTTACGATTGGGCGCCAAAAGCAGTCATTTTGACAGTTGGCTTGAAGCATTCAGGGTTTCTCACTAATGAGTCAGAATGATTGCAAAATCTTCCAGGAAGTTACTCCTTTCAGTTACAGATTACATGCTGGGTGGGCAACTCCAGGTCTCAAGGGCCGGTGTGTCAGCATGATTTCCATATTTCCGTGCCCTTCTCATTGCTGAATACCTACATGTCCAGCCAGGACATGGCAGAGCAGGAATGCAGCCCTCGGTGCCCACCCCTGATTAATAGTCACCCAGGGCTAACACGGGTTGGATTATTTTATTTTCTGACTTCTGTTTTCTAAAATAGGCAACATTACAATAAAGGAAGCCGTTTTGTCTGAGGTTGTATGTGTGAGGTTGTTGGGCAATTTTCAAACTTGAATATACAGATAAATTGAATATTATGTTTTTTTTTTAAACAAAAACTAATCAAAAAAGGAATTAAGTTCTAACTTTTACACGTTAGCAAAAGAAAATATGTCAGACGCACTTTCTTTTTACATGTTTTTTAGTACTAGTTTTAGTATTAAAGTACTGTACAGTCACAGTCCCGCTCACACATTCAATGATGGCGGCTTCACTGGCGCCAGCCTATAACCATCAGGAGAATTGTGGGGTTCAGTTTCTTGCCCAAGAACACTTTGATACACGGGCAGTCAGGGCAGGAACCAAACTGGCAATCTTCAGATCAGAGGTCGGCAGCTCTACCTCTGCACCACAGCCTCCATTTCAAGTTGATATAGTCATACATGTTTAAAAAAAGCGTTTAGCTCACAACTTGTCTTTGGAATCTTTATTCATCAATACAGTGTCTATGACTGCAAAGTTTTGAATTGGACAGTAGTATATTCTAAATGAAAATGGGAAGCAGTTACACTTCTGACTGTGCAAATTCAAGTTTCTTTAGAATGCAAAAAAATTCACCTTGAATGCTTACAGTTTAAACTTGACACTTCCTGTACTCAGCTTATTTGCTGACAGAAATAGACGTTGAAATATTCAAAATAATACAACTGCATGAAAGTGCATTTATGAAACTTTACTTAGATCAGGCCTTTATAAAATGAATTTTATGATTCCAGGTGGTGCCATGAATGCCATGTACTGCTACACCCCTCTGAGCGACACCTGGACCCTCGTGTCACGCCTAGGAGAACGGGCAAGTTGTGCCATTGCAGCCTGCAACAACAAACTCTTTATAACCGGAGGAAGAGACAACAAGAACCAAGTCATTTCCACTGTCATGTGCTGGGATGTAACGCAAGGAGTGCTGACAGAGGAGTGTGTTTTACCAATGGGAGTGTCACACCACGGCAGTGTGACACTCATGAAGTCTTACACACAAATACACAAAATAACCCGTTCATCGGAGTGCGAGTGACACACACTGTCAACAGGAACTAATGGTGCAAAATGTGGTATTAAAATAAAGGAAATTTGCATTTTCTGTTTTTTTTTCCTATGTTGACTCGTCACTGTGCAGAAGTCCTGTAACTGTGTTCTTGCTGATGTTAAGATAAAAACTTTTTTTCTAGTCTTTAGGTTTTTCCTTTTTAATTTAACATTGACCCTTTTATGTGAGGTAATTTATGCTGAGGTAAAAGTACCTCAGCTAATCTGTCTGTTTTCATAATTTTTTTTTCTCAAAAACGTGTTACATCCACAAGATAGTTGGTCTAGATCAGGGCTCTGCAACCTCCAACATTTAAACAGTCATTCAGGTCGATTTCTTATCCAACACAACCCAGTAGGAGCAGCAAAGTCCTACTTCATTCACCCTTTAGAAAAATAAAACATGGATTTGTATTTATATTAGTGCTACCATAACAATATAAATTAACAGCTTTTTTGATTTAAATAAAACAATCATGTAAAGAAAAATAGCCTTTTTTTTCAAGATATGAGACTTGGACAGTAGTTCACATGACTTCCTTTCAAAATAAGACACCCTCACGTTACTTTGGATCATCTAAATGCCCCACGTGTATTAGTATAGTGCAATGTCAGCAATGACTGAAAGTCCCACACCATCTATATACTTTAATTGGAAAATTGTTACCAGTGGTCTTTTAATTAGAATTATGCAGATTTTTGAAGACAAAAAAAAGCTTATTTTGTTGTTTGAGGTGATTCTTAGCCAAAAATTTTTTCATATCTTACTAACCAAAATAAAATAAGAGATAATTTAGTGACCGTTGCCATATTTTTCAAACCATAAGTCACAATATTAATTTGTTCAAAATAAGAACATTTGTCAAATAACCTGGTTAATTCTGACCTCCACATAATTTTATGTGGTCTGGACAGCACACACTATCAAAGTATTTCAGTTCGACTTGTGATACATACTGTCCTTAACTGTGATTGAAGTTTGAGTTAGTTTCCTTTAATTTACAGTTACTTTTCACAATTAAAAACTATTGTGGAACCGGAGCCACAGGTTGCAGACGAGCTTCAGGAGAAGTAACACACAAAGAATCTAAGCTTATTTCACATTTTTATTTATATTATTATTTTATTATCATTTTTGAATGCAAACAAAATAAGTATGGGGCACGATTAGGCCCAAAAAAAAAAAAAAAGAAAAGAAAACTAGACAATTAGAACAAAATCAGACCAAACTGTTCTGTAACCAACGTAAAGATCCTCTAAACTTCTCTACAAAAAAAAAAACAAAAATTACCTGTAGCAATGATTGATTTACGTGGAAAAGTACAGGGTACCTGTTTTACCTGCCCAAACACCCTCCCATACACCCTTGCACATAGGGTGCCTCCTAAGCACAAACCCAACAAAGAGCTGGGTCATTTTAATGTGACCCAGTTTAATGTGACCCAGGAGGCAGACTGTGGGGTCTGATTGGTCAGCTCAACAGGCCTCCAACAGGTGTCCGCACTTGTCCCATCAAGGTGAATATGCAGAGGAGAAAAAGACAGAAAAACAGTGTTCCACAGGAAATTTGCTTACATCAACAGGACACGTTACAAACCTGTCACTTGAGTCAGAAACAGTCAATGCTCTCGCCGCAAATCACTGGCCCTTTAAAGTAAAAGTCAGCTAACCGACTCGAGTGAAACAGCAAAAATAATTAGATCTAATATGAGAGGGCGATGAGTTAAATCCAACGGAAATTTATTTGGAGTCCTAAAATTGCGAGTAGATTTTTATCATTATTATTATTATTTTATTTTTACGCATATATACGCAACTCATACATGGAAATTCACTATGAAATTATCCCAACCGGAAACTCAAGCGTTAAACATTGTAGACATTTTCCGTTTTTTTTATTAAATTATTTTGCGCGTCATTATGCCTAGTGTAATCAAAAGTATTGCGACTTGACTCCTTACTTTAAATATATTTCTGAAGACGTTGGTTTTGACTAACAATTGTAAACTACACAACCATAACCCATACATGAAATTTACTGTGAAATTCCATGAACCGGAAACTCAGGTGTTTGAGATCGACATACGTTTGGATAGTGTTCTTTTGCCCTGTTTTTTTCTTTTGCCTTGCTTTAATCTAAGAATTTGTGTTTGTAAACCTGGTGTGATCAAAAGTGTATGCGTTTTGACTTGTTAGAAGAGAAAAACGTTAAAATTGTTTGAGCTCTTTAAGAACAGGTATTGTCGGTAGGGTTTACCTGTTTGCCCTGTTTGCCGTGTCGTGAAAGTAAAGGACGCACCTTCTTTTTTCTTTCAGCATGAAGTATTTTACTTTTTCTCTCTACCTCATTAATTTCTTTCATCTTGGTGAGTTATCTTTTTCTAATTGACGTAACTTTTTCATTTTTAGTTAAACTTTGTATCGTAGTCGTTTAAATGTCGTTGGAAAAGCAAACTATTGTGTTTTTGAACAGTTCTCGAAAACACACACGGATTTCCGTATATTTTATTCTTTCCCTAAAACACATGCGACAGTGTGAGGATGTTTTCGACAACACTTACAGGGTATTGCTGTATTTGTTTTCTGTATTATAAAACCTTGAGGTTGTTTGACCTTCAAAATAGTGTTGAGAATTCCACTCCGTTTACCAAAATAAAAGTCTTGATTGGAACAATTTTTGCTATTTCAATTATTATTATTATTATCATCATTATTTACACTACAAATCTAAAGCACATTATAATAATGTAGTAATCTTGCACATTTGTAAACTAATAAATGATCGATTCAAATCGTACCTTTCTCCAAATGAGAATCAGCTAAATAGGCCACAATTGTCAACAGTAAAAAAGGAAGAACATTTCTTTATTTTAAGAATACTTTACACACATTTTTGCATTTAATTATTTTTCAGGCAGGTATTACAGGTTCATTAGCATGGATGTAGAATAAATAATTGATAAAAGAAACAAACAATTACACAAAAAACTATAAGATCAACTGTAAATATGCTGCTTTTAAGCTGTGTTAAGACAAAAACCTGCTCTTTCCTGTAAAGCCAGGAAGAGACTGTAAGACAATTAGATAGTGGACTGTTAGGCAGCAATTCATCCTGCTCCAAATCCCCAAAGCATCCCGAAAGTTTCTTAACCCAAGAAAGTGAAGTTGTTGATGTAGAAACTTGTAGGCTAAGGCTTTGGTTGCTTCAGGTTTTTAAAAAGCAAATGTTTTCTCAACTTGTCATTAAATAAAAAAAATGTTTGCCGTGAAATATTTGTGCTGAAAACTCAGTTACACGAGAAAATGATAAGACTTTGGTATGTGAGGTGTTTTATCTGTTCACATGTTTAACTGTTATAAATATTTACAGAACTGATTCTAAATTCAAGCTTTTGTCAGTTACTGATTCTGTAAGTCGTCCTAATTAAAAAGATGATGGAGGTTACACTTCACAGATACACTTCAACTGTGGGAGAAAGAACAAAAAAAATCTAGGAAATCCCATTGTTTGATTTTTAAAGATTTTATTTGTGTAATGATGCAGAAAATAAGCATTTGTTCAATAGCAAAAGTTAACCTTCATATTTTGTAATGTCACTCTGGTTGTTTCCTGTACGTCTTTGCCAGGTTTTTACACTGTAGCTGCTATTTTGGTCCATTCCTCCATGCAGATCTCCTCAAGAGATGAGATGTTTTGAGTTTGTTGCTGGGCAACTCTGAGTTCTTCTTTATTGTCTTGAGGTCCAGAGACTGGTTAGGACAAACCTGAACCTTGACAGGGTTTTTACATTGCATATGGTATTATTGGAATGTTACTCGACATTCTTTTCCCTCCAAACACAGCAAGTTTTTTTTTTTTACCAAACTTCTTCCAGTCCTCCTCTGGATCATCCAGATTTTCTATGGAGAATTTTAGACAGGTCTGGATTTATGCTGGTTTAAGCAGGGGGGCCTTTAGGGCTCTGCAGGATTTAAATTCATAACACCATTGTGAGTTCTTTTAGTAACCTTGAATACTGGATGGTCCGAGCTCTCTTCAGGTCATTGGCGAGTTCCTCTTTGTAGTTTGGGGCTGTTTCCTCATCGTTCTTAAGACTAGGTGAGATCCTGCATAGAGCCCCAGGTGGAGGGAGATTGTCAGTAATCTTGTTTTTCTTTTATGTTCTGATAATTGCTCCAACTGTTGATCTCTCCAAGCTGCTTACTTATTGTAGATTGTTTGATCACAGGTCTGTTAGGACAGAATTTTTGTTAGTTTGTAGGAGATAAATCCCTTTTTTCTGCTCCATTATTTAAATAAATTCATTAGAAATTCAACAATGTGATTTCCTGAATTCATTTTTTAAATTCTGTCTCCCATGTTTAAAGTGTATCTATGATGAACAGTACAAAACTCTCACCTTTTTTTGTGGGACAACTTGCAGAATCGGTAACAGATTAATACATTTTACCCCTCTGTATGTGATATCATTTGATATTGTATAATAAAACATTTGTTATATTCTGTCATTTCTCTTTTTTTTTTTTTTTTTGCTTAGGGACTTCTGCGACCCTACATTACGCACTTGTGGGAACGAACGTCACTTTAAAGAGAGCCAGCGACACATCACAGATCCCTAGTGAAATTCTGTGGAAACATAATGGCAACAAAGTCGTTGAGTTCAACGGCCAGACGCAGCTTGAGTTTAGCCCGTTTGAAAATAGGCTCACTCTTAACTGGCATACCGCAGAACTGGAAATTAAAAAACTCAAGAATGAAGACAGCGGAACATATGATTTGGAAATATTTGTTAATAAAGTTTTAAAAACTTCTTCTTTTGAACTGCAGGTCATCGGTAAGTTTTTGAGTCATTTGCAAACACATTGTCCTCAATTGTTGGAAACCTGTATGTTGCTTTGGGGTAAAGCATCTGCTAATCATTGAAAATGCAAGACTAAGGATAAATCTAAAATTTTCCAATAACTCACAACTTCTATCTACCTGAGAAAAGCAGCCTTGTGATAGAAGAGATACCTTTAAAAATGAAAGAAAAAGTTAGAAGACCCAGCGTTATGCTGTAGGTGTTGTCTTTGTTCGTTAGTCGTTTGAAAGATAACCCATTATCTTGTGGAATTCCACCACGCAGTGGCTTCAGTTCTCGGTTTAAGAAAAAAAATTGTAACTCAATACAAAAAAATGAAGTTGTTTTTTTTTCCCCATGCATCCAGAAAGGGTTGAATTGAAGTTAGCTTGTAGATTGCAGACAGATATAATTATTTTATTTTTTTAAATTAGTTTCTGTTTGCGTCTCTGTTATCTGTTGAAGTCTCAACGCCCGAGATGAACTTAATGTCTAACCGCTTTTATCTGTTTACCTGTCACCTATAAGTAACCTTTGACTGCATAGTATTATAAACTTTGATCTTTTGGAAATGCTCTTTGTTGAGATAATTTGCTGAATATTTTTTTAAAGTGGTTTTATTTCTTCAAAAGTTCGGACATTGATGAAGAACAACCTTTGACTGTATATAAAAACTGGACAGAGTGAGTGTGGCGTCACCCATAGAAAATGACTTAATTCCTGCTTCAACCAAATGAAAAAAGTTCTGTCCCCAATTTTTTCCTGATACAGACACCACCATGTTGGAGCCAGATGTCAATAGTAAGCAGTGATTGGTCCGAATCGGCTTGGGTCATTGCTTCTATGGCAAAAAAATTATCTGACAGATTTCATGTTCCCTGCTCTTAAGTGGTATAGGGGTGTGGACTTCCAAATATGAAATCTGTCAATCAAATGTTTTGAATGTTCAATGAGATACCACATCATTTTATTGAGATATTTGTTTGGCCAGATAACTTGAATAACTTATAGCAGTAAATTGGAAATACAATGAAAAAACGTTAGGATCAGCAAGAACGTGTTCAAGTTCCACTCCATCCTCTTTTAAGCCATTTTAAAATCATTCCCAGTGGTCTTTTAACTGTGAGTATACAATGTTTGAAAGCAGTTTATACGCTCTCCCGTTAGCTTACAGCTTCTCACAACCTTTATCAACAAGGAAAACAGACATCCATATTTGTCTACAAGTGGACGCATCAAAATTCAGTGGAGCAGGGAGCTTGTGGCCCACCCAGCATATTTTTTACGTAACAACTACAATCTTTTTCAAATGGTGTTTTTCATCTGCTCCCGATTCACAATAATTTAAATAAAGAAATACACAGACAATAACATTTTGAAATTTTCTTAATACATGTCCCCATCAACAGAAAAACGCCACAAGAACATGTAAAAAAACACTTTTTTTTGGAGTGGATCTTTAAAAGGAAGCTAGTAGAGCAAGAAGGGTTATTCTGAGAAATATAATGACTAAGTAATAGTAGTTTTTTTCTCAATAGAAGTAAAGGGGATTTTAGCCCTTTGGGGCCTTGGAGGACTTCCTGTTTTGAATGCAAGGGAGGAGGAACTCATTCCAGTTCTCATGTACAGTCATTGGTGACAACAGCAACTAGTATCTCATATTTGTGAAAATGGTAGGTTTATTCACATGCTTGTGTGGACTTTTTCCTTTAGACCCTGTACCAAAGCCTTCCATATCCTGTGTGATCAACGCAGTAAGCAACGCAACACTTACGTGCTCCACAGAGGCCAAGGGGTCTAATCTGGAGTTCAGCTGGGTCCCATCTGGAAAAGACAAGTCAAGCAAGTTAGAAATAAAGCTTGGTGACAAATATGACAGTGAGGTGTACAAATGCACAGCAAAAAATCAAAAATCAGAGGAATCTGCTTCCTTCACTGCAAAGGACTGCTATCCTGGTAAGACTCCTTGGATAAAAACTAATACTGTCAATCGACTAATAAAATTAATCAGATTAATCACACTTTTGGATTGTGAAAAATCACAATTAATCACAATGTTTTACTAGATTCGTTTCATACAATAATATGCGGCTTTTGACCCCCCCAAAAAAAGACCAGAGAGGAAATGTTTCTTTTATTTTTAATTTTAGAAATGTTTTCATTTGTAAAGTGTTAACTCAGATATCCCAGAAATGTAATTTGTGTTCACAAAATGCATCAAAAGCAAGATGAGCAGAACTCTAAAGAACTGTAAAGACTTTTATGTCTGCAATATTACTCCAAGAAAACAAAGATGCTGATTTACAGCCATAAGAAACAAACACCTCGTTTCTGCACTTTAAATGGTCCGGATGAAAACTCTATTCTGATTGGCTGCTGGGTATTCATGTGCATCTAAAAAAGAAGTGCCGGTCACATAGCCCATCACTGCGCAGGCTTCTTTAAAACAAACTTTGTTTCATCTTCTAGACAAAAACAAGCTTTAAGAGGTGAACTTTCTCTGAACTGATGCTTTGTTAGACCTATCGTGACGGTCAGCACATATATCGCTTTCCTTTGCCACTGCAGTCGAGGTCAGCGATGCTTTGTTGCGTTATTGTGACAACGGGCCACACCACCAATCAAATAGTCCACTTTTTTTGAGAAAGCGACCTAAACTGAAAAAAATAACAAGTATAAAGTACTAAAAATAGATGAAATATTTATTTCTTTTGTAAGTGACCATTGTGTAAGTGGGATAATTCCCGATAAAATGTGCATTTTCAGAAATTACCGCACACCTTGGAAGCCTAAACGGCCCGACGCAAGTGGAAGACAGTCACTTCTGATGTGTATTTAATCTGCGTTAATAAATATTAAAGCGTTATTATTTTTAAATTAATTGTGTGCATTAATGTTGACAGCCCTAATAAAAACACAAAGTACATTTCTGACATTTCTTTGTGGATTCTTTGGTATTGATGCAGCTTTAGTCATTTACTGCAGAGTACAGTAAATTTGAACCATTTAGAGTGTTTTCATTTGAAAATGCATTATGTGAGCTGCTAAAATGACAGCACGTGTGCTTCTATGTGTGATGAGATCAGACCTGCAGCTTCCAATTAATCAACTGAATGTGGGTGGAGGCTCTGCCACTCTACTTTAGTCAGTGTTTTGGTTGTCTTGTTTGGTTGTTGGTTGTGTTGGGTTTGAGTTTGTTGCAGATTCTAAGGCAACACAAAAACTTTCAAATCCAAGCATTTTTTGACAGCCTAAAGTTGGGGAATACCCCAATAATTTTTGGATGCTGATATAAGTTCTTATTTGAAAGAAATTTTTTGATTTTCAGTTTGTGAAGTTTTATTTAATTGTTTTGTTTCTTTTTTGTGTGTTTCTGTGCAGCAAAGGAAATTTCGACGGGACTGATTATTGGCATTTTAGTTGGACTTCTAGTTCTCGCACTGCTGGTCCTCTTTTTCCTGTACAACAGAGGTAAAATTAAAAATCTTTATTAAAAATGTTTATAAATTGTTCAGGTCTTATTTGTAAGACCTGTAAATAAATTAAAACCAATAACTATATTCTCTTTGTTCTGTGAATCTTCATTAAGTTGCTGTTCCTGTGTTATTTGAAGAAACCTTTTTATATTTTAAGGGTTTCTTTGTCTCCAATTATAGAAGAGATTTTAGCTTTTATTCTTTTTGACTGAAACCTTTGTTTTTGCTGTGACCTTAATACATGGATTTCTGCTGCTTTGTTGATAAAATTTTCTCAATTTATAATTCAAATATTGAATACTTCCTTTTATTTTCCAGGTTGTTTTAGGAAACAAAATAATATTGTTGGTCATCACGAAGAGGAAAAGCAGACAGTGTCCGGCAGTTCCAATAATGTTAAAGGTATTGTGTTTGAAAAAATAAAAAGTCAGATTTATGTCTGTTTCTTTTGTCACCCTGCGGTTGGTCCGTTCATTATAATGTGTCTCCACACCAGAAAACATTGGAGGTGAGCAAGGAGAACGCAAGTGCCTTCTGGGACGAGAGGAAACTATGCCCTCCAATCAGCCACTGTCCTCATGGAAAATGCGTAATGAGTCCAGAAACAACCCTAAAGATGGTAAAATCTTTTTGCTGGAATCTTTTTTTACTGACACTGCTGTTTGGTTAAAAGTAACAAAAAGATTTAACATATTTAATTAAAGTAAAATTTTTACATGCTTGGAAAAAGAGTATTAAAAAAAAGTTAAGAAAATTTCTGGAAAAACATTGAAAACAATTTTTGAAATGAATTTCTGTTAAATTATTTTATTCAGTACAAAAAAAGTATAGATACTATGTATGTAAGCAAATAAATATGTTCAGGCATTTTTAAGTTGATAAGAACCACAAAAAAGTTTGTGTGTCAGTGTGTGACACTAAACTCTGGAATAGGTTAAGCACTGCGCTCAAACAACGCACAAGCATCCACAAATTCAACATCATGTTCAAAGAAATGATTGGTTCATAATAAGACTTGAGGAGGAAAAAGTCTTTCTAATGACGATTAGAAATTCAGTTTTTTGTTACACCGCATGTAGTGTGTAATAATTAGGGATGCCACCGTTCTTAGTTTAAAATCATATGTTACACTGTTGAACCAATTGGGGTGAAAATGAATCGTTCTATCCCCAAGTTTACACATTTTTTGCTGAAAGTGTAAAAAAAAAAAAAAGTGTTTGCTCAATTTAAGGATTTATTATTGATTGTTTTATTACATGACACCAGACTTAGGATAAGACAACTGAAAAGATTTTCTTCATGAATACTTTCATATTAGCAAATTAAAAAAGGATTTTCAGAGTTTCAGTTAAACATTGTTGTTTTGATTTCTAGCTAACAAAACCGTGACCCAATTAACTACAAGGCCAAGTTGAGCCTCAAATATCCACAAAGGAGCCAAGAACCCCTCTGGTTAAGATGATCTGAACCCACTAGGCACAGGATGTTTATTAGATACCTAATATACATCTATTGTAGATATCTACAGGACATCTCTGATAACTCTAATTTGTTACTCTGTTAGATGTCTACCAAAAGTATTGGCTCAACTGCCTTGACTCACATGGGACGAAGGAAGAGAAAATCCACACCTATGGAGGGAGAACATGCCAACTTTACACAGAAATGTCCCATTTGAGTTTTGAACCTGGTTCTTCTCACTGTATGGCAAAAGGGCTAACCACTACGCCACACTGCAGCCTTTTTGTTCACAGACAACTAGTAATCATAAAGTTCTACATTCCAAGAAGCAGCAAGCATTTCTACTGAAATGTACCTGGGGTTAAAACCCTGCATCAAAACAACAATCCAACATATGTATTTCTGTTTATCTTGTCACATAACTGAACGAAATGATGGCAAAATGTTGAATCTGTTATCAGAGTGGAATTATTATTAGGATGAGCTGTATCTGCTGCTGCACAGCAGTGTCTAGTTGCTGAGCGTTGAAATAGCCATAGATTTCTTATTGAAGTGTCCGTGCCTAGTGGGAAAGCAAACGTTTTAGAAAGTGGAACATCTGACCGATGTTTTACCGGTGACATAAAGTCCTAAACTAATACATTGTAATTATTCATGAAGACAAGAAATATTGACAGTTTCCTTTGAAACTAAATAAGATGACAAGATTTTCTGTTAAACTGACCTCTCAGTATTTATTTTCAGTACTTTTTTTTGGAAAACTGATAAGAATTCAATTTTTGTTGCATGATAATTAATAATGATAGCCAAAAAAACTAATAATCTATTTTATTAAAAGCATTCAATTTTTTAAATGATATGTGATGTGCAATAATGATTTCTGCAATAGTGTATTAAGATGTTTTGATGATGACAAATAAGAACTTTATCTTTATTACTTGATATCTGCACTTGGACTAAAATAGTATTACAAACTTAAAATAGATATTAAACCAGATTATTGTTATTATGTAACAAATAATGAGTAAATTATTTCATTTGCTTCTTCCCACTCCCTTTCAATCAATTAATACTTTTTTTGAATCGATCAAACTCATTATCATTACAATTAAAGGATTCAGTGTGTTGTGTGTCATGTACTGCACATAAAAGAGCAAATACTTTTATTTATGATTAGGAGCAAGCATAATGTCAAGAAGGTCACATCATTTCCTAATCAATTTATGAATTAATTTCTCAGAAAGATTTGATAGATAGCTTTGGATTTAGATTTTAGTTGTTTGCCTCCAAAAACCCCATGAGACTGCAGTAGCACAATAAACCATCAACCCTGGTTAATCCTAATCATAATAGCCTCCTATAAAGATGTTTGTGGTTTAATTCTGCCGTGTTTGATTTCTGCAGATAAGCTTATAAATGAGTTAAGGCAGAGCTTTCGGCAACGCAATAAGTCTAGAAGCTGCACTAACAAACTCCTTTTTTTCTGATGCTGTACTTACACTCTGTACTAACAGGGCATGTTCAGTCAGACTAACAGTGGGGTTAGTTAATAAAACCATCTATGAAAATGTCTAAAAGTGTACTAATATGAATGTATTGTTTCAGCATTTCTGACAAAACTGTTTCAGTTTGGCCTTATCACAGTGTTTTCTCGACTGCTTCAGGTTTGGAGAAACACCAGCAAGAGAGCCCTTCATCTCCTGTCCAACCACCTTTGAAGCCCAGTCGCTCTATAGCGCATCCTCCAAAGAGCCAAACAAACTCTGAGGAAGGTGAAGTCAGTGGAGATGCTGAGGAAAAAGGTCCAGAGAGCGAGTCTCCACCCAATGAAAAGGCGACTGACGTAAAACAAGGTGAGGTTCAAAGGAGAAACACGATAAATTGATTCATCCAGGTCACGGAATTACTAGCTTACATCCCCTCGCACCTCTAACATAACATTACCGGTGCAACCAAAAGGGCGAGCAATACCAGAGCTATCCAGCCGTAAAGTTTTGAGCCAGATGTCGTCTCGGATGGGGAAAAAAAAGACGTGGAGCGGAGCAGGGAGCTCGTGGCCCACCGACTGTAGCACCCATGTCACTGCTTCAAGCTTTTTCCAACTGCATTTTTTTTCTGGTCCTGATTCACAATGAATAAATACATACTCAGAAATGCAATTTTAAGTTTATTTTCCAACTATAGGTCCTCCATCATGAGAAAAATGTCACAAAAACATGCTAAAAACACCAAAAACACACTTTTTCTGGAGTGGGTCTTTAAAAGGTCTTTAGTTCGGTCTCTAAAGGAGTTTTTCTTTGACTGTGTTTCACCCTCAGAAAAGAACCAGCAAGAGATCCCTTCATCTCCTCTCCAACCCCCTTTGAAGCCCAGTCGCTCTATAGTGCATATTCCAAAGAGCCAAACACACTCTGAGGAAGGGGAAGTCAGTGGGAATGCTGAGGAAAAAGGTCCGGAGAGCGAGTCTCCACCCAATGAGAAGGCGACTGACGTAAAACCAGGTGAGGTTCAAAATAAAAACACGATCAACTAATTCCAAACAATTCATTATGAACAAAATGTCAATCTAATTAAGTTACTAAATAATCATAACTGTATTTTTAAATGACTCTAAACAGCTGTTTACTTAGAGCTCCATGTTTGAATCAGGTCAGCCTCTGAGTTTTCTTCTGTTGTGCAGGTTCAGAGAAGAACCAGTTAAACGTCGTTGCGCCTCTTCTTCCAGTGACTGTAGAGCTACACAACCTTTCCACGACTGACACAGAACACCCTGATGAAAAGGAGCTTATCAAAGAAACGGAAGCAACAGTTTCAGAGAGTAATCCTCCAAACTCCCAGCAGAAAGCTGATGCAGAATCGCGTGAGCCTACATTTAAAGACCCACTCCAGGAAAACTAGTGTTTTTAACATGTTCTTGTAGCATTTTTTTCACGATGAGGACATATATTAAGAAAATTAAGATTAAAATTGGGTTTCTGAGCATTTCTTTGTTCAATCAGGAGCAGACAAAAAATGCAGTTTGAAAAAGATCATGTGTGTGACAGCTGGGCGGGCGACAAGCTCTCTGCTCCACTCTATTCTGATGCATCCAAAACTGTACGGCTGGAAAGCTCCTATATTGATGACCATTTTTGTTGCACCTGTAATGTTAGGTTGGGGTTTTAGAATAAAACAACTTTTAAATACTCATTTTAAAGTTGTCTGAAAAGTAGGTCATCAACTTTGTTGTCAGTAAAGACTCAGTCATCCAGGTCATGTTATTCATCCGGTTGTGTTCGATTTCGTTGTGCATTTTGATTTGAGTAGATCTTCTGAACAGAAAAACCCTCTGTCAATTCCTGTCCTGCAGCGCCACATGCAGGCAGACCAAAGCAGAGCGTCCCACAGGAAACTTTCAGGTTCATTTCACTGACCTGAATCCGTCCCTGCCCTGTCAGCCGGGGTCATATTTAACTGCTTAAAAGGGGGAAAAAAACCTCACGAGTTGTGTCTTTGCAGCTGCAGTTTGTTTTTCATTTAAAGAAAACCACACTTCTGTAAACTCACAAGAGTTTTCCTGTGTGCTATTTTTAAAAGAATGACATCTTTGGCAGCTAATAATTATGTCATGATGGAACGGTCATATCTTTGTGAAAAAGAACAAATAATTTTGTTATACATTTTTCTAAATGAGCTGCTCAGGCAGTCAATACTTCAAAACTCCAACCCAAGCTCCAAATTCAAGCCTTCACTGATGATAAAAGACCTCTCCCCAAGAAAAATGGGCAAATATCATAATTGCTTCTTCACCAAACCTTCCAGATACATCACTGGATTCAGACAGGAAGTTTTCTGTGTGACAGGTGCTTGAAAAGCTTGAATAATCTAGGTTTACCTTTTTTCTTTGCACCCTCTATGCTGTAATGTAATGGATGTAATGTCTGCAGCTTCTCAACCATTGAATCCCATACCATGAAGGTCCCGCCTCTCGATTTTGATTTGGCAATAATTGCCAGTGGAAATTGGAAGTCTTCATTTTCCGAGGGGGTGGTTTTTGATTTTTAAACAACACTGGACTCTCCAGTCTCTGTGGTTCTGACTGAGATGTTCTTCCTCTACTTTATAATTAAACCTAACAGACTATAGATTATCCAGAAAGCCACCGATCGCCTTGAGAAGCAGCTAAAAAAAAACAATAAGCGGTTTACTCCTACAAATGAGCACAGAAACCCTGAAGACAGATGGTTTGTATCCTCCTGTCGCCTCAGTGGCTCTGAAAGATCAAACACTATCATCATTTTGAAAAACATCTTTAAAGCAACAAGCGGTCTTTAGACCAACCCCTTTGTGTGGTTTTTAGTCTAATAAGTGCAATTGGATCAGCAGCAGACTCGAACGAACCTCTGTGGTTGTGCTCTGAGCTTCATTAGTTCCATCCTGGCAGCTTCTGCCGGCTGTCAGGAAAACAAACAGAAAAATCAAACACTGTGTTGCATATTTCATAGCGTCCTGCGCTGTGCCTTAGCAGAGGAGCTGTGCTTTGCTGCTGTCATGAAAGTGCGATGTTCACGGCGGCGCATCTCACATCATTTTACTTTTTTTTTTTAAATTAGAATTTAAACACATATAACACTATAAATGAAGAAAGACAATAAAAATGGTCATTTTAACAACAGAAAGTAAGTCAGTAGTGCTCATATCATGTTTCCTACTTAAAATACCCCGAATTTACATCAGAATCACTGCTTTGAGGATCACTTTGACAACTGGAAACCTTTTTGTTTATCTTTCATCTCGCTTCGCCTTGTCTGAATATGTCTCTCCAGATTTGTACTTGGTTAAAGTCTGGTGATAGTCTGCTGTTATTTCAAGGTGATATCTGGACCCTCCAGAGGATCCAAAACCAGGGTTTCACAACCACACTGGAGGAAATAAATATGTGATCTCTTGCCCACCTAAAATAGAAACTGACAGTGAGAGATAGAAAAATCAATACATCGACTTAAAGAATTTCTATCATTTTATTTGCCTCTCATTTTTCTTTTTTATATTTTATGGAAAAAATATATGTTAGCCCCTTTTTGTCTAAGGGGGTGGAGCATAACATAAAGGTAAACTAATGACATTTACTTACAACAAAAAAAGCAGCCAACAATAACAAAAGTGAAACAAAAGGCTTCAGTTTGAACCAAGGCCAAAATAACAAACAAAACTCCCACCTATCTGAAATCAGAAACCATCTTACCTGTTTATGAAAGAAAAGGAAACAACACAGATTTAAAATAGATCAAAAGATGATTGGAGTGGGATTTTAAGATTTATTTGTTGCACAAACAGCCTTTTAGCGCTGTAGTCAGAGCTGACACGTCATTCTTTCAGGTTTGAATTCAGCCTTTCCCCATCAACCATTGTGACATCTTTTTTGTTCCAAACATGCGTTTTGTTTCTTTTTTCTCTATTGAGATGTGATGTTTTATAGAGTGTCTTTGAATTGTATTTTACAGGTGCAATGAAAAGACTGCCTGCACTTTTGTTCCTTTTTTAGCATAATCTCTGTCTTTCACTGAAAGTCTTTTTTCTTCATTTTTTAAAAGCTGTGTCTTTGCTTTAACGTTTGAAAACTGTTTGTTTTGTGTGTTTTAGGGTCTGATTTGTTGGAAGACGAGCACAAGCAGCCAAAGTTGAGTTCTGACACCAGTGTTTGTGCCCCTGCTGGGCTGCTCGCTTCCCCTTTGACCCAAAAGACGCCTCCAAACGAGGCTGCTGAACAAAAAGAGAAAAGCAGCACGGATCAAGCCTCTACAGAGCCATCAGAGAGAGCGGCTGGAGAGCCTGAACTTAGAGACTTACAGAGAAAAAACGAAGCGGTCAATGAGGTAAAAACACCACCAGCCCACACGCCAGAGCCAAACCCCATAGAAGCAGGAACGCAAACAGGAGCCGAGCAGCAGGAGGAAGACGAGCAGGTCCCTGATGCCAAAGAGGATGACACCCTGAAAGAGAACGGTCACCTCAGCGCCCATGAACAGGATCACTCCCTCAATCCGGAACAAAACGAGAGTTTCCTAACCTCTCCAGACTCCCCAAAACTATCCCCTAAACAGGTCAAGGCCGGGTCTGACAGCAGCCCTGCAAGCAAACACGATGAAGGAAGTGCAGCTCTTAGTGAACAAAAACATTCGCAATAAGGGTTTAATGACAAATGAAAACACTCAAACACTTCTGTGAGGATGATAAAAACATTCAATACTTTAGCAAAGACCAAAAGCATTTTTTAAGATTCATTTGACTACATTTGTTTCTGTTTTTATACATGTTTTGGATTTTCTGGACAGATCTTTAGATTATTAGAGCTAATTTAGAGCATCATCATGGAGGGGGTCTCAAAGAAATGCGATTTAAAGAGTCAAAGTTAGATCTTTTTTAAATTACTTTTTCTTAGTGAAATGCTTAAGTAATTATAGAAGTTGTTCAGTTTTTTCTCCAATAATCAGAAATACTCTACAATTTCTGTTTGTCAGCTTTGAAATACTTTGTACTGGGGTGTTTTTTATGTATAAAAGTTCAGTAAAATATGCAGAAAGTTAATTGTTTGGAATTTTTAAAAAATGTTCTGTTGCAGTTGGCAGTAAAAACAGGAAAACGTTTATTTGTCGTAGTATTGTTTGTTATTAGAGGCGCATTTTTTTGTTTTGTTGATAAGCTGTATGACAATCTGTTTAATATTATACTTTGATCTCTGCTGTGGGGAATATTCCAATAGGTGAAAATAATATAATATAAACTAAAATGGGTCTAAATTTTTACCAAAATGTACAGATGTAAGGAATCATTTTGAAAATACAGTTCACTTTTCCTGCACTGATGGCCTTGTTTTAAGAAAACTAGAAAAGGTGAACGTCTCAGTTGTGTTGTTGTTTTTTGCTGCTGTTGATATTTTTTCTTTATTAAATAATAACCTTTCCTAAGCAGAAGTCATTTCTTTCCTCTGATCAGACTGATTTCATCGCTGTTCAAGCTTCGAGGTTACAGTGGTCGTTTTCAGTGTTTGACTTGGATTTGAACTGCAGACAAAGAGTCCAAACCCTTCATTTAAAATAAAACATTTTAAATTCCAAAGAAATATTTAAAAATATTCATGAAAATACCAGTTTAACAGCTTTAAAGATTAAATAGACAGGCACAGAGAACACTAAGTGAAAGGAGAAGACGGTTTCGTCAACAGGGGGCAGTGTTTATCAGCCTTTCCGTGCGTTTCTTGCTGGTTTTGTGATTTTAAATGTAAGAAATAACCTCTTTAAGACATCACCATAAAAGTTAAGTGAAGGATATTAGTTTCTGTAAGGACAACTGTGATTAAAAAATGCAGTTTTTAATAATAAACCTTGACTTTACGGGAGAACATTTTTCAAAGTCCAAAACCTAAATTAAATGGAGGATTTTAATGAAGGCTTAAAGGGACGTTAGAAAGAATAATGCTAGAGTTGATGGATAATACTCCGAGATGCTAAGATATATTTTCAATGCAGGTATTGAATGGTGTCCTGTGAGTTTCATGGGTCTTCAGGTTGTTTCTGAGCTGCAGAGGTGAAGTAACAGCTTTCAAGTCATGATAAAAGCCCAGGACATGCAGGTTCACCCTCAGCTGAGTGACAAGCTGGTGTAGATTTGGAAAGTCTGTGTGAGAGAGTCATGCATGATTAGTTTAACCCCGGAGTCACTGAGAAGTCTGTGATCTGCTACCACCTGCCCTGTGGGTTCACCACGAAGGCGCAGAATGAACGCTATCGTGTTTCTGTGGTCACAACAAATACCAGAGCTTTATCAGAGTATTGAATTATTGGCAGGATGGTTGGGGGGGGGGGGGGGGGGGGGGGGGTGGCCTCCTTAGATGAAGGTTTCAGTGTAGTCTCCTACTGGGGTTAAATTGTGATTTGTTATGCTGGGGGGTCTCTGTGATTTTGGGGCTGCAGTAATTGGAAAGTCTGAACAACATCATCTGATAAATGGAAATCCAACAAGGGGACGCGTCCCTCCCTGTCTTTCTGTCAGCTCTAATAATCACGCCGTTGCTGCTAAAGGAGAGATGAATGGTGCTAAGAAATATTAGCAGATCTGTTTTGAACAGCTGCATCAGAGTGGAAATTATTTATATCCTGAAATGTGACAGAAGCGTGGAGGCTGCACAGCGGAGCTTCTTCATCGATTCAGCACCATCTCAAAAAGCACCTAAAAGTGAATTTATCACAAGTAGAAAATGTCTCGCACACAAATCTGTATCTTCAAGATTTGAAGGAACTTCATTTGTAAAACACTGAATTGAATGATGTTTGAAAGGAGAGAGTTTTACTTTCACTCTGCAACAAAGGAGGAAGACATTTTCCGAACAAACTTTTTTAAATTCTTTTAAAATCCCACTCAAATTACGTTTTGATCTCTTTTCAAAGCATTCCCAAGGGTCTTTAATTACGATTATGCTGTTTTTTTTGGCTAAACTTTTGTAAACAGTGTTGTTTTCTAAACAAATAGTTTCTGCAGAGAGGCAGTAGGTCTTTCAAAGTTTGTCTCTGAGTTGTGGGTGGGACCATTGGCCCGGAGTAAGCCTGGCCCTACTCCCTGTCATCCATCTGTTTGCAACTCAGAGGTGAATTTCTAATGAACTTCTGCGAAAACTTTTTCAGAAAAAAACAACAGGGGTTTTCATTAAAAGACCACTGCAAAGACTTTTACAACAGATCAGGAGATGATTGGAATTGGACTTGAAATAAACGTCTTTTTATGCTTCCTATCGTAAACAAGATGTCTTTGCACCCACCTGTTTCTCTGAAAGATGGGGTCATCAACCTGCTTGGTGAAACCGTTCAAGGACCCTGCGGGGGCGAGCAGCTTCAGAGTTACTGTGGGGCTTCAACTGTGTCTCTTCTTGAATCACGAAGAAGCAGCGTGAAAGGTCAAGTTTGCATTTAAAGTAATCCTACATAAAACTGCCAAGAAAAAGCTCAAACAAACATTTTTCATTCAAGATGAGTCGTCCTTTCTTACTGTTGATCAAGTTATCCTTGTTATTGATGGAAGCCATTTTTGTCTTGGTGGTGTTTATGTGGCAGCAGTCTACTTTTTTATAAGCAGCCATGGCCTAACCTTTAATGTACACATCGTTACACAATTACCTCACCCTGGAGTGTGATGTTCTTTCAGATCCTGGCAGAACTGCCCTTTTCTCTTAGGATGCTTTATTTCCCTTTGGCCTTGTTGCAGGGGAGGAGAGGAGGAGAAAGGGAGAGCGGGCTGCCCTCCAGAACTGCCTTTTATACTACGCTGATTAGCATGCTAGCTTGTTTAAATTGCCTCCTGGAGGGCTGACGTGAAATCGAACAATATCCTCTGGCTTTAGAGACTCCAGCCCCATGGCTTCTCATTTATTTTAATGCAGAGTTAGGACTGAGCCCTTGGCACGGCTGCAGTGAGGAAGCCAAGCCTGGGGAGGCCGAGTCTGCGCAGGTCAAGACAAATCAATTAATATCGGCTCAATAAAAGTTCTTGGCTCCTTCTGGGCCATTCTTCCCCGTGACAGCACAGGGCGCCACCATAATGATGGGGCGAAGTTGTTAATGAAATAATGATCTTTCGCTTTTTCCCGTCTCAGTACTCTGTTGAGGCTTTGCTTTCGGACCCCGCTTCCAGGAAATAATGGCATCACTGGCCTTTATTGTTGTTTTGATACTTTATTAAGGCCTCCCCCTCTTGGGTGAGGATGTTTATGAGGGAGCCTGGGCCCCAAGTCTGAGTCTGTGCTGCTACTTTTCCTCCCACATTTGATCACATAAAACTCAATTTAACCCAAAGTAGAGAGATTATCACACCTACAGCAGAATCCAAACACTCACCGAGATGCTGCTTTGTGCAGAGAATAGCCTTTGGTAAAACAAGTGTTACAAAAAACACGATTTTTTCATGGAAGTTTAACATAATTTGATCAGAACCAGAGAATTAACTGCTGTTTTTTTTTTTAAAGAAACTTAATTTGTGAGAGTTATTTTTGTCATTTCAACATATTTGTTGTTTTCCTGTGAAACTTATAGATTTTGGAGGTAGACAAGTAGATGATGTTTGGGACTAACTGCGACCTGAGGCTCCGGAGCCAAATGTGGCTCTTTTAACCCTTCATAGTGGTTCTCTGGCTGAAGAAACTAAATGAATTGTAATTTTAAATTAAATTAGCATTGATTTAATTGAGATTAGTCACGTTTATTGGGTGCACCTAGACGTAAGATACAATATGTAAAGGGTTTTTACATCCTTGGTGACAACAAGAAATCACCTCACAATTCAGTTCAAACCTCCATTTTTGGGTCACGGTTTTGTTTTGGTTTTCTATAAATGATTTGTGTATTACAAAACAACAACATCTTTTTTTTAATTCAGATTTTTGTTTTAATTTTTGCTACTAAAAAGTAAAAATACTAAGCCTGGTTTAATGTAATAAAACAATAAGTAAGTCCTTAAATTTAGCACAAGATGCAATGATTCACTTTTCCCACAATGTGGTTTGATGGTGTTTATTTATATATATATTTATTCTTTATATACTTTTTACTGGATCATAAACTGAAGAATGCCTGTTTATGCTCAGGTTAATTTCTGTAGTAAGTAGGAAAAAGGATGACAGCTCACTAAAGTAGAAATCTGACGTATAGCAAAACAAAATACCATTTCTGTCCTGTGTTTTAGAACCTTTTGTGGGAGTTCTTTAGCTGCCTTGAGATGATCCTGTTTGGCACAGGAAGACTTTTACTTTGAAAGTAAGTCATACGACCGTCTGTCAAAAGTCAAAAAAACTATTTCACGTTTTTAGAAAATGCTACTTTCTCTTTATGTTTCTGTTTATATTCAAGCCAAAAAAGAATAACAATTCATATTTATTCTAAAAGTCACAATGTAAGGAATGAAAAGTGGTATGAAATTTTTCTAAGGGGTAAAATAAGATTTTAAGGTTCCTACTGGGGTTCAACCTTTAAGAACGTATGTCTCTGAAAGGTTGTAGACCCCAGGTCTAACTTCTCATTGAATGCAGTTTTTGGATACTTCACCTCCCGCTGACAGTGAAGACGCGTTTCTAAAATTTTCCGCTGTTTTTTTTTTTTAAGAATTTGCTTTGGAGACGGATTTCAGGCTCACACTGGTTGGATTCAAATCAAAACAGCATGTGGACGACATTAAACAACAAACACAGCTGATTTGAATCTCTCTTTAGGGTCATCCGATTTGTTTGGTCATACATGGTATTGTTGAATAGTTTAGAGCCAAGAGTCTTCAGTCCTGAGAAACATTGGGTTTTTGTGACGTTTGCTGTTACATGCCATTAACTGGATAGCTGCTCTGTATCTTCAGTGGCAGAAGCTGTCACAAACTGAATTTACTTTTTATTTTTGTTTCTTAACCCCTAAAATGTGATGGCAGACACATCAAAACTGCATGTGCTGTACTGGCATTTGATTCAAACATAAAAACCAGATTATGAAACATTGATTTAAACACTGAATTCCCATCTAACAAGCACCACTCCCTCGTTCTTCGCTCTCACACTGCTTTCTCTTTGACACAACCATCTGATGCTGTTTGTCAGAGATAATCTCATTCCAAGTTCTTGAACATTTCTCATAGAAAACACGTTTTTCTGAGCTAGTAGGAATGGAAAACTTGGAAACGTGTCCTTTCAGCACCATGGACAGACATATTTTTAACATCCAGCAGAGGGAATCACTTTGTTTTTGTTTGCAGTTGTCATGTGTTTTTCTGTAAACACTCTTGTCACCAGCTGAGTTGCTCAGCTTCGAGCTTTTGTCAGCTTTTTATTCAAACAAGCTGCCTGACAACGTGCCACACTGACATCTCTTTGCCAAAACCCCTAACACAATCCTCCTAGGGGCAAAATGGGAAACACTTGGAGCACACCGCCTGCTTTCTGCCGTCTGATGGGAAGATTAAAGCCGAACTAAAGTCCCAATCTTCAGCTGTGGTATGGGTTGATGGCGAGCCCACCGGAGGCGACCGCCTCTCAGTTTTGTCATCAGTTCAAATGATCGACCTCTCGCCCCATGGTCTTCTGTCTGCCTCCCTGCATCTGCCCTGACATTTACCAATGGTTCACCGCTGCCTCTCAGCATCATGTCTAAGACAGCAAAACATATCAAGAGAGCAGAGGCGCATCTGTCTTTACTGAAATAATGCTAGAAAACTTGTGTTTTCCAGTCGTTAACTCTGATCATGATAGTGAAGAATGGTGTGTACAGCTTGAACCAGTTATTACCAGTTTAGTTTCTTTACATCATTTTCTCACGTCAAAAACTTGGCAGCCAACTGGCTGTCAGGATCAAGGAGCGGCGCTCAAGACAGATGTTGATTCTGTCCCAAGATGGATTCCCAACTCCTTCCAAAGAATTACAGATTTTCTGAAGAGAGGCTTAAGAGGCTTTTAGGATCAAATCCATTAAAAGTTTTCTCAATTAACTCAAAGGTATGATTTCTGATCCTGACACACAGTGGTCAGAACTGGTATTACATTTCCCCGCTTTTCTAGGCTTTCACAAAACCCATGAAATTGTTTTACTTTGTCTTTCAGCTGTTTCCTTTAAAGGTTATCACAGCTAGTCATCTGCATCCATCTATTCCTTTCCTCTGCTTCTATCTCGTTTACATCAACCTCTTTAGCAAACAAAACTCTCTACACCAACAACATGGCTGCTCTCACCACAGTCTCAAACACCTTAAGCCAGTAAAAATTATTTTTCTTCAATTATTTTATAATTTGTCATCAGTAAACAAACAGAAATTACATAAATCCACTCCTCTTTTATATTTGATTGCTAATCAAAACATTTATTTACGTTTAAATTAATCCCACTTTTGGATTGTGATTAATCACAATGTTTTACTAGGTACATTTTATGCAATAATATGCAGCTTTTGAACAAGAAAAAGGCCAAAGAGAACATTTTTCCTTCATTTTTACTGTCTGAAATGTTTTAATTTGTAAAGTGTTAACTCAGATATCCCAGAAATGTAATTTGTGTTCACAAAAACGCATTAACAGTAAGATGAGCAGAACTCTTAAGACATTTATGTCTGCAGTATTACTCTAAGATAACAAAGATGCTGATGTACAGCCATAACAAACAAAGATTGTGTTTCTTCACTTAAATGGTCAGGGTGAATACTCAAATCTGATTGGTTGCTGGGTGTTGATGCACAACTAAAAAAGGAGTTCCGGTCACATAGCCCAAATGTTCTATATCACTGCGCACTTTTCCTTCATCTTCTGGACAAAAACAAGCAGTAAGAGGTGAACTTTCTCTCTGACCTGATGCTTTATTGAACTCATCGTGACAATCAGCATTTATATCGCCTTTGCAGATGCATTGTTGTGTTACTGTGAAAACGGGCCGCAACACGAATCAAATAGTCCGCTTTTTGTGAGAAAACTGTCTAAACCGACAAAATAACAAAAATAAAGTAATAGAAAATAAATTGAATATGTATTTCTTGTTAGATGTTATAAGCGGCATAGTGCCCAACGAAATGTTTATTTTTGTCAGAAATTGATGCATGCCGTGGAAACCTGAACCTCCTGACTCATGTGGAAGACGGTTGCTTCTGATGTCAGTTCGGTAAAGTTAGAAAGATTTTCACAGATTCGGACGTCCGGGCTCAATAACTCTTCTGATAAAAGTTCAAGCAAGTATCTCAATCATTTTGCATTGAGACAGAGAGTGTCCTATAAGTGCATTTCAAAAGAAAAAAGATCCTTTTTTTGCCTTTTAATGAGAAGTGTTCTCTTCGAGCTGCAGATGGAGACACGGCAGCGACACGGCTGCCAAGGGACCGTCTACAAAGTGCAAGCTTCAAGAAAAGACCATTCTGTAAAAAGTGTGAATAATTTGGGTCTATTAACAATCCAGCTGATTTTCAAAAGCGTCTTTATCAGAACAACGCTCTGAGCAAGGCCGTATTTGGCCATACGCCGTAACTGCCCCCCAAATTGACTATAGAAATCAAAATTACAAACAGAAAAACAAAAACAAATAGACTTTAAAAAACACACAAAAATAGAAAAAAGATTACATAAATAAAAAAAATAAAAGGATGGATTGACAGATAAATGCAGCCTTAACAGGCGTGTGCCTATCCCAAACTCTGTAATGCAGAGGGAAATGTCAGGAAGAGCATTGAACACAAAACTTTTAAGATACAGATATTTGGATAGATGAATTGATGAGGATATCGTTGTTTTCTAAGCATTTCAGGGGCTTGGAGGGATATGACACCCCAAACTCTCAGCACACCCAGATTTGCTGCTCCTGATTTTCCACCTGCACCCCATAGTGAGGTTGGCCAAATCCGGTCCCGCCTCTGAGATTCCGTGGGAGTCTGGTGTAACACAGCCAGAAACTAGAGGAAGTGCATCCGTTTCAAAAATGCTTTCTTCTAAATCATTCCATTCTTTAACAGCTTTTCTTTTTGTGAGATTTCTGGATGTGTGAAGAAAACTGAGTCAAGCGTTAGATTCTGCTGGAGTTCTTCCGAAAGAAGATGTGAAACAGATCATTTAAGTCTTCACCTTATGCAGAAATCACTTTGCTTTAATGCCATGAAAACTCTGCGCTCAGGTTGATGGATTCAGTATATTTCTCCTTTAAGATCAACTTATCAAACGCAGTCATCTGTGAGACCTTAAGTCCTAAACTGACGAAAGATTTTTGGGAACATCTGATCATGGATTTGTCCATAAAGAGTTTTATAAAAGAATTCTGGAAAAACTGCATTTTTTTGTACATGCAGTGGGCTGACCTCAATAATAATTTCAGTCAAAATGAAAATAAATCATTTTGCAAAGATGATCAGTGAAAAATAGGACAGATTTACAAGAATTTTGAACTTTTCTGAATGAAAAATCCTTGTTTACGGTATAAAAAGTTTGAAATGTTACCCCAAAAACAAGATGTTCAGCTTTCTGACTGTTTCTATTGTGGTCACTGTGGAGTCTGAACATTTCTAAATGTTCTCCATATGTCTGGCTCCATCAGTGACCCCCCGCCCCTCTGGTTTTTGGAGTGTACGTGTTCACCATCGACCTCTGTCACTGCAGCAAAAAAAAAAAAAAAAAAGGAAAACATCCAGCAGTAGGTGGATCCACGGCAGATTCAGATCAGGGGAAGCCTGCCGTTCTTTCGGCCGCGTGGATGCATGAAAAGATTTCCTGCAGTTGAACCTCGGTCTGTGGTGAAAACAAGCGGTGCAGCCAAATGCTGTCATTGTTTATTTGCATCTGTTGAGCCTGACGGCAGCTTGTCACTCCCCCTCCACTGATCTGTCTGCGGAGCAATGACTCACGCAGACAGCGCCTGCATGTGGCATCGAACAGGTTCACGCATGCGACTGCGCGCATGAGGCATGCACAAAAAAGTTTATTCTTGTGTCACATCAAGCACAAACGCTTGCGTGTGCCCATTCCAGCCTGGGCTGCTTTGCAGCCATGGTGGGCCTCTCCCAGCCAGATGGATGGTCTCAGCCGTGGTCAGGGAGGTGACAGCTGGTTGGCTCGACCTTTCTTGGCCGCAGGTCTGACAACCCCTGACCCCCCACCACTCCCACCCCTGAACTAGCGTCATGGAAACTCCTGGAGAAATCAATGAAACATTTCATTAATGAAAATTAAAGAAATGGAAATGAGAGGACTTCTAACCTGCGATTTGCTGCTCGACATGGTTGAATTAGGTCTTTTAGTGGCTATTAAACAGGTTTTATTGGAGTAAAGCTGTAGCCCCGACATGTCATGCTTCACAGGGAAAACGTAAGTCAAAAACCTCATTAGGCGAGCTCCATGTGTTGTCAGCAAATTTTTAGCTAAAGTTCATTTCGCTTCTTATACGCTCTCCTGGCATAACAGTGGCCTCTGCTTCGTGGTCATCCTGTTCCGGAGTCGGCCTTGCTTATGGACAGGCGATGCACTGGGGTCTTTATTTGCAGCTTCCATTCAGCAGACTGCAGGCTTCTGCAGGACAGAGATGATAAACCCAGCCTGTGTTAGTGAGACAGCTCTGCAGGGATGGGAGGAACACACACGGAGCAGCTCAGGAGACGTCTGTCGGCCTCCCAAAGGTAATTCCCCTAAATGAAAAGCAGACTGCATGTTAGTCATTGTTGCATCAAGGGGCTGAGGATGAATAGTGATGGGATTGTGTTTCAGTACACCTCCCGACATGTGCTCTTATTACGAGGCAGAGATGAGCAGAGGTACCTTGTTCAGACACTCCCTGCTGATGCTCTCCTCTTTTACCCAATTATCCTTGACTACAAGGACTTGTGTTTGGAATCGATGCTTCATCCCATTGAGGCCTTTTCATTTTTCAGATCAAGTTCTCATTTCCTCCCAAGGACGCCAGCAGAACTAGAAGTTCTCGTCCATCTGGGAGAAATTAGGGACACATGGACGAGGCTCATTTGAGGTTCTTGTTAGCTCACCTGGCGCTTTAAGTAAGACCATTAATACTGAGCTACTTAAAATATGAGCCTGCTTTCACACGTGTCTGTTTCTCAGAGAAAGACACAGCATCCCACCGGCGTGTCAGCTCAACACTCGCACCAGCCGTCACTATCAAAAGTGACCCAAGCCGAGATTCGCTTTCCAGATGTTGGGCGCTGCATCCCATTGAAACACCTCTGCAGGCCACTGTCCGGCCATAAATCACCGCTTGCCCATGACAGACAGACAATGAGGCTCGATGCATAAGTTAAATACCTGATTCGTGAGCTCAGCTCTTCAGTATCTTCAGAGCACATGTAAAACAATTAGCTGTTAACTCCCACAGCCCTGCAACCCCTTTATGAAACCTAGTTCGGAGCCTATGGGGGACAGTTAAACTTCAGAAGATTGATGTGGTTTTATATGTTGTTTTTGGATGAAAGCACACCTACGTTTCGGTGCAGTGTTAGCAACAGTTCAGGCTTTTGCTTTGTGCTGCAACCAAACTGTCTGAAGGTTGTCAGGTTGAGCAGATGTCTGATAAAATGCTGCGCTCTCATCCATCTAATACAAACACGTCATGTGCCAAAAGCTTTTATTAATCTCTGCAAAGCACAAGGCCGTGTTTTCCATCCTCCATTATGGAGCGAGAGTACGGAATCACACCATTATTAATGCTTTGTGCATCAACACACCTGCAACCGTTTGGATTAGGCAATGTGTTATTTGCTGATCCTCTTCAGCCACGATCTTTGGTGAACGCTTTCAAGCCTTCTCAGCGCTGTTTTATTTCACAGATCTAAATCCGCAAAACAAAATAAAAATCACACTAACTCAATACGGTTATATTTCACTGGAAGTTTCCTCTCCAGCTGTGAGCTGGTTACAGAGGCCTTCGGGAAATCATGTCATTTTAAATCTTCCTCTTTCCCGAAAAGAATGTCGCCTCCATCCCACTTCTTCCCTTTTTCACAAAGGCCACTGGCAGAGCTGAAAGTCTTCTAATGTGGAATCCATCTGTTCCTTGCATCATCTGTGGGAAACGAGCCGATCCGCGATCCGCACCGTCGACGGGAAGGTGATCGATCTGGTGTTGGGATTCATCTTTCCGAGAGATTTCTTTTGTCTCTTTGGCTAAAATGAAAATGAGGGCACTAAGCTGTTTGTTCCCACTGATCCGTTACTCACACGCCATAACGCTTTTCCCAAATAGCTCCCCACCCTTCGCATGTAATGATGTGAAAATTTGAAGTTTAACTGCGTGAGAATTTTCACACCCAAGTTTTAACTAAAAAAAAAAAAAATCCTTTGAATCGAAGGGTTTTTTTCTGCAGTTCAGATCAATAAAGGGAGCATGGGAGGTCTTTGTTGTGTTAAAGCCGACGATTAGTAAGTCATATCATTCCGAACAGCCAACTTGATGTGTTTTAGTCTTTTTGCAAAGCAAATATATAAGGTTACAATGAAAAGCTAATGCAAGCAACGCAAGGTCTCCGTCGTGACAGCGAGAGTCTTGACACCGTTTTCTCCAGAGACGGTCTCTTCGCTGCCAATAACAAAACCAACAGCGGCTGCACTTATTGCCATTAGATCATCCTGTTATTTATTCTATACAAATTACTTGCGTATGTTCACCACTGCTTTGCCCTCAAGGTTAAAGCTCTCATCCGAGCCCAAGGAGGGACGGGGAGAGTTGCCAGAGTGATAGATCTACTCTCAGCTGCAGCCACTCATTTCAAATCCACACCTCACAGCGAGGTCCAAACATTGGGATAAATTAGTTCCAGAGGTATTTATGTCATCATTTCTTCTTCTTCACCTGTTTGTGATCACAAGTTTCCCCCAAAAAATCTGATCAAAAGTAACTCAAACAAATGTTTTTGGTGTGCAAAGTAATTACAGCCGGCTGATTTGTGTGTACAATGTTGTTTCCGTGTTGATCTTGGGAACGCCATGCCTCGCTGGCACGGGGTGAAGGGTCTGACTGATAAACGAGGAAACTAATTAGAGGAAGTATGCCTATGATTCTAGAAGGTGGAGATCAGGATGTGGTGTCACCAGGTTGGCAGCGCTGGGCGGTCGGTAACAGCATTACACACTGACGTTCGGCCCTTCTCTGCAGCCCGCACATAAACAAACCAGGAGCAGCTATTCACATCCGTCACAGGGCCCGGTAAATGTCAGACGAGGAGCCATTAGGAAAATGGCATGCTAAAAAAAGTGAATGCAAACAAAACCTGATGTCTCTCTGCAGTTTTGAACCTCAGGCTTTCATTAAAATCTCACTCCAATCATTTTTTGATCCATTTTCATAGAGTTCCAAGTGGTCTTTTAATTATGATTATGTCATTTCTATCAACAATTTAAAAACCTGTGTCGTTTTCTAGGACATAGTTTCTGCAGAGTGGCAGTAGTTCATTAGAAGTCTGCCTCTCAGTTGTGGGCGGGACCGTTGGTGTGGAGGAAGCCCGCACCTACTATTTCTTTCTATTGTAAATCATTCCCAGTGGCCTTTTAATTATGTTATGGAATTTTTAGCCAAAATCAAAAAGCCTGTGTCGTTTTTTAAGACAGATTTTCTAGCAGGAGCTCATTAGAAATTCACATCTGGGTTGTGTGACTGTTGGCATGGAAGTTAGCTCTGCTAATTTCCCAGCATTCCTTTGTTTTACACGCTCATCTGCTCTTATAGAATATCACAAGCCCAAACTAACATTCGCATCAAGATATTAGCGTAGGAAAAAAAAAAAACGGCAAGCGGTATCAGAGTAGATTTATTTGTCTGCAAGGAGGTGCTGCGTCACAAACCTGAGCTTTTTCAAACTCCAGGTTTTCATCTGCTCCTGATCCAACACAGTTTGAATAAAGAAATACTCAGAAATGCAGTTTTAATATTAAATTATTTTATATATGTCCACCATAATGAGAAAATGCTACAAGAACATGTTAAAAACACCAAAAACATGTTTGCTTCGGAGTGGCTCTTAACCACTGAATTGTGCACAACTTTGACTGAAGAGGAAGTAGTAGATCTCCCTAAAGGTCATCTGTAAGAAACTTGTCTGAATCCCGCTTTGGTACCACTTCACTGCAGAAGCTAGAACCACAAGTCTAAAACAAAAGCAAGGACCCGGAACCAGCACTCAACAACACTCTTTTATTCAACTTCCGCATGGCGTTCCAGGAAAGTTTAATGACATTTCAGGTCACTGGCACAGTTTGTTAGCGAACTTTTCATTTTTAATAAAATATATTGATAGCAAAAACCATTTAGGGGAGAAAAAAATGGAGCACATTTGTCTCTTAAAATCCGGACTGCTCCTTCGGGAGGGCTCGGCTCATGCGTTTCCTTCGCTGACATTTTCTTTCACTTTTTTACAAGCTGGCAGAGACACATAAAGCTCAGTTAGTCTACAATGGGGTTGATGTAATTCTCAGAACACCCTTAGAAGTAAAATAAATGAAAACTTAATCAATTTGTCATGTGCAATGATCCAAGAAACGTCTGAGTGTTTGAACCAACATCCAAACTATTGTTATTTCTGTTAAGAAATGATCACATCTTTAATGTTTTTTGCCATTTTATATTAATCTTTTCACAGTATTTTGATTACTTACTCTTTCTTGGCATGGAGGAAATTAAAAAGATGCATTGATGGTTTTCTTTTGTTTGGAAATATGGATCTGTTACTAATGGGCTTCTGATAAATAAACACATGGCTGACTTCTCTCTGGCATCCTCGGAGAATCAGACAGAAACAATGCATTGGCGGACTCCTCTGCATGTCCTGCGCTCGTATCCACACTGCAGATTTGCTCAGAATCCGAGGACAAAGCACATCTAACACGGATTCATTGTGGGATTATGTGGACCTTGAGCAGAGTACAGATCCATTCCGTCTCAATCCTGTGGTTACAAGTAAACATTTCACTGGAATATTTTTTTTTGCTTTTCTCAACTTTGGAAACCTGCTCCGGCTGCAGGAAGTTTTGTGGTTCGGCTCCAAACATTCCCGCTGCGCTGCTTCCATGATGCCACAGGAAATGCTCTTTTTGGGAGGCTGGAAACAGACCAAACTCAGAAGGTGACGCTGGTTAGTTTTTGTTCTCATGAAGGGATTCCTTCCACAGGCCTTCTGCAGTGCCAGACATTTGTGTTCCTGTCTTTGGAAAGTTGATTAAATGAGCATGAGAGTTGTTCTCCTGACAAACACAAATGTTCCTCGTTGATCGAAAGTTTGTCCACAATACAGCACACTTTTCAAAAATGTATTTTAAACTATTACTCTATTACACAGCAAAAACTCAGTCTTAAGAAGGTAAAAAAGATAATTGTTTTGAGAAAAAAAGTATTTTCCTTCTTTCAAGAATCTTATCAAGAAAGTTTTTTCAGTGGCAAAAATATTTTAGTTTAACGTCTTAGTGACTAGAATTTTTTTTTTTTTTAATGAGACAATTTTTTTCAAATTTTGATCATTTTTTACTCTTTTCTAGGGGGGCCTGTTTTGCTGTACTTCTGTGCATCACAAGCTGCAAAAAAAAACCACAAAGTGAGAACATCAGGCTGATCTCCAAAGCTGCACACTTCATTAAAAAGCTCATCTAAATAAGTGCTTTATTTGATGCAACAAAAACTTGGATTAAACACTTTTGTGTGACACTATAAATATCTTGCCAAGTAGAGGACCACATGTTATACATCCCACCCTAACAGGTCTGTAAGAAAAAAAATAGAGAAAATATTCTTTAACTCAGTCCAAACCAGCAAAATTTGTGACATTTTAGCCGCTGAACACCTCAAGTCACAAGCAAGCATATTATCAGCATACAATTGAATTTTGTTTTTAGCTGTGTACCTTTCACTCAGACATTCCCATCAGCAAAATATCTTTGATGGAGCCACAAAAATTTTCAGTTAAGACTGAAGGTCTTGGTGATGCAAACATGTCCTGAGTTTTTGAAGTCTTACATTATACTGACTCTGATTTTTCAGGTGTCAACTTCCTAAATTTGTAAAGCACAGTGAATGTGACAAAGCTTGGAAATGACCAGATGACCACTGCAAGAATTTAATAAGCCCCTACAGGGCAAACCTTCAAAATGTTATCTTAAAGAATAAGAGGTCAACTCAGAGTAGTGTATTAACTGTTCACATGCCACAGTCGACACCAAAATAAAACCCTTTCAAAGCATGTCAAGAACTGGTGGTGAGGGACCCAACATTCAGGCCACCAGGCTTGGTGACAGAAACAAAAACATTCAACAAATGAACTGAAATGTCAACCAAAAAATAAAATAAATAAACATGGAGAAGCAAATAAAGGTGACAAAGCAGAGGACCAAACAAGAATGAATTGAAAAGCAGACACTTAAATATACTGAGGGTAATTGATAGAAATGAAAACAGCTGTGATGGTTATGAACCTGGTGTGGCTGACGGGGGACAACTCAAAACCCCACTAAAAACATCAGTGAAACACCAAACTAAAGTACATAGCCCTCACATAGAAGTGTTATGATCTCTGCAGGTGTTTGTGCAGAACCTTAGATGTTCTGGAGTGATTTGCAGAAAGACTGAGTTTTATCAAAGATCAGATTTCCATTTCCAATGAAGAGGAGTTTGTGGTTAAGTCAAATCTGGAAAATGGTCAGGCGTTGTGACCACTTAGGTCATTGGAAGAATCGGAGGACATTTGACATCCCACCCATCATTTTGCAAATTATCTACATAAACAAAAATACAAATGTACTAAATTTCTTGTCTTAGGACCAAAATTTTAAAAACTAAGAGAAAACAATGCTTGAAAACAGTTTTAGAAACAACAAATACGTCTGGAATGCCCTCTAAAATGCCATTTTCCCCGTGTCCCACGCCTCCATAGTCCAAAAATTAATCTTATAAATAATTAAGCAGTTAAAATGAAAATCAAATTTAATTTTTGGTATTATTTATTGCATTGCTGTCTCATGCAACTGTGGGAACATTTGTGTTAATAAACAAAATATTTCAAATAATAATGATATAAATAGAACCTGTGTGCCACGACAGAAATGCAACCCTGTTACCATCACCCTTTCAGTAGATGTAAAACAGTTAATCAATTTAATCAATGAATTCATTCATATTCCTATGATCCATCCAGATTGATCTGTCTGAGGCAAGTTGTTAATCGAACATTTTAAAGTGAAATACATTGATTATATCAATCTTGGAAAATCCCATTTGGATTAAGATACAGTTGGTTTATTTTACTATAACATAAAAACATCACAGCTGACATCACGTATGCCATGACAACAAAAAAATGATCAACCATCATTATTCCAATGTGTGGAAACACTTTGGATTTTGCAACGACATATGACCATACAGTGTGGTAGAACGTTGTAAAAATGTCCTTTTGGATTTTTTTGATGTGGAAAAACAGCAGTAGGCTGAACTTTAGGAAACTAAAATGTGAATGGATTTGACATTAATTCTTGTTTATTTGTACACATATTTAATGTACACTTGATTATCTTACAATAAGTATAAGGAATCTTGAAAACTTCCCCTGCACTGTTCAGTACCAGGAATTGATCTCTGAGTCACACTGGTTGAAGTTTTTGGCTGTAGATGTCCTGGATTGATTTGGTCAGTGTATCGAATTGAATCGAATTATTCAAAATGAAATAATATTGACTACAAATTGTATTGGCAACCACAACTTATAATATGAATTGAATCATTGCTGAAATGAATCGTTACACCTCTATTTGATACACATTCCAATACATGATGCACAAAGCAATACAAAAAAGATTTAACTAATATGAAGCGATATGATATACTCCAATTCTTTCACTTAAATCAAGATAGTTTTTATTCATTTGGCAAATAACACTACAAATCACAAAGAAAAGTTGTTTTTTCTTACTAACAATTTTTATTTTAAGTGAAAAAAACAAAATGTCATTGACATGCAGCTTCAAACATAACCTGACATTTTGCATCTTTTAGACTGCTTTGTTCATTGTGGTAAAAAAAACAAAAACATTTTGATATATTGATTCATATTCTTTCTTTCATCATCACTGTCCGAGACCAAAATGTCATTCTCATTGGAAACGTCCTTGGTGACTGTATTGTCTGTTCAAACTGTGTCTTTACTTTCTTCATGAGGTGATGTTAACACTGATAAATTTGGTCATTTGGGATGTCCAAGCTCCGAACTCTGACCCCTATAGTGCAACCACTGGATGAAGAAATCATCTTTCTTGAGTCCTCAAAAGGGCTACACGAGAGAAAAACAAAAAGAAATGAGGGAAAAACTGCAAATAAGAAGGTCCAAACACCAGAGATTGATGACTAATGTCGTGCAGCTGTGCTGATTGGAAACAGAATCCAGGTGTGACATACTGAGAGGAAGTTAGACAAACTAAAATGTGTAGAAACTAAATTTAAAAAAAACTGTTGTAAAGTAATAAATGAAACTAAGAAACCTGCAAATCAGAAACAGAATTAAACAAAAAGCAATCCAATAGAGCTTAGAAGTCATGGAACTTAACAAACTCTATCCTTTCTTGTTTGTTACTGACTGTCAGTTAATCAAAAGCAGCGGGTGACTATACACATCTCTCTGTGTTACCATGGTAATCACATCAGTCTCACAATGCGTCTGTATTTTAGGTTAATATTTTTGTTGAAAAAAAAAAGACATAAAGCCTTGCAGTTTTTAATACCTTGATAAGCATTAGAAAGTATTTCATCTTGTCTTATAAAACCTAGATTAGTAAGATTGTAATTTCCAAATCCAAGATTTCTTTAGTACTGTAGCCAGGCTGACCAGCAGTCACAGCTCAGTAGAACCACATATTCCTGCTACTCTCAGTTCTGAAGATTTCCTTAGATTTTTCGAAAGTAAAATCTTTGATAGTAAAATATTAGGCATAAATAGAACAATATTATCCTTACTATTAGCCCAGAGCAGGCTGAAACACTAGAAATGAAGGCATCCATAGAAACCTCTGTAACATGAGACTCCTTCACTGCTGTAGATCACACGGAAATAACATCAGTTATTACTTCCTTCAAAACCTCAACTTGTCTCTTAGACCCGATCCCCACTACACCCTTTAAAGAAACCTTCCCCCTAATTAATGAATTTGTTTTAACTATTATAAATACCTCTCTAGAAACAGGTTATGTGCCACACTCTTTTAATGATGCAGTTGTTAAACCTCTTCTGAAAAAGCCCAGTTTAGATCCTAGTATTTTGGACAACTATAGACCAATATCAAATCTCCACTTTATTGCAAAACTACTGGAAAGAGTTGTAGTTAAACAGCTCTACCGCCACCTACAGGACAATAGCCACTTTGAAGATCTTCAGTCAGGGTTCAGACCTCACCATAGCACTGAAACTGGACTGGTTAGAGTCACTAATGACTTGTTATTGGTCTCAGAAAAAGGACTAATATCTATTGCAGTTCTGTTAGGCCTCAGTGCAGCCTTTGACACTACAGGCCACAGCATCTTCCTCCAGAGACTAGAGCATGACATAGGGATCAGAGGATCTGACCTCCAGTGGTTTGAATCCTATTTATCTGATAGGTACCAGTTTGTTAATATGAATGAACATTCCTCTCATTGCACTAGAATAAGCTACGGAGTCCCACAGGGCTCAGTTCTAGGACCCATCCTGTTTATGCTTTAGATGCTGCCCTTACGAAACATAATCAGGAAACACAGTATTAACTTTCACTGTTATGCAGATGATACACAGTTGTATTTATCCATTAAACCTGACTAGAATGACAACATAAAGGAACTTAATGTCTGTATTAGAGACATCAAAACTTGGATGACAATTAAATACCTCTCCCTAAACCCCAAAAAATGAGGTCATTATACTAGGTTCTAAATACCTGAGAAATGCTCTATCTGATCAGATGGTCTCCCTGGATGGCCTAATTATAGCCTCCAATTCCACAGTTAGAAACCTGGGGGTTTTATTTGACCAGGAATGATCATTTAAGGCTCACATATCACAGGCTTGTAAAACTGCATTTTGTTCACGTTTGCAATATATCTAGAAATAAATTATCAAAAAGTGATGCTGAAAAACTACATAAATAAATAATTCTGTTATCTTTGTCAGCTGCTTTGTTGACTCATAACTGGCCCAGCTGTGTCTTTATAGCACTAAAACAGGTCTCTATGGAGATGCCAGTTCATTCATGCTTTTTTGCATTAATTTTAGTTTGGGTACTTAGGAAAAGCTTAGTCTGTAAGGAATGAGTCACTATTCGGTAAATACATTGTTACCTCACTATATCAAAGTTCACCTTTCGTGGTTTTGCAGATTTTATTTTAGGGCAATTTAGCATGCGTTTTTTAAATTATTTTAACAGCGTACTGTGTTTTGCGTCCTGATTGGTTGTTGATATTGTCAATCAGTCTCCCACATGTTGTGTCTCATGTAGAGAATGAGTTCAGTTTGCCAAATTTAAACAAATCTTCCATCACTAGCAGATCTTTGTTTACACTCTATAATACGCGACTTATTTTAGTTAGAAAGGTTTGGGAGTTTAACAGTAGAGAAAAGTTTGAAAATGTTCATGTCTGTCTAAAAAAAAGGCATAAAATGAGTAGTGAGAGGCACAGCAATGAGGAAAGAGGTTTCAGGAAAAGATTAATCAGTCAATAATTACTGAATGCAAGAAAAATTGTTTAACTCTTTAACAGCAGAGCTTTAGCTTCAGTGTTTACATTCTTTTGAATACCGTAGCTCTTCAACCGTTTTTGCAATGAACATAATTCCAGCATCTTGTGAAGCAGAGAAAAGCAGCTTTGCTCTGATATGCAGTGCTTACCCAATTAATGTAAATCAACTGATACTAATGCAGAGAAATAGTAGCTTTGCACCGTTCTGTGTGCATGTCTGTGTAAAGCCAATTTGTAAAGTCCATTTTTCACCGCGTTAGAAGCTGTTGATTTACGTTAGTCGCATAGACGGTAGAAAAGTTACAGTACCGGTAGGTCAAAAAGGGAAAGGGGTTAAGAAGTGTGGCAAAAACACAAATTATTGATAATTATGCAAAATATCCTGGTCAACTTATAAATATATTACAGAATTCCTAACTCCCATTTCTTCAGATACCTTCAGGTCAGACACTGTGTTGGGGAGTGGTGTCCACATCTTGATCTCCCTGCTGCACACCCCCTCTTTGAGCACCTCTCGCTACCCCCTGATTCCAAACAGATTATATCTAAATTTGTTTCTTGTTTTTCTACCATGGTTCCCTCTGACTCGATCAGAGAGGCTTGGGCCAGAGATTTGAACTGTGAAGTGCCGGTAGACCTCTGGAATGAGGCACTGTCCAAAATCCACCACTGTTCCATTAATTCTCGACTTAGGTTGATTCAGTTTAAGGTTTTGCATAGACTACATTATTCCAAAACAAAGCTGAACAAAATATTTCCAGCTGTCTCAGTCAACTGTGATAGATGCAACACATCAGAAGGTACTCTGGGTCACTTATTCTGGTTCTGTCCATCGTTGCACAGTTTCTGGTGTAGAATCTTTAAATGCTTTTCAGAGGCGTATAATACAGATATTCAGCCGAATAGCCACCTGGCCATTTTTGGGTGTTCTTCGCAAAGTTCCCAAACGCCACAGCATATACAGACGGCGCTACGGTTGGGAATGGTGGTGGCTAAAAAGCTTATTCTGCTAAACTGGAAATCAAAAACTCCTCCCTCCTTTGAACATTGGCTGGCTGAGATCGTACATGCCATCCAGCTGGACAAGATGCGGCTCTGCAGATCTGGCTCACAGAATAGATTTGACACTGTTTGGAAACCTTTTCTGGCTCACCATACCATACCATAACACTGAATAACACGACTCCAGGTGGGGAGGTGCTGGATCTGGGTCACTCACAAATGTAACTTTTACATTTCTTTCTCTTGTTCAAGTTGTGTCTGGCTGCAACATTTATTTATGTACTCATTTTAAAATCAATATGGTAATCTGGCATTTTTTTGTTTTTTTTCTTTTTTGTCGTTTGTTAGTTTTATTATTATTATTATCATTATTTATTTCTTACTATTAACAATTGTGTTTTTGTGGGTTGTCTCGCTGTTCTTTCCCCCTTTTTGTCTCTGTCACTGTTTGCTGTACACTTAAACTTAAACTGAAAATAAAATATTAAAAAAAAAAAACTTATAAATATATTAAGCTTTGCATTTAATAGTTAGACCCTATACTCAAAATGGACACCAAATGAATAAAAAGTTATCAAATACCTACCTTTAGTTTAAATTACAAAAGGGGTTTATACGAATATACACCTTGTGTGTCTGATCATTTATAACCCCCAATTGTAACAGTAAAATCTGTCTAACACAAGAGGCTCTCAGCTCATATGTGTTTGCTCAGCTGTTGGACAGGACAATTAAAAAAAAAAAGTTATCAAGTACCTAATAAAGATGAATGAAAAAATATATGGATTTATATTGGACACAAATATATGAAGAACACAATTTGCCTTTTTTTAAGCAGGAGAAACATGGACTAACTTCACGTAAAAGACCACACCTTTTCTCACTTTCTCCACATATGTTCACATATGACCAATTTTCATCCATGCATTAAGCTTAAATTGTACGTAGCGGCTGTGTGACACGGCCTTTACAGACATTATGCAACAGTCCAAGGCCTGCCTCAGCTGCAGTGAACTCCGCTTCCTCAGTGTTTTGTGCAGGAATCACATCATCAGCCCTTTGTTCCCATAAATACATCCAGAAAGGAGTGATTGTTTCTAAAGATGTGGAGATTGAAGACCTGCCAGTTTGTGCCTCTTTATGAGCCACGACCACCTGGTCCATCTCTGTTTTTGAAGAGAAACTCGTCCAATCCTGTCCCCTCGAGCTTGGCGAGTGGGCTGACAGAAACAACACTGTGGCTTTCTCTGTGAAAATGCTCCCTATCCAGTGTCCTCAAATTAGTAACACTATTGCAGGTCATGGAACACGCCATCTCCTCTAATCCACAGTGACACGGCCGTGCCCACTTTCTCTCATGTTGCAACATCAGGAAAGCATTTTTTTCTTTTACTGCAGGACTTCTCAGCCATGCTCATGCATTTTTGAGAAGACCAATTTGTAAACCCAGGTTGTGAAATTTGAAGATGTAATAAATCAGGACGGTAATGTAATGAGTGGTTGAAGATGGAGATTAAAAAAATGTGTGCTGAACCCCGACTAAGATTTTTGTTTTCCCTTTCTTGGCAGACACCTTTGAGGACAAGCCAAGAAGCAAGTTAATCATCACGAAGGCCCAGATTAACTTTGATGAGTTATAGATCTGAAGATGTCCATTCATCTTCTTCCCTTTCTTATCACAAAATCTTTTTACATTTTTCACATACAACAGAGTAAAGACTTTGTGTACCATTCAAAAAATCTCCTAAAACTAAAAAAGTAATTGTTATTAAAGACCCACTCCGATGAAAACCATCTTTTCTGTGTTTTTTAACATGTTCTTGTGGCATTTTTCTCATAATAAAGAACTTTTATAAAATAATTTATGATTAAAACTGAATTAAAAAAAAAAGTTTTTCAGAATGACGGCTTTACTGTTGATTTTAGATCCATAGAAATCCATTTCATCTCTTGTTCGCCTGGGGGATGACGAACATGTCTACGTAATTTTTAGATGAATCGGCTAATTTTGTCAACCAATCCCACATTACAGATTAACTAATGTTGTACGTTATTTTGTTTCCCTCAGCTTGAGCCAACAACTCGTGCTAAATTTTTACAGTAATAAAAAATGTTTGAGCAATAAAAGAACACCACTTTGAGAGCTAACGTTCCAAATCTACAACTTCTGATTACAACGTTTTCTTTCCCAATGATACTTGAGAAATTATGAGGTGATAGATCAAAATCCCAAAGAGTTATAATTTGTAGCTGGTCCTGAAGTTTTTTATTTTTCTTTATTCAAGATGGTGACCTTATCCCAAGGTCAAAGGTTAAAAAAACTTCGATTGTGGTAGTAAATATGACCTGGCGGTATGTGTGATAAATGCTGTGAAGGTCACTAAAACTAAAGTTTTCTTTGTGAAAATTGCCAAATTTCAAAGTTTGCCGCCAAGCCATAGATCCTGTGGCCATCCCACAATAATTTTAAAAAATTCATTTTGATATTCCCTACACATGTGCTTTGGTTTGGTTAGTGGATATTGGGAGAGAGTGTCGTTCACAATGCCCAAAATTATTTTTCACCGGGTATTAGGCGCATGCAAATCGAGTGCAAACTTTTCATTGAAAGGCACAATAAGGAAGAAGAATTGCAAAAACAATGCAATCAGTGACTGCAACGACCATACCATCTCTTTATATTTAGTTACATCAAGTAAGAGTCAAACTCAAACATTAGAGCATCCAAAAAAAAGTTAATTTCTCTTTTTCTTTTTTCAAAAACTCTGATGTTTGCTCTGTTTTCCTGACATTCCCCACAGGACGACATGAAAATATCAAATAAAGACCAACCAGGACATTACAAAAATGTGTGTAAACCTCCAAAGGTCCAGTTCAGCTTCCAGATGTTTGAAGGTCCCGCACTCATCTGTTCAAACAATAATGTGCAAGAATGAACATCGTGGGAGCTCGCAGCTTCACTCACTAGGCTTCTGAATCTCCGCTTAACCTACTTGGAACCTAATGAACCCTAGAACATCAACAAAAGCCCAGAAATGAAGATTTTCAATCAGTACAGTTCTGGTGTGCCGCTGTGGGAGTTTACCTCGCACATTAACTTTTAAAGCAGTACCCCCGCACCCCCCTTCAGTGCAGAAGAAGTCCTGAATCTGTGCAAACATCGGGGGATTTTCTGTCTCTTTATGATCAGCGTTGGTTAAACCACCTGTAAAGGGAGCATTGTCCTCCACTCCCCTCAACAGCAGCTTTGTGAAAAGTCTTCTGTAAGTGTTGGAGTCAGTCGTGCAGATATCTGCAAAAATGTGTCTGATGAGAAGAGTTTCCCAGAAAAAAAAAAGAAAACCATGAAAGCTTTAGTAAACAAAAACACGCAGGCGTGATTTAAGATTCTTATGTTCAGGTTAACCCTTTAACACCTGTGCTGTCACCGGCGACGCCTAAATAACACACTTTTTGATATACATTAAGTGTTTGACCGTTTACGCAACCAACATAATTCTATTTGATTCTGAAGGTGATAAAAGCGGTGAAAAGCCACTTTTCTCGTTAGATAAAAGATGTCGCCTCGATAATAAAAGTGCAATGAGATGTCAAAGAACATCAACACTGAAGCTAAAGCTCCAGTGTTAAAGGGTTTCACACGATTTGAATAAAGAAATACAATTATTTTTTTATATATGTTCTCAATCATCAGGAAAATGCTACAAGCACATGTTAAAAACACTAAAAACACAATTTAAATGGAGTGGGGATTTAAATCAGATGAATTATCCAGTAGAACCCATTGAAAACAACTAAGTTTGTACGAGCCTGAAAGGAAATAAGACACACCTGACCTCCGTTTAAGATGTAGCCACTCCTTTCTAAGATCTTCTATGGGCCCGGTTAACCCAAAACCCTGCGGTACCCATACAGGTCAACCCTCATCAATGTGACCAAGGCCTTCTGTAAATGTAACGTTGGTGCACTCATCCAACTCACATCGGCACATCATATGTATTCTGCAAATCCTGGTCCATCCCGAATGTTACCCAATTAATCTCTTAGGAGATCTGAAAGAGCTCAACCCAGTGATTAGCTGCACCAACCTCAGTCCAGGATGAGAAAAGTAAAGAACCTCCTAAAGAAACAAGTCTAAAAATCGATTTTTTTCTCTGTAGGTCAGCACTTCTAGATCAATCATCTTAATTCAGGTTCTAAGGGAGGAAGTTCCTAAGAACCGGAAGTTAAACACATTTCTGATTAAAGTAGGCTGGACTTTGTTTCTGTAATGAGATTTATGCTCCTTGATGTCAACAGCCCCTAATGAAGAAGTCCTAAACAGAGTGACTCTGACTGTTTGAACTCCCCTGTAGACTGAACTCCTTTATTCCAGCTCTGTATGAGCAGAGTCGGTCACACAAGATTGAGCTGACAAATGTTTCCATCCCCCAGATTCTAAATGGGACCTTGGGGACACGATGCTTCATGTCCCACTTTGTCTCCCACCTCAAAGCTGCTACCTGGAATCCTCTGACATTTTCTGCAGCTGCTCAAAACAACAACAAACGTGAGCTGGCTCATTAATTTTGAGGACAGTCTTTGTTTTATTAGTTTTAGACACATCAGAAATAATTTTTAAAAAAACGTTGTGTTTTGCTTGTCTGGAAGTTAACTGTTGAACTAGGTATCCAGAGGCCTCATTGATACCATACTTTTTTATTTTTAAAAATGTAGAATGAAGAAAAAAAAATCATTCAGAAGTCATACTTTAAGAGAAAAGAGCAAAGTTTTTGAGCAAATCTGCCTAACCCACCGTCAAATTTGCATCCGCTGGCTTGTGATAGACTGTCTGCCCTGAGACTCAAAGGTTGTGAGTTCAAATCCAGGCTGAGTCATACAAAAGCCTCTAAAAACGGGACCCAATAACTCCCTGCTTGATTAAGGAGTTGGACTGGGGGGGTTGAACCACCAAATGCTCCCCAACCGTGGCTCTTTCTGCGGCTCAACACTCCGCAAGGGTCAAATGAGAACTCATTTTACACTCCTAATGACACTTTGACGTGCGTCAAATTCGATGCTTAATACTTGTCCAGAAATGTGTAGATAAACTTAACGCTTTCATCATGTGTGGGAGATGCTACTGTCAAGTTTTTAGCCTCATCATTATATGATGATTACATCCTTACACACTCACACTACAAGACCAAAAGATTTTTCAGAATAAAAGATCGTTTAAATTTAGTCATTTTGCTTCCCTGACCAAACTTTACAGCTAAAGTGACCGAAGGTGTAGCATAGAGAATCCGGTTATTTTTCAAAATAAAACATTGTCAAGATTCAAAAGAAAAAAACAGGAGTAAAAAATGATTTCCTCTGTGACCAAATGCCAATTGATCCATGGCCCGGTACCCGTCTGCGACCCGGGAGTTGCATAATGCATTTCGACCTTTACAGCTTTAGCTGACTTCCAACAGTGTAAACAGTGGAAGTCCACTCTTTGTGGGTCTAGAATCTTCTTCTGAAGAGGCCCAGTGTCCTGTAAGTTATAGTTATTTTCCTTATAATAAAACAATGTTGACTCACTGAAAGACCAAGGCCAAATCCGAATTCTTCCCCTCTCCCAAGCCCTTCTCCTTTCCCCTACATTTAGCCCTCCAAACGGAGAGTTCTGGAAAAATAGTTTCCGAATTCGGACGTCACTTCCACTCGATGATAGTCGTCGGTCAGCTACGTTAGCGCAGAGCTTCTGGAGCTCAAATATACATAACATCAGCGGTTTTATGACTTTAAAAAGGTCATGCTAAAACAAAAAGTTATTACTTACATTTAAATGTAAACTTCTGTGCTTCAGAGCACAACCACTTGAAGAAAAGCGCTTCTCCTCCGTGGCGTAGCGCCACAGAACACCCTTGCAATGGAAGGCTCTGTATCCCTCCGCTTGGAGGGTAGGCCTTTAAAAAAACTATTTCTGACACCACTTCCACTACAAATGGAGGGGTAGAGAGATATACTCAAGCACAATGTTTTTGTTGTTGTTTATATTTTTCTTAGTAAACAAACTTTTGCCTCACAAATGTATGACTTTAATATCATAACATTCTTAATTTATAATCCATGAAATTATAACTTTACTGTCATAAAATATCAACTCTATTTCTCATAATTTTTCAAATGTATTCTTGTAAAATGTGGGATTTTTAAAAATAATTTTATGACTTTGTTCTTTTAAAACTACTACGACTTTTTTCTCATAACTTTATGAGTTTATTCTTCTAAAGCTACAACTTTTTCTCTGAATTTTACCACTTTATTCTTCTAAAACTACCACTTCTTTCTCATAATTTAGGACTTTATTTTTAAAAAACTACAACCTTTTTTCTAATAATTTAACAGCTTTATTCATTTAAGCTTTTATTATAATGGTGGCCCTAATACACAGCCGTACCTTCTACTGCAGGTGCTGCATCTGAATGACGGCGCTATCAGCGTTACTTCCCTGTAGCTGTGGCCCAGTTTGACGACTTGCTGTCCCGCATTAGTCAGAGGAAGAAAACAAATTTGAGTAATAATGTCTCGATAAGAAAAATATCATAAAGTTCAGGAGAAAAAGGATTCGATTCTCCCCCCAATGCTAGTTTTGGACAGCCTTTCTTCTTCTGTGTTGATGTCAGTAGCAAATACTGATGCACACACCTACAGTGCCCTTCAGTGGTTGTTCGCATGAAAACCAACCACTAAAGGGAAGCTGCTTGTTAGTGGAAAAATAAATATTTGAGCCAAAAAATAATGAACAAGCTGCACCCCTGGCCAAACAATGCAGAAAAATGCAACTTACACTCCGAAAAAATACGGTAGTCGAATTAATTAATGATGGAAGGAAGTTAGCAGACAGAAATATGAGAAGTTATTTTTTTAGCAGAACAACGTTTAACTCTTGGCTCCAAAACCAAGTTTTTTATTATCGTTTGGCTGCTTCCCGTCTCTCCTCAAACAAACCTTCACACTTGCTTAATTAAATCCTCAACTGAAAAAGTGTTTGTGCTGAGAAGCGCGCAAAAAGAAACACCGCACAGACAATTCATGGCCTTTTGTTCCCCCTAAAGAGGTTTCTTTCCCTCCAGCCCACAGTTCAGTCTGTATTTGTTGGCTCAAACGCAGATGGTAGATTTACTTCCAACAGCTTTTTTCTTTCATTTGAGGATCTTTCAAGGCTCACTTGAATTTTTTTTTTTTTTTTGCACCTCTGCAAGCTGACAATCAAACGATACCCAGGTCAGACATGCAATTAAAAGCACCTAAAGGAAACTAGAACTCCACACCTGACAGTGTGCTGAAATTTGACAAAACTAATGAGCTTTTTGCCCTGGTCAGGACGGGGGGGCCTAGAAAAAGCTTTCTCGGTTTATTGGCAGTTTTCATCACCTCTAATGATTCACATCAAGGAAGCTGTCTTTTAGGGATAGAATGAAGTTTTACCTTCTTTTTTTTCAAAAGGACTCCATCTTTTCTCTAATTTTGTATTTTTTAATCATTTCCTCTGTTAACATTTCCCTTGAAAGGGCTGCTAATTTTCTGAATGTCATCAAATGCTAATGCAGACTGAACTGCTTAAAGCGACGTGACATTTTTCCTGTGATACAAAGCTCAAGGATTTGTTCTGGTCTTAACTTGAAATCATTCATAAAGCTGCTTTCGTATGCATTCCTCTGGGGGTTGTTTTTTATTTATTTATTTATTTATTTTTTTGGTAATCTGCAGGCTGGATCCATGTTTCATTGAATCTGCTGACATGGTGCCAGAAGCAACATCTTCAACACAAGTTACAAACATCATCTGCACTTTTAAGTCAGCGAGTTGGGGAAAGGGGAATACACAAATATCATTCACGTCTGTGGTAATATTTATGTAAAACACTGTAATGATGGGAAATGTTGCATGCTTTCAGGCTCATCTTTTGAGACCAAATAACCTTGGTTAGGTGGTTCCAGAGCATGTATTGTAATGAGAAGCAGATATGGGAAACTGAGCTGCTATTTTTGTGCTCAGGTCTGGATTCCTGTCTCACCCCTGCAGGCTACAGATGCATGAATATTTAAATAGGAAAAGGACTTCCTCCAAACATCATTCAAAAACCTCCCATCGATTCAATTATTGGCTTCAGAAGTGAGGTGTTCCCTTCAACAGCAGCTCCTGAGGAAAGGTATTCTGCCCTCGGTGATGCCTGTGAACATCCCAGGCCTGTGGACAATGAGTCAATTAAAAACAGCCCCTCAATGGTTGGCAAGCCTTTAGCAGCGGAGAGTCACTGGAAATGTATTCAGTGACTCCACACTTGGAGGAACATTCCTTGAAAAAGGGGATCAGAAATCAAAGAAATGTAATGCCTTCCTTCTTGCGAAAACAACTGTACTCTGTATGAAATCCAAACTCGGTTCAATATTTTCCCATAAAGTGCGTTGAACGGGCTCAAAATTCAAAAGCAACCCTTCAACACAATTCATCTCAATGAAAAACAGAGACAGACAGGGTTTCTTTTTTTGAAAGAAATGCATAAAAAAAAGCAACAGAGCGCTTAGGTTTACACATGTGTGAAGGATGATGGATAAAGTAAAAAAATAAGAGTTATAGGGAGGAACATAACAGTTTGAACACCTGTTCTGTAAGCTGCTCCAGCATGGAGGATATTGCACAATAATCATGCAATCTTCTTTTGTTGCAACAACCGTCTCAGTCTGCAGAGAAGCCAGGCTTAACATAAGCTTATCTTCTGCAGAACAGAGCCAGACACATGAGCTGGAATGATACTCTTGGCCGAGTCATCGTGAAACGAATCCAAAGCGCCACTACAGGGATTCAACGATGACCACCAGTGGGCTTACCTAATGTGAAGTTTGCTTTTTGTATTATGCTCACATATCAAGGCTTCCTGCTCTTGAATTGGTAATTGGGTTAATCAAGGATCAGAGCGCTGCACCCTGCAGCACGTGTTGATTCACTTATGTGAACAGAAGCAAGCTGCACAGGAATTCTATGGAAGGAGGGCCAGCCTGCAATCAAAACAGCGCTGATTAAAAAGAAAGTTTGAGTTTTTTTAAAGAGTTTTGTTAAAAAAACACCAACTGTAAGAAAGAGAACAATCAATGTCTTTCAAAATGTTTTCGTTTTCACAACTTTTTTGGTGCTCTTTTAGCTAAAGTCCCACTCCGATCATCTTTAATGAGCCGGAAGCAGCAGGACCGTCACCTTTCACAGATGAACCAGCGAATTCGGCCGGGACAAAGACAGCTGTCTGATTAAATGACCTCCCTGAAAGTACAGGAGAGGTCTGCTCAATCAAGACATCCCAGAAATAATAGCAGCCTGAAACAATTTTGTTGAGGAAAAAAAAAAAAAGCAAAATTCCTCTTCATTATTGAGCAACCTTCATAAGTAGCAACAGGAAACATCTGAAGGGGGTTTGCTGCAGCTGAAGGGGGGAGGGGGTTTTCTGGGATTCAAATATTTACTGCTCCTGCAGCCAGAGCGGTAGGAGAAATGGATTCAGCGGTTTAGTGAGATTTTCCCGGATCAGGCCGCGTTTTATTTGTAAACAGATTTGCTGCAGAGTAGATCTCATATTTTCCCACAAAACAATTCAAAGACCCAAGGAAAATAGTCTTTTGGGTTTTTTTTCTTGCAGCAGTTTTTTCATCAAAGAGGACATATATGAGGGAAATTGATGTTAAATTTGCATTTCTGAGTATTTCTTTATTCAAATTGCTGATAATCAGGAGCAGACGATAAAACTCAATTTGAAAAAACTTGTGTTGTACAATTGGCAGGCCAGAAGCTCCCTGCTCCGCGACGAATAGATCAATGCACCTCTTAGTTTACTTGTGGGAGCTGGCATCTTCGATCGCCATTTTTGGTACACTGCTGTAGAGTGTAAATAAAGGGATGATGGGAAATCATTGCAGGCTTACTTCCTGCCAACAGTCCCGCCCACATCTCAGAGGCAAATGTCTAAAGAACTCTGCAAAAAACGATGTCCTAAAAACCATACAGATAATTGTTTTAGGCTAAAAACAGCATTACCATAATTTTTAAAAAAAGACCGATGGGAACGCTTTAAGAGTAGATCAAAAGATCATCAGAGTGGGACTTTAACTCTGAGAAATCAAAAGTGTGGCTGACTCGGTTGAGTTTATCAAATATAAATGACTGCAGCATGATGTCATTCTTTCTTTGCAAGATAAAAAAAGTTTTCGGGGTTAGGTGAGTTTGCATGTAAGAATAATTTTGGCCTGGCAAACGAACCTCCAGGAGTCGGTCCAGTTTTCATATCATCATATTCGTCACACAAATTTGACGCTGGAATTAATCTTCATCTTGGCAAGACAGTAAACATGCAAGTGTTGAAGTATTCTCTTACTCTGCTGAGGTTTTGCTTGGCTCGAGGATTTATTTGCCACAGCTGCGTTAAAATAAGCACACTTCACAGAGCGCCGTATCTTCACAAACATGACTCACATATGCATTTTGTGGAAGGTCTTCTTGCTGATTCAATTAAATTTGCAGTCAGTCTGTGCAATTGGTCAAATGAATTGTGTGATCCGCCACGGTGTGATTCAAAGCTCCTCCGTTTCTTTGCAGTGCCATCCCTTCAGTGTTGAATGCGACTGGTGCGTTTGCATGAGATGAATTGAAATGCACTGAAGAGACCCACAGAAAAAAAAAAAAAAAAAGATGACGGTAAAAGATTATGGGGAGCTGAAAGGAATCTGCGGCGCATTAGGAGCTCTGCTTCAAGGAGCAGATGAAAGGCGCTGCCCTTGTATTCAAAGGAGAGCCGGGGAGTTGAAGGATTCTCCCCACGAGAAATCAGAAACACTCTTTTTCCCACTGCTGCACTGACAGTAACTTTCTGGGCTGTCAATCTGTTTTAATCAAATTACAGCGACGTTTCAAACGTAAGTGGAATGAAATAGAGGGTTCACATTAGGAGGACTGGTTTCAATCATGATATTTCTTTGTCTTTGGAGATTTGCTTAAAAGGACCGTGAATACATGAGAATGGATGAGCACGAGATGGGTCGGGTTGGGGGAGAACTTTGGCAGCATCACATGTGTGAGATGTGAGAGGAGAAGCATGATGAACAGGCCCCATGTCATACCAAGCAGTAAATTATTTATGAACTGATAGAAAGAGCTTGTTTGCTTTCTTTAACTTGTATTAATGTGACAGAGTTCATTACAGAGACTGCCTTGAGTTTGCATGTCAAGCAGGGGTCAAACAACAGATCTGTTTGCAGCTTTAGTTCTCTGTAGAGGTCCCAGTTTTTATTATTGATATGGTAATAATCGTCTGTGTTCAAGCAAATTCTGTTCCTGGAGGTTTGATGATTCATCTGCTTCTTATCAGCTCTTAAAACAATGTAAACTCAGACGAACAGCAACAATTTACATTTTTAACCTTGTCGTTATTTATCTAAAAGAAAGTAAGCCAAAAAGCATAAAAAGGGTTAGATAAATTGTGTCTGAATCAAGAGAGTAAGTTGTAGCCAGCTGTTGCTAAGCAAGAGCACTTGATCAACTGATTTCAGCAAGTCTGAGCAGCTTTTGGAAGAGCCAAGCTTTTGGCAGCTTTTTGGTCGTCTCCAAGCAAACCAAAGTGCCTCTTTGGAGAGTCAGAGAGATTTCTCACAAACCGTTCAGCAGTTCCCATTCATCTCTGGAGTGGACTCTCCAGCAACTTTACCTGAAGGTCAGGCTGCAGAGAAAACAGCCGACACTGCAGGCTTTTGTTGGCATTTGAATGGCTTCAAAAGTGACGGCACAAAAGACAAAACCGACATGGCCTGTTTAGAGGGCTTAGCTCCTTTAAGGCAAACATGACAGCAGTTTTGTAACATCATCCTGGATTTGAATGAAAAGCAAAAAACGTGTCTGAATAAAACCTATGAGATTCCCCATCCATCCATCTTCTGAACTTGATGAATCCCTTTGGGGATCACAGGGTTGCTGGAGCCTATCCCAGGTGGCTCTGCTGCCAAACACTGGCGGCACTAGCCTATAATCACAAGGAGCAAGGTGGGGTTCACTGTCTTGCCCAAGGACACTTCAACACATGGGCGAGCAAGGGGGGAACTGGACTAGCAATCTTCTATCAGGGGTTGACTCCTCTACCTCTGCATTAAGACCCTATTTGAATTGATGACCAAACCCCTCTGCCCTCCCAACTTCTGGCTGGGAGTATCAGCCGGTTGAGGAGGGATGGGAGGAAAAACTAGCAGGACCCTCAAAGACTGAACTTGTGTAAGCCCTAATCTAGAGCCTAATGGCTGAAACGGACTCATACTAAAAAAAAAAAAAAAAATGCTAAACTCATGAACAAACCCAGACTATTGAAATAAGTAAAATTAAATGTTCAGAAGACCAGAAATCAATGAGTTTTCTTCTGGGTCAGGGGTCTTCAACTGCCTCCACTGTGGCTCTCTGGTTAAAGAAAACAAGTTTTTCTTTTTAAAAAGCTAAGTAAAAAAAAATTCTAAAGTAAATGAGAAAAATAAAGTAAACTAATTTGAACTTTATTCCATTCATTAACAAACAGCTGAAGGATAGTACGTACCCTCCATGAGGTTCTGTAGCTGTAATCCTCCAACAATCCTTCGTAGTTTAGCAAAGTCCTGCTAAAACATGTAAAACACTCAGAAAATCAGCTAGATGTCATTAGGCACAGCCAGAATCCATACTTAGGACGCGCCAGATTATATGGTGGGTTCCTCTACTTTTGAACAAATTCAAAGATTTTAAGAAGTTCAAAAAATTAAAAAGTAAAAGTAATGTAAGTAGCTTTTGCTTAATTTTATTTTGGTAAATGTATGAATCTCTGGCTGAGATGCCCTACAAACAATAAATTAAACAGGTTTTTGTTTGTTTCTGCTGACATTACTACTAATATGCTGCAGGGTGTCTGACAGGGTGTCTTTTATTTTGAAAGGATGTCTACCTCTGTCAAAAGTTCTAAACTATTACATGTTTCAAAAAAGGCTATTTTTGCTTAAATGTTTTCTTTATGCCAAAATTCTAACTTTTTAAATATTTTTCATAATAGTAACAATAAGACAAATACAAACCAGTGTTTTATTTTTCTGAAGGGTGAAGTCAGACTTTGTGGGTTGTGGTCGCTGTGAAACTGGCCTGACTAGCTCTTTTAGCTTTGAAGATTGTGGTCTCTTATTCTAGAAGGTGTCTGCTGAACACCATTGTGACTGCAAACTGTCACAATTGTGACAATTTTCACAAATTTCACAATTGTTGCAATTTTCTCCAATGAAAATTAGTTTTGGGGTGTTTTTAACATGTTCTTGTAGCATTTTATCATGATGGAGAACTCCAGCAAAATAATTTCAGATAAAAAGTGAGTTTTTGAATTTTTCTGTATATGAATCGTGTTGGATCATGGATAAAGCCTGCATAATCATAATTAAAACACCACTGGGAACAATTTTATAATGTGACAATCAAACTGCCCTCCATGATCTGTTATTACTGGGATGAAAGGATCTAAAAACATGTAAATGTAGTAAAACTGAAAAAACTGTTGAGATGAACAGCAAAACATCTTCTAAATCAGCCTTTAAAGTACAGCTGCCCTGAAGAACCCAATCCTGTGAAGTTACTTAACTGAAAAACTCCCTGAAGCGGAAACCCACATAGCTTTAGGACTGAGTTTTAAACAGACTTCCAATCAAACTCAGCTTGTAAAATGTATCCTAAATAGTTTGGACACAGAAAAAGATATGACAAGATCACTTATTGTAAAGATGGACGTGGTCAACAGCGACATGTTATCAAAGCGTGGAAGCCAGGCTTGTGAAAATCTCCTTAACATGTGCGCCATGTGTTTTTTTTTTTCTCCGGAGTGTCATAAACGTGTTACAGGCGCAGCACGGCCAGTCCTGACACTGAATCACAGCTTTCCCCCAGCTCACCTAAATCTTGGCTCCACTCAACACCTCAATGCAAACGGAACTGTTTATGTTGCAAACGGGCTTGGAAAAGCCTGCTCGCAATGGTGCATGAAGACAAAGAATTTATGAGCAGAATATGACATTTGTGCTACATTTTGTCGAAGCCCTGAAATGTGGGTTGAACCTCCGAACATCCTTGTGTGATCAATCTGTTAATATCTGCTCCATTTTTGAGGAATCAAGTGGTGAATGGGCACTGCCAAAGGTCCTCCCAGAATGCAGAGCGAGATCATAAATTCAAGTAAGGAAATGATCGGATGTTGCCCCCGGAGTGAATTTCTGTTCATCAGACGGAAATTCTGGAGTTTCTGTGAGTGAGTTTCTGTGAGTGAAAGCGAGCGAGATATGATCCATCTTACACTAACTTCACTGGCTATTTAGACATTTCAATCCCCTCGTAAAAATTTAGTGTTGTTTTGTTCCATGTCTTCATTTCAGAGCAATGAATCAGCCTCTTGCCTGATCCCAGACGTTTTACTTAAACTCTGCAGAAAACTCTTCAGCTACATCAACAGGATAGCACTTTCATCTGATGCTCAATTCGTAGATTTGTCAGGAAGGGATTGTGATTTAGTTGTGCTAAACTGTTTTGAGCTTTGTCTTTCTCACCCTCAGAATGACATTTAAAGCCTTAGTCTCGTGCACCCGTACATGGGTTAAACCTGTAAACCTGAGGACTTTTTGGGTGTTTGGAGGTTCGTAGAGAGGAGCAGTTGCATCTGTCTTGTAATTCCTCTAAGGCTTGTGTGGTCGCCGCAAGGAACATCATGAAAATACAATATACCATTATCGTGTGTGTGGTAAGTGCGTTGTGAAGTATTTGTAAAAATAATGAAAGTTACAAGCACTTATGACGTATGGGTGATGCTGTTATTCGCACTCTAGTTGTTACTGAGGTGCAAGTACTGGCTCCTTACTGACTGCGTGCATATGCAAGGGTGTGCAAGTCATTCCTAAGTGCCTGTAGGGATCCCCCACAAACTAAGTTCTGATTGGCTCATTTCCTCACGTATCAATCGAACAGCATCTCTCCTACTTCGCTTTCCCAGCTCACCAAACGATCTACAACATTGATATTTCCTGCATGCCTCGCACAGGTTTGCCCAGTTTTCCACCCGCTAGGGCAGTGACTGATGCTATGTTCAGCAACGTGTGTTCAAGCAGCCACTTCCAATGAAAAGTCCATGTAAGGACTTATATATGTGTTCTTCGGGCCTTGCGCGTTCAAAACTCTCATGTTCATGCGTCACTAGACAAATGTCTGGTTTTGGGATCTACGTACAAAACGTGGCCACTGAACACGCATTCAAGTTAAACCAGTTGAACTTTGACCTATCAGGGACTCTGATTTGGTAGTGGCACGTGGGCGGGCCTTTTAATTCACGAAAGTGCCAACCATTTGGCAACTGATCCCAAAGGAGAAGCCTTTCATATATCGGAATAGAGCTGCCAAAGAAAAAGCCGGGAACAGATTCATGAGATATGCACCGCTTCAACATTTCACACCAATCCTCCTCTAACTGTGAGTACACGCGCTAGCATCAGGTAGTGTCAGACTTGTGTGAACGCTGTACACTAGAAGCACATTATTAAACATGCATCACATGCCGGGTGTGAACGTAGCGTGAGGTTTAAGCTTCACTTCACTATTGTGCATTTTTGATCTGGTTTGGTTGCTCTCCTTTCGACAGCTCCATGCGTGGATAGACAACGCACACATAACACCCTCCCCTTTTTTAAATGAAATGCATTCTTTTGTGTTATTCTAGTTACTGTTTCCCTTTCACTTAACTCTAATAGCCTCATCAGTTGAGAAAAAGAGCAAAATGAATGAAGACTTTAAAATGTCATTGTTATAATTTACCTTGGATTGTTCCGACATGTTAGTGCCAACATTTGAAATATTGAATTCCTATTTTTTCCGTTTTAACTATCAACAATGTTAACACAGATTTAGTTCTCACACATAATATAAATAACACTCCCTTTCTAAGAAGGGGAAGTCCTTTTCGGGAAACCCTCTTCAAACCACCCTCTCATGAACGTTTCCTTAACCTCGTGACATTTTTCTTGGAGGTCAAGGAAAACAGCTTAAGAAAAGACAATAAGGTGCGTTGTGTTTTTGACAACCCTGACAAATCCCCTGAGCGTGTTTCTGCTGCTTTCCTGCTTCAGGAAGTCTTTCCTCTCAGTTGTGGCTCATCACCTCCTGCATGCTGAGGATGACTGACTGAAGCACAAAGTCAACGCAGTCTGCTGGCGAGGCCACTTTTGGCATCGTGTGAACACAGTTACCATTTACTGGAACTGGATTATAATAAAGAAGATTATAACTGGATGAATTTAATGCCTTTAATTGGACTTGTACTTAATTTGTTTGCTTTTACTGTTAAGTATCCCCAGGTGACTTTTTATGCCAAAGTGCAATTTCTAAATGAAATAAACTGAACTGTTTTGTTTGACTAGACCTGCTATTAGATTTTCATGGAGTTTTTGTGTATTGGAGTGATAAATTCAGCCTCTTATTTTGTTAATTGTACTGTCTTGGATGCTTGACACATTGCCTTTATATTTTATGTGAGCTTGTGCTGGCTCAGTGGTTGCATTTTTGGCCTAAAAGAGTTTTTAAATTATTTTAACGTGTACTTTATCTATGTGAAGCTCATTTTATCAAAACATTGACAGAAAATGTATTATTTGGAATTAAGATGTTTTTTAAACCCTTTGATGAAAGCCACAAAAATGTTTGCAATATTGCTTCAATGTAATATTGAAAGTATCAATTATGATAGCCATGTTTGGTCATTTGGTAAGTTTTTGCTCACACGGGTGTTCAGGGGTAAAAAAAACGCTCTTGAAAACGCTTTTTTAACATTGTGTCAATGTTTAATTATTTTATTAATTAATTATTTAAATATTTAATTAACAACAAATGCTAAGTTCTTTAAATCCACCGAGTAGTCATTTAAAAAAAATAAATGGGTTGTTCTCACCATAAGGTTTGGAGAATTAGCACAAATATTCCTGCCAAAGAGATTTCATGGAAGCAGCCATGTTGAAATGAGCAGGAAAAGCCTTTCTACTGCCCCTAGTGGAATGATGATGAACTGCAGGACAGAAAACATAAATATGAGTTGGGTTTTGAGGAAAGTTTGGATCATGATAATAAGATATGAGTCTCAGAAATGTGTCAGAAAAGTGTTTGGAATCATCATGAGTGGTCCAACATCCTGAAAGATGACACTAGTTGTGTTTTAGGATCCTGCAACTGGGCTTAGCTTCCCGCTAACAGTTACTATTTGTGCATTATTGTTGATTGCTGCATTGCATGCTGTTAGGGTTACGATCCGTCCTAAAAACTCTGTTCAAAGCGTGAAGAAAGTTTTGCAGCCACAATATTAATGGGAGTGAAAACAAAAACTGCCAGCGGCTTGCAGCTGCCGAATTCTATTGGGGGTCATGGGGTTGCCGGAGCCTCTCTCAGCTACTGTTGGGAGAAGGCAGGGTACACCCTGAACAGGTCACCAGTCTGTTGCAGAACCACACACTCACACACCTAGTGGCAATTTAGCAGCAAGCCAGGAGCAAATCCACACATGTACAGGGAGAACTCCACAAGGAAAGAGATTCAAACCAAGGCCTTCTCACTGTAAGGTAAGGGGGCTAACTGCTACACCACAGTGCAACCTGATTTTGAAACTATTTTTTTAATTTTGACCTTAAAAAGTCAAACAAGGAAACCCAAAGGTCAAAAAATGCAAACAAGATAAACATGGAACCATGATGAGACCTTAACTTGACATGGGAGCACAAAAGGTGACATGAGGTGACTGGAGTGAGCGCCAATTAATGAAACAGCTGCAGGGATAACAAAGGTTAACCTGAAATGATCACTCCACAAAACCTGAACAAGAAAATCTAAACACAAAAGCTTGACTGAAATAACAAGAAGTTTAGCAGCCTTATTCCCAGAATTTGATAAACCTAATTTGTAAAGATGGAGACTGCCAGAATTGCCTTTTTTAAGAGTTTTTAATCTATGTAGGCAAATATTACAGAACATGCATATGAAAAGGACAAAATAAAATTAGGTTTCATAACTGTGTGTCAGAATCTTCAGGAGGTCCTCCGGTCTCTGTGTGGCTGGTGTTTGCCAAAAGTTGCGGGTGATCAGATGAAGAGCAGTTGACTTTCAGCAGCCAGGTCCTCCACTTGACATCATATTTTCTTAATGAGAACCAGCTGCCTGCAACATCAGCCTTTAGCTGCGCATCGGCATGAAAAACCCGAAGGTTGGAGCCTTAAGTACGTCCAGATTCCTCTGTGCGCCACGGGGTTGAACTAACATTCTGCTCTTTGTACCAATCAATGGTGCCTGTGATCATGCGGGGTGGAAATGAGCTCTTAGCCTTAAAGCACACACAACCACACAGTCAAACGCTCAGGATGAAACGCTTCAGATTCATTATGTAAACACTGCGGTTCATGGGCCATTTGTTGGACTGTTTCAAATGTATTCAGATCAGCGTCTTTACACAAAATAATCATCAAAAATGCGATTATACCGCTTTAAAGCATTGTTTCTGGGAGGGGAGCTGTCGTTGCAGCCAGCGGTTGCTGATTGAAGCTATCGAGAATTTCATGCACATTTTGAATTGATGATGAACTCATAAATATTCCTGATAAATCCCAGGGCTTTTGTCAAGGATTATTGATAACATCTGATGCCATCTTTCTGTGCCTGGAGGCACGTTTAGCTTTTAGCATAAAACTGTTACGGTTTTTAACCCTTTAACCCCAGAGATGTCGCGGGCGACACCGAAATGACACACTCTTTGATTCACGGTACCGTAACTTTTCAACCATTTATGTGATCAGCTTAGACTTTCCTCTCAGAATTCAGACTCTAGTCTTAGTGTCCTGACATTTTTTCCTCAGAATTCTGACATTTTTCTTAAAATGTTGACTTTTTTTCTCAGAAGTCTGACATTTGACTTTCCTCTCAGAATTCTGACTTCTCAGTATTTTGACCATTTTTGTTTCTGAATTATGACAGTTTTTCCCAGAATTCTGACTTTAATCTCAGTATTTTTTCTCGGAATTATGATTCTTTTTTTCACTCCAAATTCTGTCTTGTCGCAGAATCCTGACCTTAATCTCAGTACTCTGACTTTTGACTTAGCATCTAACTTTTTGAGAAAAAAGTTAATTGATTACTTGAAAATTCAAGATTAAAGTCAGAATTCTGAGAAAACAGTCAGAATTTTATGATTAAAGTCAGAATATTTTGGACCCTTTATTATTTTTTCTATAGTCTTAATCCTCTTCCGTACTGAATGACATCCTTTGAATCAAACTGGAAAATGGTTTCAAATGGGTTTCAAAATCCTCCCTGTTTTGTTTTCAAACTATATATATATATATATATATAGTTAATTTAATGGGAGCTTAGAGTGAACGGAAAGTTCCTTTTTTTCCGATGAGAAAGATTCTGAGAGTTAACATGTTAAAATGTTCTGTTTTAGTACTGAGTGAATGCCTGGAGGAACCTCTGTTGTCCCCTGACAATCTGTTTTTTTTTTTCTTGCAACATCCTCTGTGGATTCCATCTGAACTCAACCCCTGACCCCTTTCTTGTCCCCGAGCCTGGGTCCAGGCCTCGCGCTGCCGTCCGCCCTCCTGGGTACAGCTGACCTATGAACTCTGTCTCACCTCTGAGGCCCAGCTACCGACCCTGCTCAGAAACTTCACAAGGGAAAAAGAACAGCAGACAGAAAGTTTCCCTTCTCCGCCGCTCATGCCTCGCAGGCGAAACCTTCTGACACCAGCCTCTTAATGCCATGTTTGAAAGAGCCAGCTGCTGGGTTTTGACTTTTTACCTCCAGAAAGTGCTGAGCTGAAACAAAGTCTAAACTTCCTGCTTCATTAATTAAGAGAGGGTCAGGCAGGTCAACATGTGTCTATTCTCACTAAAGAGCACGAAAGGGGATTAAGTCTAATCAGGGGGATTAAAAGCACCATCCATCCGCAGATGGATGGTGCTTTCTTGCCTTCACTTCTCCAGGAATGGATGTTTGGATGGATAAAGATGAGGATTCCTCTTGTGACATTTTTTTTGTAAACACAAACAAAGAAGGTCCTCTTTCTTTCCCTTTGGCTCAAAGTTCAAACAACACTAGAAAAAAACAACAATATCCACATTAACAAATGTTTGAACTGAAATTTGGAGTCTTTACTGTCACCAGAAACATTACTTTTTTATTTCAAAGAACAATGATGTTCATTGTCAAACTATCATCTGTTACAAAGCAAAAAATGTAAGAAAAATGACTTTAGAATTCAGTAGGGGAAATTCAAAAAGAGACTTTCTGTAAATTAACACATTTGCAAAAGAAAAACAGAAAAATGATGGGTTTTTAAAAGAAAGTACTCCTTCCTGTAAATACTGGGTCTTATAAGTATTATTTGACAACAGTGTGTGGCACTTTCAGTGAAATATAGTCCAACAAAAACAAAACATATGGCTGTGTTATTTGTTCAATGTGATCCAGAGAAATCTAAGGTCCTCTGATTCAATTCGATTTACAAATTACATTTTTTTGTCCACAACAGAAAAAAACATTTATTGTGAAGATAATATCCACATACCCTTAGCAAAAACTAGTCTATTTAAACTTTTTTACTCTATACTAAAAGTGAGACAGTTTACTTTCAAGATACTAAATTGCAAACTTCAGAAGTATTTAGTGAGAATATTATAAATAAGACACAGGGTACATATACATTATTTTACAACAGTAAAATCACAATTGACATTTTAATATATTATAGTTTTCAAGCTATTTGATTCTGGGTTTTTAAATGAAAAAAATAAATAAAATGCACCGTTTAAGATTCAACTTTTAGATTAATTTCTATCTAGTTTCTTTGTAGCTTCTCTCGTTGCTGTTAATAATTCAAACACATGAAGAACTGCAATGCTTTTTGTATTTTCTCTTGAAGGCTGTTTCTTTTCTCAGAGAGTTGTTGTGATTTACTCCAACAGCTTTATGTTTTCTCCACAGCACTTTGATAAAGCCACATTTGCATCTTTTGATGCAGAGATATTGCATGACTACGATTGCGTTTTTACGGGCTGGTATCATGACTTGATGAAACACATTGCAGTTTACAGTTGTGGCTTCTACATGACGAAGACAGAAGCGGGAGAAGTGAGATCCCTGTGGAGCTGCAGGGCAAAATGAAAGAGTTGCTGCAATAAAAATAGAGTAAGGAGGCGGAGGTGTGTGTTTGTGTGTGTGTGTGGGGGGGGGGGTGCATTGTTAGAGTGCCTTCAGAGGTGGATGCAGCTTTACCACACCGTCCTGGTAATGCTGCTTTTTAATCACACGCCTGTCAAGCTTCTCCCTCTGCCAGCCTTTAAAAAGCAGGAAAGGACGTCTCTGCTTGTCAACAGCGCGGTAGCTCTGCTGCTTGTGTAACGCGCTCTGGTCTTCATTAGACGTCCGCTGAACATCTCAGAGATCCTTTCATGTGTCCCCTGCCTGGTCCCACTCACCAGAGCCTAAGCAGAAACATGCAACTGCCCGTGGCAAGGTCAGCCTTCTCGCCATACCAGAGCACTAAAGCAACATCGCTCCTCCTAATGGAGGCCTAAAACACCCCAGTTATTCCCCATCAGTCTCACAGACAATACAGTTCATCTCATCATGTTGAGGGAGTGCATGTGGTAGTAATCTGGAGGCTGCTCAGTGATCTCACTGACATGAAACTCGCATGAGAGGGGAAATTTGGAGCTCTCAAATCGCCCAGGTTACGATCGGTGTCATCTCAGAGGAGGAATGCAAAAGTCCGTCCATTTAATACATCGCCTCATACTTCAAAGTCCGGCTGTCATCAAAAGCAGGATTCCAGCCATGCTCCGAGGAGTAGTGTTACGTTTGCTCCGTCAAATATTGCGCCGTGAATCACCAGAGTAGCTCGGGCTGATGAATAGTGATGCACGGCTCATTGCTGAGGTGAAGCTGCAGAAAGCCTGCGAAGGAGGAAATGCGTGGGAGAAACAGCCCACCTTTGTGCTCCTCTCAAGGGACTCACAGTGTCACTCTCAATCCTCATTAAACACCCGCTAATGTGAGCCAGAGGACGGGTAAATATTGAACTGGCGGGGATTATTCAAGGAGCCAAATGAGCGGCGTTGTTTTCAGGAATGTGTGTTTGAATATGAAAGCGGTATCTTCCGCTCAGCAGGGAGGTGGTGCTGTCATGCCAAGAGCACCGGCCCTCTTTGGCCTTCTACCCGTCAGGAATAAAGCGTAGGCGCTGACAACCCGTTCTCTTATTTAGACGTTGCGTTTTTCACTCCTTTATGTCCGTGGAGGCTTGGACGTCTCGCCCAGAGGACAGACTGGAGGCTCTTTTGTTTTAAGGTTTTCACACTGGAGGGGTCGCGGTGTTTTCTGTGCAGAATGGGGAGGGGTCAGGACAGCCTGAAAGGGAGAGGGTTTGAGCTGGCAGAATTAAAAAAAAGAAGCCTTTCTCCCCCCCCAAAAAATAAAATAAAACTGGCAGGGCTTTAAGAAAAAGCGAGGGATTAACAAGTGCAGAATGAGGAACTAATCTCCTGTGACAAAATATACACAAACAACATCACCCAGAGGAGACTGGAGACTCTGACAATCATTTAACGTCTCATGGGGGATTCTGTGATTTGAACTGATTAAATGTTCAAGCAAATTTAAAGATTAGAAAATTCACACAGACACCTGAAAGCAGCTTGAGTGTTTTTTAAAGAGCCACTCAGACAGAAATCCTGTTTTTGGATTTCATTCTTGTGGCGTTTTTCTGACGATGGAGGACAAACATTAAGAAAATGAAGCTCAAAATTGTATTTTTGAGTATTTATTTATTCAAATTGTTGTGAATCAGGAGCAGAAAACATGCGATGTGGCGCATTAATACACTGGGCGGGCTGCTCTGCTCCATTCTGATGCATCCACTTCCAAACAAATAGTTCCATGAACGTCTTTGTTGTCCTCCTCTGAGCTGGAATCTGGATCAAAACTGTACGGCTGGATAGCTCCAATATCCATTGTGTTGCACTCTTTTTTTCAAATTTCTAATAAATTACTACTGCTCTGAAGAAACTATGTGCTAAAAAACTGTACAGAATTTTAAATTTAGGCTAAAAATGGCATAATCATAATCAAAAGTCTATTGGGAACGCTTTTAAAATATATCGATCAATATGATCGGAGTGGAACTTTGGTTTTTTTAACCTGAAGTGATCCATTGGAGCAGTTTATACCAACATTTAAATGTTCTTTCAACAAAACTCCAAGTTCTGCTGCTAATCGATGAGCTCTCCATGTTGTCCAGCAGTCTGAAAAGGTGTAAGGAATTCCTAGAAAGATGCATTTTCTGGACGGAGCTCTAAGACAGGGCTGCACGGTGGCGCACTGGTTAGCGCTCCTGCCTCACAGCAAGAAGGTTCCTGGTTCAAGTCCTGGCTGGGGGACCTTTCTGTGTGGAGTTTGCATGTTCTCCCCGTGCATGCGTGGGTTTTCTCCGGGTACTCCGCCTTCCTCCCACCATCCAAAAACATGCTTCACAGGTTAATTGGTTACTCGAAATTGTCCCTAGGTGTGAATGTGAGTGTGCATGGGTGTGTGATTGTGGCCCCTGCGACAGACTGGCGACCAGTCCAGGGGTGTACCCTGCCTTCGCCCATGAGTAGCCGGGTTAGGCTCCGGCAACCCCGTGACCCCGAAAGGGATAAAGCGGATTGGAAAATGAATGAATGAATGAGCTCTAAGACATGATTCCAGATGTGAACGTTTTATTCTCATACCTGCAGAGATACAGACTGAGCAGAGACAACAAGCCAGTGGATTCTTCTGCTTTTATTTCATTCGTTTTATTTTTTAATCCTTTATTTAAGACGGATTAAAGAAAAAGGGAGGGAAAGCATGTAAAAAGATGGGTGACGAGAATTGGGGGCAGGCAATTCTGACATTTAGAAAACACATTAAAAAATATTGATTATGTGTATTACTGCCCCAAGGCATTAAGCAGCAGCACCTGTTTTTACATGGATTTTTACCTTGGTTCTGAAGTTAAAGGGTTAAAAGCAGACTTTGTAGCTCTACTTTTGTATCTTTTAAATGAAAAAACAGCTGCTTTTCTAGATCATTTGTTTTGTTTTTAAATTCCAAAGAGATTTCTGTTACAAAAATGGAATTTTAATGTACATTTCACCTTTTCGCCCTACACACAGAGATTCCTTTAGAGTCTTTCTTTGAAAACCTCAACTATAACATACAATATTAAATGTTTGTGCTCTACCATTTAATAATAATAATACAAACAATTGCATTCATATTTTGGTAAATATGAATCACATTTTTTGTCGTATTTGTGACAGTAGCATGAATCCCACCTTTAGGTTCTTGAGGTGTGGGCTCAATCTAACAGCAGAAAGCAGTCATTTCCCCACCAGAAGGGTTTGTATTTCACAAGAGCAGCTTCCCCACCAAACTCAATGTAAGCACACAAACAAAGAACTGTCAGACAAAAACCATACAACAATTTAACACAGAACTCAAGGTTGCAGGTCTGCAGCCTTCACTACAGAAAACATTAAACATTCAAGCGTCCCTTCTGTTATAAAACCCAACAGCAGCTGCAACGATCTTTGAACCCTTAGAATAAATATAATGCTGCTTGTTTCAATCTGCTTTAGGGGTTTTTTAGCATAACTATATAAATAAATTGTACGCTTCACTACAGTAGGTGAGGTAGGGGAGCAGTAAGTTACATATTCTCTGGCATTCTGCCCATCCAAAGAGGAATGTTTAAAGCCTAACTTTGAATGTAGAAACTGTCGGCCTCTCTTCTTCTTCTTTTAGAAATTCTAGGAACCACAAGCAGTCCTGCACATAGAAGTTTTCTGTTTGGTTGGTAAGGCACTATGAGATCTTTAATATAGGATGGGGCCATACCATTCAAGGCCTTATAGGTTAGCAGGAGGATTTTGAACTTGATTCTAGATTGAACTGGGAGCCAGTGAAGTGAAGCTAACACAGGAGTAATGTGTTCTCTTCTGCTGGTTCCTGCTAACAATCTAGCTGCTGCATTTTGAACAAGCTGAAGACTTTTAGAGAGCTTTTAGGACACACTGCTAGCAAAGAGTTACAGTAATCCAGCCTAGACGTAACAGATGCATGGATGAGTTTTTCAGCATCGCTTCTAGATAATATGGTTCTGATCCTAGAAATATTGCGAGTAGCTGGGAGTGAGATGCTGTGAGTATCGCGAGAATCGACGAGACGTGTGTGGTGAGTCAACTTGGCGGCGCGAAAGTGGTTGAACAAACATTTCCGTCTGCTTTTCTCTTTCCGCCATATAAGTAATAATTATAACAATATTCACTAAACCTCTAAAAGGATTATTAAGTTCTTGACAGCCTGGAGGACCTGGAGAGCTTCATAGACGAGTGTTACAATACCTTCGTCATGGGGAAGACAAACACCACCACTCCTTCCTCCAAACGCGGCCGTCCTGAAGACTCTCCCGGGGCCGCTTCTTCTCCAGGCAGCGGCATCAGTGAAATCCTGGAGTCCATAGATAAAAAGCTCTCCAGCCTTGATTGCCGCCTGAACCTGCTGGAGATCCTCCATAAGGAGTTCCAAGGCCTGCGAGAGTCCCTGGAGTTCAGCCAGCAGCAGGTGCAGGAGCTGCAGGAGAACCAGGCCCTCAGAGAGACCGTCCAGACTCTGAGCAGCGATACCGCTCGTCTCTCTGAGGAGAACCGCTCCATCAAGGAAACCCTCCTGGATCTTCAGGCGAGGAGCATGAGGGACAACCTGGTCATCTCTGGGATTCCAGAGGAGGCGGGAGAAGACCCGGAGGCCACGGTGAAGTCCTTCATGGAGGTCCAGCTGAAGCTCCCCAAGGAGGAGGTCCAGAAGATCTCCTTCCATAGAGTGCACCGACTCGGAGGAAGGAGGTCTGATAACCAGCGTCCGAGACCCATAGTGGCTAAATTCGAGCACTACAAACAGAAGGAGCTGGTGAGGAGCCGCGGCCGGGAGCTGAAGGGAACACACTTCAGCGTCAACGACCAGTTCCCGGCGGAGATCCTCCGGCGCAGGAAGATCCTTTTCCCGCTGAGGAGGAAGCACCTCACCGCCGGGTCTCGAGCGGTTGTCTCAGTGGACAAACTCTTCATTGATGGACGGCTCTTTCGGGACCCCGAGATCACCCCGTGGCTGCGCTGAAGACCCTCAGATGCTGCGATCAGAACCTCCATAATGCGCTGATGAAACCGACTAAACTGATTTAAATTATTGGAAAATCAGTCCATCAATCATCCACACCTCCATCTCGTCAAATCAGTTATTTCTCTCATGTTTATGTTGTTTTGTTGTGTTTGTTTTTTCTTGTTTTTCTTTTCCTCTTTTTATTCCCCCCTCCTCCTCCTCATATTTAAATCAACTAAAGGCAACACATCCCTGGTAAGTACCCATTTACTCATGCACGAGACACGCGCGCGCACGTACACGCGATCCCGCACGCACTCGCCGACACACCGCACATAGACATACAACAAGCAACTCACACAGCCAGAAAACATTCACGCGCACAAGCACACAGCGCTCCTCTGCGCATTGGTCAGCGGGCACGCGCACAGGACTCACAGACGCACGCGCATTACTTAGCATAACACTCTCTCAGTCAGTGTAGTCATGTCCAGTCTGAACATCTTTAGCTGGAATGTGCGTGGACTTGGCTCTGGGCCAAAGAGGCTGAAAGTTTTCAACCATCTGAATGATCTAAAAGCAGATCTAGTTTTACTGCAGGAGACCCACTTATCCAGATCAGCTGATCATCTCCTGTGCTGCTCACAATTCCCATTCATCTACTCAGCTAGTTACAACTCCAAACAAAGAGGAGTTGCTATTTTGATTAATAAAAATATTACATTTACTCATAAGAACACAATTGTTGATCCAGAAGGCAGATTTGTAATTATTAACATATCAGTTCAGAATAAAGACTTCTGTATAGCCAGTATCTATGGTCCCAATGCTGATGAATCCTCCTTCTTTCACAGATTCTTCACCTCACTTTCGGTTCATGCTGACTCCACAATAATTATAGGAGGAGACCTCAACTTGGTCCTTGATCCTGAACTTGACAGACTCAGCACAGCAGGACACCAGCGCACATGGCGGTCTGCAAGTATTTTGAAGCAATACATGGATGAGTTGGGTCTCTGCGACGCTTGGCGCTCATGTCATCCAAACACTAAAGGGTTCACTTTCTTTTCTCCAGTTCACCACTCACAGTCTCGCTTAGACTACTTATTAGTCAGTAATTCTCTTTTAAAAGATATCAAGGATTCCAACATTCATCCAATTATCATTAGTGATCATGCACCAGTTTCTGTAAATATTTCTAGAGATCTACCCACACCTTCAGGCTTAACCTGGAGGTTTAACACTTCGCTGTTAAAAGATCAAGAGTTTATTCAATTCTTTAAAAAAGAGTGGGCAACCTTCTTAGAATTTAATGATACTCCGGATATTTCACCATGTGTTCTTTGGGAAACAGCAAAAGCAGTGATGAGAGGAAAAATTATTTCTTATTCAACAAATAAAAAACACAAAGAGAAAGCAGATTTATTAGAAATAGAAAATAAAATCAAAGATCTAGAGGCTGCTTCTGCTGCTTCTGCACAAGAACACATTCTGGGAGATCAGAAAAATTTAAAGCTTCAGTTAAATGACATCATCAATAAACAAACACAATTCCAAATACAAAAACTTCGACTCGAAAATTTTGATAACTCAAACAAATCGGGTAAATTTTTAGCTAATCAGCTTAAAATTAATAAAGAAAAATCAACAATTACCTCTATTATGGACCACACAGGAACTGTCACTCACGAACCGGTTAAAATCAATAAAACGTTTAAAGATTTTTATAAAAACCTATACACATCACAGGTCAATCCATCAGAACAAAGTATTAACTCATTTCTTAATAATGTAACTCTACCCAGATTAAATGAGGATCAAAGCTCAAACTTAGACTCTCCGCTCTCATTGGCTGAACTTCATGAAGCTCTGTTACTGATGCCCAACAACAAAGCTTCAGGGCCTGATGGCTTTCCTGCTGAGTTTTATAAAGAATTCTGGGAACAGCTGGCACAAACTTTTTATAAAATGGTTACGTTTATCAAGGAAAGCCAATCAATGCCACCTCACATGAATTCAGCTAACATAATCCTCCTTCTCAAACCAGAAAAAGATCCCACAATTCCTTCAAGCTATCGCCCCATTTCTCTAATCAATGCAGACGTAAAAATTATTTGCAAAGCACTCGCGCAGAGAATGGAAAAAATCACTCCTCATATAATTCATCATGATCAAACTGGATTCATTAAAGGTAGACACTCAAGTGATAACGTCCGCAGACTTGTTAACATAATAGACGCCTGGGTGGGGCAAGCGCGGGGGCCGCGTGGTCTCCCGGGCCTGGGCGGGGGGGGTGTGGGTGGTGCATTGCGTGGGGTTCTGGCTTGGCTCGGGGGGTGGTCCTTTTGCGAGCGCTGGGGGGGCTTGCGCGGGGCCCTGGTCCTGGGGGGTCTGCCTGCGCTGGATGGGCGGCCCGTCTGCACCCGGGGCCTGGGATCACTCCATCTCTGGCCCTGGGACGGGATGGGGCAACCCTCTTGGGGCCTGCATTTGCGCCAGGAAAAGCCTACCATGGCGGGGTCTGGGGGGAGCGGGCCAGGGGGAGGGATTTCCATGGGTAAGAGGGGGGGTCCACCACCAGTATGGGACCATTGAGGCTTCCTCAGGCCCGCTGGTACCTGACCAGGCAGCCACAGGGGCGGTGCTTGGGGGGGAGGGCTGGGGCTGGCGCCACTTCAGCTTAACATAACATTCACCTGAGCACAGGCGTCAGCTCACCTTTGCACCTTCAAATGGTGTGCGTGTCAGAAGGTAGTGCTTTGCATGTGTTGGTTGGTATTCACAAGTGTGTGTGTGAACTGGATGTGGACAAGTTTGCGAACACTTGGAGCCGGCAGGTATGTTTGTGGCAGCTGAGTGTGTGGACAGGCCCCGCCCATTTTAGACCAACATTCACTATTTTAATGGGTATAGGCTCCAACATTTTGTTGCCTGTAGATTCGCTACTCTACTTTCCCTTTCCATTAGTCATCCTCTAAAATCTATTATCCACCGTCTCTCCCCCCCCCTTCCCCCTTTCTTTTTCCGTCCGGTCCAACAAAAAGAACACAAACAAAATTAATATTAATAAAGTTTCGTTTAAATTACAAAAGGGGCTTATACCAACATACAATTTGTGTTCCCAATGATTTATAACCCCCGATTGTAAGAGTAAAATCTGTCTAATGCAAGAGGCTTTCAGCTCATATCTGTCTGCTCAGCTGTTGGACAGGACAAGTTAAAAAAAAAAAAAAAAAGAAATATTGCGTAGGTGAAAAAAATGCAGTTTTACAAGCCTGTTATATGTGAGCCTTAAAGGATAAATCCTGGTCAAATAAAACCCCCAGGTTTTTAATTGTGGATTTGGAGGCTATATTTCTCCCATTCAGGGAAACTATCTGATAGATAGAGCATCTCTCAGGTATTTAGGATCTGGTATAATTATCTAATTTTTCTGGGTTTTGGAGGAGGTAATTAATTGTCTTCCAGGTCTTGATGGTCCAGGTCTCACTAATGCAGACATTAAGTTTCTCCATGTGGTCATTCTGGTCAGGTTTAATGGATAAATAGAATTGTGTATCATCTGAATAATAGTGAAAGTTAATACTGTGTTTCCTGATTATGTTTCCTAGAGGCAGCATCTAAAGCATAAACAGGATGGGTCCTAGAACTGAGCCCTGTGGGACTCCGTAGCTAACTCTAGTGCAATGAGAGGAATCTCCACTACTGTTTGCATAGTTGGCCAGAATGCCAGGATCCAAACTGGGCTTTTTCAGAAGAGGTTTAACAACTGCGTCATTAAAAGAGTGTGGCACATAACCTGTTTCTAGAGAGGTATTTATAATAGTTAAAACGAATTCATTAATTAGGGGGAAGGTTTCTTTAAAGGGCGTAGTGGGGATCGGGTCTAAGAGACAAGATGAGGTTCAGTTGGTGTCAAATGTCAAAGAGGTACAAATCTGTGTAAAGCACTTTGCACTGTCTTTGTACACAAAATGCTTTTTACAAATAAACTTTCCTTGCTTACAAATAACATCTAGATAAACAATGTATAATTTAGAGAGCAACCATGTGAATAAACGTGCAGACTTTTTCAAAGTAATTTTGGGATAAATTTACAAAATTATCAATGCTTAAAAAAACCCAGTTTCAGCATGGAAACATGAGGCTTTTCCTCCTATTGTAAGAGCAGGAGGCGCACAACTGAAGTGTCTCAGAGGCTACAGGTGCTCCGCATCAGTGCAGCTAAATCCATTTAGACCGATGACCTGAATGAGCTGTTTATTTGGACTCACAGGGCCCTCACACCCATCAGTCAATGTGCTGCACGCAGTCTGCCATGATGGATTTCACAGCCAAAATAAGCAACACTAATTGCCAAATAGCTGGACTTGGTGAGGAGAAGCGAGTGTTGTTTCCATCTCTCAGGAATTTCGATGAAATGGCAGAGGACACAGGTTAGGGATTATTTTATTAATTAGCAGTCTTTACAGTATCTACCATGGAAAAATAACATGTAACATATGACTGTATTTACAATTCCATTTTTTACAAAATGTCTTTACAAGATTTTTTTCTTAGTTTTTTTTTGTCAAGATAAAAAAAATGAGACTACAACACACACAAAACTTACATATTCACACACATCCAAAGTAATACACACATAAATAAATATAGACATTCACTGACTGTTCCACAACAAATACTTCATGTACAATTCATCATTTCCACGCCAGTTATAATTTCATGAATAAACATTACATATTACTTCCAATATAGTTCTTTGTTAATCTCTTAATGAAATATTGCTAACATACTGAAAAGTGGTGACGGGGACATTTCATGCCAACAGATTACGAACGGTTGTCATGCAAAACCAGAAACAAACTTTCAATTTGAAGCAAGTCATTCATTTACAGCTCTAAACTCAAATGGAATACATGCAACACACTACATGGAATATTCTGGGTTAGACATCAATGACTTTAGTTACAATATTCATCAGTACAGACTGTGTGTCTAAGCGCCTCTTTAATGGGAAACCAAATAAATAGATGCACGTCTACTGTTCTTTCTTCATGAAAAGTTGAGCCTACTCTTGTTCACCAAAGTCTTTCAACCATGCAGCTACAAAGGTCTTCTTGTTGCTCACAACAACCTATTTTTCCAAGGATTACATCATTTCTTTTGGAGTGTGGGATGAGCGGTGCGCCGACACAGAAAACGAGACAGTATAAATTTCACACACTCGTCTGGTCCAGAGAAGAGGGAGGCTGGTGGATTTGATGAGGTGCTGCGAAAGCTGGAGGGTCCAGACCCAGGGTTTGGAGGGCAGAAGGTGGAGGTCAGTTCATGGTGTGGGTCCTTACTTCTCACCAGGCAGGCAGGACCAGAGTTTGTGAACCTGTAAGTGGGGTTATATCAACTTGAAAACTCAATGTCTTTCCACTGACGGCTTCTGGTGATGAGGGTGATACTGCCGGAGTCTGGGCCCTATAAAGTACAAACAGTCAGAATCAGAAAGGACATCGGTGAAGTTCCAGTTGTTTTTAAAGGCATTAGAAGCAACATCAGCAACAAATTCCCAACTATATTAATACCAGAGTTGTGTGTAAATGATGTGTTCAACTAATGCTGGGTCATCAGAGTTTTCTTATCAGCCACTTTGAACTTGGTTTGCAAATAATATTTGGTAAAAACTTGGCATTTTCCCACTTTCTTAAATAGATATGCCCCTGATAATTAATATAAAAAAGTCTAATCATGTTTCGAATGAGTTTCAAATCAAGAATTGAAATCAAAAGTTCCGTGCAAACATGCAGACACAAGTGACAAGTCAAGAATTACACAAACAAACGCAAATCCACTCATTTCTCTCCATAGACAACCAGTCTATTTGCTGTGTCCAGGTCACCACAGAAGCACTGGGGTGACCATGCTTTTTCCGTTGTCTGCCACAAGTTACGATAAACATTTCTCCAGTGCTCCAGTGATACCAGACCTAAACAATTTTAAAGGTCAGCATAAAGCTTTGGTCACATGGATCAGTATGAGGGGTTGACCCGTACAAGTGCTGCAGGTTTTTGAGTTAACCGGGCCTGTAGAGGGGTGGCCACATCTTATAGGGAGCACAGGTGTGACTTCCAGTTACCCTGAAGCTACATTCACACCAGGCATGTGATGCATGTTCAAGAACATGCTCAACCCCGTTTTTTTATTTTATTTATTTACTAGCGCCTGTCCGCCATCTACTATTGGAAGAGAAATCTGGTGAATCTTGTTCCAGGCTTTTTCTTTCACAGCTCTATTCCGATATATGACAGACTTAGTGAGACCCCCATACAAACTACACTCTGGTTCTATGATTTCCTCAATTCTAACAAGCTACGCACAAGGAGCGCACACTCATCACTTTAACAGCAAAAATGGGATATTGTGTCCAGGATTTGGGGGAGTTGAGAAGAATGGCAAATCCGTAACACATCCCTGCGTCTCATCTATTTCATCGTTAAGTGTTGTATAGTTGCTACAACCCGTCATCCACAGCATGTCTAAAGAAAAAATGTGAACGAATATTTTCGCTCTATGAGCAGTCTATGACCGTACAGGCTTGCCCCCTTTTCACCCGCATACAAGCTTTTTTCACCTGTAAGGGCAGTTGCAATTAAAGCTAAAGACTTCTTTTTTTAGAATGGCTTTTAATACTTAGTAGTTGGTGGTATTTTATTTTACTTGGTTTTTTTCTTATTTTTTTATCTACCCTTTGTAATTTTAGGTTGTTTTTTTATCAGATGTTCTTAAATCTCTTTATTTTTTTTTCTTTTCATTGCCAAGCACTTCGGTACCCTGATGAGGTGGAGTGCTACAGAGATAAAGATCATTCCTTTGTTCATTCAATCCTTCGCTTCTACAAGTTAAAATGATCTGTTGTCCACTATTTTCAGGCGCTAGTTAAATTTTTCTCTGTTAGTTCTGTCAGTTGTTCTGTAATGCAGTCTGTAAGTTTGATCGTTGTACATTTGTGCACTAGCTCTCAACTCCGGTACAGTCCTTGCCAGGGACTGCTCTGGTCTCTGACATTTACCGCCCTGCTTGTTTTCCATCTTGCTGCCTGATCAGGCTGGATCAGGAGATTCCATGATCTGACTGACTGAACACACCTGATCCAGGCAATCTGCAGCAACAAGGGCACGGATAGTTGTGTGCTCTTTGATCCATACTGCAGCTACTGGGATGGATGGTCTTGTCCATATTGTGTTCCGGCTACACGCTTTAACTGCTCTTTTTTTGTTGCTGCTGATCAGATTACTTGACTTGCTAAACTGCATTAACAGTCTGAAATGATCTGTTGGTCATTCACAGATCCCGTACTTTTCAGAATATAAGTGGCTCTGAAGTATAAGTCGCAGCAGCCAAAAAAAAATCACATAAGTTACACTGGAGCACGAGTCGCAATTTTGGGAGAAACGTATTTAACAAAAAACAGGAACAAGAACATTACATCTTGAAAGGCGAACCATAAAAACAAAATAGAAAACAAGTCGAACCCCCGGCCAAGCTAAGTGAAAAACCCCAACTTGAACTCCAAAAAAATACTGTTTAGATGTGAAAACATAAAAGTTAAAATATTACTTTGGCACAAAACCAGACGCTTGACAGAAGGGCTGGGAGATGTTGAAATTTTTATATCACAATATTGTTTTTTTCATATCAGGAACTAACGATATATATCTCGATATAAACCAAATAACTATATATGTCAAATTTGAACAAACTGTGGCTCATAGGAAACAAAAAGAAATTAACCAAAAGAAGAGCTAATAAACATGACTAAGTTTACGCAAACATTTACTCGCTATGTGGTGACTAACCCTCTAACTTTTACTCATCAATGAGGAGAAAATGCTCGCAACTGGCTGGTGTTCATTTCAGACCCTTCAAAATAAGTCAATTGTGATAGGCTCAATTTACTTTCAAGAAAAAATTATATCGCAATAAGGGTAGTTCTCATTTTATCGCCCAGCCTTACTTGACAGTTGAGAAATGTAAGAGCGTAGTGAGAAAAATCATAATAAGATGCAGACCGTAGCTGTAGAAGGCAGTATCGGTTTCTTTAGAATGCTACAGTAGTTCCATCTACAGCAACAGAACCTGTACCAGCACCTAGTGTTTTGTGGTGTATTTAAACAGCGATGCAAAGTGGGCACAAAAAGGATAGTTGTTTTTGAGAAAACCAAATGCAAAACCTAAAACCTAGCTTAAGTCACACTTATTTAAGGATCCTCTTTGACTTTACTTCAAGCATGTCATCCCTGCACAAGCACGTTTGTATATGCACACATTCTTAAGTGATGTCTGATGACACATAAGAGCAAATATATATGAGAAGTGTATCCTAAATTATGCAGCTCTGACTGTTTTTCAGTTTGCACACCACCTGCTGTTAGCTAATCAAAGTCTGCGCTTCTTAAGGAAATCTGGGTCTACCATGCTTGATCAGTGAACCATACTGCAAGTTCATGCATATAAACGTGTTTAGAAACTCACAGCCCGACAATCGACTATTTTTCTTTTGAAAATGGGGGATTATTTATTTGTGTGGGTGGAGTGTTTACTTGTTAAAAAAATGTACTTGAAATAACTAGAATTGAAATAACTTTGGGACGATTAACCACTTTACATCTGAGCACAGAGAACTTCATTGAAGTATCCAACATTTCAATCATGAAAATGACAAAGAGAGGAACTTACGGTGTTGAGTGACGGGTAATATGTTTGGTGTTTGGAAGGTCTTGACGGTGGCAGGACCTTCTCCTCCAGTCGTGATGACCTGCACCTCCAGCCTGTAGAATGTGGAAGGCCGCAGGTTCGATACCACAAGCATGTTATGGTCCTGCAAAGAGACAAGGTGACATGCAGCAGAATTAAATATGACAGTACTGTTAATGCAGCTGGAGGTTAACATTTTCTTCGCACAAAAAAAACCAAAAAAAAAGCCCAAAACAAAAGATGTCTTCTCATAAGGCTGTTGCCAGCTTGATAAAAGGTGTTCTGGGTGGTTTTATTTATAGAAGAGCTCAGCAGGCTGGGAGGTGAATACAGGCAGAATGAGTTGATGAAAAAGATGACGTCAAATAGCTGCTGTTGGAAACCTCTTTCAGAGGATGAAAGAGAAGGAAGGCAGGCAGGCAGGCAGATGAAGGAGCTGGAGAGGAAACCCTCCAGTTGGACAGAACACTTCCTCAGATCTATGTCTGTACACAGCTGCACTTATCCGAAAATTCATGCAGAGATGTTATCGTAACAACACTGTCACTTCTGACAGAAGTGGAGGACACAACTCCCTTTTTGACTGATTTGAAAAGTATTAACAGCTGCATTAAACAGTAGGTTCCCCTGTGATGCATCAGAGAACAAAAAACCCTCGTATTGTTTTTTAAAGTTAAGATAAGACAAAAGATCCTAATGTGCTGAAAAAACACTTACTGGAGGCAGGATCTGGGACTGGGAGATGATGCTGTTGGGGAGGCTGTTCTGCCTGCTTTTCGTGTTGATTTCGGTCCAGGTGACCTGAAAACCAGTGATCCTCTGGTGAGGAGCAACCCTGGACATGCCCCACAGGAAGCTGCCCGTGATGTTCCCTTCTTTGATGGAGAAGGAGGCGGTCAGGTTCTCCGGTTTGGCCAAAACTTTGGGGTGCCCTACCACTGCAAGGAGAAAAAGGAAATCATCAGGTTCTGTGTCAGAACTGGATGGGTTAGCATGGTGAGTTTTAGTGTTATGCTGTTGCAAAAGTGGCTTGTCTGGAGGCAGAAACACTGCAAAGACCCACTGACTAATCCATAAAGTGACACATATATAAAGTAAAATCAGTGAGTAAATACAGTTCCAGCGTTTCCCAACTCTGGTTCACCAGCAGCTCCGCACTTCCCGTTTTATGCATTTTATTCAACCACTGTAAATTATAACCAGCTCTATGTAATAATGTTCTGTTGGTTCCCCTCAAGTTTAAGAAATGCATTTTGAACATAGACAGCCCATATTGTTGAGACTGGGGCAAATAGACATTGAATATAAATTGAACATATATCGAGTGTATGGCTGCCATCTTTAAAAATGGCCGTCATTTTAGATGTTTCACGAGGCAAACATGCCTTTCTGAAAGAGGAGATCCTAGCACACATTTATTGTTTGTACCACAAAATGCACAATTTGTCTGAATATGAACCTAACAGGCCCCACTACAAGGATTAGGTCACTCCTATCTGTTTGGTTTACTGGACTGTCCACTTACAAGCAAACTAACAACAACCTGCCCGAACAAAGAGGAAAAAGAGCAGACGTGAACTCCAGTTTGAATTGAACAACTGACAGTACAAACAGGGGTGTCCAAACTTTTCGGCCTGGCATTCTTTGGAGGGATTGGTCTGAGTTGCCATTTCTTTAGTAACCACTCTGACCAATCAGCAGTGAGATTGTTTACACCCTACCACTTGAAAAGTGAACAACACAAAATCTGTCGAACATTTTGAACGTTTGATGTGGGACCGCATTCTTTTATTAAGACATCTGGGTCAGGGTTGAAAAATATAATGAAAAAAACTATTACAGCACATTAAAAAGGTAGTAGAGCAAGCATGGTTATTCTGACAAATATAAAGACTGAGTAATGGCTGTCTATGGGATTTTGGCTTCTTGGAGCCAGGTGGTACTTCCTGATTGGAACGGCAGGGCGGAGGGGCCCACTCAGACCAGTTCTCATGTACAGTCAAGAACTAACCAGCCTTTCAACTCATAATTTCTTTAAACTGAAGGGAATAATTTCAGGAAAAGCTAACAAAAATGTGGAACTCATCTTCCTACCACCTATAGATTCTTTCCATACTCCTAATAAACCACCATGAGGTGTCTAATTACTGCGTCTGCACCATGTGGATCAATTTCAAATGCCCTTGGTGCGTCCGACAGCAGGATGCTCACCTCCCTCTCCCGGGCATGGGATGTGCTTGTGGGTTTTGCTCCGGATGGTGGCGCAGGATGGGGTGAGGAAGGTGGTGCTCTCGTCCTTGGAGCGTCTCTTGGACTTCAGCAACTGAACGGTGACTTTGTACTTGCAGGAGAACAACAGACCTGGGAGGTTGATATAGTTTTCCTAAGCAAAAAAAAAAAAAAAAAAAATCACTTTTCTCAGCTCTAATGACTTTGATAAGTCAGCCTGGTCAGGTTCCATGCCGTTTCAGAGATAATTGAATACACAGCGCCTAGGATGATGATTGCATTTCCAGTCAGGCATTGGGGACATGCCTCAAATCACCCTCTAAACACCCACATGGAAAGGACCCACATTAAACAGTTATTAAAGCTTCTAAAAAAGCACTTAATTACTTCTGCTTAGCAGCTTCCTCCTGTTAGGCCATTTCCAGCTTTAATCATAACTAGATCTAAACAACAGCAAACACGAGCGCAAAAATAAAAAAGCTTAAAGACTTAAAAGTCTTAAAGACTGTCTACATTAACGGCAGCCTCATGGGAGAGAGCATATATTCCTTTTCAAAGGAAGCAGCTTTGATTAAAAGTGCATGAGGTTCTGTGCTCACGCAGCAGCGCTTGTCCTCCCCGGTGACCTATAGAACACAAATCCTTCCTAGCAACTCTCTTCTCTAAAGAATGCGCTGGCTTCCAGGCGTCCCGCACCAGTCTCAGCTTCTCCTGTCGCCGCGGCTGCATCCCAAAACAAAGTCTCTGGCAGCAGCACGGCTAAGCCACTGGAGGTGCATGAACTCCCTGTTCTGGGAAACATTGTTTAAGTGAATGTCTTATTGGCTAACACTCCACATGCCTGGTCCTAATTACAGACTCATAACATTCAAGGCAGCATCCAGTGATTTGCACGGTGCAGGGTTCTCCGTGGAGCCGTTTTCTTTAGTTTTTGGGTCACAGCGGCTCGGTGCGCAACAGCTGCCGGCACCAACCTGCGTGACAGATTTCTCTGGTCCTCGGGTCTCGTTGTGGTTGCAGTACTCAGGCATCCACTGGACATGGTAACGACTCACGGATGGATCTGTAACAAAGCCAGGACGATAAGAGACTGTCAAAATCAGAAACCTTCATCGGTATGAATGCCCTCCGTCTCCTCCATCAGGGTAAAACCTACACGTGCTCCATTACCAGGAACAGCTCTGAATTCATTATTTCATTTAGGTCAAAGTATGTGTGTGTGCAGATCAAAATGTAAACATAAAAGCAATTACATTACAAAGCCATACAGTAGGGTTTTCTGAATTTGTTAGGTTTTTTCTACATTAAGCAATGATTTTAAGAGTGCTTATTATGCTAATGTCTCATTTCATTTAAGCGCAATTCAACCTTGATGAAAACTGACAACAGTTTTCTTTTTTTTTGTTTGCTTAGAATAAAACTGCAACGAGTCACAAAAAAAAAACAAAAACATTTGTTTGAAATGATTAAAGATTTGTCTCGTGGAAGAACGGCTTGTTTGTTTTAAAGATCCAATCTAATGAAACTTGTGTTTTTAACATGTTCCTGTCCATTTTCTCATGATGGAGGACATAACAAGGAAATTATTCTTAAAATTGTATTTCTGAGTAGTTCTTTATTTAAATTGTGAATCAGGAGCAACATGCCATCAGAAAAAAAGCGTATTTGTGATGTGGAAAATACAATGAGCCTCCCGCTCTGCTCTATTCTGATGCATCCACTTGCAGACAAATAGATCCATGAACGTCTTTGTTTTCCTCATCTGAGCTGCGATCTTCCTCAAAACTGTACGGCTGGATGGTTCCAATATTGCTCATCATTTCTTTTGCACCCCTAATGTTAGGTTGAGCGTGTGAGGGGGTGTAAAGTAATGCGAACACGTAAACAGATGGTTGATGGGAAGTGGGGCGGGCTTACTCCATGCCAACGATCTTGCCCACAACTCAGGCGAATTCTTAATGAACTCCTGCCACTCTGCAGAAACTATATCCTAGAAAACTAAGCATTTTAAAAAACTCTTGGCTAAAAATGACATAATCATAATTAGAAGACCACTGGGAACACTTTCACAATAGATCAAAAGATAATCAAAGTGGAACTTCAAAAGCACAAAGCAATCAAAATGTATATACAACTCCGTGTTAGAAATGTGGAATCGATTGCTGCATTTTGGACAAGCTGAAGTAAAAACTGTCACAATTCTGCATCCATTTGAACAAAGTTGGACCCTAAAACTGCCTCAAATTGACCTGCTAGTGCAAGATGAACTGCTTTAGGAAAAGAGTCTGAAACTTAACCCTAAACAAAAGCCAATTTTGCTTGAAATGACAATCAAGACATTGGACTAAAGTTGTGACTGCCATTAGAAAGCATTAAGAGTTTCAGTTTGATGTTTGCAGCATAAACATTAGGGAAGTTCTGGTGACGTTTTTTTTGTCCCCAAACTGATTCTGAGTAATATGATTTTCAGTTTTTGCCGAGTCCCAATTCAATACTTTGATAACACAATAAAAACAAGAACAAATGCAAAATAAACAGTTGCAAGTTGTTCACTATTTTTATTGTATTCACTTTATTTCATTTATCTGTAATAGGACGTTTGAAATATAGTGTTAATCAAAACAATCTTCTTCTTTTCCTTTTGGATTTTTCTTTCATGGGTCACCACAGCGAATCAGATTTCCCCAACTAACCCTGACTTCTGCATCCTCTACTCTGACACCAGCTCCCTTCATGTCTTCATTCACTGCATCCATAAACCTCCTCTTTGGTCTTCCTCTAGACTCAGCATCCTTCTTCACTGTCTCTCCTCTGGACATGACTGAACCATCTCAGTCTGGCCTCTGACTTTATCTCCAAAACCTTTAACATGTGTTGTCCATCTGATGCACTTATTCTTGATCTTATCCATCCTGGTCACTCCCAAAATGAGAGCCTCAGCATCTTCATCTCTGCTACCTCCAGTTCTGTTTCCTGTCTTTTGTTCTGTGCCACAGTTTCTAGGCTGAACATGGCTGGTCTCACCGCAGTTTTGTACATCGTTCCTTTCTTTTGAGCTGAAACTCTTCTATCACACATCACACCTGACACTTCTCTTCACCCATTCCAGCCTGCCTGCACTCGTTTCTTCACTTTTTTTCCCACACTCTACATTACTCTGGACTGTTGACCCTGATACTTCAAATCTGCCACCTTCTTTATCTCTTCTCCCTGTAACCTCACTCTTCCACTTGGGTTCCTCTCATTCACACACATGAACTCCGTCTTGCTGCTGCTAACCTTCATCCTTTTCCTTTCCAGGGCAAACCTCCACCTCTCTAGCTTCTCCTCCACCTGTTCCCTGGTCTCGCTACAAATCACAATATCATCTGCAAACATCACAGTCCATGGTGATTCCTACAACCTCATCTGTCAGCCTGTCCATCACTATTGCAAACAGGAAGTGGCTCGGAGCTGATCCCTGATGTAATCCCACCTCCACCTTAAACTCCTCTGTTACTCCTACAGCACACCTCACCACTGTCTTACAGCCCTCATACATTTCCTGCACTGCTCTAACATACTTCTCTGTCACTCCAGACTTCCTCATCCAACACCACAGTTCCTCTCTGGACACTGTCAAAAGCTTTCTCCAGGTCTACAAAGAAACAGTGTAGCTCTAAATAAGAAATACAACTTATAACTGATCGCTGATTTGGATGCGGGCTGCACGGTGGCACACTGGTTAGCGCTCCTGCCTCACAGCAAGAAGGTTCCCGGTTCAAGTCCTGGCTGGGGGACCTTTCTGTGTGGAGTTTGCATGTTCTCCCCGTGCATGCGTGGGTTTTCTCCGGGTACTCCGGCTTCCTCCCACCGTCCAAAAACATGCTTCACAGGTTAATTGGTTACTCTAAATTGTCCCTAGGTGTGAATGTGAGTGTGCATGGGTGTGTGATTGTGGCCCCTGCGACAGACTGGCGACCAGTCCAGGGGTGTACCCTGCCTTTGCCCATGAGTAGCCGGGTTAGGCTCCGGCAACCCCGTGACCCCGAAAGGGATAAAGCGGATTGGAAAATGAATGAATGAATGATCGGGATGCAACAACCGATATTGATCAAGTCTGAAACTACGTGATCAGACCCGATTTCTGTTCACATGATCGGATCAGGACATTCCAAATAAAAGTATAAATAGTACTTTTGCCTTGCAGTTATTTAGCTAATAAACAGCCGACTGCTGTTTCAACTGACAAAAATGTTCAGATAGACGTGAAATGCATGACGGCAGCCTGAATATGCCACTCTGTGATGCAGCGGAACCACGCAGCGCTGTGAGCCGTGGATTCACCAGGGACCAACGCAAAGGTGGGACATGTGGTTCGGGGAAATCCTGCGCCATCTTCCTTTTCCGTGTCTGGATCCCTCAACTGTTTTGCTTTGAAGACGGGATCAGGTTTCAGCGCAGCCTTTGCAGAGCTGCTCTGCTGAGCGTCTGAAAGCTGCGACTGTGAGCGCGTTGGGGAGAGTGTTCGAACGGAGGTCTGTGTCTCAATGACAGGAGATACCACTAAAGCTGACAAAAAAAAATACACGACAAGAACATTTTCTCTTGAAACAAATCTTGATAATGTCATTACATCGTATGAGGAAACCTATTTAGTTTCATTTGGCTGTTGCACAGCCCACACAACAGCAGTCTGGTTTCAATCTGACAGGCTGAACTGATGGATATGTCATAAATTGCGGTTCATATTACAGATTTTTAATTACAATTTCAATTTTTAGAGCTGATAACAAGTCATCCATGAGCGGCTGTGGTGCAGCGGAAGAGCGGTCGGCCTCTGATCGAAAGATTGCAGGTTCGATTGCCGCCTTGCCCGCCCAAGTGTCCTTGGGCAAGACACTGAACCCCGCATTGCCTCTGATGGAAGGTTGGCGCCAGGTGTTTGTCAGCGGAGCCGGCATCAGTGTGCAGGGAAAGCGCTATGGGCCTTCAATGAAGGTATACAAGTATGCGCCATTTTCCATGTCTGAGAACAAAATGAAAGATGAGATTATCAACAGATTCCTCCTCAACCTGTCGGTTTGTGGCCCGAACTAAACTGCCTCTTCTGAAGAACACACAGCGGCGCTATCTGCATTACTGTACAGTAGCTCCTCATAAAGCCATCAGCTGAGTTTATATAGCTTGTGTTACAGGATTTATTATTGATTTGACTGTGTTGCTTGCGTTTTTTTTTCGAACTCCCTTTCTGATTCATAATTGAGCGATGCCGCGGTTGTAGTGGGTGAGATAAAAGGGGTCCTTTGAAGGCTTAGACAGATCTGGCACTTGAAGCCCTTGAGCTTTTTGGATGCAGAAGAGAGGAATTACAGGGAACTGGGAAATTCAGGGAAGAAAAAAAAACAAGATAGGCTGAGTTTGGTCGGATAGACGCAAAGTAGTTTGTAAAACATGAAGTGGGGCATAAAAAAAAAACACAGGTAGGAAGTTAGAGGCATACGATAAATCGTTACTGGAGTTTCAAAAGACCTGTCACGGACAAACTGTTTTCTATTGTCTGAGAGCCAGACAGACAGAGATATAGTATCTGTGCCGCTGTACGGCACAGAGCTCTTTTGTCTGCTGGAGACGCCACAGAGGCCGGCCTGCGTTGGATCACGCAGACAAAGGGAGAGTTTTACTGCCATTCTCTTAAACTGTCCCTTTTTTCAGTCACACAAGCCAGACGTCCAGAGACCTTACGGGGCAATTTCCATGCATGCATGTTTACATTAGTGCAAAGCAAAGCCGCCTCCCTTCCCCACACTAAAAAAGTAGCAGCAGAGGCAGAAAGAGAAGCACAGCCTGGCTTAACCCTGTTCTGCAAGGCTGAGATTCCCCAGCTGTGCTTCATCCCCGTCAGCATCACTCAGCTCGCTGATTCCAAGCCAACCTTGCTAACAGCTCAACTCTACCCTCCCCTGCCCACCCGCCTCTGTGATTCAGCAGTCAGTGTCTCAGCAGGCCTCTCCTGCAGCCACAGTTTGCATTCTTGACTCAAAGATGTGGAGTTTGGCCTGAGCGATGACATATATGAGTAATATGACAAAGACCAGCGAATGGGACTTGACAGGATCCCCCCCGAGAGCACGGCTTTCAAGGTTTCCATATTTTCACTCCGGTCTCAGCAAAAGGTTTGGGGGTATGGGGGGCCCTGGGACTGGCATTCCAATAGTCTTTAACCCCTGGTGGGGCTGCACTTCACTGCACGTCTGCTCCCATGGCACCAAGATGCTCAAAGCGCAACCCAACGCTTGGACTCTAACGTTGGGACTTATCAAATACAGCTGAGCTCTGGCTTTCTGCGTTTATTGTTCTTTACTAAATGGTGGCTTCTCTCCACTCGCCCATGTGCAGATTCCAACCACACATTACCAAGCCCACAGAGCTTTATTGCAACCATCTGACACCGCATGCATGAGAGGAATCTGCCATTGTTTAGGGGAAGATCATTTTAGCAGGCTTCTCATGAGTCACGCTGATCGATGAGCGTAACGAGGTGCTAATTCGACTCAAAGCTTTAAACCAGGACGCATACCTCCTCGCTTCTTCCAGTAGACACGGACCTGCAGCTGACCGTCCTGGTAGAAGGGCGTGCCCACTTCCAGAGCACCAGAGGGGCGTTTGGCCAGGCTCGGACCGACATGGGATGCAGCATCCTTCTTTAACTTGAACACTGATTTTGCTGAGATGAGAAAAGAAAAAATGTCAGCTGCTGTAAGACAACTTCTACACATGAATGTGCTTAAAATGGATAGTAGGTACTTCAAAGTGGGGAGGGGGTTCATTCCTCTCTAGTGACGCTAAAGAAAGCGTTCCCTCACCTAAATACGCAGCTATAGATGAACGCAGGTGTGCTGATGCCGTAGCTTCGTGGTCCTGATGTTAATAACGGGAGTTTTGGGGAAACTTCATCTTTTGTAAAGCGAACAAACAAAAAAGGGAAGAAAAGAAAATGCTCTTTGTGGTTCTGGAGTCAAAGCCCTGCAGTGTGATTCACAATGGCTGCACAACATAAAGAAGACATCTAAAGTGAAGTTCCACTCTGATCATACTTTGATCTGAAAGTGTTCCAAATAGTCTTTTAATTATGATTATGCCATTTTTAGACAACATTTTAAAAACCAGTATCTTTTTCTTGGACATAGTTTCTGCAGAGCAGCAGGAGTTGACCTCTAAATTATAGAGCAACCTCGCCCCCCTTCCCCTCTCTATAGCTGAGAGGTCTCTGTTTACATGCTTTCCCAATAGCTTAGAGCTCCTCACACCCGCAATCTAAAGTTACGTTCACACCTAACATATCGTCTTTGGGAACGCTCATGTAGTATTAAAGCTGCTTTTTTTTTTTATTTGTGTTTCCCTGCATTTAGCTATAGAAGATCATAAAGAATAAAAACTTTCCTTTCCAGCAATCCAGCAAACTCATAAATGCTTTGAACCACTACAGGAACGGCTCAGTCTATTTGCAGTGTCCCATCAAAATCCCACACATAGCTGGCATTGAGCAGCAATCAGATCTGCCCAGCCTCATATAGAACAGTCATGACTTACCTGACTCATTGTTCTGGTTAGTGGTGAAGTGGAGTGAGGCTTTGGGGCTCTTCAGGCGCACCTGCCCCCAGTACGTGATGGCCTGCAGCTCCACGCTGTAGCTGCCGTTCTGCAGCAGTCCCTCCAGATCCAGCCAGTTCTGGGCCTGTCACAACAGAAAACACTTGGGATGTTGGCATCTGTTTGTTACCACGCTGTCACTTGAGACTCCCTTCAAAGGCCCCGCGCCTGCACCAGCCACTGACCAGACAGCTCAGCCGCCACAGCCTGTGGGAAAGCCTGGATTATTAAGAACACATGCAGCGCCGCAGAGGGGATGGCGGTGCAGAGATAGCCTTGAGGGTCTTTGGAAAGAGCTGTTATCAAAACCTCCCAGGGCTTCCTCGCCGAACTTCCAGCATTCCACCATCAGCGTGTGTCTGATGAGCTCCTCTTCTTGGCTGTGAGTGTTTTGACATTCCTCCGTCAGCAGACTGCTTTCAAAGCCCCGAGGTACCAAAGTGGAAACCAGCACTACATGTGTCAATAGGGTCTGGTGTCTGCCACCTTTATCTTTTTTGTGCCACATCTGCTCCACATTTCAGAAACTAATTCAGAAAAAACCTCTATAAAGGTTTGTCTGCACCGACCAGACCAGGGATAGGCAACTCCAGGCCTTGAGGGCCGCAGTGTCTGCATGATTTCCAGACATCCAAGCCCTACTCATGACTGATTACCTGGTTCAGATGTGTCCAGCCAATTAGAGCATGCCAGAGCAGGGTATATCGGAAAACATGCAGGAAAGTGGCCCTCGAGTGTCCCTTTCCTGGTATAGACAATCTGTCTCTTGGCTTGAGTCTTTTCTGAAACTCACCTCAGAGATAGTGCATGTGTATTTGGAAACAAAGGAAGAACGTATCCTTCTAGATCAGGGCTGCTCATTCCTGGTCCTTGAGATCTACCACCCTGACTGTTTTCCAGATCTCCAAGCCCTGCCAGCTGCTGATTAGCTGATTAGTCAGAAGTCTCCACGTTCTGATTTAATGAACCCACCTGGTCCAGGTTATCAGCAGCAAGAAGTGCAGGGATAGATGCAAAACAGGCAGGGTGGTAGATTGCAAGGACCAGGAATGAGACCTGTTCTAGATGTTGTTCAAGTGATTGTTTCGACAGAGCATTAAAGTCCCACTCCAATCATCTTTTGATCTATTTTAAAAGTGTTACCAGTGGTCTTTTAATTATAATTATGCAATTTTTAGCTAAAACAAAAAAATCTCTTATTTTCTAGGACATAGATTCTGCAGAGCAGCAGGAGTTCAATAAAAATTCACCTCCAAGTTGTGGGCAAGCAACCCCCCTCCATCATCAGAAAAATGCCAAAAAAACATGTTAAAAAAAAAAACAACTTTCATTGCAGTGGGGCCTTAAAGAATCAGGAACAGGTGAAAAACTGAAGTTGGAAAAAGACTAGCAGTGACTACAGTCGACAGGGTACAAAGCTCCCTGCCCTTGTTCCATTCAGATTCATCCAGTTGTAGACAAATAGATCTATTTACGTCTTTTGGCTCAAAGCTGCACGGCTGTATCGCTCTGATATTGTTCACCCTTTTTTTACACCTGCTTTGTTAGGCTGGGGATGTGAGGGGCTATAAGCTAGCTGGGGAGTATGTAAACAAAGGGATGATGGGAAATGAGGGCAGACTTATTTCACACCAACAGTCCACCCACAACTCAATCTGCAAATTTCTGATGAACTCCTGTTCTGCAAACTACGTCCTAGAAAACAACAGGTGTTTTAATTAATTTTGGTTAAAAACGGCACAATTGAAAGAACGCCGAATATTTCAAGAGGGGATCGGAGACAGAGTCTAAGATTAACGCAAAAATTACATGTGTTCGAAATGAAATCCACGCAATAATTAAAACAAGTTCCTGGTGGGTATGAGGGATCAGATCTGTCTGACTGAGGTTGATCTGCTCAAACGACACCGAAACATCTCCGCTCATTTTCATTCACCTGTCTGCGCTTCTTCCGCCCAACACAGATCCATCCTCAATCGGATTGTGGTCACCTCAGAGCTTTGGATCACCTAATTCTGGAGCGATCAAACAATTTGTCTACTTAGTTAAATACTGAATCTACTGAATTAATACTGCTCAGCTTGTGTCAGACTCAAACGTTTTAGTTTTTCGTCAGTGAAGCAGAAGTTTATCATTTCTTCCTCTTTTCTAAACCAGTCAGGAAGACATTTTTAAAATGTGAACTGATGCTTTTTTAATATGCACATTTGCAGATTCCAGGCATGTGGCTTTTTTCCCCAAAATCTGTCCAATTGTGTCATTCTTAAACCAATCCCTTACACATTTACAGGACTGTAGTTTATTTTGTCCAAGTAAGGACTTGCATCTCTGTGAGCTCTTTGCTGTAATCAAAACACAGGCCTTCGTCTCTAACATCCCATGAAATGGTTTGTTTATTGCTGGAACAAATAGTTGCTAGTATTCCAGGAAGCAAAACAGTTCCAGGGTCTTAATGACAGAAATCAGCAAAATCTCTTAAAAAATATTTATGCCTTCGCCCTGGATGTGTTCACATCCCCTCAGGTTGAACGCAGCATTCATTAAAGTAGAAAAGTTAAGAACAGTAGCTACAGTGAAGGAAACTCGCAGTTGCTGTAAAAAAAAAAGTGCAACTGAGAAGTAAAACAATGAGCCCATGCACAACTTTTGAAAGGTACTCAGTCAATCAGGAATAAAAGCTTCAAAACACCTCCTGAAAAAGAATCCAGATTGAGATACTTAGAAACACAGATGTTGCCGTTGTGATTTATCACTTCAGGCAGGGCTATTCATCATACTTAATGTTTTTTCCTTCAAACATCCACTGTGTTTAAAGGCTCTTTCATCACCATAAGAACTTAAAACAGCAAAGAATACATTGCATCAATATGTGTGACTGATAGCAAGCACACAAATGAATGGAAGTCCTATTCCTTGATTGTTTTTTTTTTCATTGCGTGCTTCAAAAGTATTCAAAAAGATGCTTACTGACTGTATATGAGAACTGGACTAATTGAGTGTGATGTCACCCATGGAAAATGTCTTTTTTTTTTTTGAATGATGTTGGGATCCCTAAAAAAAAAAAAACTGCATTTGGGCAGAACAAAGTAAAGTTTGAAGCTGTGATGAGTCCACCCACCTGCCAATCAAAACAACAGCTTTAAATTTCACCGCCTCCTCCACAGTTTTCATAAATAGAAAATGAAGAGATAAACATAAAAAAAATAGGAACCAGATTTTACATACATTTATTTTTAGTGTAAAGGAGTCAATAAGAAAAATCTGTTTTTTAAAATTTGCCTCCAGAGGCTTTTTGAGGAACTGCATTATTTAGGGATTCCTGGTTTGTATCCAGGAATCCCTAAATAATGGGGCGTTTTACACTGAGCATGTGGAGCCAAAAAAAACTTTTGCTCTGGAGGACCAGGATCTGGTGACAGAGCAGTGGAGTCTTTTTGAAGGAAAGAGAGGATTACCCCGTTGATGGTCTTCCTTTGCTTCTTCTTGGATGGCACCATGGACTTGGTGGGCACGGTCCAGCTCCAGAACACTTTGTAGTGGTGGATGGGAATATCCGGCTCGTGTGGCAGCGTCCAGTTCAGACGAGCCATCACCAGGCCGTCGTCTGCCAGGCTCATGTTGGAGACGTGCAGATTGGTCGCCCTGGGCGGAGCAGCTGGATCTAAAAATGAAAAACCACGTCACATTAAACGGTCTGCAAACGTTTAAGGAGGAAGAGGGCATTGTAACTGTAGATTTACCGAGTTACAGCTCAGGACACCTTTCAGCACTACAGGCTGCTTCGGGGGGGGTGCTGGTACAATAAAAAGTCATTAGCCCTCCACCGACAACCTGCCAGGCCATGTTATGACAGGTGTCATGTCATGTCTGCGACAGCGTTCAGCAGCGGCGCGAGCATGTGTCAGGGGTTAACAAACACATGCTGCTCGCTTTGGCTCCACACTCTCTAACCTGTGCGTGGCGTCCAGAACAAAGCCGGTTCTGAACCTGTCCATATGTGCTCCGACCCGGCCTGCTGACAGCCCTCCGTGCCCATCTGGTGCCGCGCTCTTTAGATGAGAAAATGATTTACACCCTCCAACCTGAAATGCCTTTAATCCAGACTTAAAAACTGACGGACACATCGGGCCTCTGTGCGGGTCGATGTCAGCCGTGCAAGCTGAACAGGCGTTAAATCTGTACAAATTGCTCTAACAAAGTATGGTAGTGCAAAATTGCATTCAGATGATAGGTTGAACTACATAAATAGCAATTGGCACGGCAGAACTGCCAGGGGTTCATCAAACCCCTGACAGTTCTCATCAATCTATCAGCGTTCTGGTCCTGATTGGCCTGATTGGAGATTGGTTTCCATCCCAGCAGCAGAGTTTTCCTCCCACCTGGTGTCTGGCTCTGCCTGACAGCCATCCGCAAAGCTCTGGGGAGCAAAAAAAGTGACGAAGAGCTGACAGCATAGGGCAGAAAGCTCCTCGGTCCACCGCGGAGTGGGTTAGCCATTTTGGAGCAGTGACAGAAATGTTGTCAGGAAGTGTTCGTGCGTGGTGCCCGACAAACATGTCATGAAATACACGGAGGGGTGTGTCAACTGTGAGGAGCATTGGTTGAAACAAAGCAGAGTAAATGGTGACTTGGAGAGGACGGGATGCTAACGCTACCATCCGCCATTCTTCACTGCTGCTTTCTCGACCGTCTAAAAACGCTGCAGCTCAATAACCTCTTAACTGATCACTTTCTATTAGTAAAATCCAGTTTTAGCTTGCTTATTGTAATTAAATCAATAAGAAAGGTCAACAATCTCCGAACCGCTCAGTGGAAACGAGGCTTCAGGTTTTTATTTAAAGCACGTCAGTTTCTATGAACTTCAGTGTAAAATGGTCAAAGTTTACAATAGCACACGTAAGATCCAGGATGAATGAGTATCTTCATTGACAAATGGCAAATGTGTAAGAAAAGAAGTTCCAGGCTAAATCTTTCATTTGTGGCCAATGCTAGTTATGGGGAATGTTTGTGTACTTTTCATGATCAGTTTGCTTTTTTAAAGCACAAAAAACACTGTAGGGACTATTCACTCATCAGTTCCTTTTATATTTGATCTGAAACTTGTACACAGACAGGCTTTAGATTTACTGAGGGAGTTTCAACAATCTTTAGGCTGTGTTTGTGAAGACTCATTCATCCAGGATGGTTCCACAGCAGAAAGAGTTTTCAAGTCAAATTTTCAAAGTGTTCTCTGTGGTCTTTTAATTATGAGTATGCTGTTTTTAGCCAAAAGCAACAAGCCTGTGTCGTTTCTAGGTCCTAGTTTCTGAAGAGGGGCGGGCGTTCATTAGAAATTCGCCCTCTGACTTTTGGGCGGGACCGTTGGCGCGGAATACCCTCCTCGCTGCTGATGGCTTTTGGCCCACCCAGCGTATTTTCTACATCACAAATAAGATCTTATTCATCTACTCCTGATTCCCAATGATTTGATTAAAAAAACTCCCAGAAATGCTATTTTGGCTCTAATTTTAATAGAACATGTTAAAAATATCAAAAGTATGATTTTCAACAGACTAGATTAATAGAGTTTTATGATTATTCACAAGTTAGATGGTTTAATTTCCGATTAAAAAGCCTCTAAGATAAGAAGCGAAACGCCTTCAACTTAAAACCTTTAAGATGAACTTTTTAAAATCCTTTTCTGCAAACTTTAAACGGTTTGTCTCAACCATTTGTGCAAAGACCCAGGTTTAGTGGCGTTGCATCTGTCGGAAATAACTTCACGGTTGAAGGGCTGGTTTCATACCGGACCAGGGCGAACTCCTGGTTGCCTTTATCTATTACTTTTACCATTGTGCACAAAAAGCTGGCACCTGTCAGTCATATATTCACTGACAGTAAGAATCTAACACAAGGTGAAAGTATTAACGCTGTGGATGTTTTAGGGGTTTTGTGGTTGTTTTAGACAAAGGACAAACAGGTTGATGGATAAATGCTCGTTAACCAATCACACGTATATCTGACATTGTGGCCTTTCTGTAAGAAAAAAATAAATTTTCTCGTATTTGAAAGCCCAACTATGTAAAAATAAGCATCAGTGACTCCACGTAATTTAACTTTTTTCACCGGTCAAAAACATTTGAGGAGCCTTCCTCTGTTCTCTTCATCATCCATGATTTGTATCAAATGCTCTTATTTTTGTACACCAATTACACCAGTCCTCCCAAACGCCCCAGTCTGATGATCGGTACCGGCCCGTGGGACAGTTGGTACCTACGACCTACATTATTTTTCTTTTTTTTTTTTTATAATCTGATTCTGAAGGAAGTTTTATTTTTAAATTTGGATTCTTCCCACCGACTCATTCTTGACACGTGTCAAACGCACATCCGCTACTTTCTTAAAGCTGTTGCTCCGACTGCTAGATTGAAACCCCCAAGCTAGCAAAGTTAACAAAAAATAAACTTATTCGGACAGTTTCATTTAGCAGAAAAGATCCAGTGAGGAAACAAAAGAAGAGCGTTTGACTTCAAAATAAAAGAAATCTGCATTTAACAGGAATCCTTACTTCAAATGTGAAATTCTTGCAGCATTTGTTCCCACAGACTATAATAGTAATGCATAAAATTCAGCAACTGGCTGCAGTGAAATATTTATTCTCCTGTAGTTTCAGATTTGAAAGGTTGCATCGTTTAGCTTGGAAGCATGGCAACACTTGAATTTCATTTAAAATCCGCGTTTTTAACTTAAAAACCATAAGGGGAGACACGGCTTCTCTGAAAAGCCACGCCAAGCGCTCGTTGCAAAGCAGAACAGAAACGTTCTGCACATGCTGCCCCCCCTCCTTATTCCCAGTCTGCTTTGAATCAGTAGGAAAGTTACTTGGCTGACTGCGTAAAAGGGTGGAAACTGTGGAGTGAGACACTTATTTACAGTTCAGGTTAATGATGTGAGTGAAAGAATTTACTGGTTTTATGACAAAAAATTACTGCTTTACGCAAACACAGCAAAGCCCGGCGAACGCCATAAGTCAAGTTTGCTTTACGCCTGTTTGGCCTCAAAGGTCACGTTTCAGTCATAATCAATATGCTTCTGCTTTGTGTTGACGAGGCTCAACGGAAACTGAAATAGAAATATAATCTACAAACGAAAAAGCTTAGGGGACAGAACCAGAGTGGAACATGCAGAAGGCGGTACAGACCTCTGGAGGAGCGGAAGTGCTTGCTGGGCGCGGTGAAGCCCCGTGTCCCGTGCACGTTGACCGCCGCCACTCTGAACTGGTACCATCTGCTGGCTCTGATGTCGGCCAGTTGGATGCGCTCCTCTGCGGTCTGAGGGACAGATGGGGTGGGGTGGTGGGTGGCGGTGAAGCAAACCACAGGGGTCAGGGTTCGTGCAGGGTCAGAGCCCTGTGTGATGCTACCACATCAGTCATCTGCGTCTTTCTCTTTGCTGACATTTCAAAGACACCGAGGCCGTGCAGAATGCAACCACATGCAACAGTTTGAGCGCAGCGTCACATCTCAGGGAGACGTTTTAAGGCTGCAATTTGTCTCATAAAAAGAGTTTGAAACATGGAAGCACGATGGGATTGAATAAAAAATCCTTTAACCCTTTAACACAATCCAGTGGATTCTGAAGCGGATTAAAGCAGCTTTGCGCCGATATGCAACACTTTGTGGTAGTATGGCATTAACCACAAAAAGGTGCTCTTCTTCAAACCACCTGGATTTATTAATTGCATAATTGAATTCAATGCAAAGCTGCCTTTCTCCTCTTCAAAATCCGTTGGAATGATGTTAGTTACGTAAATAGTTGCATAGCTGCGGTTTTTCGTATGGTGTGAAACTGGAAGCTGAAAAACTCGTATTGAAACTCAAAATAAAGCAAACTTTGAACAAGCGAATGATTTCTGCAAGTCAAATATAACCTTTTTTCACCTTTATTTTTTTCAGTTTCTAACCAAAAATATTCAGTTTCAAATTTTTGGTCTCTTTCTGGTGTGTGGGGGCGGGGCTTAGATGAAGGACCAATCAGAATGATGAAGATGGGAGCTTCAGGCTGGGTGGATTCACCGACAGTGGAAATTTGGATGATCACTACCAGAAAAAAGAAAATTTTAAGTTGAGGTTTGTTTGTTTTTTTTACTTATGAAATCAAGGTTAAATTTGTCTTGCAGAAATCCTCATACACTTTTTCAAAGTCTGTTTTTGTTTTTATTTATTTTGAGTTACAACACCAGTTTTTCCGTTTTCAGTTTTTCCGTTTTCAAAACTTTTGGCCCCGATTTGGCACCATAAATTCATATAACGTCAGCACCGGAGGGTTAAGAAGATTTGGCCTTTCGAAGGTCTTTGTGTGTTTGTACCTGTGTGACAGTCTGCCACTCTGTGGCGTCATCCTCACTCGGGTGGATGCCGTAGTTCCAGCGGCGCTGCACCACATAAAGAACGGGCTCCACCGAGATGTTGAACTTAGACGACCAGTGGATCTCCAGCTGACCCGACGGCTGCTCCAGGAAAACCAGCTCTTTCCTCGGCTTCAGAGGGACTCCTAAAAGTACAGCAGGAGTTCATCCCACCTCTTCACGGAACAACGAAACCCAACACATTTGCTTTTTTCCCTTTCACCGATGAAGGAGAGGTTGGAAAGACGAATGACACCATCGCAATCAGACAGATATAGATCAGAAAATGAGACGTGACTTCATCACAGAGGACTCTGATTCGTGCTCCGGGTCAACAGCACCATCTTTCAGGTTGTGATATTTCCTGGCGGATGTTCCAGTGTTTTAGCACTTCTCAGCAGTGATCCACATAGTTGGTGTTGCGGTATGTGGGATGCAGTGCACATCATTTCTCTCTGTCTTTTAAAGGTATGAAATTCACCAGAACAAACAAGCACACATGAACAGAAAGCTCAGTTGCGCCGCTGAACTTCCCAGTCGACCTTTCAGATAAAGGCATCGTGGCCATGTGAAATAAATGAGAGATTTATTAAGTGCTGGACTGAGCCAAACACTCTGCCAAGTCAGACTTCCAAGCAGATTTATGGCAGGGGAGATGCAGTGACTTGTTGATTGAGCGTCAGGCACAGTGATAATGAGATGGAGATTGGAAAAGCAAGTTTGGAAATACAGAAGAGGGCTAAACATTTCCCACTGTTCTTAATAAATCACCAAACACTTCAGACCATTATGTTAGACCTCTATCACTATCCAATGACCCACTGCTGCTTTATATTTCAAGAAGGCATCGCTGCAGGCTGCTGCACCACACGATGGTAAACAACATCATCAAGGCGGCGTTTAGCATGCAGAGCGTTTGATCGGCTTCTATCTCCAATCGCAAGACTCATGTTGAGGTAATTGCAAAAAAAAAAAAAAAACTTAAAAAACATGCAAACATTGTGTTTTTGTCCCTCTAACAACAGCCGTGCATACAAATAGCTGGAGGTTACTAAGCCGGACTTCTGCAGATCCATCGGTGTTCGTCTGCACCGCAACACCCGTCGTCTGATCATCTTCACGCTCAAAAAACTTCAGCTAAAGCGAAACAAAGGATGCATTCTTGCTCTGGGGTCCATCTTCCAAACATACATTTTAGGTCAGGCACAGTTCAACAATTATTTGCAGGAAAACACGCCAAAACATGAGGTAATTGCTGATCAGGCAAAATCAGGAATGCTGAATTTATTCTAGTCTGCATCAAGTCAGCGGCAACTCTGAGGTCATATAATACTCATGAAACACCCCGTTGCAATGGCTGTGGAAAACACTGCACATCCTGCTGGGTCCACAACGTTTGACAATAAAAAAAGTCAGTCTAAAAATGATTCTCTGATTGCATTTAACTTTAAAAAATCTGAACTGAAGTCAGGTCTAGATATTCCACTAAAAGCTGCTCAAACTGTTTCTAGAGCTCATCAAGACTTCAGCTGCACGCAGGATGAGAAAAACTGGACTTCCATTAATGCAGGAACAGAGCTAAAAAAAAAAAAAACACATTAAGAACTGTTTGAACGTTCTGGAACAATACGCTCCCACTTGGAACGTCCTGCTAGGCTTCAGGAGCTCAGCGAGTCCTGCACACTTCAGTGATGAAGAACAAGGACACCCTAAACAACAGGAAACAACAGACTGGGGTTTCAGGTTGTTTTTTGTGGGGGCTGAGTTCCAAAAATAGATTTAATCCAATTTGCTTTGATCTCCTATAAACAATGCATTATTGATTGGTAAAACCCATGAATATATTTCCTTAAAATCAATTTCTCATGTTTATGTCAAGTACAAAACTGATTTTCTGTTTGCTTTTATTAATGAATGTTCCAGGTTTACTCCACTTAAATCCTTAGTTCTGCTTTTCATAAAAAATTGAGATGATTAGTCAATGAAAACTGGAAAAAAAAAAGAATTTTATATATCAACAAAATGTTTTACAACATAAATAAAATCAGGATTTTGAGACTCTTGAGAAGTCTGGCCTCGAGTTCTAGCTGTACTATCTGGTAGCTATATTGAACACACATATTATTAAAAACCCATTCCAATGAAAATGGTGTTTCAACATGTTTTTGTGCCGTTTTCTCTGATTATGGAGCACATATATTAAGGAAAATTCAGCTTAAAATTGCATTTCTGAGTATTTTTTATTCAGATCATTGTGAATCAGGAGCAGCCAAAAAAAATTTATTTGTTATATAGAAAATAAGCTGGGCAGGCCACAAGCTTCCTGCTCCGCTCCATTCTGATTGACATATATAAAAATGGACGAAGCGCCTGTGACGTCACCCATAGCAAATGTCTTACCTCCGGTTCTGACAAAATAGAGTCGATTCATACATCGGACATCACCAATTTGGAACCAGACAAGGCTAGTAAGCAGTGATTGGTCCGAGTCGGTCTGAGTCATAATTTCTATGGAAACCACTCTCGCTAACCAGGAGTGAGCTTGTGGGAAAGCCACACCCCTCCACTGAGAGCGGCCTCTGGAGAATCTGTCAATCATACTTTTCAAATGTTCGAAGTGGGGGCCAGCAGGCATCACCAGCTTTTATTGAGGCAAAGAGGTACAAGAGACGTTTACGTTATCTTCATCTGAGGCATCTGGCTCAAAACTGTACGCCTGGAAAGCTCTGATATTGCTCGCCACTTTCATTGCACTTGTAGGTTGGAATTGTAAGACGCTGTAGGATAGCAGAAGAGCATGTAAACAGAGAACTCTCTATATTGGGAAGCAAAGGGGGGCAGGCTGCTTTGCGCCAACTGTCCTGCCCACAAGTCAGAGGCGAATTTCTCGTGAACTACTGCCGCTCTAGTGAAACTATGGCCTAGGATTTTGCCCTTTGACATATTGGATTTTGGCTCACAATGGAATAATCATAAATAAAAGAGAGAATGCTTTGAAAATAGCTCAAAAGATGATTAATGTGAGTCTTTAACACTCCTATAGTTCACCTTACAGTAAATATCCTGAAGTTAACAGCGCATTTTTGATCTCCACCTAAACAAAAGGTCTTTGGGGTTTGTAGACTTTTAGCTTTCTTATAACAAAGGACACAAATGTCTGTGATTGTAAATATAAGTTGACACTTCATTTTTATGTTGTACTGTCTAAACAAAGTGGACTAGATGACGTGCTGCTGCTTTAAAAGTCTATAAAACCTGTTTTTATTTTTAAACATGAACTGATTATTGAAAGGTTGTACCCTAAATGAAGACGAGACTCTGCAACACATCAAAGCCCCACGGGGGTCTACTGCAGAGATCCTAAAGACCCAAGTGTTTCATTTGGAGGTAGACACATGAGCGCAGGACCTGGACACACATCTGAGAGCGATCTCAGTGGGGAAACGCTCCATTTCTTCCCGCTTGTGTTTTCTAATGGCTTCCAGCATGGCGGCTCATCATGGCAAAGGCTGCGTCTGAGCACACACAGAAACAATTATTCTCTTCAAACCATGAACAACTGATTAGACCTTTAACACCGAGGAGCAGGACACGAATTCCACCCAGACTTTCTGGCTGTAATTCGCCGTAAGTGGCGTACAGACTGCGGCGTGTCCCGTGTTTGGATTAGGTCAGCGGGGACGCCGCTCCACTTGAAGGTCTCTCGGGGTGGCGAATGGTTCTCATCGAGTCGGTCACTACTTTGAAATTGTTTCGAGCACTTTCATCTTCTCTCAGACTAATGCACCATTTTTGAGCATGACGTCCACCGAGGGGGTCCTTCAATAGTTTTCCTAATCAAAGAGAATGACCAGAACACTTCCTTGGCGTGCATGAGCTCAAATTCACAAATCAAATGTCTCGACCACACATTGCTATACACAAAAAAGCATAGTAAAACATGCACAGAGTGACTCAAGGCGTACACCCCCTTACAGTCTATCACTGCAGCAGTTTAAAGCTTGATTTAGACTCTTCTGCAGCTCCTCCACTCTGCTGTGACCTTAGGCTGCCAGCGATTGTGTGCAGCTGAAGGTGAGGATAATGTAGATAACTATCATCTCCAGGTTCAGGGGCTTGCTCACATAATGACTCAGTGCCCTAGGAGAACCCACTGGCCTTGGGCAGCCCTATAAAACTCTTACTGGTGCAAGGATACCTGGGTGCATCTGTGAAACCCTTGAGCTTATCTTGCAATTTCCAAAGTGAAACTGTGTTCTCGTCTCCAACAGAAGCAGCATGACGGCTGTGTGGGTGCAGCTCCATACACGGAGATGAAAAGGAGATTTTTCATTCCAAGAACAGTGTCGGGGTGAGGTGTGATCATCTTTGTTTGTGTGAGATTTGAAATGGATGTTAGGAAATGAAGGCGGCACACTGCAGCAAATCATTGCATTGAAACAGAAAATATATCAGAAATGTAATGAGAACAGTGAAGATGGAGGAAGCGTTCCGGTTACAGTTCATCTCGCCGATTTGTTCTAAAAGAAAGTTTGGGGAAAATAAGTAAACAAGTTCCCTAGACACATTTGCAGCTAAATGTTGCTCAGGGAGCTTTTTCGACTTAACCTCTAAAACAAATACCGTATGATTGGTTTTTTTTTTATTATTTTCTGTGGGTGCCTTTTTTTTCCAACAGTACTGTATCAAACCCTCTGTCTATAAGAATCTGTTTGACTTCTAGCCGTTTGTGGCTCTTTTTTACGGTCATGTGTACCATGCGAGCCGTAGACTACAATCACATATCCCAAAATGTTGTTGTTTTTTTTTTTTTAGCAAAATCGGCAGGTGGCCACGTGGCAGCATTTGTAATCGGGAGGCGACAGTGGCATTTTTACACACTGTGCAGTGGCAGACGAGGTTTTAGGAAAAAAATCAAATTAAACAGCAACCGGACGATTTTTTGACATCAGTCAGTGGCTGCCCGGGCACATCTGGAGGTCACAATCTAAACCGAACAAATAACAAGAATTAAGTACTAACAATCAATCGAATATTTATTTCTTTTGTAAGTTACCATGTTATGTATGTACCGGTTTGTTCATGTAAATGAACATTCCTCTCATTGCACTAGAGTTAGCTATGGAGTCCCACAGGGCTCAGTTCGAGGACCCACCCTGTTTATGAGTTACATGCTGCTCTTAGGAAACATAATCAGTAAACACAGTATTAACTTTCATTGTTATGCGGATGATGCGCAGTTGTATTTGTACATTAAACCTGACCAGATTGACCACACAGAGAAACTTAATGCCAGTATTAGAGACATCAAGACCTGGATGACAATTAATTACCTCTTCCTAAACCCAGAAAAATTTGAGATTGGAAATGAACTGAAACCACCTATAAAGATAAGTCTGAGAGCGGTTCCTGGTCCCAGACCAGAGTTCGCTTGGGTTTATTTAGACTGAAAATTTCTTCTTGATTATCCGGGGAAACAAACTCTGGTTCACTCGAAACAAACCAGTTTTGGCTCCAGAAAAAGGTCTTTCTAACTGAAATAAGTGAAATTAACTGTAGATTAAACCATTTTCCATTTTCTTATTAAATACCTGAATGACATTGACTGTAACAGTGCTTAATGCAAAATTCAGTAAAGGGTTCGCAGTGCTATAAAAAGGGTCACCTCAGCCTGCTCTAGTAGAATTACACAAAATAAAATTACCTGATTTCAATGTCAGTAGGATTTTTTTTTAACAAAGATTCACTTATTCTTCAAAGCCAGAGAAAGGGATAAAGAAGTGTTGCACATTTGTATGACCTCGCTCTTCACAAATGTCCAAAAGGTTCAAAAAAAGATGTTTAATTAATTAATAGTACAGAAAATGTCAGTACTAAACACAAAGTGTTTTGTAGTTTGTTTTAATTCTGCTTGATAACCTCTGCAACATTTTTCACTGCATTCTAAATAAAGGATTTATTCTTAAACTTGCCATGACTGCACTCAACAAGTTAAACGCAGCAACAAAAATGGGAAACATGTCAAATTTTCCATGATGCAAACCTAAGTGCGGGTGCAGTGAACCTATGCAAACAAAGAACGACACTGCTAGATTGTAAAACGAAATGTTGTTCTTTGGCAACAATGCTAACCATCAAACCCAAATGATGTCCTCGTTTGCAGCTTGTGAAAGTAAAACCAGGCATTCAGGCAGTTATATGTCTTCAGGCATGTGAACTTTCTCCATGATGAAATGTACCGACTGAGAAATGCTCTTCTGACCAGATGTTAACATTTGTGGTCCAGAGGTTATTTGGGAGATGGTGATGATCCCTTTTGAGACCAGCTTTCATTCAAACCTCAATTTACTTCATTTCTCATAATCCTAACCTTGGTGGTGACACGCATATTTTCATTTACAAGATTACGTCTAGGCCCCTGCGACAGACTGGCGACCAGTCCAGGGGTGTACCCTGCCTTCGCCCATGAGTAGCCGGGTTAGGCTCCGGCAACCCCGTGACCCCGAAAGGGATAAAGCGGATTGGAAAATGAATGAATGAATGAATTACGTCTAGATTATGTCTACATTTTAATTCCTCCTCTAATTGATTATGGTAGGGTTAATCCATTCCAGAGAATTACAACAAATGTTGCAAGTATTCCCTTCCAAATGTAATATATTACAGTAACAGATTATTTTTGCTTTATCAAAGTAGCGTGATTAATAATTAGCAGTAACTCTTGCATTACAGCAGAGCTGTTGGAGTGCTAAAAGTAGATTAAAAAAAAACTACCGAATATTTGCCAAAATAGCTAAACAAGCTAATAAATGCTAACAAAAAAAGTTAACCTTTTAACACCTGAGATGCCTCCAGCGACACACACACAGTCTGTTTAGATACAAAAATATGATTGCGTTTGTCAGTTGTGTATTTTATTGAGAAAAATTGGTTATATTTTGAAAATTGACCGGATTTTCTCCTGTCTTGGCGTAGCTTCCTGCCAAGATTTACACAGATCACTTGCGTCTCACGCAAAAAAACAGACCAGACACCGAAACGATCCCTGCACGGCAAGAGCCGGCCGCAGAGGACCAGGTGGTGTGAACCACACCGCAGGTTAACAAGGGTGCTGAATGGAAGTGGCCTCTGTTCGGTGCCACTTCACAGCGCTTCCACATCCAGTGTGAACCAGGCGTAAAGCCCTGGTGGGAAAGGGTTTCATATTTGCGTATTAAACTGCTAAGACTACAGTCACATATCACAAAATGCCAACGCAAATCAGCAAATTCAGTGAGTAGCCACACGGGGTCATTTGTAATCGGGAAGCGGCAGTCGCATTTTTACAAACCGTGAAGGTTTTGAGGTCGCGTGGAGGCAGTCCAGCGATGGGCGAAGATGACGCCGTTAATAAATCGGGTCACAGCTGGGCGGCCAGAGAGCAGATCACCGGCCGGCAGCAGTTCTGACTGGATAATGTGTAAATGCCATCCATATCAAGTGCCACAGGCCCTGCTGCAAAGCAACCGCCAAAGTTTTTTTATGCTTCATTCGTTCCCACATCATGGAAAACATGGATGATGTTGAGTGAGTAGCTTGTGTTTATATGTTTTGGAGAGCTCTACAGAGGCACCGGCAAGCACGTCATTGGGTGTTGACCAGATAGTTCAGTCTCTCCCAGTACAGTGTGTTAAACTCCTGCAGCGGAGCTGCGCCTGAAGGCCGTTTTAAACTTTACTTCTGTCTGTCTGTGGCCCAGCTTGAGCATTAACCCAAATTTATAAAAAATAAAACTGGAGGATCTATTTATTATTATCTTGATGAAAATAAGAGAAATATCACGCCAGCTCCATGGGCACCATGCATTTAACCAACTGAGCTATCCAGCCGCTACATCTGCAGGTTTTATAATAAAAGCAATTTGACACTAATACAGGAGTCAGGTTGTGAAATACAATTCTGAGGCAGGAATTATTGTAAAGTTATTATTGAACATCAGTTACAGTAAACTGTAATCTTGACACATCTGGTTGCAGTTTAAGCCTTATAAATTATAACCAGAATAACACGTTTGCATGTCCACAGTATAAAAGTTGCACACTGATGCATTTTCAGGTTAATTTGGCTCTCCGTTACCTTTGTAGAGGTTCTTGGGCAGCTGACAGGTGTGGCCACAGCCATTGGAGCAGCACTTCTTCACTGTAGAGCACTCTCCATCCTCCTCGCAGCTCTCCACACAGGCTGCAGCAAACCCACTGGCCTTCTCTGGGGCTGGACAGTCGCCTTGCTTCACACCCTCCACCGACTTCAAAAACTCGCAGCTTGTCAGACACTCATAGTGCTTCTTGGGAAAAAGGGGCTATGCAATAAGAAAGGCAACAAACAGAAGGAAAATATTAGTCGGATTACGTTTTCAAACCAGTTTTCCTCGCCATCCATGAACACACAATTCTTTAAGTTAACTGTCCTGTTTACGTTTCAGCCATGACTTACTGCAGCAGCGGGTACATTAGACTGCTTTAACTCTCCATGCAGTGTAGAAAAAGTTACTGTGAGCTCAGGTCTGAGAAAAGCACATACCTCACATAAATCTTGGCACTGGTTCTCCTTCAGGTCCCACGATTCCTTGCAGGGCTCAAGGCACTGTAAGAAAAAGAATTGTACTCATTTTTTACTACCGTCCACATGAAAGATGAACAACTAACCACCCCCTCTGTTGAAGGTGCATGGTACTGAGCTTTAGGGAGCGAGCGAAGCAAAGTGAACAGGAAATCTGCTTCTGTTTGGGTTTGCTTCATGCAGATTCTCTTTTCACTCTCCTGGCTTCCCATCCTGTCTACACTTTCCATCCTCCTTTCCTGCTCATGTCTGGACTTGACACGGGTCTGCACACAGCAGCTCCTCACCAGCAGTGTGCAGAGACCCTTAAAGCTGCACTCTGGTGATTACTGTGTTTTTGGTGTTTTTAACATGTTCTTGTGGCATTTTTTTCATCAGCTCCTGATTCACAACGATTAATGAAACACTCAAAAATTGAATTTTGAGCTTAAAACTGCCACAAGAACATGTTAAAAACATGATTTTCATTGACATAACAGGATAGCACGATTTAATATGCATTCACCAGCGTGGTCAAGCCCCTCTCGCTTTTATTGCAGCAGCTAACCCTGAACAAATCCCCTTCCATGAAAGTAAATGCAATTTAACACAAAATGACAATGTGCACCCAACAGCATCAAACTCTCTCTGCTGCAGGGAGGGTCCAGAGGGTCTCATATCCCGCTGCTGCCGTTGGCTTAAGCGACAGAGAGGAGCGGACCACTGCATTGGACCGCACCCACAACCGACCTGCCAAAATCACTCATCCAGCACCGTCAACATCAACTCTTCCATCAATTAACAACACACTCGTTCTCCCCTACATCTAACATGAAAAAAGATGAAAACAAAATCTACTTTAGGTTAAAAAAGATGGTTCAAATAACAAATTAGGACAAAATATGGGCCTTTTGGGAAATCTGTAGAAAAATGAGGGCATTCGCCATACAGTAGAAGAGCCATTAAACACTACAGATGATGTAAGAACATTTCACCTCTCAGTCGGTCCCCCACAGCTGAATTTATGTATTTATTACTCTTTAATTCACTCATTAGCCAGCTCTGTCATTATTATACCATACCAGTGAGAAGTTTATTTGCTTTTTATGGAGTGCGGTGGACGGGTACATGATGAAACATAAACCTTGGCTCTGGAGAAACATGCTGCAATCAGCAGCATGCACACGCCTGCCAGCACTCAATTATCCTCAGCAGTCGTTGCTGAGCCCGGTCCCGTCTCCGACAGCCGATAAACTCTGCGTGGACGGTGTGTTGAGTCTTTTAACGGTTCAAGAGAGCTGAAGAGGAGAGGAGCAAGGGTGTTCGCCTAATTATTTCACGGCGATGGATGTTACGAGATGAAATGAAGGAAGCTTGCGAGAAAAATTGGACGCCTCTGAGGGTTACGACAGAAGAGGGTTCCAAAACAAGCTAATGTGGTTTCAATGGAGCTGATCAGGTGAAAGCACTGCAGCACTTTAGGGATTTAAGATGACATACGAGCTTTACTGCACTGTCCAAGTCCACGCAGTTTAAAACATCATCTGCTTTTAATAATGAGGCAACTTTATATCATTACCCCCTTTTTTTGCATCCTTTAAGAGTAAAAGCGGTTTTGTCGTAGCCTCCCAGATTTCTTGAAGCGGCTCTCCACTTCATGGAGCAAAGACGTTATGAGGCAGTAAATGCAGCAGCATCTAAAGGAGACACACATGTTAAAAACCAACAAATCCCCACTACAAATGACTGAACATACAGACATAAGCCTGGGGATCAGGCTCATTTTCCTCATTGACAGATCTTCTGTGCACAGACTGAATGCCGGGCTTTTCTCAGGGAGAAATCTTTTTTTTGCTGCACGACAATCAGGAGTGAAAACAGAATTATCCGGAGATGCTCGGATGACAAGCTGCATGAATTACCAGCGCCGCGGAGATTGCAACACAGCTCTGAATGCTAGCAGTGCATTGTGTCGTCTCACCTACACTGCCAACAAGTATTTCTTTTTTTTTTTTTTTTCTTTAGCACTCCAGGGCCAATTCATTCCCAACTGATAAACATGCTGAATTCTACCAGGAAATAATCCTTTTTTTTCTTAACCAAGTCTTGGAATAAACAGACAGACGTGTGTGTTGAGACAGACGGCTCATGCAGGTGTGTTGATAACTGACAGTCTGTCTTCTGCGGCCACACCCCCCCAACCTGTCATTTTAGCAAGGAAGAGAGATCCCGACGACAGATGCCTTGCCAAAACAAACAAGGCGGTTGGATATAATTACAAACGTGATCTCATCAATCAAGCTCCCAAATTCCTGCTCACATAGTTTGGTGTTTGGGGAAGTAAATACCTGAGATGGAATCGAAATGTTTTGCATGTTTCTGCAGAAACATGAACATTCCACTCCAATCATCATTTAATCTATGTTCAAAGCGTTCCCAGTGATCTTTTAATCATAATTATGTCATTTTTAGCCAAAATCCAAAAACCTGTGTCACTTTCTAGGACATAGTTTCTGCAGAGCGGCATGAGTTCTTTAGAAATTTGTCTCTGTGCTGTGGGTAAAGTAAGCCTGCCGTGACTTCCCATCATCCCTCTGTTTACACTCACTCCCACTAATTTACAGCCCCTAACATCACCAACCTAGTGTTCTTGGTCAATTAAAAAATGGCGAGCAATATCAGAGCAATCCAGACGTACAGTTTGTCACGATCTGTGGTGCGTTTTGCTTTACATGCTCTCCATTCTCCCACTCTCCACCTGGTTTGCCTAATCATTGTCATTCCTCCCACCTGTGAGCAACAGCATTGAGCACTGACAGTTCCTCACACTCTTTGCCAGTTTGCTGTGCCTTAGCTCACATTCCAGCGCTTCACAGGTCTCTTAGTTTTTGCTCACCTGGTTTTTTGACCATTTTTCTGTCCCTGGTCAAGATTAAGCCCCTCTTTTTGGAGTATCGATCTGCCTTTTCTGCTGCTAAGTTTTTCCCCTTTGGATTACAAATGTTGGATTTGTTTGACTGGATTCCTCCTTATTCCATGACTTCTCCATTGTGCTCCTTCTCCAGTGGAATCTCTGCCGCTCCTCCGTGGAACTGGTGGTGCATGTTACTAAGGAATCTCCAAATACATTCATATATTTATTCAAGTGTGTGCTTCTACTGTAGTTTAGGTTGTCCTACACAGAACCTTACACAGTTTTGACCCAGAGTCCAGCTCAGATGAGGAATACAAAGGCATACATGGATCTATTTGTCTGCAAGTGGATCTATCGGAATGGAGCAGAGCAAAGAGCTTGTCACCCGCTGATTGTAGCACCTGTGTCATGGCCACAAGCTTTTTCAAACTGCATTTTTCCGTCTGCTCCTGATTCACAACAATTTGAAATAAAAAAAAAAGCTCAAATGCAGTTTTTATCTTATTTTTTTATAAGTATGTCCTCCATCGTGAGAAAAATGAACAGGAACAAGTAAAAAACACAATTTTCATCAGAGTGGGTCTCTAATGTCAACCTCCTCCAGACAAGAAACCAACCACTGAACCCGATTGTCGGCTCATAAACATTGCAGCAACTGTATCAATGGACCTCTGAATATGTGCACAACTTACACAGCGCTACTGCCAAATGTCAGTGTTTGATTCCTGGCACATGATTTGGGAAAACACGCTTTGAAAGCGGAGTGGAACATAACTGAACTGGACATGGCATTTGTGCATAATGCAAGCACCAGCATTGGGTTTCCCTCAAACAAACCTGCAGCCACCATCTGTTCACGTCCCATCAAGAATGCATGTAAGGACTCTACGCCAATGCATTTCAGGGCAAATTTGACCCAAAAAGGACACAAATGCCAGTGTGTGAACGTCCACGCCAGCTTGTTTCTCCGGCTGTTCGCCTTGACAAAAACACTTCATTTCCTCCTTTGTCTTCTCATCGTTCTGGCCAATGGGTATACACTCTGCATGGTTAAGTAGGAACAACCATAGTGGTCTTTTACCCCCCATTTCACGGTGTAATAAAATGCAGCGGCCGCTCCTCTGGGGGACACTCAAAGGCTGTGGGGCCGATGAGGGAGTCAGCCTGAACGGCAGCCAACATTTCTGCCCATCTTCACTCATGTTCTTGCTTGAGATGAAACGGATGGGGTGGGGAGGTGTTGGGTGTAGCCTTTTTGCCATCCCCACCCATCATAAAAGCTCTTTTTGAGGGACTAGAACAACAGAAAACATGGAAAAAAGTCTGTGCACAAAAATGTCACACAAGGCTTTTGTTATAGTTAGTGAAGCGTGAACTGCTTCCAATCAAGCCCTAAAAACAGAGTGTATGCAAACAATGGAGGGAACAAAACTCAGTGGTAGATGACATTTTCCCCATTTTGCCTGATGTATTTGCACATTCACATGGTGAGGCTGTGTAAATGAGATTCCCCTGAAAGCCATTTTTGTGGGCTTGCACGCCGTTAGTCCCCACAGCCAGCAAAAAGTACAGTTCCCAGCATGTTCTATTCTCCATTATCTCCAAAGGCTTGCAGTTGAATGCATTGATCCAAACACTGATTGTCCACGTCAAGCTTCCTCAGTGCCGAGGACTATTTACAAGGTGCCTTTGCTGTCCCTTGGGTTGGATCCACAGCTCCCAGCCCTCCTGGGAGCCGCAGATATGGAGGAATCTCAGTTGTTGATCACACATGTCATAAATCCAACCTCCAGTCTTATCGAGTTATGGCTCTGTTTTGCTGCCTTGGTGCTTTTCACACTCTGAGTAACCGAACTCAATTATTGGAACACGTCTTTTCTTTTTGCTCCTTTCTATTGACCCATGCAGGGCTGAGTTACGGCGCTCAGCTCTTTCCTCTGCTCAACTTTCGTCTTACTACAACTGTTTTCTCATGTCCGTTTTCAATCCCTTTTTATGACATTTCCTCTCTTCTGTCTTCCTAGTTCAATCAAATCCATCCATAGTTGGTCTCTCCCAGCTCCAGTTGAATGCTGGTGTGCCCTGCGTCATCAAGGAGGATGTTGACATTAGATCTGAGTCTATTCCCAAGAAGAAAACTTCCCAAGCGGAGCTTTCCTCTTCAGCAACTTAAGTTTGTTTGTTGGAAGGACTTCCGATATTTCTGATACTAGTATACACACAGCTGCAGGCGGGGAGTAGCAGTTTCCTTTTTATTTAAAACAAAATCATGCAAAAAACATAATTGTTTTGTGGAACCAAGAAAGTTGCACTTCCTGCTTAGAAAATAAAGGACGCAACATGGAAAATTGAAAACTTTCATTCCATTAAGTCCTTGCATGTGCTGTAGCTTCAGTCAACCCAAAAGTAAATGTATTTAATAAATATGCTGCCCTTCCTAAAATAAACTTTTTTGGCATTTTGCATTAGCTCACAGTGGGTGATGACATTTATGCCTTATGTGCTGCAGAATTAAAACTTTTCTCAATTTCTAATTTTGGTTGGTTTGTTTATTGAGACTCCCTTAACACAATATAAAAGGCAGCATAGCTCATCTCCATACTGGAGCAGAAACGCATACATTAATGTAGAAAAGAGACTAAATTTGACTTGGAAAAGTAAACAAGGCAACACAACGCAGAAGGAAATGAATACAACAATAAATACATGTATTCATTAACAAACAATAATTAAGTCACTGAAAAAATAAATTATTTGATTCAAAAAAGCTGGATTTGATCATCATAATGTGCTTGTTTTTGTCACAGTACCCTAGGATAGTCTATAGAGACATGGAGATCAGTCAAACTACACATAAAGACTCAAATAGAGTCCTAGATTTTGCTTTAAAGTTCCAGTACAACTACATTTTTTTCTATTGTAAAATTGTTCCCAGCGGTCTTTTAGGTATGGTTATGCAGGTTTCAGCCAAAATCAAAAAGCCTGCGTGTTTTTTTTAAGACATGTTTTCCTCAGAGAAGCAAGAGCTCATTCGAAATTTGCCTCGGGGTTGTGGAACTGTTGGCGCAGAAGCTAGCCTCGGCTAATTTCCCATCAGCTCTTTGTTTGCACTCTCTCCAGCTAGCTTATAGCACTACAAAAAAAAAAAATGGCGAGCAATATCAGAGCTATCCAACCGTACAGTTTTGAGCCAGATACCAGCTCAGGTAAGAAAAATAAAGATGTTAATGGATCTATTTGTCTGCAAGTGGATGCTTCAGAATTGGAGCAGAAAAGGGAGATTTTGGCCCGCACATGGAAGTTGCTGTGTCACAAACCTGAGCTTTTTCAATCCGCGGATTTTCGTCTGCTCCTGATACAACACGATTTCAATAAAGAAATACTCAAAAACGCAGTTTTAATCTTAAATTACTTTATATATGTCCTCCATCATTAGAAAAATGCTACAAGAACACTAAAAAACACCATAAACAAGATTTTTATTGGAGTGGATCTTCAAAATCTAAGAACTAACTGGCTTCGTATGCAAAATAAGAGTCAAAAACTGAGGGAACACCAAGGACGTGTCATACAGTTCTCCAGTTCATTTTCATAAGGGCGTTTGTATGCATTCACCCGTGAGTGTGCTTGTCTTACATTTAAATACAGTCCAAATGTGTGATGACTTTGAAAAATATCCCTTCAGTAGAACAGTAAACAGTCCATAAATTTTTTTTCTATTTATCACAGAGGAAGGGGGCTTTATTAATCACAGCTGACTGTAATAAACTATATGTGCACACGACTCTGCATCTGCTTTCACTGCACAGCTCGGATTAGAAGTCAAGCTGTTTGGATTTGATGCCGATGTATGCACTTTGTGAGTCTGCTTTTTATATTTAAATGCATCTCATTGACTTTATTTTTTCACCTTTTGATGGAAACATTACAAAATCTTCATTAATTCATTTAGCAAATAATATTGCAAGTGTTTCCTACCTGCTTTCAGTTTGTGGTGTCAGAACAACAAGAGTTCGAGCAAACACAGCTATCTTACTAAATCCACCATTTCAGTCAGCAAGAATAATATGAAAATATTACAAAATTAAAAATGAAGGCGTTTCCCTCTACAAAAGACCTGAACAAATGGTAAAATTCGCCTTTTACTGTAGCTGTAAAGCAACCATAGGGGGGCACAATCCACTGCTTTTGAAATAAAGATCAGATCAATCATGCCAATCACTAACCAAACTTTCATATGGAAATCGGTTGTAGCGCAGGTTGGCAAGGACCGCAATTGGTACGGTTGACCAACAGGGTTAAGGTAAAAACCAGACAACTATTGGTTGAAGAAGAAGAGGAGGAAGGCGTGTGGTGATGGACTTCACTTCAAATGGCAGTGGTGAAGACATTTTTCCAGAAAAGAGAGGAGCACATGGTGATATATAAGAGTGGAGGGAGGAGCAGACAAGTTGATCACATTTTGTGCAGATGTTGTAAACTGAACATCAGTGGCTGCAAAGTGGTGGCTGGGGAGACTGCAGTCAGGCAACATAGATAGTGATGAAAGGATGACTGTGTTTGTGAAGAAAATGAAGAGGAATAAGCAGAGCAGGCGAGTGGTAAAAGCTGAAAAAGGAAGAGTGCAGTGTGGCTTTTAGGGGGAGCTGAAACAGGCTTTTGGATATCAGGAGGTTCTCCCAGATTACTGATGTGTGAGACCGAGAGAAAGGTACTTGGTATGTCATCTCGAATGAGAAAAGCAGATCAGGAGACTTTACGGTAAAATTAAGAAGTTTAGGAGTGTGTTCAGAGGAAACGGATTGCCAAGAAAAACTGGAACAATAAAGCCAAGTTCACACCGGCATCAGCGAGCGACGACTTTCAATGAAAAGTCTATGTAAACATGCATGTGTGCGTTTTGGGCATTCAAAACCTGCACACATCTTGAGGACCATTTTTGAGCTCTACGTACACATCGTGTTTCCATTGAATACGCATTAAAAGCATTAAAAGTTAAACCAGGTTTAACTTTTTTGGATTTGGTAGTGACGTATGGTCAGCGTCCCTTCAAAACACAGAAGAGCCACCTGTTCAATAAGTAATCATGAAGAAGAAATGACTAATAGCAGTTTTTGCCCGGCTGGAATTATATGACACGAAATCTTTCATTTATGAATAGAACTGTGAAAGAAAAAGCCTGGAGAGAAATTTGTTAGATTTACACCAATTCAACATTTCACACAAAGCCTCTTCCAACTGTAGATACCTGTGCTAGTTATTGCTGTCATGCGATTAATTTTTTGTGATTATTGAATCATGACCTGTAATTAATTAATCTAATTAATCTTTTTTTGAATAAAAACTAATATTTGCTGTGAAAAGCCTCATTTTGAGGTATTTTCATTTAAACTCATGACATTGTGGCACAGTTAAAGATCAAAATACAACTAAAAACTAGCTTTACGAAGCTTTCTTATTATAACATTTTACAACCTTTACTTTTACGCCACTAATGGGAATTTTTTTCAAACCTGAACAACATATCAATGCAAAAAAAAAACAAACAAACAAGAACAAAATATCTGGTTCTCTGATCTAACACTTAAAAGAAGTCGGAAGACTTACGTAAGTAATCCAGAAAACATTAATATAATTTTACCATTGTTGACATACCCTATCCAGAGTTAATAGTCCGAAACAATCAGAAATTCTGAGGCTGGAGCAACAAGGAGGCATAAAAGAAGAACAAAGAAAAGGTTTATGGATACCGGGAGGAAGCAGAGAAGAGATGGGGGCGGATGATTCGTTGTGGCGACCCCTAAAGGGAGCAGCTGGAAGACAAAGAAGACTCTAATGCAAAGAGAATCAATTCTGTCGATTCTAAGACAAATCGTGACCAAAGGACTTTGAGTCTAACTGAAAACTGTGGTGCTAAAACAGTCAGAGGGACATATATTTTACAATCATCAAAACCAAAACCCTTCTGTGGATATGACCTGTGGGTGCACAGAGAGCACACAGACAAAAAGATGACTGCACAGACCTCAATCAGTCTGTTCCTCACAGGAGCATCCTGAACATGCAGTGCACTCGATGCGTGTTTAAGCATCAGTCATTTAATGAAACCAGATGAGTTTAGAAGTACTCTCTGTTCTGCTCCAAATCCTGATGGGCTGCTGCTGCAGAAACTCAGGCTCATTAAGTGAAATAATTTGTAACCTAGCACACTTCCTATAGTTTGATTTATCGATGCTGTAAACTTGAACCTGTTTTTTAAAAAGAATATTGTGTCAATTCTGGCATGAAAGGGATGTTTTTGCACCACTTTGGAAGGCTGGTTTGAAAATCTTGTTTAAAGGATTAAAAGGTAAACATTTTATTTTATTTTTTGAAAAAAGGAAATTCAAAATTCCAGCAGAATTGACTCCACGCTTGTTTTCTGTCACAGTGAAGCAAATTAGGCGATAAATGAGACATGGAAGAAGCTGTCCTCGTGCCAATCAACTGGCCACACCCCCATTTTAGCACATTTATCCTTGTAAAACAATACAAAAACAAATCACAAAGTTAAAACGTGCACTTTTAGTAAAATTGTCCTTTTTTATTTAAAGTGTTATGTTAATGTAAATGTTTTTATGGTAACTGAGTATCTGAAAAGCGTAGACTAGAATTGGTTTGGTGGTGTTTTTACTTAATTTAGATCTAAAACGAGCAACAAAAAGTTCATTATTAATAAATTACTAATATTAAAATAACAATGCTGTTGTGTCAAGATCTGAATGAGCCAAAGAAAAGCATTTGGTAACTTATTTACAAACCATCTGGTTGAACTTTGTCATTTTACTGCTCCTGCAGGGAATAAAAACATTTGCAAGTGTGAGAAGTTCAAAATCAAATGGTAAAGTGTCCTATTAGGACCAAAGCAAAGATTTTTTACTTCATGCTGCATAACAGTCAGTGCAACATGAGAAAAAAAAGCATAAAGTTTACCACCATTGTCTCTGCTTGCAGAATTCCTACATTTCATTGAGCGTCTTGAGTTTTGATCTGATTGAATGAAAAATCATATGCTGGTGAGGTTTTCCAATAAAAACCTGTAGTGCTGTTAAATGTCAAAGGATTGTAAAGCAGAAAGTAAATCAGGAAGGAGATACCCTCAAAGCGAGGTGTTGCACAGCCCTGGTTACATCGTTGCTTTAACCCAACGTGACCCTCAAGTGTGTCAACTCTATGAGATACTGAGTATTCACTTTCTGCAAGGTTATAAATCAGCACAGGTGTGTGATGAATAAACAGGGTGTGAGATCAGGCATATCAAAAAGATTAACAGCACGTTTGCAACTCGACACTCCAAATAGTTTTTCCATCAGCTTGCTTATCTAAATGCCACGTTTTAGTCCGGAGGAAGGAAAGATGGATGAGTGTTATTTAGTGACCGTATCAAAGCTGTCAGAAGTCATCAGCATTAGTGTCTCACAAGCAAAAACAGTATGAGGTGTGCATCTTAATTTCCACGGTAAAGACTGTTGTTTCCAAGAACAACGGCTGACGGTGTGATGGGGGGGGGCTCTCCCACTCTGCAAACAGGAGGAAACCCCACGGGCTCATGGAGGCAGCGGGGAACGCTGCAGCCAGAAAACACAACGGCATTGTGCTCCATTCCCTCCAGGTGCTCCATTTTTGGAGCCGTACCCACGAGAAAACACGGCAATCTATGACTGCAAGAATTAGCCAGCCGTCTGTTCTCCACTGGTGATGTAAAGACCCACCCCAACCATATGGAAATTTGGAAGTAGGTGCATTAAAACTTTATCATGCCATTATCTGTTTATCACTTTTGTCACAGCTGGTTTCGAGACAGATAAGCGATCTCTGTGTGTGATATCCAACAGCATTTGTGAGACAGATGGCGCACTAAAAATAAGCAATAATGCAATTTTTATGCAAAATATTGTCACTATTACTTAATTTGGAGTGAAACTAACAAAAACAGAGGTGAATTATTCAATACAACAAAAAAAAAACCTGTGTACTTAAATAGACCAATTTTCAGCACATAAAGAAGTCGGTACATTTAGTAAATGACATTTACCTTATATACATAGCGCTTTCTATCTTGCTTTTAAAGCCCAAAGTGCCAATCACATCAACGAATCACTCGGCAAAATCATCCAATCAGCGATATCCAACGGTACCTGCCTTTTCCAGTTTCTCATTATGTTTCTTATTTTAACATTTCATTTTCATTTCTGTAAATTACTTTTGCTTTCCGGAATTTTTTTTTTTTTTCACGGAAACCGGATGGGTACTATGGGACATCACCGATTGGACGATGACGTTTGTCCATCATTTCAACTTAAAGTTATTTAACATGAAGCGATACTGGACATCATCATCCAATCGCTGTTGTTACATGGTACCTTTCTCCTCCGGTTTCATATTGTGTTTTTCCAACATTTCATTTTGTTTTCTGGAAATTATGTTTTTTGATTTTTTTTTTGTTTTGTTTTTAATGTTTTGGCTTCTGGAATTTAATTTTGTTTTCTAAAATGGGATGCTGTTTTATTTTTATTTGTTTTGCTTTTTTAATTGTTGTTGTGATGTTCAATATGTTTTTGCGTTGAGTGATTTGTTCATGTGATTCGCACGCTGCTGAAGATTGGTGTTAACCTATAACCAGGATCAATGTGGGGTTCAGTGTCTTGCCCAGAGACACTTTGACACATGGACGGGTAAGGCGGAGATTAAACCTGCGATCCTTCGATCTTCATATGACTATTTGTTTGGTGTAAACATAATTTTCTCGTTCAACTAACACCTCTTAATCCTCCACATGGGGAGGAACCAGTTGAGATGTTTTGGACATCTGGTAGAATTTCCATGGTTGTCCTTTTACGAACCAGAGAAAGACCTCATGGCAGACCATGGAGACATAATATCAAGCAGATCATCGAAGAAAGCCTTTGCACGCTCCAAGAAGATGTGGACGGGCAGAGGTAGATTTCGCTTTTAGGATACATTCACTTTTTCCAGCTAATCTGAATTCTGGTCGGTTGCCAAACAAGCAAACTCTGATCCAATTACAACGAGAGTTTCAGTTTGTTAGCAACTGAACCCTGGTGTAGGTCACCTACAGTGTGAATACAAATGAGCTAAAGAACAGGTCAAAAAGAGGCAGTCAACAATAGTAGGATTTTTTTATTGAATTATTTAAACAAAAATATTTTTCAGTCAATTAAAATGTTAAAGTTGCGTTTTTTTTTAAATCATCCCACATAAACTTTAATACTTTTTCTTCCCGTTCAGATTTTAATGTTCATGGCTCACTGATATCTAAAAAGCCAAAATTCGGTCTCTCAGAAAACTAGAACACTGTAAAAAATTCAAAAGAACACTCTAATCTGTCATTTAACTTAAACATCTGCAAAGGTTTCCTGAGCCGTAACCCTTTAATATTGGAGCTACCGTAACTTTTCTACTCTTTATGCAGTTATCGTAATTCAAATTAGTAAATGTTTGCACACGTGCTGAAACAATATCATGACAGCTTAAAGCATTTAATGGATTTGATGGAACCCTTTATGCATTCGACCAATCGGATGGACCCCTTCATGGGGTTAACCAATTGAAGGGAGTTCTTTTACGTCAGATTCCCACCTCCTATGTAGACGAGAGCCATTTGGGCTTTGAGTTTTGCTGACTTTTTATTTAAACAAAACTGTTGCATTAAAATGAAACGTATCACAAGTCATATCGTCATCGCATTACTGATCACTGTGCATCGCAAGTTTTCCTGGATTCTAACGTGACGTAAATGTGACATAAACAGACTTGCACCAATATTAGCGCATTTAGGCACAAAGCTGCTTTTCTCCATGTCAGAATCAGTAGGTTTACATTGATTGTTTTTACCACTGTAAGGTGTTGCATATCAGCAATTCATTGGAATTACATTAATTGCATAAACCGTTGAAGAGTTACGGTAATTCAAAAAATGTTGAAATGTGATCGTGGACACTGAAGCTAAAAATCTGGAGTTTAAGGGTTAAAAGGCCATTCAGTCTGAGTCAGTTTCAAGGCGAAGATTGCTGACTTGACGGAGAAAACAGTCATCCACACCACAAAAAAGGGAAAGCCAAAAAACGGCCATTGCTGAACAAGCTGGTTGTTCACAGAGTGCTGCACCCAAACAAATTACCAGGAAATTGAATGGAAGAAAAAAGGGCGGTATGAAAAGGTGCTCCAGCAACAGCCTTGAGAGGGACTGTCAAACAAAATGCATTTGAGAATTTAGGGGGGCATCCCAAAGGAGTGGACTGAGGCTGGAGTCACAACATTTAGACCCCCATGAACAAATACTAGACAAATGTCGCATTCCTGGTGTCTAGCCACTTCTGAACCAGAGACAAACAAAACAACCAACAAGAGCTGCCGTTTTACCACCAGTCTCTCACTTATATGTCAGTAAAAGACAAATTCCTGTTTGTTTTGTTTGGCATCTCCATTCCATCACACATTCCATGACTTAAGACTTTTCTCAAAAGATTCACCATCACGCTTAACTACAGCCGTTCCGCAGCAGTAATAGCCACGGGTAAGAACTCTTTTCTGCGGATAAACTGACAGGTTACATCCACAGCTCAGCCTCCAGAACGCACCAGTTTAACAATCCGCCTGTCAGTCCCTGGCTCTGGTCAGACCTAAACAAGACCCCAACAGACTTCAACTCCTGAGACAGAAGTTTTAAACCTAAATTAGGAACCTGCAGCAGGAAAAGAAGCATGAACATCTGGAGTCTGAACAAATATGCCATCAAGTCAACAACAGAGATCAGAAACCCCAATTTCATCAGCAGTGACTGAAAACATCCTGTAATTGGATCCTACGCCATCCTGGATTATTGATGATATTTTGATTATTGATTTTTAATGGTGGATTAACTAACATAAGGTTTACAATTAAGAAAAATACAGAATTTTCTGTAACTCAAAGATGAATAATCAGCACTTGAATTGATGTAAATCAGCACTTTTTTACAAAGTTCTATTCAATTATGTTGCATACACAACGGCCATTTGACACGTGCTAGAACGTGCTAAATGCAGGTTCTAGAACATGCTTTTAGGATATGGAGTTCCCACTGGACTGTCGCTAACCAATACTAGCGCATGTACATGCAGCTGGAGGAGGCGTGGTATGAAATGTTGAAGGGGTGCAAATGTGGAGGATCTTACTCCAGGCTTTTTCTTTAAAAGCTCTATTCAAGTATAAGAAAAACTTAGTGTCACATAATTCCTTCCGGACACACCGCAATTGTTAATTTCTCCTCCATGATCAATTTTCAAACAGTTGGCACTACCGAGAATTCAAAAGGACGCTATAGGTACGTCTCTATCTAATCTGATTCCCAGATTGGTCAAAGTTCTACTGGTTCAACTTTCAACGTGCGTTCAATGGTCACGCTGATGTACGTTGATCCTGAAATGCACGTTTACGTGGATTTTTTATCGGAAGTGGTTGCTTGATTGTGCGATGTTGAGGCCAGTGTGAACGTAGCATAAGGAAAATAATAGCCACCTGTAAATTGATTAACGAGTACCTAGCGAACACTAACCCTTTATTTATGGTAGTTAGGGTTCCATGTGCAGATCTTATCATATCCTTGTCCCTTAATCTAAAAACTAAGCACATCCCTCTGTTCTGTAGTGTTGAAACAAACATGTTTCAACTCCTTTATTTTGTTTGTCATATAACGCTCAGAGGAGACGAGGAAGCCAGCAGGTGGTGTCACGGAGATACTTTGAGCACCTCTTTAATTATTAATTTAAATGCAGTTGAGGCTGCAGTCAACAAAGAGCTGAAAAGAAATAGCTTGGCAGAAAGTGAGAAGAAAAAGAGGAGGAGCAGTGGGGGCAAAGCATGAATTATACATTTACCCCACAATCGGAGGTGCTTGCCTTATTTATGAGCGAAAAGCCCACACAGATCAGCCAGAATTGTGCTTTGTCTGCAGCGTAACGCTATCTAAGTTCACTTAAAGCTTAATGGCTTTGAAGTTTTACACACAGATGGAATGGACGCTCCACTGCTCTCCAGGGGATGGCTCTTTTGCCGTCTCCCATTGGGCTCTGTAGTGACAAGAGTCCAGATTACAGTAGCTGTAAGCAGAAGCTTCACTTCTCACCTGCGTTTACGTTTGGTGACATTCAGACTCAACAGGATGTATCCGTCATGTGGGGTCAGATGGACGATAAAGAGGCCGTTCGCTCAGACTCACAGTGGGAAACCCCAAACCCTCTCAACTGTTCCCTGAAGGGTATGTCAGGTTCGCCCCACGAGTGATTTACTGTATGTACTCCCACTCTACAGCATCTGAACACTCTTATGATAGATGCAGAAGCAGACCGGGAAAAGGAGATCACTCCCTTAGCGCCAACGCCACTTAAATTCAATCTGCCAATCTGCTTGATCTACGGTCCCAGCAACGCTTCCTCACAGAGAATGAAAAGTGTAAGCAAAAACAATTATTTGTTCCCACAGTGACCGCTCAAGCTGTCTAAATCTTCATTCTGTCTCATCTTGACGCAAATAAGCCGCTGAGATTGTCCCCCGAAATAGGCCAACAGCATGTAGAGCACAACATCCAGTCGAGGGGAGTAAAGCCGCCCTAATCCCAGTCACATTCCAACACCATCCACGCGTCTTTGCTAGGTTTTTAGACAAACAGTAATCCTGACACCTGACAAAGAATTCCATTGAGAAGTGGTGTTCTACCTTACAGCAGCCACACAATGCAGCCTGTACTGATGACCGAACCCTCCTGTTTGAAGAAGAAAGAGGGCAAAGCTGGGTGTGTTGAGCACAATGATTTTCAGATACGTGTGGCTGCAGAAAGCAAACAGAAGCAACAATAAAAAGCCGCCTTGCAAAAGGTCTGGAAAGTCTAAAATCAAGTCAGAGGTTATGAGGGCGGTACATCAGCCAGTCCCTGACATGTACTCTGGTTTCCCGTCGCCCTGAAACTGTCACGTGTAATCTCCGTGATTTATCTGCGGGATGCAGCAGCTTTGAGCGGAGCACAAACAAAATTGATAAACCTTCTTAGTGTGGAATCGGTTTTAAGATTCTTATGTTCTAATCTTCATTTCACCCAATCAAGCTCCTTGGTGGCATCGGTGTTGACAAAATATGAATGGGTCCAAATAAAGCTGCAGAATGATTTTTCGCTTAAGCGCCTCTTCGGCACACGAGCTTGGAAAATATAGGAGCCAACCCAATTTGATGCGTCTGCTGTCTGTGGTTGCAGCCCCTCCATCCGCAGATTGAGAATAAACACTTGGATGAGTCTGTGTGACTGGTCATTATTGGTAAAAGAGGATTTCACAGCCGCTTTGATTACGCTAATCCTTCAAGGGAATGAAATCCAGTCTGACGGGGGGGGGGGGGACATGTGAAATCGGTCAATCTTAGAAAGTTGGATTATCTTGCAAAATGAATGGCCGCTCTGTTAAAGCTGCCTTCAGGAACGAGAAAAAGCAACTTTAGCATCAAGGTCCAACTACAACCCTCCTCTAATTTGGCCACGTCTTTGGTTTTTTAGTTTCCTGTGGGGGCTTTTCATTCCCGCTGCCACCCACTATGTGAATAATGAGCTATGCAGATAGCACCCAATGAAGCAAACCCCCACCCCGTTTTTTTTTTTTTACTTGCCTTCCTTCTTTTCGCCAGTGAAACTTAACAGCCATGTCCAGATCAGGCCCTTCCTGCTGAGACTGACCAGCCTCGCTTCACACTCCTCTGCCACCCACGCAAACACGCCACCTCCAACTGCACACAGAGCCGCTCCTCGCGCCATTACCACCTCAAACACTTGTCAGAAAATTGGAAAATAAATTAGGTCAAATTGCTTTCCAAATTTTTACACTCTGCTTGCACCTCCATTGGTGGCCGATTCAGGCACAGCCAACGCCGAAGAGATTGATTTTCAGGCCTTGCTTGCTTTGAGGTGTTGGGGATGTGACTAACACAGAGAGGTGCTATGAATGTCTGGTTTCCATGCAGCCAAAAGCTGCTTTGAAGCTGCACCTAACTCCCCCCCACACACACCCCAGACATGTGAGGCTGTAAAAACTAACCACCACTTTCACAAACCATTTCTGCGCACCCCCCCAAAACTATCCGGCCCTACCGAAGGGATGGCCGCACAAGACTTTGATTTCAAGTCCCTCAAAGCCTGTGCTTGTATCAAACCAAGAGAGGGGGACGCTTTTCACTAAGCACGCCCGGAAAACATGGTTTGAACATTTTGGTTTGGCGTGAGAAAACATGGGGGTCGCTTGAGAGGGGCGACAGTGGGCTTTCAAAGACACTTTTGAATGCGACACAGTAGCATTCCAGCGATTGTTACTCATGAAAAAAACGCTTCCAAAGCCTTAAACATGTGAAAACGAACGACGCAGGCAGACCAAAAGAGTAAACACTTGTTATTCTGCTGTTGGAGTCTGAAGCTTATGGTGGGGACTCCATAAAGGGGCTCTAAGGAGCCACCTAGGAGGGGTGGGGCCTCAATGAGCAGCACGCTAGACCCATTTACCACCCGTAACACTTTCCAAAGATTTTCTGCTCCTCATCTTCCCTCAGAAAGAATTGAAAGTAAACAATGTCACATGGAAAGCAGCCATCTCTGCGTGGTCAGACCAATTTATGAATGAGTCGATCTTTAATAACGAAAAACAAAGAACTAAATAACTTTACAACTTTTCTTCCATTCTTTTTAGACCCGCTCCAATCATTTAGTTTAAAAGCTGTTTCTAGCCAAAATTTAAAAAAAAAAAAAAAACCTGTGTCATTTTTTAGGACAGAGCGGCAGGATTTCATTAGAAATTTGCCTCTGAGGTGTGGGCGGGACTACTGGTGCGGAGCTACTCCACCCCCACTACCCATTACCCATTAAGCTATATGTTTACACCATGTTTTTCGTACAAGGCAAAAACGACAAGGAGACAATTTCACTAAAAAAAAATCTGAGTTGAATGTCTGAAGCATGGGTGATGATGTCCAGAATACCCTAGTCAAACTTAAATGTGGTGTCGGAAAAGTTTGAAGGATTCTAAAGAAGTCAATGGGTGTAGTTTGTTTTTTTGAACCCTTTGTAACATTTAACAATGGAAACACCAAAAAGAATCCATCCCACATCAAACTGAACCAAGCTATAATATTGTGCAGAAGCATGGCATTTTCCACAGTCCAACATACTGCTGCTTTAATTCAGTCCGAGCATTTGATGTGGATAACACCGCAGGGTTTCAAATGAACCTACCAGCCACGCTCTGAAAGTGGACTTCTTGGCTCCCTCGATGGGTTCTCCGATGCAAGCACACAAAAATCAATTTTCTTTGCACTTTGGAGTTTTTTAAACTTTCGACAAATAACCTCAAACTCCTTAAAAAAAAAGAGGGGGGCTTCTACGGCGAGGAGACGAAATGACAATGGGTCACGGAAATGCCTGCTGTCTACCTGGTCTGGCCTGAATGCAGTTTGTATGCTGGTCTGGCGTTCTGGCATGATAATGACTCCCCAGCTCTTCAAATGCCACCTCGGTCTGCTCTGAGAGGGCAAGCGGTTTAATTACCATGACAATGAGAAAGCTGAGAGAGGGGCTGACTGAGGACACTGCATCCCAGATGACCAGGACGACTCGCTCATCATAAATGCAGAGGGAAGCTTTGATTGTTTCTTTTTCTTAGATGCAGGCAGACGGATGGGGACTCATCAAATATTTTTTTGAACTATTAGGCCAACCCTTTTTATTCACAGGCTCCTCTGGTGGACAAACCTCCTGCCTTAACTCGTTTAACACCCCCCGCCACCGGAAGCCTCCGCCTTTGTCTCAGTGTTTGACTGCGTGCCGTTCATGAAGTGAAGAGGCTAATCGGCCGCTGTCCTGCTATTCACGGGGAACCACTGTACAACACAGCCCCATTGAGTACGATTGTTAGAGTGGCCACAAAGGTGGTGTTTTGACAGACTGCACACAAGCCCTTAGTGTGCAGTCGACTTATTGATGTGGTAGTGAAGTGTGGAGTTGCTTGCTCCCCAAAACATTGACTTCAAGCTGCAAATTAAACTTGAGCATCAAAGCTCTGGCCCGGATCCCGAACGGCTCGACCCAAAACCTGGGATGCATTTACATTAATTCAATTTGAGAGTCCTTGACTGGACTGGGATTGCAGCAGAGCGTTGCAGCAATAGAGTGGCAACACAAACATATCATTATTTTTAAGGGCTCGCATCAAATCCAGCCTTGTGTAGCCTGTACAGTGAAGACTTGCTAACCGGTATGCTGTTTATAGCAGCAGGAATAAGACGTCAGATAAAAGGTTTCGGGAGGTTTGTTGAGTTTCTGCAATATCAAGTGGCTGGGTATGAAAACTGACATTTATAAGGAGTGTAACGATTCATTTTAACAACATTTCGATTCATATCATAATTTGTGGTTAACGATACGGTTCATACCTGATATTGGTTCATTTTCAACAATCCGATTCACTGACTTAAAATCTATCCAGGACATCTTTAGCTAAAAATTTAACCAGTGTTGTCAGGAGTCAGAGCTCTCTCTCCCTCTGATCTTCGGCAGGAGTCATCCCCAGACTACTGACCCGCTGCATCTCCCAGCAGCCTCGGTTGCCGCTCATCTGATTCCCCTTGACAATCAACCACCTTAGTCTTAAGCAGCGCACCGAGCCCTTCTCGAGCTCGAGTTCTGCTCCAACTCTGTTTGTCTGCCACCTGCCCCAGCCCACGCTTGAATTATGATATCCTAGGTCTGATCCCTGAAACTCCTATGCTCGTTATTGACCTCTGCCTGCCTGACCCTGCCTTAGCTTTACTGACTTATAGTGGTGTCTGACTCCTGCTGTCAACAGATCTGTCCAATAAACCTACTGCACTTGGATCTAGCCGTCTGCCTGCCTGTTTGTAACAAGTGTGAAGGCTGGTTTACACTATAAATAAATAATAATAAATTAAAAAAATGTAGAAAACGCTGATGAATCAATCAGAATGTTAACACCACTTTCATAGTGTCTGCGTCTGAAGTTCGTCCCTCCACAATGCAAGCTTTATGCAACTTTCATGCAAGCTTTTCCAGTTCGTTTATGCGTCAACTTTGCTGTAAAACGTCAGAGAAATGGGATTTCAAAAGAAAAACTTCTGTTGCACTTTCAAAATAAAATGTTATAAAGTTTCATTTTATATTTACGTTGACATGTCCACGTGATTACACATGTTAACACCAGAGATAACACCAGCATCCGTTTTCACCACGGATGACAAGTTTTATTTTGGAAGAACAAAAGAATAACATCATCTATGATACAAAACATACATTTTACAAGGACTGAGTGAGGAAGGAGAGGGCACGGGGCCTGATTGCCAAAGTTTTGGATAGGATGGGGGGGGGGTCCAGAGATGCAATAGAGACAATATAAACTGACAGTTGTTAGAGGGACTCCCCACACGCCGCAGACGGACCAATGTAAATCCGAGGTCACACAGAGAGAAATACCTCTGAACAATGAAGGAGAAGTTTTACAGATTCCTTGAATTACTTGCAAGATAATCAAGTATAAATTTAATATATGTATAAAAACAAACAAGTAAACAAGAATTAATGTAAAATCCATTCACGTTTTAGTTTCATAGAGTTCAGTCCACTGTTGTGTTTCTACATAAAAATAATAAACAGAACATTATTATAAATATTCTAACACACTGTATGATCACATGTTTTTGCAGATTCCCTAGAGTTTCCACACATTGGACTGTAATGATCATTTTTTTGCTGCCATCACGTGTGTGTTGTCCACTGTGGTGGCGCCTGGTCATCTTTATGTTATAGTAAAATAAACCTACTATGCCTTGATCCAAATACTATTTTCTGAAATCAATTTAATCCATTTAATCCCTTTTAAAAAAATGTATAATGGTACAGGTCGATTGGATTCGATTAACAACTTGCCTCTGACAGATCGATCTGTTTGGATTGTGGGAATATATCTCAATTAAGTCAATTATTTATTATTTTACCTTTAAAAAAAAAGACTTTTTTTTAACCCTTTGATAGTGGAGCATTAGCTCCAGTGTTTACGTTTTTTCAACTGCCATAACTTGTTACCGGTTGATGCAAATTCTATGCTAATTCCAGCAGTTTCTGAAATGAAGAAAAGCAATCTTGCTCTGATATGCAGCACTTTTGTAGAGAAAAGTGCCTTTGTGCTGTCACACTTTACAAAAGTGTCGCACATCGGTGCAAGGCCAACTTGAAAAGCAGCTTTTGTCCCGCGCCAGATTTTGCTGATTCACGTTGATGGCGTAAACAGTTAAAGATTTATTGTGAATCAAAGAGCATGTTTTATTTAGGTATCAGCCGCGACATGTGTGGTGTTATGCTTCGTTCACACCGTTTAGCCCATGGTGTTCACACTGGACAAGCAGGGATGGTATTCTCCTTCTTGTCTTTATGACTGCTTACTAACGCATGGCCGCCACCTACAGTTGGAAGAGGCTTGGTTTAAAATGTGAAAGCGGTGAAAGACTTGGTGTCATATAATTCAAGCCTGAATGCAAACCACAATTATTAATTTCACTTCCACGATCAATATTTAAACGGTTGGCACTTCAGTAAATTAAAAAGGGCGAGCATCAATTTGTCACTACCAAATCAGAGTCCCTGATTGGTCAAACTTCGACCTGGATTAACGTCCAACATGCACTTAACGGCTGCGCATTTTGTACGTTTTGTCCTTGAACCCGAGAATATTGAAGCCCGAAATGCGCAAATAAGCAAGTTAACAAATACTTTACATTGAAAGTGGTCACTTGAATGTGCGTTACCAAGGGTGGTGTGAACCCAGCTTTAAAGGGTTAAGCAAGAAATTCACCAAAATAACAGCAATCCACAAGAGCTGATGCTGTCTATAGCACTGATGCTAGAAAGTTTGAAATAAAGCCCGCTGTTCAGCATCTTCTTATGGATTCATGGCAGGTTTTACTTAAAGTTAAAGTGAATTTGAGAAAATTCCTTTCTGTTGAACAGGTGGGAATAACTCATACGTTTGCAGATGCTGAAGAAAAGCACAAAGCACAATAGCTCTGCCACGTCCAAGGCAGATGCAAATTGCTTGAGAAACGGTTTGAAATTCAAAATGGGAATTCAGAAATCCAGCACAGAGGGAGATTTTGCAAGCCATTTGATAGCAGACACTGATTGCGATTAATATGAGTAGCAAAAGGTTAAAGAATGTTCAGCAAGCATAAATAACTACACCAGTTCTGTGTTTGAATGGCTTTTCAATAAAGAAGCACCAGTTTGAACAAAGTCTCTCTGTGCAATTCTCATAAACTAACGTCTGTGCAAAGAGGAGCTGATAAGTGCGTGGAATGCGATCCCTTCTAAAACAACATTCCACCTATATGTTATTCTGATAAGTTTCTGGAGCTTCAAGTGAAACCCAAATGAATGGAAACTTAAAACCCAAAATCATGAAAGAGAAAAGTGTCCTGTGGTTCCTTGAGCATTTGCAACGGCGATGGATCTTGATTTCACTGTTTGTGCGAGAAGAGGAGAGTCTTTGACAGGGACCTAAAGTGTTGCTGGAATCACAATTGGGCCAAGCTGTGCAAGTGCATCCTCTCTCCTTCCTAGCTCCATGGTGCTTTCTGTCTGCACTCTGTAAAGCACATCTCCAGGGGCCTTGTCAAGAGCACCAGGAGAGCATGATAGAGACTGTCGACGCTATCTTTTCAGAGGAACTGTCAACACCAGCTTTGTGTCGACTCTTTCAGAGACAGAGCCCAGAACACAAACAAACCCTGTGGGACACATACCGTAGAGTGGAAAAATAAAAGGCACAGTCTGGTTTCATAACTTGTCTGGTATTACATTTTTACTTAAATATACTCCAATTAGAAAAGCAAATGAGTTTCGACAAAATCCAAACCAATTTGAGCAAACGCTGGCTGGAAAGACAGGTCTTTTCTTATGTCAACAGATAGAGTTATCAGCCGTGAAGGCAGGACGAGACTTGTCCTGCCGTGACTTTTGCACTTTATGTTGTATTATCTGGCGATAATGAGGAGTGTATGTGGCGTGCACTTCATTCATGAAAGAAATGAAACCGCATTACCTTGGAGCACTGCTTGTGATTCTGGCACCAAACCAAAGAGCCATTATTCTGTGGAAGAAAGAGAAACATCATTAGTCATTAGAGATAATGTTGAAATAACATTTTCAGCAATCAGTCCATCAAACGCATTTTAACTCCGAACCTTTTTTTCTCATGTCATGATACAGCCTCACATCAGCCTAATGAGAAATGGCCTACTTTAATGGATTGTAGAAATCTGCAGGGCGAAGTCACTCAAATTAAGGTCACTATTCAACGACATTAGTTCCCTGCTGACCTCTGGTTGGTTTCAGCAAAGTCAGCTAGGCCCCTCTGAAGGTTTATCTCACCAGTCAAAATACATTCCTCAGATCAGCAAAGCAGGGGCGGATGTAAACAACCCCATAAAGGCTAAAGATACTGCTAAATCCCCCTAACAGCAGTGCAGGTGCCACCTTGTGCCCTTTCACACCATAAACACTTGAACTCAGAGGGATTGTTCTGTGTTCTCAAATGCATCCGTGTGTAAATAGGGAGGACGGTCATGTAACTCTCCAGTGGGGATTAACGGCTTGTGAAAGTGGCTGTTTTGAGTATTTCCTGGGAGTATTATTATCATCTACAAAACACAAAAGTGCTTAAATAGTACCTGTCAGATCTTTTAAATCCACGTCAAGACAGGTCTCCATCAAATCAGCAATAAAAGCTAGGCATTCATTATCCAGATCTGGCTAACATTGCTAACATTTCAACAACAAAACTCTGAACTAACTTAAAACTGTTTGTACAGTTAGGTTCTAAAAATAACCCACAATAGGCGGAACCTGAGATCCTCTGCCACTGGTCTTCTAACCATTCCAGCTGTGAAAACCAAAACGCACGGAGAGGCATCTTTACGGCACTATGGTCCTTGTTTGTGGAACGGTCTGCCAGAGGACCTAAGAGCCGAAGAGCATAGATGCTTTGAAGGAAAGGCTCAAGACCTATCTTTTTAACCAGGCTTTTGGCTAATTTTACTACTATTTATTCTTGAATTTCTTCATCTATTTTATCATGTTTTATGAATTTACACTGGATTATCAATCATTTATATTAATATTCCGTCTTTCAATGTTTTATTGTTTGTTGCTATGTTTATTTCTTATTTCTTTTTTTATTTCCAGTGCTTCTGCATTTGGGTCCTCCCCCTCTGGGTCGGCTGCTGTTCAGCCGCTGCAGCTCTGGGTGGGGGCCTGCATCCCCGCCTGGCTGTGGTGAGGTGGGTCCCCACCTTTGATGCTGCATTTGGTTGACTCTGAGGCTATTGACAGAGGGTGAAGCCCCACTATTAGTGTTTCCAACCAATTTACGTGCTCAGCCTATGTCCCATTATCTATCTCCATCAGTTAGGGCATGAGAGGTGTAAAAGGGGTGGTGAGTTGTGTGTGGGGAGAGGACTCTATTTTAATTTTGTGCTTGTTTTATATTATTTGGTGGAAGGCAATTTGTGTTATTTTTTATATGAAAAGTGCTATATAAATATAGCTTTGGTTTGATTTGATTTTGATGAATTTTGCAAAGTAGCCATCTTTATTGTTTACCGTTTTTATGCAGTTAATGCAATTAGCGCAATTTTCAAAGTGTGTCTTTAAAGAAAAGTGCTCAAAACATATAAAAACTGGCCATAATATTAAATAACAATAATGCAAATAACAGTAAAGGGTTTAATGGTTCAACACTGAACCATAAACCAGGATTTAATGTCACATTTTTAGTGTAAAATTATGAAAATGTATTTGATGATGAGATGAACAACTAAAGACTAAATGGAATAAAATAGCTTAAGAAAATGTTTACAGCTAAAGTAATTATATGTACCTATTCACGCAGGTATCCTGGAGTGTGCAAAACAAATGAATACCTTCAAGTTCATTCTTGTCGATGACCTGGATCTGGGTTTGAGCTTTCTTTTGTCTTTGCTCACTCTACATGAGTAGTGAAGTTGTGACAGACAGACAAAGTTTAGGGATCTGTGAGCAAAGTGTCTGCTTAAGTTCAATGACAAGTTCAAAGCTTTTTCTCACAATGTAATCCAGAGGAAATTTCCCATGAGACACTGAGAGAGAAATAATCATTACATGATTTAATTTGACATCCAGTACCAGTAAGTGCTATGCTTTAGGAGTCAAGGATAACGGTCAAGCAGCTTCAAAGGAATCCATGATTGGATGGTCGTGTCTTTAGGGAATCTCCCTCACAAACGGCTACAGATAAGGATGAAAAATATATGACTTTGAGCACTAGGGAGACTTGTTTAGGTTTTATTAACAAATGAAACAGAAAAAGGAGCTGATTTTTGCTCTTTCATCAATAAAGTTGCTGTCTTCTGTGACAAAGACCACATTTGCGCCTCCAATCAAAGATTTGAATAAAAAGATACCTTTTTTGCATCGAACAAGCAACTCAGCAATGATTAAAGAGTTTATGATGGTGGACTCAGGATAATTTTGTAACACCTCTCCATCAGTGTTGACAGGTCCAGATTCATAGAGGAGCTAATTTTGTTTTGTGACAGCATCCCAGCAGCAGAGAGGCTCAGCAGGATGTTGCCCCAGCTGTCCAGGCTTGACCCCACCATTTCAGGGACCAACAAGGGAATAATTATAGGTCAGGACTTCATCCATTTGACTCACCATGACATTCCTCTGCAGTCTGAACATTATACAGAGCTGAGGAGCATCAAGAACTGCAGAGAATGAATTCTTTCCAGATATCCTCCAGAGTGATGGGAGGGCAGAGAAGGCTAAACACTGGTCTAAGGTAAACCCTGCTTTGTCAGTGACGAACTGCATGAGTCAAGCCAACGGGATGCTTATCACCAAGACCGCCATCCGTTTGACGGCTCCGAGCAGATGGCCGTAAGCCTTTTGCATTGGCTAGACACCTGAGAAGGACGCAACAAAAGCCACCAAAAAAGTCAAGTTTTTGTTGGTCCTCAGATTGAATTTATGTCCTAATGACTCAAATTACTGGAGAACACTGGATGGTCTTTCATGGCCCACATAATTCAGAACAAGAAGGGAGAACTTCAAAGGACAGAGAGGTGTTCTGTCTGCCCTTTGGCAGCTCAGGGATCCTCAGGCGTCACCTAAATAACTTAGGCAGCACTAAAATAAAGGGCTGCTGGATTTAGGCTTTGACTGGAGGAGGTGTGAGAGTTGGGGTCATTCCACCCATCACCTATCCAGTAGATATGAATTATTAGAGAGCTAATGTGCCTGGTGCTAACATAAGAGGGTGATTCAGGAACCTTAGCAGCACCGGCGCGAGGTTGTCTCCACGTGGGGAAAGAAGGTTATTCGTCAGGCGAAATACCTTGCGGTGTAGCAGCTTGGAGATTTACAGAGCAAAGTGTCGCGGTTTTAAAAGCCCACGTTGAGAGTCGAGGCCACACTTCATAGGCCTCCATTCATCCGCTGTCCTCACCAATGAAAAACCCCACACATAAGACGGGCAGTGGCCGAGGTTCGAGTCCACCGCAGGTTTTTTAATATCAAAGGCCAAAAACAAGGGGACACGGAAAAACTACTTTTCCAGTGTTTTTTCTTCCCTCCACTTAAAACACAAATCTCTGGAGCGGGGAGCTTAGGCCTTACTATGCAGCATATTAAAAAACGAATGACTGAATTTTAAAACGTTAGATTTTTATTGCTTCGAGTGTAATAACAGGACCTTACGGCCCCACCTTGTTTTTGGCTTCACAGGTCCCCACATAAATAATCTTCTACAAGGCTGATGCTTTCAGAATACATTATTGCACAGGGCTCCCAGCTTGCTCTTAATACTTTAAAATGTCTGTGGCCAATATTTATGGTTGGGTGTTCCCCTTTGTCTATTGTACAGGGGTGACAAGTTCCCCAAAAGTGGAGTAAAATGTCAATAAATCTGTATTTGGAATAACTATTGCAATAATAAATCTCAACTTGCCATAAATCTGACAAGCATCAGACTACCCATGAGCTTCCCAACTCTTCAAGCTTGTTTCCATTCCATACTAATGTGGAACTGTGGCAACCGAAACAAAGCGCCTGATTTGTGTTCCTGTTTGAGCGTGTGGCTGCACAAAACATCTGTAACAACAACGTTCAGCCTTCGCAGAGAGATCCAATTAAAGCTAACACTAAAAAAAGTAAGGAACATCCAGCTGGTAAATGCGTTAAAAGAGCCAATTATCTCCTGTTTGGTGAGGAAAAAGAGTAGCAGCTCGGATGGATTACCAGATACAGAGAAGCGGCCGTAAATTTTGAAGGACTGGGAAGAAAGAGACATGGAGCCTTTCATTCCAGCTAAAATGTAAAGAGCTGTATACCCCCCCTGAAGAGCGTGCAAGTTGAATTAAGAGGTCTTGATTAGTGGAGTGCCTTCGCTGTCATGGGATCTGGAGAATTGACTGTATATTAGAACTGGACTGAGTGAGTGTGACGTCAACAACAGAAAACAGCTTCCTTCTGTTTTCAACAAAATTAAATCAATTCAGTCACCATTGGAGGCCGCCATGTTGGAACCAGAAACCATCACCGAGCAGTGATTGGTTCGAGTCAACATTTCTATGGCAACCACTCTCACCAATCAGGACAGAGCTTGTTGGAAGTCCACACCCTTACCACTTGAAAGCTGACTTGGGAGAATCTTTCAAAAGTGTTGAACGTTTGACGTGAGACCGCATACTTAAAGGAAGGCATCTGATTGGCCAGTAACTTGAGTAACAGAAAAAATATAATGAAAAAGAAATAAGTAAGAATGTGTTAAAAAAAAACAGGAAGCATAGCAAGAAAGAGTGTTCTGAGGGTGTCTCCAGACTGGATAAGTCCATTGGTCTGTACCAAGTCTACTTAATTTGGTCCGGATAAAGTCCTGAACCTTGCCTTTGGTCTGTATTTACAGAACTTTGCAACCGAACTTTCCTGTTCCGGACCAGAGCTAGTAAACAAAAGCACATGGCTAAAGTTCTCTTCACTCATTGACCAGGAACTATGAGGGTGGGGCAACGTGACAAGAGAAGGAATAATGGAAGTCCTGTGCTTTGCTACAAGCACAAAGCCTATTCAGACTGAGGAAACTCAGAGCAAACTGGAGCACAGTCCAATTGGAAATGAACCGAGACCACTTTGAATGATGGGTCTGAGAGCAGTTCCCAGACCAGGATCCACTTGGGTATATTCGGATTGAAAATATGTACAGAATTATTGGTGGAAATAAACTGCGGTTCACTTTAAGCAAACCAAATGTGTCCAGTCTGAATACATACTGAGTAATAGCTGTTTATTTCTCAATAGAAGTCTAACGGGTTTCGGCTTTTTATGGACTATTTGGAACAAATAGGAGGGTGTGGTCTTACAGTCCAGTTCTAATATACAGTCAATGATCTGGAGAAGGAAGTGGATCCACCTGTAGGTTGTGCTGACTGCTCCAACATGGCAGTAACACCACGTTAGAGCTCATCGCATGCAGCACAGTGGGGCACCAGGCTGTAGCAGGAAGGTGACCCCCAGCGGGGCAGCTCCTTGTATGCGCCTGTGAGGTGTGACGCCTGCATTTATTGGCAGTGCTGGTGGACGTTAGAGGGGGTGGAGGTTGTTGCAGGATGGCCATATGTTTTTGCAGCTGACAGACCCCACACTCCTTCAGATGAAAGGGCCGCTGGAGAACACAAAGCAGCTCCTCAACAATTGCCGTCTCTCCTCGGACCTGCAGGTCTGCCTCGCTTATCACCAAGCTCTTCAGACAAGTGCCTCCCTCTTATTTTCCCTCCCCCTCAGCAGGACACCGCCTCAGACTCCCAGGCTCTGCAGTCAATTATGCTGACTGCTTGCTGTTCATTAGAAGTAAGGCTCCAAGAGCCGCTTGACTTCTTACCCAGCGACTAATTTAATTCTCCAACTTTTTGACCATGGCCAGCATCACACTCCCGGGATTCCTCTCCAAACAAATCCCTGATTCCGCCTGCCAAGATGCACTTTGAGGGGCGCTGTTCTCCATCCCTTTTCTTGCTTCTATTTTTCAGTATGTTCATTACAGTTGAGCCCCATTCAGTCCTGCATTAAAATCACCATATTTAACCACAGAGTTGAGCCTGCAGGAAGAAGGGCTTGTGAAATCAATAGGTGCTTTTCAAAGCAAACTGATTTCCTGCTTAAAACCTCATTACCAGCAGGTTTTGATCAGCAATATTTCAGAAACAATAGGGATTATTTGAATGCACCTTAAGAAAAGACAAGAATGGAGTGATTATAGAGGGACAGAGAGCTGCTGCAGGGGGAGAGGGATCAGTGTCCGGCCCTTTTCTGTAAGGGTCATCCTGGGGGAGAACAGAGAGCGCAGTGGAGGGTGAAAAACACACTGGACACCACATTACCATGTCAGCCACCACGCGGATAATTTCTCCATCTGCATCCCAGCAGCATGCTGGGAGGCAAAAGATGCAGCAAGCACAGTCCCGGTCTGCGCGCGTGGCAACTTTGCAAAAGAACTCAACAGTTCACGGGGATGCTAGAGAGGAGGAACCAGAACCGGAGCTCGGTCTGTGACCTGCTCCTGTCCCCCCCGCCGGTGGAGGGAGCTGGATCCGTCCAAACCGCCGGGGGCGGCGGCCGGAGGTGTTGTGGTTTCCGAGCTCGTACCTGGGAGTGCCTGAAGAACGCAGAGATGCGCGTGATGTGCAGGCTGAGGCACCGCGAGGCGCACCTCGCGCGGTAAATGCTGGCAGTGAAGAAAGAGTCGTCCTGCTTCCTCGCGGACGCGCTTCCCGGGCTCGTCAGCGCCGTAATCCACAAACACAGGCTCGCGCACAGCTTCAGGCTTCTGGGAAACATCGTCCCGCTGCTGGGTTTTTAATCCCTCCACGGAGCGGACGACACTGCTCGCAGGCTCCGCAGAAGAAACTAAAGAAACTTCAATTATACGGGGGGGGAGGAGCCTCGGGCCTGAGGGCGCTGTGATTGGACGATGTGGCGCTGAGTGACGTGCACGAGGAGTCCACAGGCAGGTAGATCCTCCCGAGATGAGAAACTGTGTTTAGGTGGAAGTTTATGTCTTTATTATTTTATTTTACAGCTTTAAATTGATGGAAAACAACAAAAGGAGCTAAACTGGAAGGTAAGAAGACATTTTCATGATCTTTTAGAGCTTTTATGAAATCATTATTATTCGTTATTAACTATTAATTAATATGAATTCATCAAAATCTAGTCACTTCCAATGCAAGGCCACACAAAGGCTACTGAGGGGCAATAACCCCCTGCCATGGCTGTCCCTCCTATCCAAAATGAACCAAAAAACTAAAAAAAAAAAAAGTACAACAAATGTAGAAAAATAAAATGAAAATAAGTAAAAGACAAAAACAGTGTAAGGATGGATGGACAAAATGGACGGAAATAAAAAGGAAAAAAGGTCAATCTAGCCTCAACAGGGTACAAACTCGTGTTTGTGCCTGTCCCAAGCCCGGCAAATGAAGAGGGTAGCTTCAGGATGAGCGTTGAACAGAAAACCTAAAGATCTAGAATGCATCAAAGGAGAAGATAAATATATGGATAGATGAACTGATATGATGCTAGCATGGTTTTCTAAGCATTTTTGGGGCTTGGACACCCCAACCGCCCACCCGCACCTCATAGTGGGGCTAGCTAAATCCAGGCTTGTTCCAGTGATGTCTTTGGATTTTTCTTAAGGATCAGCTAAACTTAAAACTTATTTTTAAATAATCAGCATAAATTCAGACTAGTTTGACATATTTTCTGAGCAGAAAGGTGTTATAAAAGTGGAAACAGACCATTTTAAAAAATAGTGTCAGTATAAAATGATTTTTTTTTTTTATTTGATCCCAATTTAAAGCACTCTGAAGCTGCCATGAGTGAAACCTTAAACATTAACATGAATACTGATGCTGGGCACAGTTGATTTCATGAAAACTTTCATGTCAGCTATCACTCACACACATGCTGTGTTTGAAACATTACCGAAACAATTTGCATTACAATAGTGATCATTCTATTTTCTAGCTTTTTCTGTACAAATTCTAGTTTGAGTTTGTTTTTTATGATTAAACTGCGCTCAAATATCTTTAAAAGAACAATAGAATGTCAAACAACAAGTTGTTTCATTATTTTTTTTAACAGTCGGCTCAGTTGTTTGATCAAAGTACTATTTTTGAAACAAAATGAGACAGATGGAATCTATAACAAACATTATTATAAGACATGAACAAACCCATATTTCCTTTTTTTGATCGTTTCTTAAAGTGTAGCAGCTCCAGTACCGAACAAGAATGTCCAAAACATCATGTACAAAAGCAAAGTACACACCTGTCTTTGGTAACATGCACACAAAGTTAGAGTTGTTAACAGATTTCATGTGAAATGTTGCAGGTTTTTCTGCATCCAACCCCCACATGTGGCCTTGGAGACGCCTGCCAACATCCCAGGGAAGCCCTTTCTCCCTTAAGCTCTCGCCTCCCGCTTTCACAGTAGCTTGGAAAAACAATTCTTACATGGAAAACTATTAAAACCATCCCGAATAAATTCCTCAAGATGGACTCCCGTTTTCTGGCAGCATTTCATCGCCCAAGGTATGGAGAAAATATGACATGTAGGAAAAGCATCAAATTCTCACTACTTACTGCATTTACAGAGTTGAGTTTTTAATTAGAAAGTTCCCTCAAGGGTTTAAAGACACCCCAGCTTTTGTCAGCTCCCAGAATACTTTCCTGAACCCCATTACAGCAGCAGCATAATGAAGTTTTATAGGTGTTTTTTTTTTTATTGTATGCAGAGTGGGAGCGAACACTCGCTCGCACACCATCATTACGTTTGGCTGAAGTCGCAGTCTCGCCTGGGGCCGGTTGTGCCAATCGGTCTGACCAGTGTCTCTGCTAGAAACACGCACGGAAACACGTTTCTCAAAGCACAGAAGCATCAATTTTGCTGGTGAAAAGTCATCACTCTTCTCAGTGAGAGGAGGCGCTCTTCAGAAGGAAAAACAGAGCTCCCCAGTGATAAGAATGATCCATTTCCCTGGTGGTCCCAGGCCCACAATGGAACTTTGGGTGAGATATCCCCTGCTACTCTTAAAGCATTTAAACACGGATGTCTGTGTACCTTAAAAAAACGGCGTAATGGCTTAATTTGTGTGCTTATTACAGCCATGTGTGGTGGGAGATTTTATGGTGTGCAGTGAAGGAAACAGGGTGTTTGTGTGCGGTCCTGATGTCTCCTGCAGCCTGTGGGACACGTATCTCTTTGACGCCAAGCTCTCATTGACTGGGAAAGGCCTGCACCATAAGTAAGACTGTAAAGATGTCTGAAAAAGACCAAATAAATGGATCTCTGAGCCTCCATTTCTGACAAGTCCCTCTATTAAAAGAGCTGCATATGCAGAGAAAGGTCGACAAGTCATATGTTCCATGACATGAAACTCTGTACGGTGAGTATTTACACAGTTGTAAATGATTCCTCTGAAAACTTTATTTTCTCCCTCTATGCCTCAAAATATTGTCAGAAGACATTCCTTTGTGAGAGTATTTAACTTAGCATGCAATTAAATTGTAATTCAGTTCTCTGCAAAGCTTTATGTTCACCTGATGACACAATATCCTCTTCAGATAGCACTGTGACTCGCGATTGGATGTGCTGGTATGAGGGTGGGGGGCCTGGCTGCAGTCCCAGACCTTAAAAGGGGGGGGTCTGTCACATGATCTCACTAAAACATCTAAGAAAGATAACAGAGCCGTGTTGGCTTTCGGCCTGCATGCCCCAGACAAGGAAGGGGCGCGGCGATCAAACACGCGTGCATCTTTGATGCTCCAAGGTGCGGGTGGACTTGCACTTTGATGAGACGCCACAGGGATCAGTGGAGGCCACCCGCTTTTGTTGCAAGACCTTGTAAACAAAGGAGACGGGAGATTATTACAGATTAAGGTTGTTTTGGTTTTTGGAGGGATTTTTTTTTGTTGTTTTTTTTTAAGATAAAGCAGAACGGCAGCTATGCTATGTTAACATGCTTTCAATCAGTTCAGCTCGTGCAGTCATGAATTAATCCTCTTCTGTCATCAGGACTCTGTAAACAGGTCTTAAGAAGGGCAGCTGCCTGCATGATAAAGCATGAGAAAACCACAAAACTGTTTTTTTTACAAAATAAAAAATCTCAAAATAATCTGCTCAGAAAACAAAATCAAAAGCAGTTGATGATTTAAATGCTGTAAAAAATTGTAAAAGCCTAAAAACTGCAATGTTGTCAATTAAGTTGGACATTTTTTTCTGATTTTTCTGAGGAAAGCATCTATTAATTTGCTTTTTGTTGATGCATCACATTTTATGAAAAATGATTCTGGAACTTCGGCTTTAGTAAAGCTTCAAACTCTTTTTAAGAAGGGGCCATATTTTAGGCTTATATTGATTAAACTATCCTCCATAATTTGAGTCTGGGCGTGGAATCTATAGGTTGCTATTAAAACACCATCCCTGCAGTGCTGCACAGTCAGATTCTCCCTGCAAAATCAATGGTGGATCGTAACTTGTTGAAACGCACAATGTGGAAAACATCTTTTTATTTTTTCCTCTGTCTTATTTCTGCTGTACAGTCGCCCCTTTGTGCCTCATTTGCAGGTGTGTTCGTTGGTGTGTTTGAAAGATTTCCCAGCATTCCCTTGGAAAATGGTCTTAAACGTGAGGTGAGGAAAAACTTAGAAGTTTCTCCTTCTGTCACCACGTCCCTAAAAAGCAATGTTGCACTGTGCGATAAAAAGGAAAGCGTTATTTCTATTCACATTTAAGAAGCACTTTAATAAATCAGCATCTGCTGAGAAGCCATGCAAACCCTTTTTCACCAGGGTGGATAAAATTATAGCAACAAATAAGCTAAAGTGGAGTTATCTGAATGGAAATTTAGAGCAATGTCCAAAAGGAGAGCTCATGTGAACCCATGTCATTCAATTATTGGTCCAAATTTATGGGAAAGCGCTGTTTGAACCTTTTACCACTAGATGGCAATGTGTCCACAGTAAAGTTTCTAGTCAGGTTAAGTGAACTGATCCTTCTCTTTTTTTCATTGTTTCTCTATTTTCAGACAATTCTTTCCGGCAGATGATCCACACTTAATATCCTGCAAAAGGGAATTTATTGAGGGGGATTTTGTTCTTTTGTCTGAATCAGATCTGATAAAATGAAAATAGAAACCTGTTTTGAGCCTGGGTGTAAAGTCTCACATGCCTAAAGACACTTCCACCCAAACAAACCCAATAACATGAAGCGCAGCAGGATTAATCCAAGTTTTATTAGCTTATTTTTTGGGAAATATGCACTGATTGTCTTCTCGGTTCACGAGGTAATTTTGACGTTTTTGTGTGAATGACTTTCATTAAGATTTGTTAAAAATAAGAGGGAACTTCTCCCGGTCCTGTTATTCTCCGCCAATATTTTCATCTCATTATTTCCTTTAACTGCAGGCGGGAGAAAAAGGAAAACAAGGGTATCATCAGGCTGATCTAGGGAGTCATTTTCTTTCGTGACAGGAGACAACTGAGTAGCTGCTGTTTAAGTCTCTAAGGTTTCACAGATTTTCTGCACACAAAACATGTCTGACTGTAAGTTTCTGACCTAACATAAAAACATGTTTACTCTAAACATGGATGACATTTGATTTTGCCTTTGACTCAAAGGCAAAATGCTGGTGCATCTGCATCTTCGTTGACTCACACTTTGCTGTGTGAAACCTAAAAGCTGGCTTGTCAGAAAAATTCAAACCCAGATTTCTTCCTAAAATTTAGAATTTTCAGACAGAAGTCTGCGTTAAGTTCAAATGTGCTTTCTGTGGGTCTATCTCAATCTGCAATGTTCTTGTCAAATAAAAGAGCTGCATTAAAAAAGCATTTAGAATGGTGCAGCTAACACCTGTTACCTGCATTTTCCCATGCAGCCCCTGTTCATCCTAGCTGAACCCATTTGGCAATAAATATAAGGAAACATCTAATGTGAGAATAACCATAAACCTGTTGGTTCTTTCCTCTTTTTTACATTCACTTAATTCACTTTAAGGGACATGTGGAAATGAGGAAACTTGCACTCCTGCTTTTTGGAGGAAATTGGACCTCTCTGTTGTTGCACAACACCCCTGATTATAACCTTTCACCAAAGCTACAAACAAAATACTGAGCATTTATTATTATTTGCCTCATTAGCAAACGATTAAGGGGTTTAAACTCCTGCAATAGACTATTTTTACACTCCTGCAGTTTGGATTACATGAGTTGTTATCTAGAAATGTCTGAAAGGTGCTTTTACAGAACTCCACAGAAAGCAATTTCAAAACTGTCCTTGAAAGCTCGCAGAGAGATGATACAGCTCTCCTCTGCGGTGGGGAGCACCGCACTCACCGCCGGATACTCAGAGAAAACTCGAACAGATACGGAGGGCCGGCCCTGAGCGAGGGACATCTTTGGACGGTGATGATTGTGCAATGACAAATGTTACATAAGTTGTAAAAAAAAATGGACAACCCTTCAGCCGCCGCCTGCATGAGACCTCCTAGGGTCTGCTGCAGCAAAGACCTTCACAGCGTTAACACAGGCGTCTGTTCACTTTGACTGACCTAACTCAATGAGACACTTCATTTTTAACAAAGGAAACAGTAGAGCTACCTTAATTTTGAAACTATCCGCTACCCGAAGCCACAGTTTTAGCATCCATCTATTGGCAGACCCGCCAAAATAAATGTTTATGAATAAGTTAATTTATAGGATATGTAGGGTTCTATTGCTTCCTTAAACTTGTGGCTGCCGTGTTGCAGCAGTAGGGTGGTCGACCTCTGATCAGAAGATTGCAGGTTTGATTCCCATTTGTATAAATATCCCATTTCTTTCCAAAATCAAGAAACTTGTAGTTTTCTAAGACATAGTTTCTGCAGGGCAACAGTAGATCATTAGAAATTCACCTCTGAGCTGTGGGCAGGTCCGTTAGCACAGAGGAACCCCGCCCCTCTTTCCATCACCTATAGCTGAAGCTCTCTGTTTACGTGCTCTTCCCCTAGCTTACACCCTTTCACACCCCCAAGCTAAAATTACCGGTGCAACAGAAATGGCAAGCAATAGCCTATTGGAGCTTTATTTTCTATGTAACAGATATGCTCTTTTTCACAATAATTTGATTAAAGAAATAATAATAAGGGCAAATTTTAGCTTGATTTTCTTTAAATATGTCCTCCATCATCAGAAAAATATCACAAGAACGTGTTAAAAATCTTTTTTTTAATCAAAATGGGTCTTTAAAACACTCAGCTGTCTAAACTGTTTTAGCATTTAGCCTTTGCCAAATTGCCAAAATAAGTGTTTTCTGAATCATTTATTATTTTTGATACAAAAAATTGGTTTACTCGTAAAGTGTGGGATTTGGATCGTTTATTGACTTTTAAAAATGTCATTTTTATAAAAATGTGTTTATTTTAAAAGTAACAGCTCTAAACTATAGAATATTTGACTAATAATTAATTTACAAACAACTAAAATGTAAAAATATATAGTATATATAGAATATATAGTACGAATGTTTTGGCTTTTGTTTAGTCAGGAATTTCCTAAGAATTTAAACGGCACTGTAAGAGGAAAGCATTGTAAAGCCATTATGAACTTTGTTTTGAAGGAGGGGGTAAGTCTTTCAGTTGGCCAGGTCACCAACCCTTGACCTCTGCCCGCGACCCCTCCATCTCTGACATCTGCCTGCTTTTCCCGCCTCTCTCAGTTAAAACCACTGAAGGGGGGGATTAAGTGTCACCAAAAAAAAAGTGATTGCAACTGAAGTGCAAAAGGCTGCCGGAACTCTGACGGCGTGCTGGCAGCATCTCTGGTGCAGCTCGCCTCATTAAAGCTCCACTTTGCTTCTGAAAATAGACATTTTGTTCCTGCAGTCGGCTGCGCTTTGTCTGAAAAATAGGTCTGGCTATGACATAACACCGTACCACAGAGAGCCTTCTGCCTTTCCAGGCTGCTACCAGGGGTTTGCAGGGAAGGGAGGTGGGGGAATGATATACTCAAAGTTTATTTTTCCTCTCTTAAACCAAAAATGTATGTGCACGAGGACGCCTGTTTTCTCGGGTAGCCGCCATACTGGATTCCTTCTTTCTGCTAAATAAAGCAACAGGGTTTGGGAGAAGCGGCGTCGCGGAGGAATACTCCCTTGCCGCAGAGCGGGCCTCCCCGCACTTCCCCTGCCGCGTAAACGACACAACAAGAGGCGTGTGACTCGCGGCACCCTTCCCCCACCCCGACATATTACTCCTCAGCGCTGTCCAGAAAGGTCATGTGACCCTCATCGGCTTCCCGGGGTGGGGGAGGGGAGGCGGACTGAACCTGTTCTTTGTTACGAGGTCAGCTCCATGGAGGAAGTGCTATTACCACGTGGCATTGAATAGAGACGCACGAGGAAAGTCCTTGAGAACATTTTCATTGATCATCCCAGCTTCAGAATATGATGAGGATGGAAATTCAAGCTTACTTATCCTATTTTTAAAATTATTATTATTTTAGGGAAATAAATGTCCACATTGAGGAATCTTTGGCTTATTTTTCTCTTTATTAGGTGTCAAAAAATTCAGTAAGTAGGATCAGCTGCTGTGTAATACTGATTATGAAACAGCTCTTATCTAACTCTGTGTCCTCATTTCTCCCATTCAATACAACCACTTATTTAATCACCAGTTGGAATAATGGAATACTCTCCTTCCATTTCTATGCAGGCTTTACAGAGATGTTTGTGCAACCTCAACGTTTGAGCATTTGCATGTTTGTTGATTTTTTTGCTCTGATGAGGTTTCTGGTTTCATCCTGTCTGTCAGACAAATGAAAAAGCTCAGACACTTGCTGCTGTGCTGCTTCTTGATTCTTTCAGGTTGCAGGAACTGCCTGTTTGTTAAAAAAAACCTCTAAGCAAAAACAGGGGTAAAATCCTACATAATCAGTTGTATCATACTTGATACATACATTTTTGAGACCCCTATTGCAATGGCAACACCCAAACGTTCCTTAAAAACACATTCACGTTTTCTGTCCTGCAGTTCATCATCATTCCACTAGAGGCAGTAGAAGGGCTTTTCCTGTTCATTTCAAAATGGCTGCTGCCATTAAATATCAATAACAGTTTTGGCGGGAAATGCTTTGCTATTTTCCTAAACTTCATTGTGAAAATAACTATATCCATTGTTACTTATTTTTTAAATGACATCATGCTGTATTGAGAAAAGGCAGCCGTAATTATTTATGATACAATTACACCAAATTGAAAATGCATCAATCAAATTTGTGATGGAGGGTGATAAGGTTTGTTTTTCCTGAACACTCGTGTCCAAATCTTAAACTTTACTTACCTTAAACTAAAACTTTTGTGAGCTAAAAACGTACCAAATCTCCAAACGTATCATAATTAAAAATACATCTAAAAATAGATGTAGCATTTTTTTTTAGGGTTTCATCAAAGGGTTTTAAAAACATCTTACTTCCAAAGTATGTGTATTTCCTTTCAATTATTTGATGTAGTGGGCTTTGCAGGCAGGCAGGGATGTACAAGGCATGAACTTTAGTTTGAAGAGTTTCCCTACACAAAAATGATGTGAAGCACAACTATTGTGAAACAGAAACCCCCACATTTCCGCATAAAAAGTGACTGTATTGCGTCCCGAAACTACATACTATGAAATGAAAAACTCAAATCAGAAAAATTGGGAAGCTACGGTTCTAGGGAAATGACTCATAAAGGAAGTAGGTTTGAAAAGACATTTCTGAACAGCTTGAATGCAGGAAACTCAAGTGTTATCACTTTCTGGAAAGGAGATTGTGACTTACTTAACTACTTACCAAAGTGTGTACGAGTAACTGGCTTAAAAAAGTAGAGTGGAGAGCTGATCTCATATATCCATTTAGCTGCTTTCATAAAATATGGATTGCTCCAGAGAACTGATCTGACAGGAGGCTCTTTGCAGCATATGATGAGGACATTCAGGGCTGCCTGACTGAGTGTTTTTAGGGAAGTGAGTGCATTCGTTTGACCCATTTTGATCTAATAAAGTGTCAGAACAAAGAAAAAAAAAGGCTGAAGACTTTAACAGCATCTTATTGCATATACAAACTGCTTTTAATAACATTTGCATTCAAAGTCATGCACAGTATCTTTAACTCTGTATTTTTGCATTAGATAATGCTTGGAACAGGTGCTGTTTGTTTGTTCACATCTATTAAGGGCCTATATCATGCAAAATCAACTTTTTTGAGTGCGTAAGAGTATTATAATGTCAATTACTCACTATAAACAACCCCAGAGGGTTTTTTAAAAAAAATATTTTTGCTCCATTCACTCACCTCTGAGCATTCCTCTAAAACCCTGCTCTCTGAGCACCACTCCCTCCCATTGTGATGTCATAAAGTGGAGAACACCCACTTCCAGGAAGAGTCTGTGCTGCCAACACCGTCCCAAGGCTAACACACTCACCCTTTCTCTGCAGAGATAATGTCAAAACATTTTTATTTTATAAAACTGTACATCTGCTTTTAGTAGCCCGAGCAAGTATTCCAAAATTTGGTAGCTGGCCAGGCACTTATAAAAGATTTTTATTCCATCTCAGACAGAAAGGTAATGGCTAATGGGTTCATTATGTGTTGAAAATTGGTCAAGAAATGCAGACAACAACAGATACACATTTCAAAATTGATTGAAAATGTAAGTACTTTGTATTATGTTCTGAGTAACACTGACTGTGAATTTTTCTTTTCTCTTTGAAGCATCATCAATCTCTGTATCAAAAATCTTGCTTTTATGTGAATAATTTTCCTAGAGACAAGAGCACCTTTCTGTCTTTGCTCCATAATCCATGTTCAAACCAGTTCTTCTAAATTGGTAGCTCGCTTTCTTGGCACTTCCACCAAATCACCTTTGTTCTCCTGCAGGCCAGGATGATGGTCGCTTTGTCCTGGAAAGATACTGGAATTTGCGTTGCACAGTTTTGGCTGAAAGAAATGCCTTTGTAACTCTGGAAAATCTGAGCAACCTAACTGAATTTTCTTTAACAAAAGTAACCCTTTATAGAGTGTGACAAGTTGCAATTTGTTTATTTTTGTCAACTTTGAAGGTGTTTTTTTTTTTAAAGAAAGGAAAAAAATAATTAAGACATGGCTGCTTTAAAGTTTTTCTGTGTTGAAAACTAATAAAAACATTGGGTTAAAGAAAACAACATAAAACTAGAACATGTTACATAAAATTATTCACAACTATGCAAATTCTTTTAAGGGCCAATATCGTGCTTTCTTAAACCTTTCAGAGTAAACTATGTCCAAATATATGATAATATATTATCTTTGGCACAGAAAAGAATACATTTTTTAATAAAAAATCTGTTATTTTTTGGGAAAAAAAAGCTCCACTCAGAGGCATCTACTCGCAGGCAAATACATTCATCAACGTCTTCATTTTCCTTGTCCAAGTTGGCATCTTGCTTAAAACTGTGCGGCTGGATGACTCAGGTTTTGCTCACCACTTTTGTTACACCGCTACTGATATCTCAGGAGGGTGAGGGACTGTAAATTAGCGGAAAACAATGTAAACAAAGCGATGATGGGAAATGAGTGCAGGCTTACTCCGCGCCAGCAGTCTCTCCCACAATTCAGAAGCAAAGTTCTGATGAACTATCTTCTATAAAACAACACAGTTTAAAAAAAAAAAATATATATATATATATATATATATATATATATATATAAGCAATATATAAAAAAAATCAACAAAATGAGCCAGAGTATATCTGAGTAAAAAAATGTAATACATAAAAATTATGTCTCTTGAACTGAGTTTCGCTGTGGACGGCGTATTCAATCATAAACCCGTAGTGTGTAAACACGCTCCATGGAAATTTCCTGCGCCCATACTCGAGCCTTTACGGTAGCAAAGGAATGTGTCACACTGATGTCAACTTGTTATTTACTTTCCAAATCTGAATGACTGAGCAAGGCGAAAGGAGAATTAATCAACCACCGTGTGACCAGGCAGGCGAAAAAGAGTGGCGCGTGGGGGAGGGGAGGCTCTTTAGAGAAACATACTGAACTGTACGCAGCACTGTGGGCTACTTAGACTGAAGGAAACCATCATATACTGCGTTTCAATTGATATATTTATATAGAATTAGCTTTAGCTTAAAATACATTAAAGTTTTTTTGGGGGGGTTAAAATTAAGTCGGGGGAGGAAAGGCTGTTAAAGCGCCTTAAAACACATTCATCTTGTGTGCTTGGGTGTTTTTAACGGCTGAAAATTTAGCTCACGGGTAAGCTAATTAGGGTAGCTAGCAACAAACGGTGTAATTAACTCTCTAATTAACCCGTTTGCGGTGAGTCCTCCCTTCAATATTCAGGTTTAAGGTCAGCCAACCTTCACCCCCCCACCTCCCGTGCTGCGGGTCTGCGTCTGTGCTGCCGCGTCTCTATCTGCTGCCCTCAGTGAACGCTGAAACTCCAGCCCGACACCACCAAACTTCATCGTCCCCCCGCGCGAGCGCGTCCTGTCGGCCCTACACTTTTGGGGGTTTTTTTCGGGGCAAAAAAAAAAAAAAACCAAACAAACAAAACAAAACAACAACAAAAAAATAGCCGACGGTGAATCGCACGGTCCGCGGTAGAAAGTTGAAAATATGACGATCATCATAATGGGAGGAAAGTCTTTGCTGGCGTGCTGAAGTTGGAGGTTCTCCCCCCCTTGGAAGAGGAAGAGGTGGCGGACACCACGAGTTCACCCTCACGGTAAAAAGGTAAGCCCCACGAAGGCTCCCGGTGGTGCACTCAGCCTCACATTAACAATATCCTTATTATTATTCATGCAAAAGAGGATAATGACTTTGAGAAATGACGGTGCTGATTCAATGGCAGCTCACTCCACACGTGTGCTGAAATCCCCCCTCCAAAAAGGTTCATTTACCTGTTTTTACACAGAACAAATCGTCTTCTGTGTTAAGCTAGCTACAAAAACACAAGTTTAAGAGGTGTAATTTTTAATTACATTTAATTTAATCGACTTATATTGGGGAAATTCTGGCATAAGTTTGCATTCTGTAACCCTCTAAAACCCTTACATAAACCAAAGTTGCACCGTTAAATCTATATTTGAGCTGTTGTTCTAAATGACTGATATTCATATTTACACTGAGTTCGAAAGCGCATGCGTGGGGGAGGGGAAGCACACAGTTCCAGTGGACACTTCATGTTATTGTATAACCACAATGCTTGGCTGTAACTATGGACACATGCATAGGAAATCCCATTTAAGATAAAGTAGTGAAGGGCCTCAAACAGGACATGGAGTATATTGAAGCATTTAAAGTGTTTAAAGGAAATGTTTGACTCAGCTTCTCATTGTTTGCTTTTGAAGAAGGCATCACTTTAAGGAAAGTTATTGAACATTTGTGTCTTTATTGAGTTTTTTGGATCTGGAGTTAAGAGGTAAACTGCATAATTGATGATCTTTAACATTTAGTTATGAAATTGTCTCTACTGTGCCAAAATAATGGCCATCACTACTTAACAGGAAGCAGTATCTTAATTTGAAAATACCACAATGTTCGATTCAATCCACTCTGCAGCTATTCTTGTCTTTTTTGTATGTCTGTTTGCCTTTAGTTTTGGTTTTTGGAGGAATGTTTATTGCACACCAATCACAAAAACTGATGGCAATTTATGTTGACCTTGCGTAACGCGTGCGGCCAAGATACCCTTTGTTGCATTGCATGCATTTATTTTAAGCATGTCCAAGGCTAAATGTTGGTCCCACGTATTAATCTAACCTTTCCTCCGGGTTTGTGCGGCCAAGAAAAAGTTCAGCACTTGCCGCACGTAATTAGAAACTTACATGCGAATAGTTACTTTCTTTTGTTTTTAGTTTTTTAATGATCTCACTTGTTGAAATAGCACATGTACTTGAAGTTGGATGAGGCTTGGTGCAAAATGTTGAGGAGGTGCAAGTCTTGCTGCAGGCCTTTTTTTTTTGCACATCTCTATTCTGATTTATGAAAGACTAGGTGCTGCGAAGCGATGCGTAAACACGGGAGTTTTTAACGCAGAAGCGCCAAATATGGATTTATGCGCGTTTACATCGACTTTTTAATTGGAAGTGGCTGCTTTAACGTGCATTGTCAACACTGGTATGAATGTAGCTTGACACTTAGGTTCTGGTTCAAGACTCGGACGATGAGTCGCACTAGAGTACAAGTCCCACTTTTGGTAGAAATTTATTTAACAAAATATGGAACCAAGGACGGACATTTCACCTTGAAAGCCAAATTGCAATGATGGAATAGCTACCAATAAAAGACTGAATATATGCACTCTTCTCTACTGTAACACATTGATACTTATTCTGTTTCATGAAACATGGGAGGAATCTAGAATATTAGTGCACCATATGAACAAGTATTTAGCATACAGAACATGCTAACAAGTCAACTAAACTTTATATCCAGCTTAAGACTGAGCAGTGCTTCTTCTGCGTTACTGTCAGTTGTAAATGCTGATACACCTGCGTTACCCTCCAGTGATTGTTGCTATTTATTTAAAAAATGCCATAAGTCGCACTCCCAAGCATACTATGCAAAAAATCAAGGACTACAAAAAATATGGTAATTATTTTTCACAGCATTTCTATTTGTTGGTTAGTTATAATAGCTGGTTAATCAGATTTTTCTTTTTTTTTTTTTTTGTCGCGTTCAAAAGTTTCATTTTGACCTTTGCATATCTTGAAGAAATTGTAATCAGTTTTTTTCATAATTGGACTATTAACTGAAGGCAATACTGACTGAACTATGGTCTGCTGCTCAAACGGAAGCTGTTGTTTGAGGACTAGTTAATGACTAACAGGGCAACCTTTATTGCTTTGCCTTTACAGTTTACTACAATTCAGACTTTCAGGCTGTAGATGTTTTTTTGTTGCTTCTGAGTTCCTTCATTTTTTTCCTAAGCAATTTTATCCTTGTTGATTTAAATATGTTTTTTTAGCAACCTGATTCAAACCTCCAACATTCAGTTTCCCTCCTGTGTATGATTTCTGGTCACAAAAGAAAATGGGATAACCCACAATATTTAAATACTCAGAAGGCATTCAAGTGACAGCTTAGCCTCTTCACGTTGTATTGATTTCTTTCAAACCCACACTGTGGACTCAGATGGAAGAAAATGTAGTGTTTTGTTCCAGACAGAAATGCACCAACCGCTCATCAGTAGGCCACAAAAGTCCATGAGAAAGCCTTTATCAGACTTGTGGTGCAGTAAATCTCCAACTATTTCTGCAGCGGTATTTATTTATGATAGACGATGGGAGAGGTGAGGCGTTCTTCCAGAGAGACGTGCTGTGTTCTTGAGCTACCAGCCCCCCTGGCAGTGTACCAACTACTCTGAAATTACACCCATACAAGTACTGTCTGTTTGAAGGCTGTAGTGAAATTTGATTACAATCTAAATTTGGGGCACGCTGTTTATCATTTGGTGAAACAGTTTCTCAGGTTCCTGTCATTGCATTCGAATTAACCCATGTAAGTGATTTAAAATTTGTCAGAACTGCAGTCTGTTGTCTTTTGTTCAATGTGATCTGTTAAAATCAGGTGTTATACACAACTTTTTTTTTTTAATTCTAAAACTTCGTTTGTCAGTGATGACTGCTGGTTGACGCTGTCAGCATCTAATGAAAAGATAATGTTGAAAAAGACATAGGTTTGGCGCAATCGTTCTATATGTGCGTTTCAAAGGAAGTTGCATGGAGATAGCAGGCAGATGACTGTTCAGGAAGTTGTGCAAGCAATTCGTGCCAAAGTGGGAAACCTCTGAAATTTCTGTTCTCAGAGCCATTATCTTTTCTCCAAGTTGTTTTGAGCCTGAGCATCAACATTCACAGAGAGGGCAGTGGAGTCCATCTTTGTGAGATTTGAACGATTTCAACGTCAGAGTTGAAGAAGCTTAGACCCTAATATTCTGCAACATAAGACACATTTTTCTCATAATCATGTGAACTGGAAGAAAAGCTTTCAAGGATTGTTTGAGGAAAGAGCACTCTGTTAGCAATCATCAGTTAGACTCAACTCAACTTTTACATTTAATAAAATTTGGCAAAGGTGTTTATATTTTAGAATATTATAACCACATGTATGTTTCTCTGGGATGCAATACAAACGTGGCAGAATTTTTCTCTTCTTGTTAGCGATTAAAGGCTATGAGAAATGGTATCACTCCAGAAATAAACAAAATCCTCAAAGAAGGATCATTTTACAGTTTAAGGCTAAACAGAAATAAAAGGACACTGTTTTGATTAGTCTTGAAATGGCGAACAAGTGACAACTATTAAAAGGAGACAAATGACCAAATTGAAATAAAATGATCCTACACAAATGAAAAGGATCTTTAAAAGTTGCACAACAGGTTTCTGTGAGAATTTGGTCAGAATTGGAAGTTAAGGTCAAATTTTTATCACATATAACAGGTAAGTGTTTTGTTGGTAGTTTTTGACTTAATTTTTGTACCTTTTTTTTTTAGAATTGGTGATAATTAATATCTACTTATGTTTGATGTTTTTTTTAAACCAAATCAGAATGTTTTACATGAAGCTGTGAAGCTAGTTTTGCTCTAAAACCTTCCTTTTTTAAGGAAATCCTGTTCTGCTTGAGCTCTTTTGCCTTCTTTTCACATATAATAGTCATACCTCCCACACAGAGCAGCTATAATATTCATTTATTGGGTGATTTATTTGGCGTAGAGCTCGTCTGATTTAACTCTTAGAAAAAAACGTCTACTTGTTAACACCAGGCCTCAGGTTAACAAGGCGTGGCCAGGAAATATGGGAACCCTTTGTGTGAGAACACACCTTATTTTTATAATGTATGACTAAATATGACAGAATCTGTTGGCAGTGATGCTAAGGTGCGCTATTTCTTTTTTTGGTTATGAGAACACATTCTTTTGGAAGTCAAGTAGAAGGTTAGATGAGTTCTTTTTTATCCTCTTTAATCTTACACACCTGAGTTATTCGGCCAGAGTTTCTAATGCTTTGCAGGAACAACCACTGGCCTCATTCACACACCTGCTGGTTGCATTTGTTTAACCCAGTTCCTGCACCTCTGTGCTGTCTCTTGTGAGGTAGTGAGATGTTTACAGGAGTATTTCATCAAATAACATGCAGAGAACGAGTGCTTTTCTTCAGGAGTTTGTAGTTTATGTTGCAGAGTAGAAATGATATCTACGCAAACCCTAAATAATTCTTCAACACTTTCATTTTATTTGTTCTTACAGTGAGGAGCTGAAATTCCTCAATGGATCTTTGAGTGTCTGCTCCAGAATGAAGTAGAAGCAGTTATCAATCACAGTTTTGACATGTGAAAGCTGGTTTTGGTGCGTGCTTTAGCTTTGTCACAGATCCTTTGTTCTCTGCACATGCAGTACAAGTTAAGGACGATATATTTTATTGTAGTCTATGGGCCAATCCGTATTCTTCCCTTTGCCTTACCACTTCTCCCTTCCCCTACATTTAGCCCTTCAAACGGAGAGTTATGGAAAAATAGTGTCTCCGAATTTGGACATCACTACCCCTCATTGACGTCACCAAAAGTCGCTGGTTGGCTACGTTAGTGCAGAGCTTTCAGCGCTTGAATGAATATATATATATATATATATAAAAAAAACAAAAAGTCATTACTTACATTTAAATGTAAACTTTTAAACAGAGGGTTCTGTATTCCTCCGCCTTGAGGATAGCCCTTAAACTATTTTCGGACACCATTTTCACAACAAATGCCCCTAAAAAAAGACCGGAAGAAGTGGAAGGGCAAAGGGAAGAATTCGGATTGGGCCTAAATGCCAACACAAACGAGGGACCCCCAGAGCCTTGTCTCCTCCTGGTCCAAATGTCAAGTGTGTTATGAAGAGGCTTTACTGCTCCTCCTGATCGTCTAGCAGACGGTTAAGAATTTTATAGACTTTTACTGATAATGTCAAACAAAAATAAACTCTATTATGGATTTTTTTTTTTTTACTAACTGTAAATATCCATAAGAAAAATGTAGAGTTTTGCTCAAAGGCTTTATTGTGATCTCTTCTGTCAGTTTCAGTTCCAGCTGATTTATTTCCGTTTGCATATCATATTTCCAAGTGCTTTTGTGGCACCAGTGTTTTCTCAGAAATGTCTTATGGATTCTTAGTGTTTTATAAAAAACCTTTTGACGTGTTCACGATGGACTGGTGATTCCCAAAATTCACATGGGCTCCTTTGACCCTGAAGAAGAGCCTGGTCCAAAACACGTGTGGCTACAGACAAACGGGACAAACCGGGCAAGGACACGCTATGCGTGGGTTCTCGAACACACATTTAGCCCACTGTGTTCCCACTGGACACACGGGGAGGGGCTTCCTCTTCTTTTTCTCTTTCTTCTGTTTACTTGCACCTATAGTTGGAAGAAACATGGTGCAAAACGATGAATTGATGCAAATCTCATCAATTTTACTCCAGATATTTTCTTTCACATCTCTATTCTGATATATTAAAGACTTGGTGTCACAATTCCAGCCAGGCACAAACTGCAATTCCTAACTTCTCATCCGTGATCAATTTTCAAAGGGCTGGCACTTTGTGAATGAAAAGGGACGCTATCCATATGTCGCTACCAAATCCGAGTCCCTGATTGATTGATGTTTGACTTGGTTTAACTTGCCAGGCTTTTGTACATAGATCGCGAAAACTGATTTTAAAATTTGCGCAGCTATGTGTGAACGCAAGCAGGTGGAGGACGCAACATGCTTTGTCAACGTATTGTGACATAATATTTGTGTATAATATATAATATGATATAATATAATATGTGTATAATCAAGTTATGAAAAAAAAACATTTGATATTTTTGACTATTCTTACTTGTTCATAGTAAAATAAAGGGGTTCTAAAAATGGCACGGTAGAAGCTCTTGTTTTTTGTGAAAGCACAAAGAGCTGCAATCAGTTGAGAGCAAGCCGTGTTTGGTGAAGGTCCTTTTGTTACTCATCTCATTCACTTTTGGTGCAGCCATGTTCTTCCCTTTGCCGCGCTTGTGCGTGTACTTTCATCCCTGCTCGCAATTTTTGTTCAGCGAGTGTCTGGCGTGGTTGAAAATAATGTTCTCCGCAGATCAGGTGTTGGCTGGCTGGATTGAGCACATGCCGGGCTTGCAAACAATGCTGTGGCACATGCCCGGCGAATGTAGATTCAAAATCTGTCTTCTTCTGTTTTTAATGTGGGTTTGGTGGGAAACAGACTTCCAGAGTACATAGAAGACTGTTTATGAAATCCATGGAACAGACAGAGAAATCTTTGTTTTTGAAGGTCAGTGAATTTATGTTGCACAGAAAAGCCACTGTTTGGTTGCATTTATTATCAGACGTATCATGTGTCTCCCAGGCCCATTGGCTAACATGTAAACACATAAAAATAACAAATAGGGAGGCCTACACAAAAACAAAATAAACTGTTGGTAGACAGTTAAAATTTGTTGGCACAATACATTTAATCCAAAGGCTAAAAGGGCATTGACCCTTTGAGCATGCTCGGTGTCAGCCAAGAAAGGCTGACAGGCTCAACTTAAAGGTAGAGGAGCAGATGGTCAGCAGCCTCTGTTTTTTTTTTTTTTTTTTCCTTTTTCCACCTGTGCCACCAAGGTTTCCAACTCAATGTCAGGCATATCCATGGCTGTCCAATTGTATCTGGAAAGCCACTAAAAGTAGATGCTAACATTAGATCCCCTGGGTCTTGTCATAGTTCTGATACAGGTTAATCATCCTCCACCTTTTAAATGTGCACTCTCAGATCAATGCAGTCACACAAAACAGAAATCCTTTGCCATAACACTGATTTTATAGAAACTTTAATACACATAACAAAACATAAACTTTTAAAATTTGCTCTGAAATTAACCTCACAATGAAACACACTTAGGTTTTAGTGGCTTGGTATTTATGTGAAACAGTAATTATTGCTTAAACGTGGCTGAATGCTTGACTGGTCTGTTTAGTTTAGTGTGTCTGCTTACGAGCGGGTATAAATAACAAGGAGGAAAAGCTTTTTCTTTTTTCTGATGAAATGCAAATTATTTCTGAGAAATGATCAAAGTATTTGGTGTAAAGTACAATTGCTGCATGAAAAGCTCGTGGCTTCTCATAGTCAGATTTTTATTTCTTCATTGTTGAGCTTAAAAGTTTAAAAACATGATTTAGGGCAGCATATTTCTGCTGCATGTACAGCTTCTTTTTTCCAAATCGACTTGTTTGAAAAGTCTGTCTATGCAGAAAATTAGTCAGAAATGTGTCCATGTTAATCTTTTTGTTTGCAAAAGTGAAAATATTCATTTTATATTTAAATTTTTTTTATAAAGGGTTTCTGAAAAGCTTGTTTTCTCTGTTTTAATGTGTACCTTTCTGTTTTATATAAGTGGAAAAAAAGGAAAAACGTTGAAAAACAGTTTTGTATCCAAATTGAGTCGTTAATTTCTTTTTTGTGTTGGATGAATTTTTAAAATAATTCGATAATGCAAGCATGCAGATATGTATGTTGCATACAGAATGCATCTTTTTGTCTCTGCAGTCACACCTCAGGGCCAATGTGGGTTTTAGTCATGTACAAGGAGAGTTCAGCATGTGGCAGAGCTGGAGATTGAACTCCTGATCAGCCAACCATGCAGCGGCTGCTCAAATCTAGTTAAAAGAGGGAAAAAAGGAAACAACCCTAAACGTTTTCCCATTTGTGTGCACTGGGCTGTTAAACGGCTGTGGAGGACACGCACGCTCTGTGACAGGAAACCCTTCAGTGTGCGGCGTAATCTGCCACATAGCATAAATGCAGCGTATAGAAATGGTGGGAGAGCGGCTCCGGATGGAGACCGGGGTTTCTACGCTGCCCTGATGTCAGCTGTAGGAAAGCGTTACGGGAACAGAGGGGTATTCAAGGTGGCACAAGCAGCTGTTGACAAAAAAAAAAAAGGCAAGATGTTCTGGTTGCCATGGCAACACTTATCCACTCTGTCTCAGTGATTACAGCTTATTTGTGCAATTCTCACCTTGGAGAAAATTTGTCTTAACTTGCAATGTCAAGAACACACAGTTCCTTTGGCGGAGATTCTTTTTTTTGTTGTTTCTTACCTCATAAAATCTAAAATAAGACATGGCCTCCATCTGAAGTGCTTCTCTGTAACATTTATGTTATGTTATATTAAAGTCACTTCTACTGATTTACGGGTAGTTTTACTTATTTCACATACAAAGTAAAGTGATAATACAGAGGAAATGTTGCTTGTGTACCAGTCGTGGAACGTTTTGATTCTGAGTCAGATTATTTGCAACAATTTTACACTCTTTAGACTTTATTTCTGAATTACCAAATGCAGCTTGTTGTGATTATGTAAATGCACAATAGTGCACCACATTCACATTTAGGACCATCTAACATTCATACCACATCATTACTGGCTTAGATAGGAATTAGGCTGAGTAGAAAGTGCTAACAGTAGTCATTTTCATTTCATGTTAACATTGGCTTGCAGTTTGTCACAAAACAAATCTTCTCAAGGTTTCCTGGATTAAACTTGGGGTTCTTCCAGACCACAGATGTTTGGTCTGTACCAGAGCTTGTTTCTTCAAATAGTTCTCTTTGTTTGGTAGGTGCAAAAGCTCATCTAAACTCTGATACAAGCCGAACCAGTGATCCATCATCAACTGATAATATAGGTTTTGGTTTGCTTGCATGCGAACCCTGATGTGGTTTACTACAGTGCAAATGCACCAGAGTAAAAGTTAACAAAAGGTAATGGGGATTTTGGTGTATTTTGGGTTGCTCGTATTGGGTAGCACCATCTCCAAACAAGCAGCTGTTCTGGGTGTTGGTGGTCAGTTGGTGTCAAGCTGACGAAACCAAACAATGATTTGATGGTACAAGTAGTTCATGTGTTTATTTTCCCACAAACAACTAGAGGGAATTGTAGGTGTGAGTATCAATATTTACGACTGACTGCAATGCAAAAGAAACATTGCCGTCCTCTGAGGCATTGTTCAAAAGTGACACAGACAATGAAGAATTCAACGGATTTAGTGATTTATTTATTTTTTTAAGTGTTGTAAGGAGTTGACTTGTTAGCATGTTCTTTGTGCTATGGTTGTCTGAACAATTGTTCACATGTTGCACTAATATTCGAGACATTTATTCACCTTCTAAGTTTCAGAAAGCTAAATATGGTTATTGTAGTGAAGCGTGCATATATTCAGTCAATTATTGTTATTTATTCCATGAATTACGGTTTGCCTTTCAAGATGAAACGTTCATCCTTGCTTTGTATTTTATTAAATACATTTCTACTAAAAGTGCAACTTCACTGAATGTTATTTTTTCTTTTTTAGTTTGCATCTGCGAATTGTACTCCGTAGAGACTTATATTATAGTCTGAAATACACGGAAGTTGTCACCCAATTAAATGAAGTCTGAAAGTTGTTTTTTTTTTGGGGGGGGGGTATTTTTAAAATGTTTATTTATTTAGTAGGCCCTTTTATCCAAAGTCATTCACAGCATTTTGTTGTGGAGAGAAGTGTTTTGCCCAAGGGAATTATTTCTCTCAAGGTTGTTATCTAAGCTACCAATTAACCAACCAACAAATCGCTGAAAGGTTGTCTAACCCAGTGAGCAACCTCACAGGATTTCCTGCTGGTAAAGGTTGAAACTTGAAGCTTGTTTTGAAAAAAAAACTACACTCACGTTTAAGCTGTGACATAAGATGCTTTCCCACCTGCATTAATGTCACATTCTGTTTTTTCACACTTGTAGATATGTTTTATTTAAAGTAGAAGATGATATAAGAGGAAATTGAATGTGTGACTGTTACTGCTTTAACTGATTGATGAAGGCAGTAATGTTGAGAGTGAGAGATTCTTACTCCCATGAACAGCTTTTTCAAGGTGAGGTGAGAGTACTGCAGTTTCAGTCGGTCCTTTCTGCACAGTTGCACATGGAAAGAGGGGACGTTGTTGTTCTCTTCTACTCTGCTGGTGTAGACTTTCTGAGCCATTTAGACCTGTTAGAGATTTGACATTTTGACATTTGTGTATGACTTGTTTCTAGAGAGTTTCTAGACTCCTTCAGCTCCTAACACACAGGGCCGCTACTACAAAAGTATATATATTTTTTTATATGTGACTTTTTCTTCGCATCCAATCTGGTTGGTAGGTCATAGTGAAACCAACACACATGCCAAGGCATGACTTACTAGGATCGTGCAGCTTTTCACAAGATGATTGTTTGTAGTTGAGTTGTTTTCCCTATTTTTAAATTATTAAATCTGAACATTTTAACAGCTATGGATTTTCTTATTACAGCCATTATTTTTTTATGTTTACAGATAAAAAGCAGTCATGCATGTTATGTTATAGCAGTGCTGCCACTTTGTAACTAAAGTAAGGCATTGCTGCTAAATACATGACTATTGCAAATCCAAAATGCACAACTGTTGTAAAATCACAAAATACCGTATTGATGTGGGTTTAAAGAGATATATGTTGAATATTTTTTACATTTCATAATTTTGTTTTAAATAAATGTCACCTGTTTTCTGGCATCATTTTCTCCTGGGTTGTTTGGTCTGGACTCGAATTCGTATCCTTTGAAAGTCCACTTTGTTTGGGCAAAGCTGCCACGTTCTGCTCCTAAATCTAAAGCCAACTCGACCACCAAATGTTGCGTTCTTCAAATGACCACTGGAAGCAATTTCTTTAAATTCCCATGTTTCAAAATATTCTTGTTCATTACAACTAGGGAGTCGAGGATTGGACCACAAATATGAAGAAATATTAATCTAAAAATAGTGTGTCTTGTTTGCACATTTTTGGGGGGATGGAGCATGAAGTGGAAGAGCTTAGTCAAGCTACAAAGTTTGTAGTGTCTCACAATGGTCAAAAGTTTTTTTTTCTTTGCAAATATTTTCTACCTCATTGTTAATTTGTTTCTAACAATTCTGTCCTCGAATGAGCAAATATTGTAAGTTTGTGAAGTGCAGGCAGACAGTCCTCTCTGAAAAATACAGTGTGAAAACAAAAGAAAATTTTTCTGGATTTTCCCAGTCTGCAAGTCTGCAACACTATTGAAACTAACAAATGTTGTATTGCCAAAAAAAACCCATGGAATGGGTCAGAATGATGAATGAAACCCTGAAACTCTCTACTACAGCAGTGTTTCAAAATGCAAATTTTCTTTGGTTTCAATTTTAAATATACTTCCTTCCGGCCTGTCTGCCAAACTGAAAACTTCTGTTGGAACAAACAATTTAGATTTAGACATAAAAAGTTTGTACATTTATAGAGATTAAAAAACCTACTTTGATCAAACTATTTCTGGGACATAACTTTTGCAGGCTCTTTTTCTTTTTGAATGACATCTTTCCGTTTGCTCCTGAATTACAATTTAAACAAAGAAATACTCAAAATGGAATTTTGAGCTCAACTTTCTTAATGTGTCCTCCATCATGAGAAAAATAACACAAGAGCTTATAAATAACAAAATCAAAAACACAATTTTCATCAAAGTGAGTCTTTAAGGAAATACAATTCTCAAGCTGAGTCTGAAGTTAGTGTTCACACTGGACAAACAGGGAGGGGCTTTTTCTATTGTGCACTAGTGCATGTCTGGACTAATCTACTGTGGGAACAGGCTTGGTGTGAAATGTCAAGGCAATGCATATCTCATGAATTTTGCTCCAGGATTTTTCTTTCACAGCTCTATTCCTGCACATGAAAGACTTGATGTCATATAAATGTCACAACCAAATTAGAGTCCCTGATTGGTTCAAATTTTGTTTAGCGTCTAAATGGTTGTAGAAACTTGTGTAGCTACGTGTGAACACAAGTTTTGAACAGGGAAGCCTGAAATGCATGTTAACATAGACTTTTCATTGGGGCGGCCACTTGAACGCATGTTGTGGAGGGCAGTGGGAACGTAGCCTACCTAAAGTGTTGAAAACGGAAACATTTTGTCATGAAAGTTAAACTCTCACAGCATTTCATTAGCTTTTATTTAAACTCCAAAATGTTGGTTTAAATCTTCCTAACAAGATAACCTGTATTTAAAATGAGCATTTGTTAACTATAAAAAGATTGCACATCATTTGTACTTCGTCCCTAAGTGTCTGACTATTAGCTGTAAACAGCTCGCATCTGTCAGGTTTTCATTCCAGCGGATTATATCAGCAGATATGTTCTCATGCGAGTTATCCTTTAAAGGGATGTTAATGAGCGGGTGTGGGTTGCAGCAGAAACCCACCACTCTGTCATCTGGGTGCAGCTCCCCACCCCTGTTTCAGACAGAGTGCTGCCACCCGAAAGAAACTGTAGAAGTGTTTCCTCAACTGAGTGCGAGCCTCCCCCACAGTTTTCTGACCTACATTGAGTCTCATTGACTCACTGAATCTGAGGCAAGCAAGGACAGATCACCCCAGTCTGGTCATGGAAACATTAGGATCAGGAAGACGAGTACCCAAGAATGTTGGGATTACCTATGTTGAAATTATTACACCCCCCCCCCCCCCCCCCCCCCCCATTCCCAGTTTCCCCTCCCCCACTTTCACCCCCCACCCCCAGTCTGCAGCCAGAAGCTTCAAAGGCGGGTTTTACTCAGCAGTGCAGTTCAAGGGAAAATGGCTGCTGTTTCCAAGTCTTGTTTGCACATCTGTTAGGGGTTGACCATTCAGGAGAAAATGGGGGCTGTGGTATGCCGGTTTTTTTTAACAGCATTGTTTTCAAGCCTACATGTGTAGGAGGTGAGTTATTTAGTCCTTTTGTTGGTGCATTAAACATTTTAAGATCTGAATGGATTTTTCACGATTTACACGACAGGAAAGTTAAAATGACGATCTCCGTTCTTATGGCAAAGGCGAATCCTCCAGATCCAATACTGATTATTGAATCGAGTTCTTTGTTATGAAGGATGCTTTTAAATGGATACTTAGAAAAAAATCTTAATTTCTCTCCCTATTTCAGGCAGACATTTCATTTTGTTTCATATATTATTTCACCTCCTCCCCCATCATTGCCTACATGCCAGTTCTGAACATGAAGCTGTCTTTTTTTTCAGTTTTGTGTTACTTGATCTGTTCCTATGGTAATTTTGCACCTTTAAATGGGCTTCTGGCTGACTAAAATGAAGCAACTGTTTTTTTTATTTATCAGTAGTAGAATGCAGTAGAGTTGGTGTGAGCTCACTGGACTCTGCACTACATAAAACTCAAAGAAAACAAGCACGAAAAGGGGAGAATGTAGGATCTTAAGCACTTCATGTTCTTCAAATCTTAGAATATTAGGGTGCATTCAGACTATGCCCATTTGTCATTACTATTTGTCATTATTATTCACTTTAAGTGTACCAGAGTTTGTTTCCCCCAATAATCCGGAACAAATTTTCAGTTTAAATGCACTCAATCGTACTGAGATCTGGTTAGCTCTGAGTTTCCTCAGTCTGAATGAGCTCTGGTGTACTAAAGTAGCAAGTCATTGTCGCACCCGACCTTTACACAGATGTTCAAAATTGTTCCACAAAATTTATACTTTGAATAAGTGAACTATCCCAACAAGGATTGAAAAGTGCTGGACTTCCATTATTTCTTCTGTATAATTCTTAGCCAATGACTGAATAGATCTTTAGTCACGTGGTTTTGTTTACAAGCTTTGGCTCGAAACAGGAAAACCCACTTAACAGCGGCCTGAATATAGACCAAAGGCAAGGTTCAGGACTAGATCCAGAGCAAATTAAGGAGACTTGGTCTGTCTGGACCAAGAACATTTTCCAGTCTGAATACGCCTTTATAGTCTATGGGTTCATTGAGCTATCTACAACTTCAATATTTTGTGTGGACAACCTGTGCTCTGTACAAATTTTGCCAATTTTTTTTCTTTTTTACCCGTAGATGGCCTGTATTCACACATAAGGGCAGTTGTGACTTCGGACTAAAGTTTTCAACCTAAACTAGCAATCTCTGTTCCATCTAAACATGAGATTCTTAAAAAAAGAGATGGAGTAGGAGGTGCAAACTTCAGGAATTGCAAAACAAGAAAACGGGGAATATATCATGGCAGTTTAAATGTACATTTGGCATGGCTCCACTTTAAACCATTAGGTTTTGCAGTTTCCATATTTGCACGTGTGTAAAATGAAACACAGGAGATTGAAGAAATAGTGGCGTTCAATATCCAAGGCGGCAGCTGTTTCTTTCTCGGGGTGTACTATTTTTCAGACATATTTGTTCCCACATTAGCATTACCATTGACTCTCTGACGTTGAAAAATACAGTAAAAGGAAGTATGAAAATGACCTCACTGCACTCGTAATTCTCAAAAATACATCGGAAAGCTACCACAAGAACCAGACTTTTCTGATGATTGCATTTCTATAGGTAATTGGCACATATGTGTTTACCATTCGGTTATCTGATTTTTGTGATTATGTAAACGAGCTCTGAGACAGCGTGAAAGCGCAAATCTGAAGAAACGCAAATTAGGGGAAAATAAAGGAAGATTATATTTTGGTAAAAGTGGTGAAATTAGAAGAGCAGGACTATTTTTTGATTTGATTTTTTTTTTGTCTGTGCCGGCCGCTGGTCTGACCACTTTCAAACCAGCAGCTGTTAGCATTGCCTGCAGTTTGATCCACCCCACATTCAAAACATTTCTAAACCATCGCTTTTGCACAATATATTTAACTTGATTCCACCTTGAATGACCAGTGTATCCTGCACCTCAGCTGACTCAGTTAAAAAGGTCGTTCACCATACTCCACCTTAAGCCTGCCTTGTGTTGTGCTGTGTGCTGCAGCTATTGTTATGGCCTGCAGCAGCAGGGTCCTGTCTGCAAGGACCGTATTGTTTTTACACGTACGAAAAGACCCAAAAACATACAAAAAGCCTTTAACCGACCTGAAGGAACAGGCCTTTAAGCCCACAGACCTGGCCAGTGTATAGTACAAGACAAAATACACAAAAAGACACACACAGTCCTAGGCGCAAAAAGCTTCTATATTGTTTTTGGAATGTTTATTATTCTTTCTTCTTTCTTTCTGCAAGTTTGAGGGAATTTTTCACCCCCGCCACATACCCGAAAACTCACCAAAATTTCCACATACCTGGGGAAAATGTGAAATGAATTTTCGGCAAAGTGACCCCCCCCCCCCAATACGATGACATTAAGGCGAGCGAAACCGAAAAAAAAAATGAATGGGCCGAAAATCGTTTATGGGGCCAAAAAAATTTTTCAAAATACGCAAACAAAACAAAAACACACGCGTCGGGGGTGTCCAGGAGAGCTTTTGAAATCATTTGGGGGGGGCCGCACGACCCACGCCTTGGCGGCCATTTTGTAGCGAAGTGCGAGATTTGGCGATTTTCACGTATTTCGACAATATGGGAAAACGACACTTTGGTTCTTCCGATTTTTACGAAACTTCACACACATCCCGCCAGTCGGAGTCTACAACCACCACAGAAGTTTCATTGAACTTTGACCTTGGGAAGAGGCCGCCATCTTGAATTTTTCAAAAAAAGCACGTTTACTACAAGCTTCAAACGTAAACTTGTCCTGGGGATTTTCACCAATCATCTTGTAACTTCACGAGCATCAATGGCCGGGAACTGTGAACAAAATGTTGGAATTAGAAGTTGTAGAATTTGAATGGCGTGCGCGTGGCGAGCTAGCAACCGCTACGGTGCTAGCTAGCTCGCACATGTTGTAGCGAAATGTCACGAAGCGCATATCCACGCGTCCGGAACGTGAAGCTGAACGTGACAATGTAACATTTGAAACTATAATGTGGAAAATGAGGCCAGGGGAAGCGAAAAACCGACGCAAAAAAAAAGTGCTTACTCTGCGAAAAACAATTTTTTCTGAATTTTTTTTTTAGAATTAATGAACGAAACCAACGTAACTTTGTTCGTGATAGCTAAAGGAAGTTTTGAAAATATTACGTGATTGCCACACGACCAACGGTTTGGTGGCCATTTTGTTTCAAAATCGGAGATTTCGCAATTTTCAAGAACGTGAAAACGGACCTTTTGTTGACACGATTTTAACGAAATTTCACACACATGCAGCTAGCGCAAGTCTACGATGACCCAAAAAGTTTCGTTGAACTTTGACTTTGGGAAGAGGCCGCCATCTTGATTTAAAAAAAAAAACATTTTACTCCTAGCTAAATCAAAAATTCAGCCCAAGGTTTTTTTTTCCGATCGTCTTCAAACTTTCAGTGCATCATCGTGAGAAAATTTGTGAAATTTTGGTACTAAAACTTTTTCTCTATCTTAAACGGTGTGCGCGTGGCGAGCTTGCAAAGTGGCGTAGTCTTTATATTCGGCCATTGTTTGACGGATTCTTGCGAAAATTTAATATGTTGACCTCTGAGCAGAACTGGACATGATATAATAGGAGCGGATACAAAAATATTAGGAAAGTGGGCGTGGCTAGCACATAACCTTTGTTGCTAAGGACCTTCTGATGTTGACTTTTGCCGATTCTTCTGAAACTTACGTCTATCTGTTCGGTGTCATGGGGCGATCAAAACATAAAATGGTTGCTATGGCGATAAAATCAACAGAAAAGCCGCCATTTTGAAAAAAGTGCTTTTTTTCATCCTTTTGTCACGTGCAGCTCAGAGCAGCCTGACAGAAAGTGAAAGCTGGGGCCAGGGGTGCGCTGTGGCTGCTTTACAAGTGTGGTAGGGTCAACGGTGGGCTGCGAGGGTGGCGGCGGCGTGTAGAGGCGGGCGGCAATGGGGGTAATTGTCCCGAAAGTGCAGTAAACTCTTAATGAGAGCCATATTCCCTGCAGGGATTCTCATCATTGACCCATTTTGTCTTTGGATTAGTCTTAACTAATGCCTTTGTTTTTTGTTGTTGTGTTTACATTTGGCCAGCTGCTGATGTACATCAGTTCTTGAGAATATAAGGATTGTCCTGTAAATGTTGTAACCACTGCAAAGTATTGAAATGTATTGTGGAAAGTCTTTAGTGTTTATTGTATAAATTGTGTTAAGCAGTTAAACGAATTGTTTATTTTGAGAAAAATTCCCAATTTCTGGTCTTTGGTTTTCAGTAACTGTTTCTGGCATTTTGTTTAGTTGCAGTTGAGCTGTTTGTTGATTTCAAGCTGTGGACCTCGTTTACCTCTAGACTGTGACATGATTCCCATTACTATAGCAACCTGAGCCATGAGGATGACATCCTTTGTGGGGCATGCAGGTCGCCTGCAAAATATTGCCTGTGCTGGTTTTCTATTTTGTCACAGTGAAAAGTCGGTCTTACGGTGTCTCTGTCTGGATTTTATCTGCTAGTTTTCGAGTTAATGTGGCTTTTTAAACATTTGTTTTAGAAAATGGACTAAATGTAATTAGTCCTGTTTAAAATCCCACTTTCCAGTCATTTTAACATCCGTTTTCTGGTTAAATGAGATCGTGTTTCAGGAGTTTAACAAGCTGGATCTTCAGTGAGTGAACTGGAAGTGTGGCAGAGCTTGGCTCGGTGTTTAATTTCCATTGTTTGTTCATCAGTGGGGGAGTTTTGTCATTGATGGTGTCCTGGTAGGTAAGAGGAATGGCTGTTGCTGCGTTCGTGGATGGGAGCCGAGCCCCTCCAGGCTGCCTGTTGATTTTATTTCCAGTCAGTCGTTTGGTATGTTGCTGTAACTGTCCTACGAGCCGTGGCTGCCTCGCTTTAATGTGGTCAGCCTTTCCTAGTCCCACATGGACGCCAATTAACCAAAGAGAAACATGCTGACTGTGGTGGAAACAAGTTTCAGAGGCTTGTCTGCGGTGAAAGGGAAATTCATAATCTGACTGATCACTCCAAACTGAAGAAAAGTGTCTGGACTTTTCACGCTGCACCAGCTGGTGGGGGTGTCACGTAGGTCCTCAGAGTGTGTGCTATGGTTCAGTCGAGGTGGATTCCCTTTGATAGAATCAACCAGAGAGTGAATAATTCATGCTGAGTAACGTGTTCAGCCTCCTTGGCCAAACGCCGGTTTGTAATTGGGACAGTGCCATCCATTCTCTATCTTTTTTACTCAGTTTCTCTTGTTGCTATGGCACCACAAAGAATGTTGCGTGGGCCTGGACAGCTATGCAGCCTTCATACCTGACACCACGCCTATAAATGCCTGCCTATTAACTTCCTGGGGGGAGAGGGATGTGTTTGCATGTGCAGTTCTGCTGTGTTCTCTTGTCGGGTTCTGTCAACAACGGGTTTTGATTCAGTCTTTTCTGATGCTTTAAAGCAGCGTTTTATACCATTCCTGCTTCATCAGAAATCCAACTAAAAGTGGTAACTAGGTCATTATGAGGTAGCTCATCTGAGTTCACAGGAGAGGCTGGATTAACACAGACAGCCTCATTAAGCCAGAGGACTTTCTAAAAGATGGAGGTTTGGTAACAACCAACAGTTGGGTTAATTAGCAGCAGACATCACTAAAACAGTAGATGGAGAGCCGAAAAACAAGGACTCTGTTGATCTGCAGAACCAACTTTTCAGGACAGCCAGTGTTGTGTGCTGTCTTTTTGTTTTTTAAATGCCACGCAAGTCAAAAATAAACCTGTATGTCAGCTTGATGCCAGCCTGCAAATGTGAACTGTAATTAAAACAGTTTCTGTTTCAGGAGTGAGCTCATCCTTCCAGCAGAACCCCCCGTCATTGGGCTAAGATGAGTATAACCAGTGACGAGGTGAATTTCCTGGTTTACAGATACCTCCAAGAATCAGGTTAGTTTGCTTTCAATGTTCTCATTAATTGTATTTGTTTTGCAGAACATTGAAATTAAAGAAAATATAAATATTTATTTCCTTTGATAGATGTAAACTCCACTAAATGCTGCATTTGATGAGTCCACAGCACTGCTTTATTATTGTTTATAAAAAAAGTGATAGACTGTCCTTCACACTGACTCTGGCATCCTTTAAGAACGTGTGAAATGTCATACTTGTTATGCAACGTGGTGTTGAGCTTTATGTGGGTCAGACAAGCTTGTTCTTTTGAACATTTGTGTTTTGTTTGTGCACATCTGCTGTTTTGTCTTCAGGTTTCTCCCACTCAGCATTCACATTTGGCATCGAGAGCCACATCAGCCAGTCGAACATCAACGGAACACTAGTGCCCCCTGCAGCCCTCATATCCATCCTGCAGAAAGGCCTTCAGTATGTGGAGGCAGAGATCAGCATTAATGAGGTAAAGGTTGCAGCTTTAGCTACACAATTCAAGGCAAACTTTGATCTATTTTGATGATAAACTTTAAAAGTTTTCATGTCAGAGACTTGGAGGAAACTATTAGAAATGCAGATTGCATCTTAAGCAGCAGCTCCGTACTGTCACTAAATAGAAATGACTTGTTACAGGACGGCACGGTCTTCGACGGTCGACCCATCGAGTCGCTGTCGCTCATCGACGCAGTGATGCCCGATGTGGTGCAAACGCGGCAGCAGGCTTTCCGCGACAAACTCGCCCAGCAACAAGCTGCATGCGCCACTGCAGCTTCTACTTCTGGGAACCAGCCAAATGCACCAAAGAACGGGGAAGCCACCGTAAATGGAGAGGAGAACGGCACTCACGCCATGAGTAGGTCCAGTTTCCTCTCATTATCTCGCAGCAGGGCTGACTTTGTCGTGGAATAATCGGGTGGAGGAGGAGTGAATCAGAGAGTGGGCTATTTTTGGAAAAGTAAAAAAAAAGTGTCATTTTTTTTGCCAAAATATATGAATTAAAGCAGAAAAACAATCATTTTTTTCACATCAGTGGCCATTCTGTTGTTGAACTTAACAGAAAAACATCAGAAATTATCCTTTACTCCACTTGGTCTGTGGTTTATCCCACATAACTTTCAATTTTAGCCAAAATGTGTCTTGTTCTTATGAGTTAAATTCAAAATTCTTGTTCGATTTTACTCTTAGACCTACAACAGCTCTGCCATTTACCAAACACGATAACAAGAAGCTGTCCAGTTCTTTTGTCGGTGAAATCGGAGAGGAGCAGATCAAGTGGAAGAACAGACAAAGAGAACAAGGACTCGATGTTTGTTTTTCCGCACATCCTTATAAGAATTTAATCAAAGGAAATGTGTAGAATTCACAGACCTGATTTCCAAACCTCAAAATATATATTTTTGTCTGTTTTTACTTCCACGTCTATCTAAACTTTATTTAGAAAACAAATAACCTGAGGCATTAGTTAAAACTTTAGTTTGGAAAAAAATACTCTGAAGGGCATAAATACAAGAAAGCAAATTTTAAACTTGTTTATTTGGAATAATCTGGTTAATTGTGGTCTTGATTCTGTCAAAGCAGCTCACTGAAATCCCAGTAACTGTTTTTGTTGTTCATATTTATCAGATCATATACTCATTGCATTCTGGATGTGTGGTTTGGGCGATTATGGTGCAGGTCTAATGGTGTACACTCTCCTCAGATAACCACAGGGAGCCTATGGAGACGGATGTAGATATTGAGATACCAGCCAGTAAAGCCACAGTGCTGCGAGGCCACGAGTCTGAAGTCTTTATCTGTGCCTGGAACCCCGTCAGCGATCTGCTGGCCTCCGGGTGGGTCCCAGCTCTGGATTAACTCTGCTTGTGAAGTTTTTTTTTGTGCAATAGTTAATGTTTTACCCAACTGGTTTATTAACATTTTCCATTATTAAATATAGCGATTTAAAAAAAACATTTCACTGAAAATTTCAGAAAAATTTCAGACAAGTGTGTTTGACCTCACAAGAACCCCAGCTTTCTACGTTCTGACCTCCCTCTCTGTTTGCTGTTCAGCTCGGGTGACTCCACCGCCCGCATCTGGAACCTCAACGAGAACACAAACTCCAACTCCACCCAGCTGGTGCTGCGCCACTGCATCAGAGAGGGCGGCCAGGACGTCCCCAGCAACAAAGACGTCACCTCACTGGACTGGAATGTGAGCTTTGGCATCAGCTCATCTCTCTTCCTTTAACTGGTAGCAAACAGACTTCTCAGCTGAGGACAGACGAGTAACAGAGATGTTTTCCTTCCATCTAACAGAGCGACGGGACTCTGCTGGCGACGGGTTCATATGATGGATTTGCCAGGATATGGACCAAGGATGGTATGTCATCCATCATTGTCACACCCTCTTCCCTGCTCATCATTCTTTTTGTGAACAACGCAAACGCTATCAGTTTAGTTTTAGAAAATGTCTAATAAAGTTTTGGGATTTGAATTTAACTCATTAGGAAATCTGGCCAGCACTCTGGGGCAGCACAAAGGACCCATATTTGCACTGAAGTGGAACAAGAAGGGAAACTCCATCCTCAGCGCTGGTGTGGATAAGGTACTTTCATGTTTTCTGAAATCATTTGACATTCTCAGTCATTATAAACTGCAGAGCAAATTCTACCATCATTTTATCAGCTCTGTAATAAAGACTAAAACAGAAAATCTCACCTCATTAGATTATCCACACATCCAGTTTGGCTCAGAGGTCAGTTTGAAACTGACAGTGAATGTTGGGAAATGCTGGTGTGTTGAAATGACCGTTTTAATCTTCCAGACGACAATCATTTGGGATGCGCACACCGGGGAAGCCAAGCAGCAGTTCCCTTTTCACTCAGGTGAGGGAAGCAGCTCGCTGGTTAAAAAGAAAATCTTTCACCTCCATTGTTGCAGCTTTCCAAACTAAAGCTTTAACTTTAGAAGACAAAAAAACGTTCTAATGGAGCTTTTCTACCTTTCTACCTGCTGAGACTTAAAAAAACAGCTTGATCTTATTTTATTATGGCAAAAAAATTGGTCCAAATGTCACATTTGAATTTTTTTGTAGAAAAAAGGGATTTTTTTTAAAAACCCGATTCTAAAATAAATGTATAAATTATATTTTGATACTACTGAAAGATGCCTGTTGCAAATATTAGTAGAAAAACTTTAAATATTGTTATTATAAGTTTTAATAAATGTATATTTTTAGACTAGATAGAAAGTTTTAATTTGAAATGTGGAGGGGACGGTAAGTTTTAATAACTTTTTTTTCAAAAATAATTAAGTTTACTTTATTGACAGACAGAAAAAGGCAAATCATAAAAAACAGAATGAAAAATAAACACGTGAAGTGTTGTTTCAGGTAAAACTTTGAAACAAGATGGAAATGAAGACTAATCCTGATTTGGTTGACATGGTTGCTCCTTTAAAGGCTGTCCATCAGCAAACTCAAGACCCTTATATGGTTAAAGATCAGGGCATTCAAAGAACCTTAAGGTTGTTGAATTCTAAACAAACAAGACCTTTTTTTTTGCATCTTTAACACCTTTGTCTGACACCACTTTTTTCAAATAACCTCCTAATTTAACCCTCATTTTCTCACATCTGTAGAAGAAATGTTTGCAGTAGGATTGAAGTTTTTTTGTGTTAGTTTCTGTTCTGTTAGATTTCATTTAAATGACTGGAATACAACATCCAGATAGAAGACACTGGTAAAAAGGTTTAAGTCACATTTAAATAGTAGATTTTGCCTTCAACACTGCAATATATTTGTGAGGTTAGCATGATTCGGTTGAGCTTTTGCATCGGACTGAAACCATCATTCATCCCCAGCTGTCATTGAAGCTTTGGAAACTTGTCGTCTTTTGGACATCTTAGACGTTTCTAATTTGTAACAAAACTTTTTCTTTTAGCTCCCAAACCCTAAGATTCTGACCTCAACTGTCAAATTTTGAAGTAATTTTTGGTCAGAATTGAATTTCTTTTGAATGTATTAAACACTTTTCAGAAACTTTGGTCTCTAAATATTCAGATGTCATGTTTTTCCACAGCTATTCCTGTGTTTCATGTAGTTTTTCTGCTTCAGTTCCTGGTATCATTTAGAAAAAGAACTCCTGATGATTCTCAAAGGTGAACATGAGTGTTTTTAAAGGAAATGAGACTTGGAATTGCTAGAATAAGTCATTCAGAGTCTTAAATAATGGCTCCCTCTTAAGAATGCTCATCTAAAGGAGTTAAGTTTCTGCCTCTGCTCTGCTTTCAGTAGATTTCCTGCTGCTGCCGTTTACCAGCATAGAGCCTTTCTGCTTATTGCACTTTAGTTTTGTGTTCTTGTGGGAATCCTTGTGTCCTAATGGAGTGTGAATGCAAACGCAGCTCCGGCGCTGGATGTGGACTGGCAGAACAACACCACCTTTGCCTCATGCAGCACAGACATGTGCATCCACGTGTGCCATCTGGGCAGCGACCGGCCCCTCAAGACCTTCCAGGGCCACACGGTGAGCACGTCCTCCGCACCCTGACCCCGTTTCAGGCTACGCTGGTGCTAACCAGCGCTGTGTTTTTGCAGAACGAAGTCAACGCCATCAAGTGGGATCCATCGGGTATGCTGCTCGCCTCCTGCTCAGACGACATGACCTTAAAGGTGAGTGCGGTCCACGTGGATGTGAGGCGCAGAAAGTTGAATACAGCGGCTTATTTTCATAATGTCGCACACAGATCTGGAGCATGAAGCAAGATTCCTGCGTCCACGACCTCCAGGCTCACAGTAAAGAAATCTACACTATTAAGTGGAGTCCCACAGGGCCCAGCACAAATAACCCCAACTCCAACATCATGCTCGCCAGGTAGGAACCTGACCTGTAATGCGGAGTTACTCAGGTTCTGTTTTCAGAGCAGACTGTGTGCTGAGGCACATGTTAATGTGTTTGGACTGAAACCCCAGATTTACTGCTTGGCCCGCATCCTGACCCAGATGTGCTCACACATGTCAATGATCCAATGCAAATGCCGTAAGATTTTACCACCCATCCCAACAACCCAGCACGCCTGACCACGTTTCATGCGGAGGGAAAACTGTCTTTGCTCGAGCAGAAATCAACAGAGTGTTGAAACCGTTTTAGAATTCCTTCAGTGAGGAGTTTTTCCAAACCTGAGCTTTTCCTTTTAGCTCTGATTTATTGTTCCTCAGAGATTATAAACCCATTTTATTTCTTAGTGATGAAGAAACTGTTTTGAAGAAGAACTTTTAAACGAACAATTCTTTGAAAATCACAATGTGATTTCCTGCGTTCATTTTTTGTTAAACATGACAGACCTCTTCCCTCTTTAAGGTGGTTATTTTAGGCAGAATCAAATACTTTTTGTATCTCACTGTATGTGGGATTGTTACTGCAAAGCCAATGATCATAAAAGGGTGCAGTCATGTGACTCCTAAGTTTGTTTTGGGTGTATTTATGGTAAATTTTAGCTATTTGGTTGTTGCCATCTTTGTACTCCAACCTAAGACTTTTGGAGAAAAAGTAAAAAAAGGAGAAAACAAGCTGTAAAAATGCAAAGGAAATTTGAGAATATAGTTGACAAAATGTGTAAACTCCGCACCCACAATCCTTAGCTGTAATTTCATGTAGAAGCTAAAATTGGCTTATAAATAATCAACCCCTGTACTGTTGTCATGGATACAAGATCTGTCAAAAAGTTGGAAAATGGTTTTAAAATGTTTTTTTTCATTGGAATGAAAGGTGAATTAGAAATGTACAGATCATGCCCCCTGGTGGTCACGTAGTGAACTCCCCTGCTCTGTTTTCAAATGTGCTGAAGTGATTGACGCTCTGAATGAGTGAAGATGAAGAAATCTGACTGTTTTTACGCTGAAGAAGAACAAAGACGCTGTGATCTAATGAACTCCTCCTCCCTCACAGCGCATCCTTCGACTCCACGGTGCGGCTGTGGGATGTGGAGCGCGGCGTGTGCATTCATACGCTGACCAAACACCGCGAGCCCGTTTACAGTGTGGCTTTCAGCCCCGACGGCAAGCACCTGGCCAGCGGCTCCTTCGATAAGTGTGTTCATATTTGGAACACCATGGTAAGGGGTCTGTCTGTGATTTCAGCCATTTAATGAAGACTTGTTAAGGTGGAAAAAGCTTGTTTGTGCTTCTGCAGACGGGAGCTCTGGTGCACAGCTACAGGGGGACTGGGGGCATCTTTGAGGTGTGCTGGAACAGCACTGGAGATAAAGTGGGTGCCAGTGCTTCAGACGGCTCGGTAAACCATTTCTGTTAACCCTGAGTAGATTCTCTTAATCTGGTATTTCTTACCTCAGTGGCTTAAAATACACAACTATTACAACCATTACTTTTTCCATTTCAGGTTTGTGTTCTTGACCTGCGAAAATAGCGGACCTGAGACTTGAACGGATTCTCGAATGTGCAGAAAATTGCCTTCTTCTGACGTCAACAAACACCCCCTCCTTTCTCGGGAAGGGTTGTAAAGGTGGACTCAAATGAAACCCTCACAGGTGTAGAACCAGATGATGCCAGCGGCTTGAACAACAGCTGAGTTCAATGCAGCTTGTTTTCTAATAAGTCTGAGGCGAGATGGAAACTGGCTCAGAAATCCCCAAAAGTGGCCTTGGCTTCCCGGGAGTGTCCAAGTATTAACAGGTTTCTAATGAAGACGTGTGGCACTCGCTGCGGGTCCAGCTGTTATCGAGCTGCGAGGGTGGAAATGCGAAGATGAGACGGGTTTTCTAAAGGAAGGAGTGGTAACAAGAGCCAGGTGTTGGACTGCGTGAAAGGAAGGTTTACGATTCCTCAGAGGAGGCGTTAACTTTAACGTCCACGTGAATTAACCGCCAACAGCTGACGCTCGGCTCCGAGGCGGCGCTGCTGACCTCCAACAAGGTGCTCGACTCCTCCCGCGTGGAGGAGTCCGTTTCCAGAATGGCTGCTGCTCGTGTTTTGGGATGTTTTTGAATGTTGCCGCTGCCGGGTGGTTCTTGGCTTCATCATGGTAAAGTGACCTGCTCAGTCCACCTAAGATGGATAGAAAACAAAAAAAAAAAAAACCACACACATGGAAAAGTTGTGAACAGTGTGGCTTAAAGAGTCGTACTCCCTTTTTTTGGATGTAAATTTTCCAGAATGTAAAGAAGAAATGTAAATTAGATTAATACACAGACTTATATACTGTGTATACATGTTTATATACAGTACACTTTATTGCCATCTATAGGGAGTCTTTATGGCTAAAGCTGTCACATCTTTTTTTTTTTAATCAAAGTGCATGTCTCCGTTTCTTTCAATACAGTCTTTATGAACTCTGCCATCGTATCCGCTGTTATGTTTTCTGTAGAATCGGTTATAAATGGTATTAGGAGCGATGCAGCAGGCGAACACGACACCCGGATCCATCACGTAAACAGTTATTATTATTATTTTTTTTTTTAAATCGCTTTAAAGTTTGTGTGCAGGCAGAACACTGCAGAGCGATCAAACCCCCAACCCCCAGAGAGTTCCTGCATCTGGAGCTGCATCACTGTGGTTCCTGTTTGGCACTTTTCCTCGTCAGACTGCTGAGCTGTCAGATTCCGTCTCAGCTAGAAGGTGGCATTTATGCAAAAAAAAAAAGTTGATCTTACTGGTTTTTAGCCAATCGGAGGCCTGAACTACGAAGCGAGAAGACCTCAGGTTCAAGCCTGACCTTTCTAAACCCGCAGAGATCTACAGAATCATTTTCAAGTCCAATGTTTTGTATTGAAGCCGTTGTCATGTTCTCTCTGCATCAGGATGAGGATGAAAACCCAGCGATCCCTTTCCAATTCTTCAACAGCATCCACATTGTGCAGCTGCAGCGGCCTTAACGTGTAGTTAGGGCTTGGAGGAAAGAAGATGCAGCTCAGGATCGATGATTGTAAAAAGAACGGCTTCCGCTGATGCTCCGCAGCTCAGGCCCGGCCTACTCTCCCATTCCACACGTCTGCGCTGTGGGTTCAGCTGCGCAGACTTAAGACACTATCAACCACCTTCACTTGCCTTTTTCTAGATCTCACTCATTTTCTGCAACATGAAGTGCACTTTTTGTATTAGTGGATGCTGCAAATTTTCAATGAAAGTGAAGGTCCAGTGTTTAATTTGATCCTCTTTCTTTCTCCCCTCCTCTCCGTCTCAAAAGATCACATTCTAATTGGTGTTTCTCACATTTTGTATTTTTCATTCGCTGAGGGCCTTTATTGTCTGTGTCAGACTGATAATTGGGCTGCGGGTTGGTGGACTTTCCCGGCGAGCGGAGAAGCCTGGTTAAGGGACGGGTGCTGTGGCAGCGAAACACCCCCCACCCCCACCTGTTTCCAGGCAAAACTTTGAAGTCATTCAGTGTCTCAAATAAATGACTCTATTTTGATATCAGAGTTTTGATTCTTGCTCATTTTTTTGTTCTTTACCACTCAACAACAAAGCAAGTCTTTTATTTTGACATAAAAAGATGAATACAAAAACTGTTTAATAAACAAAACTATCTAGCTTATTGAATGTGTAATGTTTACACAGTGAAAGGCAAAAGTGCATCTTTTTAAGGCAATCTGACAGAAAAAACTTACATTCAGATATATTTTTTATTTATTTGAATCTGGTGTTATTTTGAAAGGAATCTACTTTTAGTTGGGTTATCTGGTCCTCAAGCTTGTCTAGTTTTTGTGCACAAAGTGGAGAAGAGTCGTATTTATGCCCACATGCTGTTTTGTTACACAAGATGGGAAAAAAAGTAAAAAAAAAAAAAAAAGAACTAGTGTCTACAAAATAAGACAAAAGCATCCACCCTGCCTGCACAAGATATAAAAATAAAAGGTTTCTGTGAGATTCATTTTTGAAAATAGTAAAACTTTTTGCCAAACATTTTGATTTAAAACAAAAAAAATCACAACCTTTTATGTTTGTATCATTGACAGAACAGAGCGAGACATCACCCACAGAAAACCATTTCATTCCAGCCATTCAGTTGCCAGTATTTTGTGATACAAACGCCTCCATGTTGGAGCCAGTCGGTCTGCGTCAACATTTCTATGGCAACCACTTTCACCAATCAAGAGTGAGCTTGTTGGAAGGTGACACCCCCACTTGGGAGAATCTGACGGTCGGAATTTCTTCACTATAGTATATACTGTGTGTATGCATATGTACGTGTGTGTATATATTTATACTGCGTTTGGCATTTTGCACTGGTGTCCAAATCTGCAATTCCAAAATCGAGGGCCCTAGAAATTCCCCAGAAGTCTTTGCAAGAGAACCAGTGTGCATCGAAGCTCACTAGATTGGGGATTATAAACCACAATGCATTGCACTTGAACAATGTTGACCAAAAAAAAAAAGATTCTATTTTTAAATAAACCAACATTTTGATCACCAGAACACAGTGGATTCAGAGATGGTCGTAACATCCTCGTATTGGTTAGGATTTCACTTCATGAAATCGATGACGTTATGCTGTATTCGGATTTTAAAAATAAATAGTATTTACCATGGTGTGCTTTTAAAGTCCATGGCACTAGATAATCCCGCACTATATAGTTTTTTTAGTAGTAGTTTGGGATCAGGGAGGGAATTCAGACATAGCCTCTGTCAATCAAGAAATTGACGTGAGACGCAAGCATCTGATTGGTCAGTTTATAACTTGAACTACTTGCACTACAGAAAAAATATGCAAGAAAGATTGTTGTGACAAATGGAATGACTGAGTAATAGCTGTTCAGTCCAGTTCTCATATACAGTCGATGGTTTGCACCAGTTATTTACCTGAAGTTCCTTAGTGGAACTGCGGGGGCTTGATACTGTAAATGTGGCTCAGAAATCTAAAGAAAGTAACTCTTATAAAATAAAGGCTGTGAGGCTGAGGTGGAGGACGGCGGCTTGTTGTCGAGCCCGGCTAGCGCCTTACAGAGTTTCCCAAGGACTCTCCGTCTGCGTCTACATCCCCATTGTCTCGCAGCTCGCTGGAAATGTGGATTTCAACTGTACTAGAGTCTGAACCTAGCAAGACACAAAATAGGGGGTAGATTACTGAGAGTTGCTGCACAACTTTAACAAATATTCTAGAATAATGTCACTAGATGGTACATCTTTATCCCTAAACTTTACCATAAAAAAGTTTGAAAATAAATGAAAACCATAAAGATTTAAGCAGATTCACTTTTAGTTTTTTAACACTTATCAGTGGTATTGATGGAAAAAGTTGGAACCAGCTTCATGTTAAAACAAAGTTACATGTTTAGGCAGAAAATAAACACAAATAAACAGGGTCCAACACCCTGAACATGTTTCCAGACAGAATAGAGTCAATAGAAAATGAGTGGGTAACAAATTTGCACATTCAACAAATTCAGTAAAAATAATGTAAACATAATGCATTTCTTGACCATTTAAATGTGATTTCACTTTTCAAATGCTGATCAAAACGTGGCTCAGTGAAGGAGTTATTCAACGGAAGTTTTAGATTTGAAAAAAGTCCCAAACGGCCCTTTCTGGACAGCGGGGAGGGAGCCGGAGAAATCTGACGTCCAGTGCGCATGGGGAGGCCATGCAAACGCCACACAGGAAGGACCCAGCCGGGTCAGTGAACCAGGGCCTTCTCGCTGTGAGGCGAGCGTGCTAGCCACGACACTAAGATCCTTTGCAGATGAAATGAGCTAAACTGATGCTGGAATGGGGATTTTTCCATTAGGAGCCTGTTTTTTCCCATTTTCACGCTGAAGTGTGATCTGGGAGTCGCTCCCCTGGTTGTCGTGCATATTTAATGGATTCCCTCTGCTCTCATTACCATCTGATTATCTGTAAATAATGACACTAACAGCTTTGTGTAATGACTCGGCGCTCCGAACCAAAGGTCACGGGGTGCAACCGCGGTTAGCTGCATCGTTAATTAGATTACATGATCGTTAGCATATCTGAGGATTATGGGGGTCAGACACACTCGGAGTGGCTGCAGCAGCAATCATCTGTGTGGTTATGGAAAATCCGTGAGGCTTTACGGATCCGGGATCAAAGGTTCTGAGCGGCGTTGCAGAAAAACAGATGTTTAAAAAATCTTTATAAAAATAAAATGCAGCCCAGATGTTTGTGATCAGTGGAAGCTTTTATTCTGAAAGGTTGGGGGAGTGTCCGACAGAGCGATTGGTGCTTCACGTCACCATCCCTGATAGACCTGAGAACTGCTGGCACCATTGGAAAGCCAGGTACCTTCTGAGAGCACGCTGATGGCGTCTGAGTGCTGCTGTCCGTTTCCCATCTTGCTTTTCTGGGCTTCCTGGACGTGACTCTGGTAGAGCAGCGTCGTTCCCACCGTGGGGTTTTGGCTGGCTGTGTTCGGCACCGAGGTGGAGCCAGAGTCCCAGGCCAGCTCCCTGCTCTGCTGCAGGCTCAGGTCCACGTCCAGGCCTGTCCAGCCGTGAAACGCCAGCGTGTTGAGGAAAGCCTGCATGGGGTTCAGGATGCCCTGGAGGAGTGGAACGAAGCCAGAAGGCTGAGGCCTCGCCCTTGTTTTTACACAAATGCACACGCCGCTCTCTTAACCCACCATGATGAACCAGGTAGTGAGAGCTGCATTCTTGATGTCCCTGAAGCTGCTGTCGTTGATGTCCACCTGCATCTCCAGGTAGAAGAGCAGGCTCTCATTGATGAGGTTTGGTGCCCAGCTGACAAACAGCAGAAGAACCAACAGTTTAAATCATTTTTTGTTGAAATATGATCATCAAAAGACACACTCAGATGAAATGGTGTTTTTCACGTTTTAAAATGCTGTTATAAAAAGAGCTTATTTCTGACCTAGCAAATACACTGGGCGGGACAGAAGCTTCCTGCTCCGCCCCATTCTGATGCATCCACTTGCAGACAACCAGATCCGTGTATGTCTGAGCTAGCATCTGGCTCCAAAGTGTACTGCTGGATCGCTCTAATATTTCTCCCCGTGTTTTATTTTGAGGGGCTGTAAGCTAGCGAGAGAGCATGTAAACAGAGAGCTCTCAGCAACTGGGAGGAGGTGAATTTCTAATGAATTACTGAGGCTGCAGAAACTCTGTCCTACTAAACGACAGATTTTTTTATTTAGGCTGAAAACTATAATCATGTAATCATCATATATCTAAGGAAACGTACAAAACACTGATAGAGTTTTTTTGTTGTTGAATTCTTATATATTACAAATTATAACTTGAAATAAATATTGAGGTGATGTTTTTTTCTTTGTGGACACACAGCATGTGTCACCTCGTTGGTCTTCTTTTTGTTTATTTCATGGTTGCAACCATCCATGTGGATGTGCATTCACTGGGATTAATACTGGAGTATATTCAGGCTGGAAAACTCCCAGAAGGACCTTCCACATTTGAGATTTCATCTGTCAAGTGTCAATCCTGCGTAATCTGTGTTTGGTTGGGGTATGGAATGGAATCAGAGGAATGGCATGGAAATGTAAAGCAAAAAAAAAAAAAAAAAAAAAGGTGATTAACAGAAAGAATACAATATGTTAACCTTGTGCATCTACTAAACTACTTGTGGTGCTCCTCAGGGCTCTGTATTAGGACCAACAATGTTTAACTTGTATATTAAAGATACATTTAAGATATCTAAATTATTCAAGTTTGTATTATTTGCAGATGACAATAATATATTTTACAGTGATGATGATTATAATAATCTTGTGAGCACCATCAATAATTAGCTAAATATATATTTTTTAAATGGCTGGATAGCAACCAATTATCATTAAATGTACATAAAACAAAAGTCCTAATTTTAAGTAATTATAAAAAAACTTTGGAGCAGCAGTTGAGCATAAACGGAACATCATTTGAAAAAACTACAACATGTATACATCACAAAAATAGTAAATAATAAATAAATAGTAATAATAATTTTTTAGCATACTAAGCAACTTTTTTACAGTTAAAATGACAGCACATAGTTTATGATCAAACATTACAAAAACTATACAAAGCATGGAATAATTCATTACCAAATAATATACAGAAATTATTCATAATAAGAGACAATTCTTATAAATTAAGAGGAACAGAAAAATTCAAATTTCCAACAGTACAAACAATACACAGGTGATTTTGTGTGTTCGTAAGTTGAGTAAAACTGTGGAATAATTAATGTAATAATACAATGAAGTAATCATGGTGTCCAACTTGCTTTTAAAATCTAGGGCACTAAATAGTCCTGCGCTATTTCGTTTTTTAGTGGTTAGGGAGTACGAGGGGGAACTTGGACATTTGCCTTCATCTACCATGTGTCAATCATGAGACCACGCCTTATTTTTATGGGATTTTTTTGGCAACCAAGAACGTGAAGTACTGTAATAGAGCTGCCCCTTAGCCTGCGGCTGCAAAAGACACTAACTTACCAAACAAAGAAGACCAGCATGATTTTAAAGAAGCGTATCTTTATCTCATTGGCCAGCCTCCTCTCGTTTTCTGTGTAGATTCCTTGTCGTCCCTTCAGTAAAGACGTCACTATGGAAACAAAAAAGAAGCACAATCTCACTGGTAACCGAAACGCCGCTGTGGGGCACGGCAATAAATCACTTCTGCACTGACCTGCAGAGACAGTCCTGCTGAAGAAGATGGGGTTAGCTGTGAGGACGAGCAGCATCGGCGCATACGTGGTGATGTAGTGAGGAATGGCGTGCTGGAGGCCTTGTTCGCAACTGCACACAAACGGGACAAAGTCGTCCTGTAGAGTTTAGAGCTGCTGATGCACAAACTCGCATCAATGCTTCAATTTTGCATCAAGGAAAGCGTCTTACTCTGAAATGGATGGGTAGTAGAGCATCGCCACACCTTCCACGCACAGCAGCACAGCCAGGCCCCATGTAATCATGTGGTAAAGGACAATGGTGCTGATGGAGGGAGGGGGGTAAAAGTCATGAGACCCGGGCTCTCAGCCCATGCTGCTGCTCTTAATTCACAGCATAATTAGATATTTAGTAATGACGTTTCACTGGATGATTTGTATGAAAAAAAGTCAGTTTGATGCTTCATCTTGATGAAGAGGAAGAGAACCTGATCCCTGCGGACGTTTTCACCACCAGGAAGACATCTACGGCGTAGCAGAACGTCCACCAGAAGGAAGCGCTGAAAAACAGCTGGATCCACATCTGTAAAGCAGATGGTTTTGCTTTATTTTAGCAGCTCCGGTCAAAGGTTGTCGGACCAAAATGACCTCCTGCTGCCGTGAACCCTGCACGGCAGCAGGAGGTCACCGCGTGTCATGATGGAGAGCCGGTGAGGTACGTACTGCACTGCCAACGCAGAAGACTTCAGGCAGCACGTCCGTGTTATTGGCCACAGAGATGCTGTCGATAAAGTTGGGAAGACCCAGCCACACAGCTGATCTGATGATGATTCCTGAAAAAACCAAAACACTCCAGTGTGTGTGGTTTTTTTTAATGGGGAAGAGGAAACATCTATGCAGGAGTCTGGCTTTAATTAACATGTCGAATGTTTTTGTAGCCTCTATTTTAAGAACTTCATTATTTTCTGCTAGGGAGTCCTTTTAATGACGGCTTTACATCATGGAAATAGGAGCTTCCAGCTGTTGAGATTTGCCTTTTTAGAAAAATATTTACTGGGGTGTTTCCATTTCCTCCACAAAACTGGAAAAAAGTAGGAACCCCCCCAACTGCTGCTGCAGCCTTTCATTCACAAGTGTGCTTCCAGCTGTGGAAACACGTGACTTCACCTGTTGTTAGAAAAAAAAACATCTCAAAGTGATGCCTCTGTAAGAATAGACGATTTAACGATCGTCTATTGCAACAGATGGACAGCTGGACTCAAAAGTTTTCCAAAAGTTTAAAGTTTGTCTAAATGAACGCAACAAAGAGGTTAACTGAAAGTATTTGTGGTTCCACCTGTAAATAAATAAACGAATGCGTAAACAAAGGCGGGCTGCAGCTTTGTTTACCTGCGCATCCCAGAATGTCGCAGACGCTGATGATGAACAGGATCCGTGAGGAGGAGGCGGGCCGCGGCAGAGGATACTGCCCGAGCCTTCGGTACGCTTTCCGTTTCGGCAGAACTTGCACAACGGCGAAGATGAGACTGAGAGCGGCGCTCCCCAGACTCAGAGCCCCGAACAGGACCGGCTGGAAGCCCACCACGAACCCCGTGGCGGCGTCTCGGTTCGGGCAGCAGAACGTCTCCAGGCGCGGGGAGGCCATGGCGCGCCGCAGGGAGGCAGAGCGCGTGCGTCAGGAGGAGAGGAGAAAAGAGAGGAGGAGAGGAAATTGGCCCATGAGCAGGCTCCCTGACGAGTCACGGGGTTGAATCCATCATGTGCTTCCATTTAATCCCTGAAGTTGTAGCTTAACGCACAATACAAGAAATCCTCTGTTTGGTGAAAAGGGGGTGTGATCCTATTGCTTTGGTCCAATTAGCTGATTCACAAAGCATACAATAAATGAAAGAAGACTTTAAATGAATCCTTAAGGGTTTGTTGAAAAGGTTTCAATTGTTTTTTTGCCCCATAGGGTGGCCCTGGACCGGATTGGTGACCCCTTTGCTCCAGAAGCCCAGTGATCCAGATTCAGCAGATGAAGATGGATGGATTTGCAGCTTTTATCAGTTTCATCTCTTTTGAAAGGATTTCCACAGGATAGGAGACTTTTTATAGGAATGTTCCACCAGTCTTCCAGTCGTCAGGCACTGATGTTGGATGAGAAGTCTTCAATTTGTCCCAAATGTTTAGTCAGGCTGAGGTCGGGACTTTATTCATGGCGGCGAAGTTCTTCCACCAAAACGGCTCATCCGTGCCTTTATAGACCCACTCCAATGAATAAAAATCGGATTTTTGGTGTTTTTAACATGTTCTTGTGGCATTTTTCTGATGATGGAAGTCATATATGAAGAAAAATAAGATCAAAATCATGTGAATCCGACGCAACAATGCAGTTGGTGACGTAGGTGCTACAATCGGTGGCCCAAATCCCCTGATCTGCTCTGTTCCAATGAATCCAAACAGATCCATGCACGTTTTCCTCATCCTTAAATGTCTGCAGAAGCTGTGAAGTGATTTTATGGTCACGTGACCATGGAAGTGAACACCTACATTTAACTATTTGGATGGGTGAGCAAAAATCTTGGGCCATAAAATTAATGTTTCTATGGAAAAGTGACTTAATGCATGTGCATATAATCCCTTTAAACTTAATGGAGCCTAAAGTGCAGACAGTACTGTCTCTCCTCTGATTAATAATCAGGATCTTTGCATTGATAGGAGTATATAAAGTTTCTCGCATCGTAAAAGTCTTCCATTAACAGCACTGGATTAAGAGGGTCAAGACTTTTACAATGGATTCAGAGCAGCCAGAATCTGGAATGCCAAATCCAGCTCATGCACATTTTCATCGTCTCATCAAGCCGCCTGCGGCCCTATTGACTGCTTCACATATTTGCACTCCTGCCGTCATGTGAGAATCCAGCCGTTTTCAAACGCGAGGCCGGGTGATCGGTTTCAACATTTATGATTGAATGAAAAGACATGAAAAAAACGCTTCAAAATAACTTCACTGATGCGCGAGTTTTAGTGGAGATTTCAGACTCTACACACCTTAGTTGACGTTCTAGATAGGTTCTAGATAAGTTCTTGCTTTGGAAGAGTTTACAGCATCTGCAAATCTTTCTAAAACCACAAAACTTGTGGAGGAATTTCTCTGGGAAGGCTGAAACAACTGTTCATGTTTTTTTTTATCTCCTCTAAATATTCAAAAAGTAAAAAAAAAAAAAGTCTAACATTTAAAAGGAGCGGATATTTACTTAAAATCAAGATTTAGGGTTAAGATGACAAAAAAAAAAAAAAATCTATTTAATGAAATTTATGCAATGTAAGGGAGCTGATATGTGACAAAAGAAAATATCCCAAAACATTTTTCAAAATGAGACCAAATTTGATTAAAGAAACACGAGCAAAGAAAAATGTGAATCTAATTTGATCTTTTTTAAGTCTCTAGTTAGAATTTCACTTTCTGTTTATGACATGATTAGATGGATGGTTGGATTGATGGCGATTAAGTAAAAATGTATTTTTTTGCAGATAAAAGTAATAAAGACAATAAAAACCATTTTCACAATAAAAAGACAAGAAAAACAATGAAGGTAAAATATTGCAGTTAACAAAATACTTTAAAAAACTTGCATACATTTGCATATATATTGCTGCATTAATGCATATGATTAAGAAAATGTATCTAACTATGGATCAACTAAATGTAAAGAAGTTAGCCTTTTGTAATAGTTTGTGGTTTGTTTTTTTTAGAAAAAATAAAGAAATAATACAAATGAACATGTTTGGTCAAAAGATGCACGGTTGAAAAACGGACAAGCTGCACTGCTTCTTCATGTAAAAGTGAGGCGTAAATGCAGAAAACCCCAATAGTCCTTAATAGAGAATACATATCCATTAAACATGTGTTTTAATAAGCTGAAAATTTAGAAAATGTGAAACTTTAGTTTAAAAAAAGCCGAGTCATGCCTGCATGATGCATCAGCCGCTGCTGCACATGCTCTCTCAGCCTGAGACCTGAAAGCAGTTGTAGACATTCGAAACAAAGCATCAAGAACCTTTAGAGTTCAGCACAACAGAGAGGCCATTCATTCAGCTTCTACAATGGTATTCTAATCCACTCTTCCTGGCCCGCCACTAAATCAATTGTGTGTGGCCTTCTGCTCAGCATGACCAGCAGCTGCTGATCGCCCTCTGCTGGACCGCGGTGTGCCTGCAGCTCTAAAGGCAAACTGGGATTGTTGTCAGTGCAGATTAACGTTGGGGTTAATTTCCGATAATCTGAATGCACTAAGCACCAGAATAAAAAAGAAATTCCAAAAGGTAAGATGAAGAAATGATGCAGGTGTGATGACGGAGAATTCTTGTAAAAAGAGATAAGCTCCAGTTTTATTTTAAAAAAAGGCAGAAATTTTGAGCAGCAACAACAATAAACGTGGGTGTTTGGGACAGGGCAGCCCGGGTTTGGTCCCTGTTCTTTGGGTTTCTCTGCGTTCAGCTCTTTCCTGCTGTACAGGAAGGGTGTGCATGTTTCAAAACAGACCTGCAAGACCGGCTCTGTTGTTTGTTGCATTCAGGAGGCCTCTCTTCCTGCAGGGAGGAAGTGACATCAAGCGACTGAGATCTGCCCACAAAACAAGACTGTACAAATTCTGGTTAGACTGTCGCCCAACAATCAGGCTGTGGGAATAAAGAAAACATGGTGAGCCATGTCTGCCGGACACAAAGAGACCCGGCGGGCCGGCGGCGCAGTGTTCTTCTCCAACCCTTTGATGAGTGGTGAGTAGTATCTGATAGTTCGGGCGTGTTAAAGCTTCAAACGGGTCCTTTCAACGCATTTCCCTCCACATGGAGATGTGGAATCCGACTGGTCTCCAGTTCACGCTGCAGCCTTTAACGGACAGCTCCTCACTCTGCAGAGGCTCGTCGCTCAGGTAATGTTTAATAGACCCTTCGGAGTAGAATTACACTGTAATAAAGCATCCAGAGCCCCTAAAAAACTCCTGTTTGATCTTGAGTTGCACACTCAGCAGAGCTGTGGTGAATTTCATTTACAGGGCTCCCTATGTGCAGCTATAGAGTTTCAGTCGACCCACATGGATGTTCTTGTGCTCACAGGGAGTCTGTGTAAACCTGAGCACTTTGGACCGGGTCTCGCCCCTTCACGGAGCGTGCATGCAGGGCCACACAGCGTGTGCCGAGCTTCTGCTGGAAAAAGGGGCAGATGTCAGTGAAGTATCCATCGTCTGAGTTCACTTGATCTGTGAAATATTTACATTTCGGGGGAAAAACGAATGGAAACGGTGGGATTTTGAACGTCCTGATTTTGCATCATCACGTTTGTCATATCTTTGTGTTGAATTTCTGTCTAAAAAGTGACCTTTGACGTCAGGTAAACAGCTCGACTGCTGATGGCAGAACAGCCCTCACAGAAGCGTGTGCTCGGGGTCATGTGACCTGCGTATCGCTGCTCCTGCAGCGTGGAGCGGCTCCCCTGGGCACCAGCCAGTCCAGCTCTCCACTCCACTTGGCTGCCGCTGCAGGTCAGAGGTCACATTCCAGGACATGTGCATGGATAATCCTGGCTGATCTTAGTTAACGCTAACAAAAAGGAGAAAAAAAAAAACAACAAAAAAAGAAAAAGCCTGATATGTATGAAGTTTTCAAGAAAAGACAGCCTGCTGACAGAGACGTGAAAGTAAAACAGCAGCACATTCTCTCCTGGGATGTCGGGCAAATTTCAAAGCTGAACGTTTCAAGTGCTTCTGGTTACGAGCCCTCTGGCGACTCTCCCCAGGTCAGCCTGAGTGCATTGAACCTCTAGTCCAGCACGGTGCAGATGTGGATCAGCACATCGACGCTGTAGGAACCCCTCTGGACGTTGCCTGCTCCAATCAGCATCTCAGTTCTGTAAAGAAGCTACTTCAACTTGGTGAGAAATAGTCATCTTTGGGTTGCAAACGCATGTTTTTAAACTCGACTCTCTTTTGAACATTTTGAACCCACAGATTTTTGGTTCTGTAAAGCTACTGTCAGGCGGAATCTGTAGAAAAAGAAAACCCCTCCCATCTAAAGCTGACATTTTGGGATTTTGTTTTTTTTCCATCAATCTGTTAAGCTTTAAAGTTCCATTCCGATCATCTTTTGATCTGTTGTGAAAGCGTTCCCAGTGGACTTTCAGTGATGGTGGTGATGTCGTTTTTATCCAAAATCAAAAAACCCGTGTCGTTTTCGAGGACATAGTTTCTGCAGAGCGGCAGGAGTGCTTTACAAATTCATCTCTGAGTTGTGGGCGGGATCATCAGCACGGAGCACCTAAAAGATATGATTCTCTGAGATGTAGAAACGTTGGTAACAGAAGTAACCACTAGGCTGTAGACTTGTTTGTCTGTTTCGGATTCATAATGGTTAAAATAAAGAAATACTCAGAAAGGAAAATTTGAGCTTAATTTCCTAATACATGTCCTATACCATAAGAAAAATGAACATGTTAAAAACACCAAAAACACCCACGAGAGTGGATCTTTAAATAACCTCCTATACAGGCAGCAGCTGCGCTGTATCTGATTTACTGCATTGTGAGGTCATTGGAGGTCTTAAAAAAAGAGGAGGGAGAACATGCCCGAAAGGTGAAAGACGTCTTGTTTTTCTGAGTCTTGTTTCACCACAGGAAGGTGTGGACGGAACAGGGAGGTGTCCAGAAGTTTCCAGATGAAATCGACACAAATGTGAGAGAACCAAATGCAGCTTCTACCTCCACGCGGTTCTCGTTAGGTGTAAACTTCTCAGACGCTTTCAGCGAGCTGTCAGAGTGTCCTGATCCCCATGCCAGGTGATGACAGAAACTGGACCCGCTTTTTTTTTTAACAAAGATTACAACAAAATCAGCTTTTTTTGCTGTTGGAGATAAACAGCACATGACAGAGTGCACAGCTCTCTGCTGGTTCTCCTGTCGTTTCAGGCTTTACTGCTGCAGCGTTTACTTTAAATTTTCTGTCCTAATTTGGTTGATGTGCTCATCGTTTTGTAACTGTTTTATGCAGTAACTCGCATTCTTTGAAGACCCACTCTGATGAAAATCATGTTTTTGGTTTTTTTTTTTCTAAAGAAAATACAGCTTAAAATCACATTTCTGAGTATTTTGCGATTTGAAAAAGCTTGTAGATGTGATGTAGAATGTACAACGGCAGACCACAAGCTCCCTGCTCCGCTCCATTCTGATGCATCCACTAGCAGACAAATAGGTCCACGTACGTCTTTGTTTTCCTCGTCCGAGCTGGCATCTGGCTCACAACTGCGTGGCTGGAAAACTCCAATATTGCTCGCCATTTTTGTTGCACCGCTAATGTGAGGTTTGGGGGTGTGAGGGGCTGAAAGCTAGTGGGAGAGAGTGCAAACAAAAGGATGATCGGGAAATGGGGGCAGACTTCCCCAATGCCAACGGCCCCGTTACAAAAGAAATACATATTTAACCGTTTTTAGCACTTTATTCTTGTTATTTTTTCGGTTTAGACTGCTTTCTTACAAAAGGCAGGCTATTTCATTGTGGCGTGGCCCATTGTCACGGAAACATGACAATGCGTCGCTGGGCCAGCAGACCTCGACTGTAGCGACAAAGGATAGCAATGTATGTGCTGATCATCACGATAGGTCCAATAAAGCATCAGTTCAGAGAGAAAGTTCACCTCTTAAAGCTTGTTTTTGTCCAGATAATGAAGAAAAAGTTTGTTTTAAAGAAGCGTGCGCAGTGATATAGAACATTTGGGAATTGTGACCGGAACTTCTTTTTTAGATGCACGTCAACACCAAGCAGCCAATCAGATTTGAGTTTTCACAAAGACCATTTAAAGTGCAGACACACAATCTTTGTTTTCTTGGAGTAATACTGCAGACATAAAAGTCTTTACAGTTCTGCTTATCTTACTGTTGATGTGTTTTGTGAACACAAATTACATTTCTGGGATTTCTGAGTTAACACTTCACAAATGAAAACATTTCAGACAATAAAAATGAAGGAAAACTGTTCTCTCTGGCCTGTTCTTTTTATTCAAAAGCTGCATTTTTATTGCATAAAATTTACCAAGTAAAACATTGCGATTAATCGTGATTAATCACAATCCAAGAGTGGGATTAATCTGATTCATTTTTTTAATCGATTGACAGCACTAGTTTTATACTAACATTTCCATTTGTGAAATTTGGTGGTTTTTGCTGCTTAGTGAGGATGCTTTTTCTGTGTAATTTAAATTTTTTTAGCATGCCTGTAGAAACTGAGATGAAATTACAGGTTTTTTGAGGCTCAACAACATCAGACAGACGTTTTTCTACTTTAATAGAAATGCTGATTTATTACAGAGACATAAAAATGCCTCATTCATTTTTTATCTTTTTTGTTAAACAAATGACAGAACTGTGCATATTTTGTGTTTAATTCAAATCAAATTGATCAAAAAGAAGTGAAAATCAGAGTTTGTCCACATTTTGTGTTTTTTAATATCTCTAAAATCTTTTTCTTTTCTGTGACGTTTCGTCCCCTTCAGGTGCGAATGTGAACAACAGCAGACTCGATGACTCACCTTTGCACGTCGCTGCTTGCCTGTCCAGCCTGGAGCTGGTGTTTGTCCTGCTGGATCACGGGGCAGATCCGCACCTTACAAACTCCGAGGGCAAACGGCCGCTAGACCTGGCCCCCCCGAACAGCCCAGCAGGGAGGCTGCTGGAAGCAGCAGGAGGTACTGAAGCCATGTCGACTCACAGTCAGGAGGGCTTCGTGGCCTTTAGATTGGAGGAGATCAGAATGTATCTCATGACTGGATGCTGCTTGTCCTCAGGAGTGACTCCTCTAAAGCAGCTGTGCCGGCTGTACATCAGGAGGACGGTGGGCAGGCAGAGGCTGGCTGGGATTCATGACCTTCACCTCCCTGCACAGATAATACAGTACCTCTTCTTCCTGTCAGGCCCAAAGGAAGGTTTATTAGAGGCAAATCCTTCAAGCTTTTAACAACAGGCAGGAGTATTTCACACTTTGCCCACTAGGGAGCGGACTTGTATAGTTTCATAAAACAAAAGTGGGGATCAGTTTGGACTACAACATTTATGTGACCCCATGTGGTTAAAATGCAAATATGCAAAAATATGTTATGAGATCTGAAAAAAAAAATGTAGGGAAAAACTTTGATATATTTTAGTTTTAATCTTATAAAAATGAAATAAATGAACATATAGAGTTATTTGATTATATTTTTGTCTGTTTTCTCATGAAAATCCCGGATTTTAGTTCTTGTTTGGAATTTCTATATAACAAAGGTGTAATAAATGTTTTCATTAAAAAGTGATTGTTTCCATGGAAACAAGCGCCTACACTTTGTTTCCTGTGCGTGCAGGTGAATGCTGCGGTAAAGCAGCCCTCAGCCGTGGGAGTCTTCCTCTCATCTTTCCTGTCCTTCATCTTTTTTTTGCATTTGACTGTAAATCAATATTACTAGATATTGATCTCATGTTCTGCTCCTGCATGAACGGCTTGTAAAGATAAAAAGATGTCTGAAAACGATCCCTTGACACTGTGCTAACAGATTATTCGGGAGCTGGAAACAGGAGGGGTTAACATTTTGCTGAAAACGTTTTTTTTTGGGGGGGGTTTCTAAGGAAAAACGTGATAAGGAAGAAAATAAACCTACAAAACAAACAAACAAACAAAAACTTCTTGAGTTCTGATACGTTTTTTCCTGGTCGTTATTGCAAATCATAAATAAGAAACGTAAATAAAATAAGATAAGCAAATTTAAATAAGAATCTAGTCTTAACATAAAGGTTAAAAAAAAGTTTAGCAGAAAGAAGGAGAGCTGAGGAATACAGATAAGATGCTCAAAGTGGTTGGATATTAAAAAGTCACTCCAGACACATTTGATAGTCTGAAAAAGATTGGATTTGTTTAACTGAGTAGAGCCAGGTGAAGCAGTAATGAGGTAAATTTACTCTGTTACTGTAATTTTTTGATAGGACACATAAAAAAACACACTTTGTGTTACTACACACTTTTACTTTTATAAAAAACAGTACTCGTACAAAAAAAAAATTTTTTTTGTGTCGTTTTTTTCAAGAGATGCATAAAAACGACATTATTATCAACTCATAATTATGTAGAAAATAATTACCTCCATGTATAAAGATTTCTGTTGATGTAAACATCTGATTTAGAATGTGGTAAGGCAGCTTTTAATGCGCAAAAGCTTCATGGAGACCACAGCATTAAAAACAAAGCATTAAAATGAAAAATAAATAAATATTGCAACTTGAATAACCAGCACGAGCAACAAAACTGACTGTGCTGTGGATGCAGAGTTTTATTTTGAAATGTCAGACAGAAATAAAAGTGTAATTCTTGTGAAGCAACAGAGGTGCGTGATGGAGGAAAAAGAACCTGTAAATATGCAAATAAAAGTTTAAATATAGGATGTCAGCAGAGCTATGCATGATGGTGTATGTTGTAGCCAGAAGGCTCTGGTTCAAATCCCAGTTGGGTCTTTTCTGTGTGGATTTTCTCCAGGCTCCCTGACCTCCTACTAAAAATCATAAACATGCTTCATAGGTTAATTGGTGAATCCAAGATGTCCCTGATTAAGTATTTGTTTGTCCCTACGTTGCCCTGCAACGGTCTGACGAACTGTTCATGGTGTTGCCCAACAGTAGCTGGTTAGTCTCCATCAGAATTAGAATTGTGCATTCCTGCACAAATGCTGTAGCTGTAAACAAAGTGATGTTCTCTTTTTTGTTTGGAAATACCAAAGTTTTATTTTTTGTCAATCTGATTCCAAAAGTTTAAGCTTTATTGAATTTGTTACTTGATACTTCTTAAGTTTCTACTTTTTATACTTTCTCAAGAGATAATTTGGAGGACTGCTTTTCACCTGTTTTCCAAGTCATCTTATTTTGAAGGAACACTGCTCGTGTTCATTCCTGCATGGGTTTTCTTTGGGCACTCCGGTTTCTACTCACATTCCAAAGATATGCTTTGTAGGTTAATTGGTGACTCTAAACATCTGATTGGACGATTTGTGTAAATGTCTCCAGACGGCGGACACCATATCAAGTGCCACCAGCCGCCCAGTAACCAAAGGGTAGATAAAAAGCTGGTCGTTTTGCACGCCTGACAAACGCTTGACTACTGCCCTCTACATTCATGACCGCACCAACGATTTAAAAAAATCTTGACGATTCTGTCGCCAGCCCAACAACACCTGGGATAGGCTCCAGCAATTCTTTGACTCCACAATGAACACAACGGGTTCTGAAATGGATGGATGGCAGATTATCAAGCATAATGCAGATAATGACCCGATTGGTGAATTTGGTCATTCACAACTCAGAGATGAAAACATTTAAAGCAATTCTAGTAATTTCTGCGCCTTTTTGTTTTAGAAAATCTCCATCAGTCTATGTTGTTTGCAGCTCGGAGAGGCTGACGGCAGCTTCAGATAAAACTCTAAACAATCACCACTCTCACCATCTATAAAAACACCAACAGTCCATGAAAAGTTGGTGTTTTGCTAATTCATCCGTGGAGAGCATCGTCTCCTGCACAGGGACAAAAGCAGTCGTTCTTCAGCTTAACCACACCCTCCTAATTAAATGCAGCCCCTCTTAGGCTTCCGTGGATTGATTTCTCCGTCCCAATTTGTCCACTGAACTAAATCATCGCTCTCTCCCGCCTTCAACGCCACGAGCGCCCAGAGGGCCTCGAGCTTCGATTTCACTGCTGTTTGATGCAAAATCAATCCTGTGGAGGAGCTCCGACTTGCTGTGGGGGAGCATCCACCGGCACTCATTAGAGCAGACGGTGGAGCGAGAGCGGCGTGTCTGTCATGTGACCTTTTTGACCTCTGGGTAAATGCTTCTGATGGAGGTGCGGCGTCTCCAAGTGTTTTTTTTCCTGAGTGAAAGCGGGGATGCACTTAAACTGGACCCGCGGACGTGTTTGATACCAAAGCTTTTACTCGTATTCTCTGGAGGAACCTCACTCCACTAACCCCCCCATCTTGTCTTGTTTGTTAAGTGCAATGGCACATTCCACCAAAATAGTACAACATGGATTTTGTAGAGGATTTACTCCACACACGCGAGGTTTACATCCAGAAAAGTATTTTAGGATAAAAGTGAAGGTGCATCTTGTTATTTACATGAGTACTTCTCCTTATTTGGTCTGAAATCTGAAGAAATTTGTAAAAGTTCCCTTTGATACCACTGATAAAAACAACATTTTCATTATTAGTTTGATAGTTATTACCCCTTCTGTTCAGTTCTGTCGGGTCCTTTGGGGCTTCAGCTGGTTCCAGACGTGCTCTATAGGGTTCAGGTCAGAGGTCATAGCTGGACATACCTTATGAGGCACTCCCACTTTCTGAAGTCCAGCTGTGACAATTTTTGGCACAATGGTCTTGTACCCACCGCAAATGTTCACAGCGGTGTCTTGGTGTCAGTGGAGTCCCCTGCATTCAAGTCAAAGCGGTGGAGCCGGTTGTGAATGGTTTGTCTGGAAACCCTATTGCCCATCACATCTGGTAAACGGGTTTGAAGCTGTGTGGCGTTTGCTAAACCATGTCTAAGTGCAGAGGTCTTAAGGTACTGGTCATGGTTATGATGTTTCCCTCCCAGGACTGTCACAAACTCTTAACACTTTGAGACAAGTTCACCTGCAGCCTTTGACTGCCTACTACCAACCCGAAGCCATGCTATGGCCAACTAGCGGTGCTGGTCCGTTAAACAACATGTCTTTATGAATGTTTGAATGAGTTTAGAATGACTTACTGACAAGAATAAAGCTTTTTATACCCACAAACTTTTGAATTTGATGCCACATTGAACAGGATTTTCTTATGACACTGTGTGCGCTTAGTTCTAGATTTATAACTCATGTCAGTAACTGTGTGTACTCGCAAGTGTGTATTCCCAAGTATACTCAAAGATGAAAAACGTACAAATACAAAAAAATATTTATCAAAGCAAAATTTGAAATTACAGCAGCTTAAAGATAATTACTAATTCAAAATGGCTCCTATGCATAAAAATCTTTAAATAGTACGCATCAATCACCTGAGACACAGACAAAACCACACTGACGTACAGATCAGAGTTACAAATGCACGAGGAGTTGTGTGAATCCTTTCACGTCTTCAGATTTGTGTGTAAATGATGTGTTTAAATGCTGCTAGAATGCTTATCTTTTCTTATCAGCCGCTTTGAACTTAAATTCTGAATGATATCTAACAAAAACTTCACATTTTTTCCACTTTTTCCAAACTAGTACGCCCTGATACCAGGTCCCAAACCAAGAACTACGCACAGACAAATCCAGTGAGCCATAACGGTGTGTCTATCACCCCAATACATATGCCTTCCTATCCCAAAAATCTGTGAAGTGAAACTGAGTTTTTCATTACATCCCTAACTTACTGAGAGTAGTGTACAGTATTTTCAAGGTCACTGTTTCTTCTTGCAGCACTAAGATGGACACAGCTGTAATCCTCAGTGAGATTTGTTGACTTGTGATCATGCGGATCATTCTAATCGTAGCTCAGAGGGGAACAAACCACCCACTGGAAAAAACAAACCGCACTTATTGACACCAGACAGCCTTTGGTGTTCGCTCAGCTAATACCCAGCACTGTCCTTACGCAGCCGCTCTGGTCCGGATCGCTCAGAGCTGGATCTAGTTACAGATAGCAGCGCTTCCCACTAAGCTACATAGTTGTGCCATGTCCTTGTACTGGCAGTAATTGCTTTGGTATTTTTAGTTTTTAGTTAGGTGTTGGGGTAATTAAACACAAACGAGATAGTGGAGGCGCAGATCTCCTGCGGCTGCCCGGTCCGAGTGTGGGGAAAGCTTCATCGAGCCATATGTTGCTGTGTTTTTCAATTAGAAAGCTGTGCTCTAACGAGGGTTCATGAAGAAGGGGGACGACATATTTGCATAACTGGAACGGGCAGCAGGTTTAGACCCAGGAAAAGTGAGTCAAAATGGTATTTCGTTTCACCAAAAAAAAAAAAACAACAACAATATTTTATTCAATGGATAACAAAAAGTTTATTTTATATTAATGAGCTTTATAGAGATTTTTTTAATTTAAATAATATAAAAATTAAGCTGAAAATAACTAATATTTGAAATACGTTGGGGGTAATACAAGAATGCTTTGTAATAATTTAAAGACATTGCTACTAGACAGTTCTATGTTAAAAAATGGCTAACCTGAATCTGTCAAATAAAACCACTGGAAAAGAGACAATCAAACCTCTTCCTTTAGCAACTCTGATTGAGATTACAAGTCTTTAAAGTCAGCCCCGCCCGCTCGTTTCCATGGCAGCAGCCGGTGGGACAGGAGGGGGTGGATCACGGGAACCGTTGGTTGTCTGAGGTTGACAGAAGCAGGTGGAGGACGCTCTGTGTGTGTGTGTGTGTGTGTGTGTGTGGTGGGGGTGTCAAGAGGGCCGCTGAGCTGTTCCCAGCAGGTTCAGCACCACCAGGACCAGAACCAACCCAATCAGGACCTTCTGAACCCACAGACACGTGTCCAGCTTCTGCTCTAGCCGGTGGTTGCAGGCCGTGACTTGCATGAGCTGGAAAACACAACTCAAGTCTGTTATGATCTGCTTGATTCAACATGGAAGGAACTGATGTTTCATGAGAGTTGAGTAAATAAGTTGGGACGGGTACCAAAACTCGGTGCCAAGCTGGTACCGGGATTGATGTATACAGTACTACTGGTACTGTGTATAATCGTGGATTTTGGTGCTCCTTTCAGACAGTGACTTGCATTCTATTCAGTTTTGCTGTAAAGTTCTAGCCAATCTGTTTACCTTTCCAGCGATTGTGGGCGGGTTCATGTTAAAGAGGGCGGGGCTGTGGGGGTGGGCAGAACTTCAGTCAAAATGCTGAAGGCAAAGCGAGCGAAAGTTTGGCTGCACTTCCCCACAAAAGACTCAGATGGATAAGAGCGACGTGTACAAAGGTCTGAAAAAGACAGTCGTCGTGGCAACGAGCGGTGAAATACGCATGCACTTTGGTCACGTGGTTGCAGCGTTGCAGTGCAGACTGTCAGTAAGTAGAAAATAAAGAGTTTTGTTCACTTTTTAAGTACCGATTCGTCACCGGATCTGGATTCAATCCAGACGATACGCATCCCTATAAAGATGTGTCACCTCTATGGAGACAGCAGTGCTGTAAAACTTTCACTAAAGAGGGTTCGAGTCATCCCTGGATCCGTGTAAATCTTTGTTTTCCTCGTCTGAGCTGGCATCTGCCTCAAAATTGTGCGGCTGGAAAGCTCCGTTTTTGTTGCACCAGTAATGTTAGGTTGGGGTCGTGAGGGGCTGCAAGTTAGCAGGAGAGAATGTTAACAGATGGATGATGAGGAGTAGGAACAGTGTTGCTTCGCCAACAACTCAGTTAACTTTCTAAAGAACTCCTGCCGCTCTGCAGAAACTATGTCCTAGAAAATGACACGTTTTTTTTTTTTATTTTGTCTAAAAACGGCATAATCATAATTAAAAGACCACTGGAAACGCTTTTTCAATCAGCCAAAAGACGAGCGGAGTGGGACTTTGACAGAGTTTTCATCATTCACTCTGGTCATTGTCTGGCTAAATGCTTATCTTCACATTTAAAGCCCGGCTGTTAGTGATTCAGGTTAGCACAATTTTCTGGATCTTCTATAACGTCTGTAGAGGAGCCACAACTGTTGAGGTTTTTTGTGCTTTTAAAAATGTTTCATTTTATATTTTTTACAGATGGACACAAATGCCCATCAGTAAAGTCAAAGAATAACATCTTCTGATGTTCGCTCAGTGAAACTAATGATGATGGAGAAGAAGCTGTTAGGAAGAAGCGATTTAATCTTCTTTTGTGGAGAGCATTAGTGAGCTCCAGCAATTATATCCCGTGACATAAACGCCAAATCCCTCATTGATGTGGAGCCTCCTGTAAGCTGGCAGTTCGGGTGGAGGCTCTCAAATCTGCTGCTCTGTTTGTTTCACTGACAAACAGAGCAGCAGAGGAGAAACGAAAGTGATGACAATGGCAGCAGAGGAGAAACAGAAACCAAATGAGAAAAAACATGTGAGGAGAACAAACATCTCACCAATGAGCTTAACTCTTGCTGCCCGCTGCTCTGCGTGTCCACAGCGCTCTCTTTGCAAGGGTTTGATGCCGGTTTAGAGCTACTCAGAGCATGACAGCGTAACCTGCAGCGTAACAAAAGTACCAGAAAATAAGTCAAACCTCCAGCATGTGCTCTCCTGATCAAGAGCAGCAGCAGGTCATGATCAAGCTTGGGAAAGTTCCTTATTTTATTGTGAAGCTGCAATGCACCTGTGCTCCATGATTTTGTTTTTTGGAACTTCTTTCCAGAACTGAGCGAGTTCCTGTGACCCAGCGCCATCCATTTCTGCGGCCATGACCAGGAACCTGTCCTGCAGAGACGTCTGGGAGCCTGCGGGTTACCCACAAACTGAATCAAAGCGAGAACATTGAGAGGAACCACCTTAACCCTGGAGAACCCAGGATCTGCTTTTATGGGCTTTTTAAAGTTAAAAAGTTGACTATTGTTTGTTTATTCCTTCATTTTGGGTAGCAGCAATTAATTTTTAAAAAATAAAAACTTAATTTGACCTACTGTGGGTTCTCCAGAGTTAAAACTCCAAAACAAAAGATCCCCATAAAAGTGACAGATTGTTCTCAGCACATCACCAGCTTCCGCTGGGGGGAGGATTCTTTTTATCACTCTTGAAATATGCATGTCAAACACAGAAAAGTGCCTGCCTGCACTTTGGGAGGCTAATACAGGGAGCCACTTGATTATTCTGGGGTTGGAGAACACCCGCTGCTGAGAGCGCATGGATGAGTGCTTTACCTCCATGCAAGGAGACAACGATGTCCACTGAAGCTCCTGGTTCACAGCTGCTGCTGCTGGGCTTCACTCTGTACTTCTCAGGCGCTGTGGTCCGTACCTACACAGACACCAAGAGGATGAACTCTTTTGCTTTCAAAAGCTTAAAAGGATTTGCTGTTGTAATGCTCACCTTAAAGGCCACCAGGTTTTTGGTCACATTGGTCAAGATTATGAGGCATTTCCTTTCCGTTTCTCCAGGCCCAAAGCTGAGCTCCTCTGCAGGGCTGAACCAAAGACAGGAAAACAAACATCTGTGGTAACCGAATAAAAGTCACTGCAGCAGTCCCTAAAAAACAACTCTGTTCTTTAAAAAGAAATGCAGCATTTAGACAAGTTTCCATTTGGTTTTAATCACCGTTCACTTTCTCCACGTTTATCGCTCTTCTACAGTTGCGACCGCATCATTTCCTGTGCTTTCATGTCTGTTTGGTTAGCCAGGCCGAGAGTTTGTAGCTTTACCTGCCTCCTGGTTCCCGCAGGGGGAACATTTTCTTTCAAGTGTTTTGCTACAGCTCATGAATAATTCAGTAATCAAATATATATACAAAGACACTTCCGTGAACAAATGAGACTTCAGCTACAGGAGAGTAACACGACAAAAAGTAACAAAGTGTTGCTTTAATTGATATTTTTAACACTTTAAGTGAGAAAAGTACTTTGTGATCCGGATAAATGATCGCCATCTTCTTTTGAATCCTCATGAATCTTCACTGTTAAAGCAGATCAAGCTGATCTTTCATGTAGTAAAAGTACAAATATTTATCAAAAAGGGATTTTATGAAGTTTTACAGTACATTTCTAAAAATTCCTTTTGTTGATTTAATCTCAAACTGGGACCTTTACTTTATCTTTTTTTGTGAATTAGTCGAGCTTAGTCAAGCTACAGCAGTGCTTTGTAAAGACCCACTCAAATGAGTTTACAACATGCTTTTGTGTAAAAAAAAAAAAAAAAAGACACAGGTGTTTTTGATTTATTCTAAAAACAGAATAATTATAATTCACAGACCACTGGGAAAGCTTTTACAATAGATCAAAAGGTGATCGGAGTGGGACTTTAAGCAGCTATGGAGGTTAGCAAACACTATAATAGCTGTAAAGAGCTTTGACTTGTGAACTAGTTTAGTTCACAGCAAGTCTACCAGTTCCTGTGAACTACTTCAGTGAGTTTCTTGGACTATGTAAACTTTTCTATGTCCTGCTTTATTTCCTCAAATCAAACAGATTTCTTTAAACACTATTAAAACAGCTTAAAACTCTGAGCTAAAACTCACTCAGCTGTGAAGAACAGCCACATTTAGGGTTCAATTAAACCCGTTTATCAAAATAATTCACAGCCTGGAGGCCTGAAAACCACAGATGACGTGACAAAAACACTTGACATCATGCTCATTGGATGAAGGTCCAACAGTAAATACTCAGATAGTTGCAGTTCGAGAGTCTCGGTTTGCAGCTTTCTGCCTCAAAAACTGCAAAAGCCGTCTCCAGCATCACGCCACAGGAGGATATTAGGATGTTGCTGTAAACACATGATTCAATAATGGATGAAGTGCCAGAATAAACATCCGTACAAGGCATAAAACCAGCAACCCTTAAAGCGAGCATACACAACGAGATTTAGGGACTTTTATAGCAACTAGGAGAAGCGCAGAGCTATAGACCAAAAGGCAGATTCATTCTTAATCACAACCTAAAAACTGCATTAAGCTGTTGCAGTTCCTCCAGGAAGCACTTCAGACACAAAAATAAACTAAAGCAGCTCTCAGTGCTTTTATAGCTGGTTTGAAATAAAACTGCTGTCTCATTGAATGCATGTTTAGTGCGTGCTGAGTCATTAAAACAGCTTTTATGAACAAAAAGAACACACTCTTTTAGAAAAAGATTGACAACCTGATTTTTGATTGAATGAACCTCCTATACCTTCATATTCTAAGTTATTGTTTACAGTGGAGGGGAACAGTAACAGAAAACCCTGCAGGTTCAACAGTGCTGCCTTTTGGAAGGACGTTCCACTGCAGAGGCGGATGTCTTTGAGGTCCGCTGATGGATCAGAAGCTCCTTTCATGTGTCTCCTCGGACTCGGATGGCATGTTTCCTCCTTTTTTTAATGATGCATTTATTACCGACTTCCTTTCGACACATCCTCTTGTGTATCTTGTAATGAAAAATTTCCATCTTTCACAGCCGCAGAAAGTTGAAAATTAATTGTTTCCAGTTTCCGCAAAAAGAAAAACATTTGGAAAAAACAAAAATAATTTTCAGAAATCACAATGAAATGTAAAAAATAGCACAAAAGGTGAAACCGGAGAAGGTAGCTATTAGATGACTTATATCTATCCTTTAAACTGAAAGGTCTTTGACATGAAGTCATACTGGATATGCTCCATATTAATCATAAAACTTTATTTGTATTCGGACATTGAAGATGCATTTAAAAAACTAAAAATTAATAACTCATCATCCAAACAGTGATGTCCTATAGTGCCTGGCTTTTTCAGTTTCTTATTTTGTTTATTTTTAACGTTTCGTTTTGATTTCTAAAAATTACTCGTTTTCCGAAGTGTCATTTTTATTTTGTTCCATGTTTTTGTAATTGTGTTTTGAATTGTTTTTCTTTATGATTTGCTTTGCTTTTTTAATTGTCCTTGTGATCTTTAAAATGTTTTTGCATTGAGTGATTTGTTGACGTGATTTGCACTTTGGGGCCATCGTACCTATAGTATTGTCAGGGAGTTAGAGTCATGAACAAATCCCAAATACAGAAGGCTGGAACGAGTTTCCTCTGCAGGATGGCTTTGGGAAAGGAGATCTGTCACCTGTGAGGAGCTGAAAGTAGGCCTCCTGCTCCTTTAGAAGAAGTTTTTGTGCAGATGCAGGCTAGAGCATCTCTGTTTAGAAGCAGAAGTGGATGGATGGTTTAGTAGCAGTTTCTATCCATCCATGGCGGCTTTAGTAAGATAATTTGTCAAAGAAGATCCCATATCAACCTTTTCTCACATCCAAATGAGCTCTGGTGCAAACACTTGTAAAGTTGACACACTGGAGAGGAGTTGGAGCCCTACCACCTACCTAACATCCATCAGGGGGCCTTTGAAGGTGGTCAATGGCTTCCTGGCTCCATTTGCCCTGACATTTGTTTCTCCTCTATCTTTGTCCTCTGGCCTGGAAGGATCTTCCTGGAAATTCACCTGAAACAGCAGAGACCACTCAATTAGACAGGCCGAGATATGCTGCTCACATCACCAGGTGACCCGTATCTCTTATGCTCCTCTACAGAGAAATCTTTGAACCTTGCCCTTCACGCAAAAAAAGCTGAGTGAACAAAAGCTGCCGCCACCGCCGGATATCTATAAGGAGCTGATCTAATGAAATATTGGCAAACTGGGAATCGGAATAGAACCTTTTTTAAACACAGCTCCCTTTTCCCCACTCATGACTTCAGGCCTTTGTTCCAAATGCTTTCATAAAAAAAAAACAGAACCGAGAAACCTCAAACTCATGACTTTCGACTAAACAAACAAAAAGCCAAAGTGGTTCAGGCAGTGACTCTGCTCAAACTTTGACCCAAATTTTGCAAAAATGGACCACATAACTGTTGACGGGGGCAGAAACGGCGTAAATTGGAGGGGAAGTGGTGGAAGAAACATCTGCCTGTCATGTGTGCTTCAACAGTTTGATTCAACAGTCACAAATAAAAAAAAAAGACATCAGAAGATTATTGGTTTATTAATAAATGTCTGTATTTATTCATTTTAAGAGCAATTAACACAGTTAAGTAGCAATAGAAGTAAATCAAATGCAAAACACTTTAAATAGATTGCAGTGTCAGAAACTATTAAACTGAAAACCATAATCTAACAAAACAATCAAGTAAAAGGACATTGCAGACTAATAAAATACAAGTGTTTTTTTCCAGAAACAAATCAAGTGACAATGCTTATAATTAAATAATAAAAATATTTTTAATGACAGAAATGAGCGATTCCTTCATATTGGGTGCAAAGGGAACTGCTAAAGACCAACAAATGAGTCACACTTGAAGAGCACGTGATGAAATGTTGAAATGACACGTAAAGGCACAAACACGGTGATCAGCACAAACAAGTCACAGACTCGATGAAAGATGCTTCTAGCTCAGTGTTTTTCAACCTTTTTTGAGCCAAGGTGAAATTGAATTTGTCCTTCAAGCCAGAGATTTTTAGAAACCAGCTGCTTCAGTTAAAAAGATGACTTGCACCAAACAGGCTGTAAATAATTCCTTTGTGATGAACTTTGTCAATCAGGCAGCTAAAGAAGGAATACCAACCTTGGACAATTGACAGAACATGGACCTTGTTATTTCATAGCATTACCATATAATAATAATAAAAATACGTAATCATTTATTGAAGATTGGTAAAGTAATTGGTCTGTAATCATATAACTTCACTTGGTTTTCCAAAATGTAATTTATATGAATTATTTTTCTGTAAAATCATCTGCATATATTTTTTATACTTCATCTGTATATGCAATGATTATTTCTGAAATAATGCTATATCTATTTACATAATCACTATGTACTTCATCTTTGTCGTGTGATTTATTGATCCTTAAGGATTCTTAATGACTTGAATCTGTGTTGGTAAGGTATAAATATCTGATCAGAAGTTAAAAACTGGATAACGATAACTTAGGTAAAGAAAATTGAAAGGCAGAGAAGGGGTTGGATTCTATAAGTTCACTTCCTCGCACTCACTTTCCAGCAATCTATTGAACTTCTTGTGACAATCTTAATAGTTTCAGTGTGGCATGTTCTATATACAAATGAACAAATAAGTTTATGTACGAGTAAGAGTAATTGCATTACTTACTTGATGAACGTTTGAGCATTTTCCAATAAATTTTATGCCTAATTATCCTAGATTTGTTTGAACATAAACCTGTTGGTTGTTTTATGCATTTTTCCTGCTTTGATTGCTTGAAATAAACTATTTTCCAATCCAGTCCTTGTGCTCCAACTCAAACCTCGAATGAGAACTGTTTACTTCTGATGTCATTAAGATTATACCATAGGTGGGTGAATACTCTATTCTGATTGGCTGCAAGATGTGGATTAAAAAGTAATAATGGACAGTAAGAAATGTACACCTAAACAAGAAGTTCCAGTCACATAGCCCAATGTTTAATGTCACTATGCTGGCCTAAATGCCAGTGGGTATGCCAATTATTTAAAAAAATAAAAAAAGGTTGTCATATGTTATTCTGCAGTTCATCAGAACAGCAAGACAGTAGAAAAGATGAGTGATTTTATAGTTTCATTTACCATGTTTGGTTAATTTGATCATTTTGGAGATGGTGATTTAGCAAAAGAAAAAAAAAGGAAAATAATCTAAGAAGGAGGCAATAAGACACTAAGAGGAATTGAACTATTTAGACTTTGTTTCTTTGAAACAAACTTCTTTGAGTTTTTTTTTTGTTGTTGTTGGCCATATTTACCTTCCCAGTGTGAAACCAGGGCCTCTTTGGATGAAAACAGAGCTGATGTTATAGCAATGCTAAATGTTTTTTAGATCAATTAGGTGAAATGGAATAACTTCCCAAGGCACCGTTGGCCATCTCTCATGGCACACTAGTTTACCGCAGCACACTAGCTAGAAAACACTGATCTAGAGGACAAAGCACAGTAGGTTTATATGAGAAATTCACCTCAAAGGCGAAAGAGGAAGTGCTGACAGTTTAGTACTTGCTCTACTGTGATATTACAGTAATTAGCTTCTTCATTTGCAGTTGGACATTATAAGTAGTGTAAGGTTATTATGAGCAAGCAGTCCTTCTCAAGTCGACTAATTAAAGTGTGAAGTGTCTTAAAATTGAAACGACATTGTTTAAAAGTCATTAAGGCTCAGTCCCTTTAAGGAAAAGATAAAAAAAAGAGGTGTTTGGAAACCAAAGTGCTGAAACGTTAAGGTCCAGGACAGGTCAAAAGGAGGAGTGAGTCTCGTAGCGGAGACGACAGCGGTTGACCAGGAGGAAGGTGTGCTCATAGCACCAGTCACATGAGCACACCTGCCTTTTTCAGTCGGTGGAGATCTTCTCGAGCAGCTCTGAGTCTGACAAATCTTTACCACATCCAGCCCTTGTTTCAAAATAAAACAAAAACAAAACAGGAAAAACAGTGTTAGCTTCCTGGAGTTTTTGGGACCTTCCTGAAACTCAGAAGAACTTCATGTTAGAACAAACAATGCAGAAAGTGGAGGAAATGTTTGTTAGCTGAAACTGGAAGAACTAAAAGCAGAGATATGAAGTACTGTGCCGTAAATATTTTCCCCACAACTTTATGAATGTAGCTCCCTCAGCCAATAAGAATGAAGCAGATATGAAACAGACTGTTTATTTTAACAAAGATTTCTCATTAGTTTAAAGAAAAAGAAACTTCCATAAAGTTAAATGGGAACTTCTTGAGTGGGCGGCCTTGTCTGACCAATAACATCAAATGTTTGAAGATGTTTTAGGTGAAAAAGTTTCTGTTTCACAACAAAATGTGACCTCCAGCTCTTTCTACACTGCAAAAACGGAATCTTAAGTAAGTAAAAAGACCCTTGTTACTAGAATAAAAAATCTTCTTTTTTATCTTGCAAAAAAAATAAACTTATTAAGAAAGTTTTTCAGTATCAAAATAATCTTAGTTTGAGAAAACATGTCTTAGTGACTAGAATTTCTTACTTAAAAAAAGGCTTCAGTCACCTATGCCAAAATACAGCGCGATGATCTCAATGCAAGTTTTTCAGCAAATTTGGCAGCGTAGCATTTGTAATTGGGATGCAGCAGTTGCATTTTTGCACTGTGCGGTGGCCGCGGAGGTTTTAGGAAAAAGTTTAAATTTTACGCCATCCGGACGATTTTTCTCTAAAAGTTGGCATCGGTCAGCGGCCTCCCGGGTACATTTTGAGGTTGCGCAGTGGCAGTCCAGTGACAGGAGGGGATGACGCCATTACCAAATCGAGCAACAGTTGGGTGGCAACAGGCAACTCTTACTGGATGATGTGTTAATGCCCCCGGATGGCGGCTGTCCATTTCAGGTGCAACCAGCCGCCCGGTAGTCCGGAGGTAAATAAAAAGCAGGTCATTCTGCACGCCTGATGACACCCTGACTGCCACCATCTAAATTCATGAACACACCAACGATTAAAAAAAAATATCAGGCGCCGGTGTGAAATCTTGAAGATTCTGCCTATGCCTCTCCATTGTGCAGTGGCAGTTGTTTTTGTGACCGTAGCATAAAGCCCTTTTTCTTACCCCATTGACAGATATATATATATTTGCTTATTTAAAAAAATCTGCCAATGGCGTAAGAATTTTTGGCTTACTTCAAGGCGCAAAAGTTAGGAGCTTCTGCAAAAACTGTTGATGAAGGCACAAGTTCTGGAAGACATCGACTTCCCTGCGTTACAGCAAAGCTCATCTGGATTGTGTAATCTGTTTTTCAAAGATAGTCGGAAAAATATCTTCCCTTTTTGATGTACAGTCAGCCACATCGTAACATTATAGTGATAATTAAATCTTTCTAAATGTGAGTCATGTCAAGCAGAATGCGTGTTCTTTTTTTGTTTCTAATGTCTGCAGATTACGGTGAGGATTACAAAAACCTGATTTGCATCTCTGCTTTGGTAATCTATAAACTCTTGTGCATAACTTATGTGGTTTTATTAACAATGGGAGTATTCTTTCCTCAGAGGAGCTTAGGAAGCTCATGGGAGTAGCTTTGGTCTCCTTTGTAATCTGATTTATTCTTTAAAGACAGTAGGAACATGAAGGCGGACCTTGTTTCTCCCTTTGTACGGCGAAACAAGGAAACAGCTGTAAAAAAAGAGCATGCAAAACTTTAATCGTAGCGATGAATCACGACTTGATTTCTCATTAAGTTTCCTATAAAAGAAAAGCAAAAGAAGTGGCCAGAAAACAAGCAGGTTAGGTGACATAAGCCACAGGCGGCCTACAACCACAGTCAATACAGTGACAGCAGAGTGAGAGGAGAGGCGAGGGAGGTTAGAAAAATGTCCCCCACTTGCTGCGGCTGGCTGTGATGGAGCTGCTGAGAAACAGGAATCCATAAACAGACCTGAAAAAAGATGCTTTGCAAACGTGAGGAGAAAAAAAAGCGGTGCAGAACATGCAACAGGCGCGTGGATTTGAGAGGAGCCATGAGAATCATGACCACCTTTAATGAGTAAAGGCTTCATAATTATGCCAGTGAGGATCCACTGTAAAAAAAAAAAGCTTGATTAAAAACTGATTTGAGGCTAAACATGGAAGAAAGAAGGAACTCCTCAGATTGGAAACATGCAGACGTGCTCAAAAGAAAAGTTCCGTCTGACTGCACTAGAACCATGAGATTATGTTAACAGTTTTATCTTGAACAGATGTAATCAGAAGTGATTGCATTTGTCATGTTTGTTTTTGTGTCTTACAACAGATGTTCCAAGGTTTTTGTCGATTTTCTCATTAAATATAACTAAGACTATTTTTGGTGTTTAAGAAAGTATTCTGCACAAGAGGATTCAAAGTATTGAATTCTTTTTTGCTAAACTGTTGGTTTTTTTTTTTGTTGCATTTTTGTGTAGGGGTTTTGACTAAGCACTGACTTCAGACAGACTGCTTGCTAAATAGAAAGTCGTACCTTCTTGGACTTTTGGACAACGTCAGAATTGAAGCTGGACTCCAGAGTATCATTGCTTTCCTGTTCGGCCTCTTTGCTCTCAGTCTCGTCCTCGGTGATGGCCGGTCCGTTGTCATTAATGGGTGTTTGGAAGTCATCGTCAGGAAGGGGTGGGTAGCTGTACTTGAAGGGATCCTGGAATATAAACAAACACAGTTTTTTAAATCACTGAAACCTGGAATTTGGACTTTTAGTCAGATTAGGTTATAATCAATACTCTGGGTTTCAGCCTCACATTTGAGGCACAACTAAAGCCATCCTGTTCTTAAATCCTTATAGGAGATACCTGTATAAGTATAGATTCATTCTAAAGAACTGCCTCTGCTAGTTTATACAAAACATTATGGTGTAGGACCCAAAGATTTACTAGACCCTAGGGGACCAATACATTTTATTGAATTGCATTGAGTTTAAAACATAAATGAAACATTTTTGTTGCCATAATTCACTGGAGAGGATAGATGGAATAAGAGAAACTTTCTTTGGAATTCCTGCTCACACATCCACGAGGAAAAATGAGGAAACAAAAAAAAAAAAAATCGTAAGTGTTGTGTAAATGAAAGAAAGAATACAAAGGCAGGAGCTTTTACCGTTCCGCCCATGTGAGGCGGCAGGTACTCAGGATCAATGTAGGTCAGGACTTCAGTTTTAGATGCAAACTTCAGTTTACTGATTGCTTCTGGACCCAACCAGCTCTTCACAATCTTCCAAGCAGCTGAAAGGAGAAGACATTTAATGCTAAAAAAAATATTAACTGTTACAAGTTCATTCAGTGACAAAGACTGAAATAGAAATGTTGATTTAAAAATAATCAAACTCACCATTCATGATCCATGGCATATCCACTATCACCATTTTGGCTAAAATGAGCAAAAACAAATATTTCCACCATCATTTTTAACATAATAATCATTGTAACATATAAAATTGGCTATAAGGCAACATATTACTTACATAAAAACTTGGGATAATACACTTTAAAGCAATTCACAACGTACTTGACAAAGTCCATGTCCTGAAACACAAGAACAAAACCAAAAAATGTTTGCTTGTTTTGTTATTTGAAACAATAAAACATGGCAGAAAATCTCTGCTCCCTCTGGAAATCTGAAGTCATTAAAGTGTATTTAATCTAAAAAAAAAAAAAAGTTAAAACATGTTTCCTATTTCCTGTAACACAGAAAAAAATTTCTGATTTTAAACTCTTTTTTGGATTTTTTATTTTAGTAAACAAATCCCTAAAAAGGTTGTCTTCACTTTAAGATACATCATTCATATGTCACTGTTTGCTTTTCAAATTTAAGAACATATGAAGTTTCAACCCAGAAAAATCTTTTCACTATTTGAAATGTTAATTTAATATTTTTTTGTTTTAGATGTTTTATATTGGCAACTGATAAATACTTCTGTAGTTAATGCTGATTTGAAACAATGAAACAATTAGAAAGTCATTAGACTGAACCCTTAAATAAGACTTCATAATGGGCCTTTGGTTTTATTATAATTAAGCCGTCTCTACATTAAGCCTTACATAATTATAATACAGGGCGCCCACACTGTATCTATCAGAAGTTACTTTAAACATAAATGAAGATATACATAAATGCTGAGTATATTGGGGCATATTTCTAGATTTAAAGTCAATATGAGAGGAATTAGAGGAAGGCTGTTTACTATGTTGCTGATTCCAGATTCTGCCATGTCAAACACAACAGTGAGCGGCATTCCAGGCTCTTTCTTGGCGTATCGCTCAAGCCAGAAAGCCACGTACTTCTTCTTGTCCAAGGCCGTTTTTGCATCCTTAACATGCAGCTTCACCTTAAACCAGACTAAAAACAAAAAAAAAACAAAAACAGAATTCAGCAAAAAACAGCAACAACTTGGGAGGTGCATGCACAACTCCAAAGTTCAGATGGAATTGATAACATGATAATGGATGATGTGCATACAGAGCTTGTTTCCCTCTTTGTCGTAGCCATGGAGGTAGACGGCACCAGTCTCAAACATCCACCTGGGAATGGTGCTCTCACTGAGATCTGAAAGAAAGAAAAACAGAACTTTATGAGGCTCTCCTTTAAGTGCAAGTGTAGACGACATAACAAGCTTTTGAAAGAACACAATTCAATTTAAAAATAGATCATACTTTAAAAAGAGACAAGTTTACACACAAATACATATTTTGCTTTGTTTTATATTTATGTTTGCTCTTTTGATGACTTAAATAAAGAGCTAACAAGAAACTCAGTTAAACAGCTTCCCATGATCCCAGACAAAAAATACTTCTCATTAAAAAAAAAACCTAAACTGCACTACATGTATAATAAGTCAGAATAAAGTGATTAAAAACTAGCAAAAACTAATTTCTGAGAATAAACAATGGACTATTCCAACAGATTAGAGACATGAACGATAAGGAACAGATAATGCTCTGTCTGTTCTCTTCCAGAGACAAGGCAGCCACTTATAAGGGCTGCACATTAAAACTAATGTGGATAAATCAGAAGTTGTTCAAATCAAGCTGAAAAGGGGAACTTATTAGTAATAAAAAAACTGAAAGATAGAACATTGAGGTTTAAAAATGTCATGATAAAAAAGCTACAAAATCAGAGCAAATTCGGGTACAGATTTTCCGCGACAAAATAGTTAATTTTAACTCAGTTTGACCAATTTTTGCACTTAATTAAAATGTCCTTACCGTTCACACCATACTCTTTTCTCCACTGTAAGCTTTCATCAATCATTTTCAGGGCATCATCAACAACATAGAGCCTCCATTGCAGGTAGCCCTCCACCACAGCATCATCATTTTGAAACCTCTCCACATCCCTCTGATCATACTTTTCTGTTGATTCTGAAAAACGCAAAACCACGTGACTTTCAGTTTCATTTGGGTCGAGTTTGGCTAACAGTCAACTCACTTTTAATAACATATTTTTAAAATTGTAATAGATGTCCAAAAATTAATCTAGAATTAAAATAAAGCCCCACTTGAAAAAAACAAGTTCATATCTCAACGTTTTATTATGTAAAGAGCTTCCTGTAGCAAAGCTAACAAAGATCAATTTAGCTCTTAAGTACTTTACGTGCTACAAATGCGTCTTAAAGTAACTACGTCAACTTGTTGAATCAAAACATGAGTAAACTATTTACCCTCAGGGGGAAAAACACACGCACACACAATAAATGGCGTTCCATAAAAAAAAAAAAGCTTATGTCATAATAATTACTCCAGTGTTACCTTGAAGCAACTCATTTTTGAATCTCTGCCTGGTTTCTTCGACTTTCTTTGCTAGGTCCTGTCAAAACAAAGTGCTAAAAGATTAGATAAGTTTCGCCAAATGACCTGTGGAACGTCTTTTAACCTCCGTCGGGTTACCTGTTCTTCGTTCGGCTCACTCTGGGCCATGTTCGGCTTGCCCCCGGCTGTCTTTGGCGGTTCCAAGTTACTGTTAGCCAACTCGTCGGTCAGAGCAATCAGTGCTAAATGTTAAACTGTTGTCCCAGCTCTAACATTGGCCACACCTCTCCCTTCGTGGGCTCTGTTGTAGTTGAACATTGCTTACCACGCGGAGGGGGTGGTAGGTTATTTTTCTTATCACTAAAATACTTTATCGGATAATGTATCGGCCATTTACGTTTGAAACAATATAGCTAATCACACTTGGGGGTTTTGTTTACGAACCACGGCCCACAATGCACCTGGGCTAACAGGAAGTGAAGATTTCCAGTGAGGCGCGCGCTATTTTAACTTTGCGAAAAGCCGGCATTTAAAATATAGTTTAGCCGTTGTTTTGTACTACATTGCGTTTGGCGAATACGTATTTATTCACCCACAACACATTTGCAGTAAATGTTGCAAATATGACAATTTAATTACTACAGTTGTCGTTCAGACGGCGAATTGTTTGTATATATATTTTTTGTTGTGTCATGGATATATTTGACGATTTGCACGCCTGTCGCCTTTCACATGGTGGTCATTTAATTGTTTTTAGCTGTAAACGAAGTAAAACCGAATCCGAGGGCGAAAGAACCGAGCTGCTTTTCCGAAAACTCGTGTTTGAACCGGATCGCAACAGGTTCGTGAACGCAGCACAGGGATCGGCTGTCATCAGCAGGAAAACATCCGCGTGCGTCAACATCGTGAAATGCAAACGTGCCGTGGACGTTCAGAGGAGAATCAGAACGGGCTGTGTTCTGGTGACGAGGAGGAGCGGGAAAGCAGACACCTTTAAGTACAGTCTTCTCACTGTGAGCCCCTCAGACCAACTGGAGCCCCGCGTTGAGTTTAAGCTCCCCTACCAGATGACTGACAGGGTGAGCATCCTTCAGGGCCCCACGGTGATGTGGACCCACGACAGCTGTATCTTTTATACATCCCTCCAGGCAGAAGGGGTGAGAGAAATCCCCATTTCGATGCCATCCTGTGTTTTTGGAGAGCTTCTCCTCTGTAAACCACAAGCCTTCATCATTGGACAGGCGGAGAGGAGTGCAAACAACCAGCCCACGAGCTCAACCCTGGCCTATTTGGTTGGTGATGGACAAGTGTATGATGGCACTATGATTTTACCGCATCCCTATGTGGGTATCACAGAGAGCATCCTGGTGCTCCGAGCTGACAGGGCAGATGCTGTGTTAAAATGCAATCTGGTTGCAGCAACTTCAAGTAAACAACTTGTTTATTTTGAGAATGGAATTGGAAAGGAGGCCTGCCCACTGCCCTTTGAGCAAGCACAGGACATTCAAGTGGCTGACTTGGGAAGAAACGGCACCCTGATTGTGATATCCTTCCGCCAGGGGAATGTTTGTGCCGTTTGGAAGGACACCTTTCAGGCATGTTAGACTGGGGTTCAAATCTTTGTGGGTAATCTGTAGCTTCCATGTTTTCTAAAAAAAAAAAAACCCAAAAAACTGTTTTGTTCAATTCTCCTCTCCAGGTAGCCTCCCAGTGGTCAGGTGTCAGCTCCGTCCACATTGGTGACTTTCTTCAATGTGGAACTGATCAATTGCTGCTAATTTTTGATAATAAAGAGGAGCTGAAGAAACCTTTTCTAATCACTGACCTTTGTGGTATTTTCTACTCCGTAAGGCCTGGTTTCTTCTTTATATTTTATGTTTTTATTGTGTTTTTTAAACAGTGCTGTTTATCAAAAGTACATGTTTCAGAGTGGCCAGGACCCTGACGTGTCAAAGAAAACATTACCATCTCCAGAGAACTCCCGTCTTACTCTTCAAGCATTAGAATCCAGATTACAGGTGGGATTATTGGTTGCTATGACATGTGGTGCAGTGGTTAGCACGCTCGCCTCACAGCAGGAAGAGATTAAAAGAAGTTGGATGCATAAATGTGGTGACATTTTTAAAAACGTAGACAAGTGGCTCTCATTTGTGGATTAAATATGTTGCTTTGTTTGTTTTTTTAATGAACACTTCTTAAAATTTAATGTGATTGAATACACTTAATGTAAACAACATTAGAATGTCACTTTTTAACTTCTGAAGATGGGCAAGTTTACAAGTTTGTTTTTACATTTAGAGCGGACTGATTGTTCTTCAAGATCTCCAGAAAGACGAGAGAGTTAAGACAAGAGTCATTCATCAAGCAGTTCAAGTCCTCACTGATTTGACCTTAGAAAGGAAGACTGTCATCAACCCGCACGAGCAGGTATCCTTTATCGAACTTTTATATTCTTCTTAGTTTCCATAAGTAATTTTTTTCTTCTTTTTGTGTATTATTTTATGCAAGTTTACTAAAAACTTTTCTTTTAAAACTTGGTGTTTTCAAAATATTTTTTTATTTTTAACATGTTTTTAGGATGCTTATTCAAAACTGGTGGCTTAATTAAAAATTGTTTTAATTTTCCACCTAAATTACTCGTAAAGAAGATTTAATTAAAAGATCAGTGTTTAAAGTCCGACTCCAATCATGTTGTGATCTATCGTAAGAACGTTCCCAGTGGTCTTTTATTTAGGATGATAGGAATTCAAAAAACCTGTCGTTTAGGACATAGTTTCTGCAGAGTGGCAGGGGCTCATTAGAAATTCACCTCCAAGTTGTGGGACTGTTGGCGCAGAGCAACCCCGCCCCTCATCCCTTTCCCTCCCTTAGAGCAGGAAGCTTGTGGCCTGCCCAGCATGTTTTCTACATAACAAAAACCGAAATACTCAGAAATGCAATGTTAGGTTTAGTTTTCTTTATAAATGTCCTCCCTCATGAGAAAAACGCTACAAGAACATGCTAAAAACACAATTTTCATCACTGTAGGTCTTTTAAGATGTAGCAAAGCTAAAGATTTAATTTTTGTTTAATAAAAACAAACAAAAACTCATTAAATCTTGCATTTTCTAAAAACCTTTAAAAGCACACCCTGAAACTATTTTTGTTTTATTTTTGTGATTAATATAGTTTAAGTTTATAAGAGAGGAATTTAGGCTTTTTGTTATGATAACATTTTGAAAAGTAGTTATATAATAATAATGAAATTAAATGGAACATTTTGAAAATGGAACAACTTTCATGTGTACTTGATGTGCAGAAATAGTGTTATTTACACGCATAGAACTTAATGTTGTTCACTTGTACCAAACAGAAGTACAAAAGTGTGATTTATTATTACAAATTAAAATGTTCTTGAATTGGAGACTATAATTCTGGCTGGGAGGACACTTGAGCACAATCCAATATAATATCACTTTGAATACATAACCTGAAAAGGACAATAAATCTCAAAACTGTGCAGAATTTTTCTGTGCTATGAAGCACAACAGCTTCATATGAACATTTAAGATATAGTGTTAGTTTGTTAAATGCCTTCCACTCCTACACACACGTACTCTACTGTCTCCGTTGACTGAATCTGCATCGCCGACTGAGTTTGAACATTGTGTTAACAATCAGCAACAAGAACTCCTTTTTCTCGTCACAGGAACTGATTTTTATAAGATGCGATGGGCAGTAAATCTGAGAGACAGGAAGGTGAAAAAAATAAAAGATTTGAGTCAAACTTGCTGATTTTAGTCTTCTCTTCTTCTTTTTAGGAAGACCTTTTTCCTCTGTGGGACAGCGGTGATGAGTCAAATGAGATGACATCCAATGATGATCTGACGGAAAGGCCAGCAGTGTCTCCAAAACCCCGAATTGAGAAGCTCTGGCATCGGATCACTGGAGAGCAGATGGTTGTGGGAGTGACGCTGACCGCTGACCACGCTGTGTAAACATGGCTTTTTCATTCTGTCCCATGGGACTCCTGAATGCAAGGACCAGATTGTTTTTGCAATACTTCTTTTTTTAATGCGCCTTTGAGTGAAAATTTCGCCCCCACCACATTTCTCAAAAATTTTCAAGCATGGGAAATTATGGGATGGCCACAGAACCTACGGCTTGTATGGCAAAGTGTGGCGATGTTCACATTTTTGCACAATATGGGAAAAGAAAATCTTTTCATGATTGATGTTTAAATAATTTCACACACATACCGGCAGGTTAAGTCTACAACCACAACCAATGTTTCATTGACCTTTGACCTCAGTGAGAAGCTGTCACCTCTAGTACCAGTTACAAATTTGGACTCCTCTTAGGCATTTTGATCTATGGCCTCCTAACACCTCAAGCATCATTGAGAAGCTACTTGCAGAACTGGCGTTTTCTTTTTGCTCACACACATTTTATTGGAACATTGTGAAAACTTAGTGTATATGAATCGTTGGCTTAAGCTGAACAAAATGAAATGACATTGAAGATATTAAGAATGTGGCAGAGGTTAATTAAAAACCTCTGTTTCCAAGGAAATCAAAACATTTACTTTTGCCGATTCTTCTTAAAATGGCATACACCTGTTTGTCACCCCCAGGGAACCAAAAAATAAAATGGTTGCTATGGAAATTAAACCAACAAAAAAGCTACCATTTTGAATAAAGTGTTTTTTTTTTTTAATTGTCCAGTGCAGCTCTGATCAGAATGACAGGGGCAAAGAGGAGAGTGAGGGGCATTTAGCAGCCTAGGGCGGGGTGGGTACGTATCTGGGTGAAGAACACATAATCTTTACAATCAGATTTGGCAATTATGAATATGAAATTATACTCAGATTCTTGGTAAAAACATAAATAACCACTTTAGGATTAAAAGTGTTGCAGATCGTTAAGATTCCAGTTTGTTTTGATTTAACCAAGGTGAAACCTGAAGCTTGTCTATGATTTAGTTATGAAAAGAAATGCAACCATTCACATTCAAGGCAGATGCAGAATGGTCACCATAGTAACAGGTTTTTAGGAACTCTCCGAACCCCTTACATGGGGGAAAGAGGCTGTTTCCCCCATCCAACTGTTCATGTTTTTTTTGCATCTTAGAACATGTGGAGGAGAAGTACTCCCGACATGACAGCCTCAGGAGTCGACATGTTGCTGATGTAACTTAACCACCTGGAAAGGTTGCTGTTCATCAACACGCAAGCTGTGCAGAATTATATTTGCAAACAACGCTCACTTTAGTTCGTTATTCCACGTCGAGTCTGATTTTTCTGCTTTACGTGTGATATCAGATTGATATGGATGTGTGTGTGTGTTCCAGACCAATGAGCACCGTGAGCTTATCCCTTCTGTCAGAGACGGGCCAGAGCTCAACGCCTGCTGTAATCCAGACTCGGAGCCAAGCGTTCTGGCTCACCGCGCCCTGCCCCCCGACACCATCCACCTCCTCATCTGCCTCCATCTTCTCAGAGCCTCCAGCCAAAAGATGTAAGCAGCACATTGCCAGCAATGATCTCAACACATGCAGACTGGCTGTGACCGCAGTGACCAGGCTGGCAAATCTGCTGAACTCTGGCTGTGTCAAGTGCAGCGTCATGCTCCATTACTCGCAGAAAACAGATGCTTCCTGCCTTGTGAGCAACTCAACATTAGTGTTCCTGCACTGTGGTCAAGTTATTGTAGACATTCGGGATGTTTTTCCAAGCCAGCTGCTGAAAATCCCCCAGCAGCAAACAGGTAAACACCACACACGCTCCCAGCGTCACGCTACAGAACTCTCAAATTCAATGTTTGCTTTTTGTTGTGCCCAGATGAGGTGAAGGAGGATTTGCTGAGTGTAAAGATGGTACTGGATCGCTGGATCTTGCACATCGACTCTCCACACTACAGCCTGGGAGATTTAGACGGCTGGCTTCAGAAGAAAGTGGGTTGCAAGAAAATAGAAGCGTTCCCTCAGTACTTTCTGTTAGAGGCTTCACAACCGTCGACCCCCATGCTGCTGTCCTGGAATCAGATCACTGCTTTCCAGGGTCAACTCACCATCCATTCCTGGTAAATCATGCTTTTGATTGATTGAAACCACTAATGTCAAATCATGTCTTTTTTCAGTCAGTTATCATTTAAAAGAAGACAGAAAAATAAAGACTATACTGTGGAGGAAATAAAAAGAAATTGACAGTTTGTCATCTTAATGGTAGGATTATTTGAACAGTGAGAGACAGAAAATCACAAAGTAATTTAGGAAATCCACTTTAAAGAATTCATATAAATAGATAAATGAACTTATCACCTGCAATAAAGACACCTGTCCACAGAATCGATCAGTCAGACTCCAAACTCTCCAACATGACAAAGACTAAAGAGCTTTCGGTGGATTTTAGGGAGAGGATTGTAGAGCTGCACAAGAAGAATGGACTACAAAACCATCAGCAAGAAGCTGGATGTTAAGGAGACAACTGTTGGTGCCAAAATACAAGAGCATGACCATCAATCCACTTAAAGGTCTGGGGTTCCAAACCAGATCTCACCTGGTGGTGTTTCCATGACTATGAGAACAGTGAGAAAGTGACCTAAAACAACACGGCAGGAGGAGTTAGCTGATGATCTCAAAGCAGCAGAGAAAAACCACAGGGGCAGAGAAAAACATTGGTAATAATTTACGCTGCGATGGTTTAACATCTTGCAGTGCTGGCAAAGTTCCCCCTGCTTAAGAAGGCATGTGTGCTGGCCCGCCTGAGGTTTGCCAATGAACACTTTTATGATTTAGAGAGTGATTGGGAGAAGGTGCTGTAGTCAGATAAGACCAACTATGACCTGTTTGGCATCAACTCAAACACCATCCCCACTGTCAAGTACGGAGGTGGAAACATTATGCTTTGGGATGTTTTTCTACACAAGGCTACTTCACCATGTGGATGGGAGGATGGACAGAGCAATGTGCCATCAAATCCTGAGTGAGAACCTTCTTCCTTCCATCAGGAGTCTTAAAGAACAGGATGATGACCCACAACATACAGTCAAGGCAACCGAGGAATGTCTGAAGAAGCAGCATATCAGGGTCATGGCGTCTCCAGTCTTCAATCCTATAAAACCTATGGAGAGAGCTGAAGCTCAGTTACCAAGCAACAGCCACCAAATCTTAATGATTTAGAAGTCATTTGTAAAGAAGAGTGGATCAAAATTCCTTCTGATATGTGCAGAAATCTGCTCGCCAGTTACAAGAAACCTCTGACTTCTGTGCTTTATAATACGAGTTTTGCCGCAAAAGGATCAAATGTTTATTTCCCTCAATGAAATCTAAATACATTTATATCAATCCTTTAAGTCAAGATGATTTTCTACCTCTAATTGTTCAAAGAACCTACCGTTAAGATGATAGTGTCAACTTCTTTTTAGGTGGGCAAAACGACAAAAGTGACTTAATTGACTTAAGCTTCCTTTTTTAAAGTCTTCCACTTTTTTTGTTCAGTAACTTCATTTTTCTGAGTGATCAGTGTGTTAATTTTGACTCATGCAAAGCTCAAAAAACCCTGGGAAAAAAGGATTTGCTGTGAAATTATCTACTTTCACATCTCCACTCCGTGTAGTGCATTGTGCCGTTTTAATTAAATAGGGCCAAAAGGTAGCTGTTCTGTTCGCACAGGAGTAGGTGCTCCTGAATTTACATTAGCAGCGTTGACGAGGCTTTGAAGTTGACTGAGAGATGTGTCCTGATATTCGCCTGAATATCAAAGAGGTTATGCTGCTCTGGCAAGCACAGCACTTAAAATTACAACTTCTGCAAATATACTGTGCACATCTTCACATGTTGTTTTGGAATAGGCTGACTTATAAAAAGAAATGTTAAACTTCCTGAAAATGAGCTTTCTTTAAGCTAGGTTATGTTTATTTTTTTTACTAACCTGCAAAATCTTATCCCTTGCAGCTACATACAAATGCTGCAGTTTTTGGATTTGCTGTTGGCGTTCCTGCCTGCGTCCTGCCTCATCCGGCCTGCCAAATCCGCAAGAGGTCAGAGGGCATCTCAAATGTTTGCCGTGGCTTTGGAAAAGGAGGTGCTGTCTCTGAAAGAGGGCCTGTCCAAGCTGTTGTGTGAAGAAGATGAGCGGGGAGGGCCTCCGCTGAGCCGGGAACACGAGGAGCCTGCAGAGCCGGGTTCTGCGGAGGCGCTGCAGAGGTGCAGGGAGCTGTGGCAGCTGGACAGGGAGAGGAGCAGGAGGAGGTTGAGACCTCTGGTGGATGCGGGGCGCTATCGTAACGTGATGCGAAGCATCTCTCAGGTCCAGATGGGTTCAGATTTGGCAGCTGTCCTCTACACTCAGAGGAATCTCTTCAGCTAATGAAAAAAACCACAGATAAGACAACTATATGAACATACTGGACATGTTCCGGCACATTTTTCCCTGAGAATCTGCAGCTCAGATGGGGCCCGGCATTTCAGAGCTCAACTATGTGTGCGTGTCCACTCTCTTAGTGTCGTGGGGTTTAAGTTGTCAAATGTTTTGGAGAAGGCTTCATCCTTCCTTAGTTTCACCACTTTAATCCTTGTGATACCTCTCGGCTTATTCCCGATGGCCCGTTTCAGTTGAAAGAAACCTCTTTAATATCTGTCTGTTTCCTCTTGCAGGTTTTTCTCCAGAAAGTTAAAGGTGATGGAAGCATAATCCTAAAAGGATTCACTACCAAAGGAATGTTACTTCCTCTGCAGAGCTCAGTTTTTCTAATGTGAAATGATTAAAAAAACGGCCTCATTCTGCAGCAAAGTCTCACTTTTATGATTCCCACGGGTTTACAAATGTTCTTAAATAGAAAACTGCAGATTTGTTGGACCCACGGGTCCATCTAAGTCCTAAAGACTCTATCATTTTAATTTGTTTTCTCCCAGAAGGGAGCACAGTTTTCTTTGTTTTAGTAGCAATTCCATCTGTTTTCTTCTCAGCTGTGCCAGTATTTACTGGTCTTATTGCCAGAAAAAAATCAAACATCTGCAAAAATACAAAACAAACAATGGATGATGCTAACAGGTGATAATTATCGCTGTTTATGCTGCTGCAAGTTAAAGTTGTGGGTTCTGTAAAGGTCATTTTCTTTGTTCTTAAACGCCTACCAGCATCTTTGACTGTGACACAAACATTCCTCTTAATAGATGAAGTTAAAAGATGAGAAAATGGCCATAAAATCACACGTGGAATGAAAAATGACTTTTTTTCAGATTTGTTTTGTCCTGAATAAAAATGTTTGTAATTTCATTAATTGTTAGTTTCTTTTCAGTGTTTGTTAGGGCCTTCCAACACGAGGTAAAATCTGACATTTTAATGCATTTATGAAACTTTGAGACACCCAGTGGTTATATATTGTGTTGTAAAACTGGTTCTTGTGGGTTTTTACTATTATTTTACCTAAAAATACCTGACATTTGTGGTGTTCTTAGTGAAAGGTGAGCTCAATTAAAAAACAAGAAAACATTTTTTTGTTTGGTAGCATTCTTATGCTGCTTGGTTTTAGCCTTATTTAATGGTCCAATAATTATAAATTCCATCATTTTCTTCAAAGATTTGAATTATTTTTGAATTGCAGGTAGATTTGTATTGTTGGGTATCATTTGACCATCATCTGTTTAGATGAGGTTTTTCTATTTTGGCCACTATGCTCTTGGAAAAGACATTTTTGATCTTTATACACTTTTCTTAGTTAAATTAACACATTTAAAAATGATGTACTTTATGTGAGAGTCAAAAGATTTTTTTTTTTTTGTTTATTGTAAATACAATTCAATTGTTACATATTTTTTACATCGAAGTCTGGATTGACCATGTAAAACCCATTACACCAAATCATTTGATTTCTTTTAATTAAGATGATTTTGATGACTTTTGAAACAAACAAAAACGTTTTGTAATATATGTATATATTAGATATTTATGGTAATTGGGTGATTAGGTATGTTTTTGCTCACAACAAAGTTAGTTTAAGATGCAAAGGAAAAAATGCCCCTTATTTACCAACTGTGTCAAATTTGATACACACAATTTTGTGTAATGCGAAGTGTGCATTTTAAGAAAATAACACTCGACGCAGAAGCCTGAACCGTCCTCCGCAAAGGTTTCTTCCGCTTCTGTGAATGCACACTTCAAAGGGCATTACCCCACTTATACTATATCACTTATGAGAGAAATAAATATGAAATCGATTTTTAGTACTTTTTTTTTAAATTTAGATCACTTCATTGTTAGAAAAAAGCGGATTATTTGATGTTTGGTGCGCAGAGTTGTCAGGATAACATGACAACGCCGCTGAACTGACACCGACCTTTAACCTGCGTTCGTCCACGGGTGGCCAGGTTAGGCTGCAGCAGCCTTGTGACCACGAAAGGAACAAATTTGTAAATTTATGACTAAAAAAGTTTTCAGTCTTTGAAAAAATTGCAACCTATTTACTTATGGAAAAAAATTGACCTTTTCCTTGTAAAGTTACTTTTATTTCCTCAAATTTTACCACTTTACGTTAGTGACATTTTGACTTTTTTCCCATAATTTTATCACTTTATTCTCGCACAATTTACACCTTTTTTCTGCATAATTTTACTAATTTATTATCGTAAAACGTCATCTTTTCTCCCATTATTTAAAAACTTTGTTAGTTAAATTTTGACTTTTTTCCATAATTTTACGACTTTATTCTCATACAATTTACACTTTTCTCCCATAATTTTACAACTTTATTTTAGTAACATTTTGGAATTTATTCATAATTCTACAATTTTATTCCTGCATCGTTTACATTTTTTCCCTCATAATTTTATGACTTTATTTTTGTAAAATTTCGACTTTTTTCTCAAAATTTTGACATTTTGTAAAATTTTGGCTTTTATCTAATTTTACAACTATTATTGTACATTTTAAAACACTTTTATGGATTTATCTTTGTAAAATGTTGACTATTTTCTCATAATTCCCTGTTTCTTTTCTGTTTTGTCTTCCTGCGTTTTAGGAAGTGCAGCAACAAATTTCTTGCTTTCTCCTTGACTTTTTCTCATTTCACTTCGTCAAACTGCTTTGTTTTTGTTTTATCTTTTCAAAAAGTCTCTCTCGACTTGCTAGCTTGCTGTTTATGGAATATTCCATTGCTGCAGAAGGGTTGGGGGAGGAAGAAACATTTTCACATAAGCAGTCAGTCTAATGCCATTTCAGTCTTACATTATTCAGCTCAAGGCTCCCAAGATGTTGGGGGGGGGGGGCAGGCAATCGCCCATCTTTGCCTATTGGTAAATCCGCCCATGGATATTACAGAAAGAAAAGAAGAAGTAATGATAACCAAGTTTAATCTCTTTTTTCTTGCTTCAATAAAAAATGAAAAAATAATCAGTATTTCAAGGCATAATGAATCTTTCACATCAGTGCACCTAAAAAATTGTTAATTATGTAACGTTGCTATAAGTTCATTTCAAAGAAAAACCTGATGCTGTGCAGTCAGGCTCTAAAATGTCTTTCTATCGGAATTTGTATTTGCCCCCAGAGCAGGAATAAATCCTGAGAACAAAGCTCCTGGCTCCTCAGGCTGATGTAGATATAATGGGAACAGTCCAGAAATAGCCTTATAAATAAGATTAAACCAATCACAGTCTTTGACTGGACAAAGCATACTATCAACCATTTCTAAAACACTCGGCGGAGAATAGAAGCGTAACATTTTATTAATAAACACCACAACTCCACAAATGCCTGCGTTCAAGCACAGTAAAACCCATGCCTGTGAATAACTCTCCCATCAATGTCATTCAACTCCAAACCAATTTTCAACCTGAAGTTATTAACCTGAAGAATTTGTAAAATTATTAATAAGAAAGCAGAGCCGCATGCATTAATTGTGCTCTTAAACTGCTTAACGGTCTCCTAAAGCTGCATGATGTTGAAGCTAATTGTGTTATTTGAAGTCTAATGCTCCTGAACAACAAGGCCTATCTTCCACAGAGAGGCGTTTTTATTTGTGGACATTAAAAATAAATGTCCAACTAGCAACAACAAAATATGGATTTTACTGGCCGGCAGGTTTTACCGCATTCTGGAGTTTATGGGATTTGAGCCCGATACTGTAAGAATCAAACAAAGTAAAGGTGGAGTTAAAAGCAATTTTGCTTTAAATAATAACCAATGATTTTATACTATGAGAGAAAAGCAGAGGAGTAAATCTTAACCTTTTACTTTTAGATTTGTGAACTGCACATGCGCCTTTGATCCTTGCCTGAAATCGACTGTTGCTGACTGAGGTCAGAAGGGGTCAGGCCTATTGATTACAGCCTGATCCATGAATGTGCAATGGCTTCATTATATATTTATCAAGGTAGCTGTAATAAATGTTTCCTTTTTAAAAATGCAGAATTAGAACTGTTCTTTCAGGTGGGAAAATCTATGATGGGTCAGTTAGTGTTGAGAAAAAATAACATTTTCTATCAAAATAAAAGAAAAGAAAAAGCTTTTAAAGAGCCTTTCCATTATTTTTAAATATATCTTGGAGTACATACTCTATATAACACTGCAATGAATTATAAATGGTTTTTTAAGTTACAGCAGGAACCATGCAGGAAACAGCAGCTTAGTTTAATTTCGTAACATGGAAACCATGCTTGCTATATTTATGGTAAGACTCAAGTGTTAGTGTTGCAAAAACCTAGAATGAATGGTCCTAACTTCATTAAATCCCAGCTTTTCTTTCACATGGGCCCTATAGGCAACTGTGCAGTTGCTATGGCAACCCCCTTTCTACTCCCAGACTTTACAAAGCTGCTCAATAAAGCTTGTGAACGATGAGAAGTAGTTTCCCCCCTAAACAGCTGGGCATTTTCTTCCCTTTGTATGGGTAAAATGAGCTTGATTGCGTCAGAGCTTTTAGTGAATTGTGTGAAGGTCCAGAAACGAGTGAGTGGTGGGGAGGACGAGGAGTCTTCATGTAAAGAGTATACAGTATAATCTTTTTGTGTACAATTTGACATACCTGTGTTCAGAACCAGGAATTTCCTTCAGACAGTAATGCATAATTGGGATATAAATCGTATATGATTCTTGATTCAACAATTAACTCTCAAATCACTTTTATTTCATAAAGTTTTGTATTTAAATATTTAGATCTTTGTAAAAGGTCTGCATAATTTATTGTTACCTGAGATGATCTCCAAAAGGACAACTAAACTAGATTGTTCCAAAACTATATTCTCAAAACTTCAAAAGGTACATCTCTTCTGTGTTTTTTCATGTCAGTAAGTTTGAATGCATATTGAAATAGAATTTTGTGAACGTTGCTTTTGTCTGCATTTAGCTTTTGCAGGACTTTGGTGCCTTGAGGCATAATGAGTTCAGCTTGTTCTCAGGAGAAAAGCGAATGAGCACATGCTAATAGACACTTTGAAAGAGATGTTCTGCATGAAACATCAAAATTCTAACACGCAGTCATGCTCTGTGCTGTTTTCACAAATGCTAAAGATTAGTAAAGTCCATGTATTTATTCACCTGTGGCTCCAAAACTGTCAATTTATTTTAACCTCCATGTATCTTTATATTAAATTCAATGCTTGTTTGATTTGATTCCAGTTTTATTATAATGCATTGAAATTTAATTTTGTAAGAACATAAAATGACAGAAACAGATCCTACTTTGTTTGCATTTCAACAAAATAAATCAATATGACTCTTGTGAGAATGATTTCTTAAACTGAATATTTTTATCACTTGGGTTTTAAATTTAGATTGTTTGTAAATGATTGTTTCTTTTAAAAAAATCTTTTACTTCTTTGGGAATGTTGCCATTCATTTTCTATCTTAGCAAAAAGTAGTGCACTTGAAGTTTACTTTACTTAGTATATTTGAGTATAAGTATAGAAAGTCTGCTATGGACCATGTGTAGACCGTGTATACTAACTGAATACTTATTCAGACTAAATTGAAATATTTTGAATTTACAATATGCAATAGATAGTGTAAACAAGTAAACTTCAAGTATACTGCCTCAATTTTAGTATACTTGTAGTACACGTAGGTGCACAACTTTTTGCTAAGGCTTAACTTAAGGATTGGTTGTGTACAAAAAAAGGCTACCAAAAATAGCTACCAAAGCTCATTATTTTAATGATAAAAATGAGTTGTGTTTAAGTTTTGAATGCTGAACCCCACACTGACGACTCAGTATGATGAACTTAGTTGAGAAGTTATGTATAGATCTTTTTTAGCACAATTTGCCTTTCAGATTCTTATCTTGACTCCTAGAAAAGTGGTTTCTTTCCCCCTTATATTTTTGAAAAACAAAATGGATGTGTAAAAAGTGTGACTCAGCTTTCAGAAACACAGCAATGGTTTATTCTCTCCAAACTTATAAATTTTTTTCAAGCTTTAGTATGTTTTTACATTTAATACGTACTTTTTTTCATGACACATCCTAAAAACTCTGAATAGAATCAGGAAAGAACAAATTAACCAAATAAGCTAATTTTTACCACAGAAAGTTTGAAAAATCCATCCATTTTCCAAACCCACTGAACCCTTTTTGGGGTCATGGGGTTGCTGGAACCTATCCTAGCTACTGTTGGGTGAAGGCAAGGTACACGCTGAACAGCCTCACACTCACACCTAGGGACAATTCAAAGTCATCATTTAACCTATGAAGCATGTTTGTGAAGTGCACAGGGAGAACATGCAAACTCCACACAGAAAGGACCCAGCAGGGATTTGAACCAGGAACTTCTCACTGTGAGGCGAGCATGCTAACCACAATACCACCATGCATTTTTTTAGATGCATTTGCAACTTTCTTATACAGTCTATGGTTTGAATCTCTTTGTGTCATTTAAAAAATGCATTCAACAGTATCTTGATCTCAGTATTGTGGCTCATGTTTAACACAGAGAGGCAGGTGTGGTGAGTTTTTCTTGTTACATGTGAGGCGCAACATCTTGAGTTCTTCCATTTATATGTATGAAACAAACATCAGATGTAATCAAACAGGGTGCAGGTGATGAAACAGGTTTCTGACAACTGACATGACATGTTTTTCTAGACAACTAGCGGGCAAACACTAAGTGACAGGATCTCTGAACTGCAGAGCGAAGTCCATTATCTCCCATTCATGGAAACCCCTTTGTCAGATTGAATCTGTGTCACCCCAGGCCACTCGTGACTCGTGTCATCACCAACCAGCAAGTCCTTGTCATTTTCTTTGATCCTAATTACAGACGAGCTAATGAAAAAAAATACAAGTAAATAAACAAAACCATTTGTTGAAGAGGAAATGCAGAACAATGCAGAAAATGACTTTATTCTAAATGACACGAAGTGAAGTGAACATGGTGCACACTCAGTTTTATTGACGTACATGTAAATGATCTTTTTTCATTGCGGAAGAAAAAAAAATGTTCTTCACCACAGTATATCAGGAGTGCAATTTCATTTAGCTGCTCGGTGCCACGAATGTTTATCAGACTTCTTATTTACGGAGTCCATGCCCAAACACACAAGTGAAGGAGAATAGTCCACGGTGGAGGCGGAAGAACTTTACAGAAATATATAGTTTTATAAATGGAATCTCCCACTCAAATACAATAAATATTTCTTTTGACTAAAGCTACAAAAACATCTCTGATGCTAAACCCCTCCAAAGATAACTGGAGAAATACAGTTGTGCTCAGAAGTTTACATACCCTGGAAGAAATTATGATTTCTCTGTCATTTTTCATAGAACATAAATGATAACACAACTTTTTTTACTCGTAGTGGTTGGGGGAAGCCGTGTATTTTAAAAAAATACATCTTTACCCTTTTTAAATCATAATGACAACAGAAACTTTCCAAATGATCCTGTTCAAAAGTTTACATACCTTGACTTTTTTATGAAAACATGCACACAGGCTGATACCAAAGGGTTTGATTGGCAGGTGAAGGTAACCATCCTCACCTGTGACTCCTTTGCTTGCAATCAACATGCGTGCACAAAAGGTCTTAGAGTTTCTGTTCTCCCAAAAGATGCTTGCGTCCTTCATCCAGTGCCACACTGACATTTCTGGATCCTGAGTCGTGGGGAAAACTAAAAAGCTGTCAAAAGATCTACGGGAAAAGGTAACTCAACTGTACAAAACAGGAAAGGGATATAAACAATATCCAAGAAACTGAGAATGCCAGTCAACAGTATTCAAACTTTGATCAAGTGGAAAGTGAGGGGTTCTGTTGAAACCAAACCATGGTCACAAAAATGTCAAAAATCTTTAGGGATGCAAAGAAAAACTCCCAAATAACTTCCACGGTGATCCAGGACTCTCTGAAAAACTGTGGTGTGGATGTTTCAAGATGTACAAGATAGAGATACCTGAAGAAAAATTTGCTGCTGGTCGAGTCACCAGAAGAAAGACATTTTTGTGTAAATACCACAAAAATAACTCGCTTACAATACACTAAACAGCACAGAGACAAGCCTCCAAACTTCTGGATCAATTTGGAGGGATACAAACAAGATTGAACTTTTTGGCCACAACCATAAAAGCTATATTTGGAGAGGAGTCAACAAAGCCTATGATGAAGATAAAACTATTCCTTCTGTGAAACTCGGATTGCTGATGGTTTAGGGACGTGTGAGCTACAAAGGCACAGGAACCTTGGTTGGTCAAAATTGATGGAAAGATGAATGCAGCATGTTATCAGAAGATACTGAAAAAAACTTGTACTCTTCAGCTCAGAGGCTGTACATGGGACACTGGGAAACATGACTCAGTCTCCTGACCTCAATATTATGGAGTCATTCTGGGAGATCTTACACGGGCAGTTCAAGCAAAGCCCAAGAATTTAAAGGAACTCGAGGTTTTCTGCCAAGAAGAATGGACTATTTGCCATTAGAGAAAATTAAGAACTTCATCCACAACGACTACAAGAGACTTCAAGCTAATATTGATGCAAAAGGAGGCAATACAAGCTACTTAAAAAAGGAAATGCTGTTGTTTAACAATACATGGCTTTATCCAGCCACTAACCATGAGTAGAAAAAAGTTTTTGTCTTATCATTCATATTCTCAATTTCTTCCAGGGTATGCAAACTTCTGAGCACAACTGTATGGAGTAAATAAATACAGGTGACGACACTCAACAAGGTGGTTCAGATCCTGTGGGCTCACCTGTACAGTTGCTCATGTGAATCATGACAGAAGTAATTTAATAAAAGCAGTAATAAACCAAAACACTGACTTTATAGGTGACATCAGATATTCATGAATTCTGGAGAAAGTGAGGACTTTGGCCACGGAGAACCTCAAAGGGCTGGATGAGACCACGAGAGCAGATGCTTGAAAAAATAGAAGAGCACAACGCTTTGTCTCGCCAAGTCTTTGATATCTAAGGCCTCAGGTATTTCATAAAAACTCATCCTCCAGCCCCCGATTCTTGTTTTTTTTGTCTGCTTTGCTCACGGCTGACGGCTTGATGCCTGCATGTGCCCTGCGTGTGAAGTTTTCACAAAAGGAGAGGATATTTCCTGACTGTCCAATGTTATAAAACAGCTTAACAACCTGGATAAGAATTCCTCTTTTCACACACAAAATAGCTGTTCTTCTGTCCCAAATCCGTGGAATGTTACTTTTACCTCGGAAGTCTAGGCAGTTTGATTCAGAAACATTGTGCTACGTCTTCTCCAGCCTGATAAAACCGACTCTATAAAATGTTTCTGCAGCAGAACGAGAGGGAATAAATAAAGCATCTGGATCTCAGGAATCTTCACATTATCTGAACAAGAGCGTTGCTGTGTGATGCACTGTACACTATCCCTGAAGGAACACCTCCTCTCACTGAACCATTTCTCAGTCCGAGCAATGAGGAGCTGCATTCATTGGGAGTTAAACCCTTCACTTTTTGTTGATGTCTTCATTGCGGATGATCTTGTAGGTGATCCAGTAGAAGACGTTGAAGATGAGGAAAGCCAGAGGGAAAGCAGCCCTGGAGATGGTGTCTATCCTCTTGGCTCTGTCCACAAACTTTTTCCTCATGGCGTCAATGTCCTTGGGAGTTGGCGGTTGAGGGTTTGGAGCGGGAGTCGTGTTCTTGACTGCTGCGCTGTCCTTTGTGGTCAGACACTGACTTATGTTATAGCCCGTGTAATTAAAGCGGCCTTCACGCATGTCCTCCTCCTAGGAAACACAGAAACAGGGTACAGTTTTCATCTGAATGACCAGAGGCGTGCAGAACAGGGATTTCTTTTTACACGACAATTAACCGTGAGATACTGCAAACACCTCTGAGTTAATTAAAAGTCAGGGGATAACTAGATGCATTTAATGAAACGGCACTAGAATGACTGCTTCAGGGGACAAATCCCAATTTCAGCCAAACAACAATAAGAATGCACTCCTGCTATGCAAACACCTAAAGCTGTCAGCAAAGTAACGAAGCAGAAGGGAGACTCTGGGACCTGTAAACAGTTTCAGTCATTCACACAACGTTTACTTCATGTTTAACACCGCTGAAGATTGATCCCTACATGGCTGCACCTGAATTATTCAGGAAAGAAAATAACAGAAGGAACAAATGAATGTCTTACACGCACAATTATGGGGCTGACAGGCCAGAGTTTGACTCATTTTTGAAATTTAGCTCCACTATTATTGCATGGCTGTTGACATTAACCAAAATAATTTTAATTTATGCAGATTCTTCATTTGATTATGCAATAGAAGGTCAATTGTCGCAACAAATTCTAAAAATGTGTAACCAGTATAGGATTATTGTGATACCATATTATCAAATGTTTAAAGTTTTGCTCGCTTTGTGGGAACTGGGAAGTAAAGAAGAAGCTACTGGTAGTCTAAAAATGCTTTCCTTGCACCCTTTGTTTTATTTGTCGTGTTTAATTTTTAGAAAGAATAGTTACTAATAATGAACTGTGTGCCCTGATGACTTTTTGCATGGAGATTTCTAAGTTTTACATTTATTTATTAAACATTTTAACCGCCTTTTTGAGTTTTTGACTATAATGATGACAAAAAGTGCACCTTTCATTTTTTCTATAATATTTTGCAAATAGCACTGGAAAATATAACCTTCACAAAACAAGTTAAAGTGAAAACAAATCTGCCAATGGAGCTAGTAGAATTTCTCATGAGGAAATTTTCTTAAAATAAGTTGTGATGTCATGCCTTTTTAAGGCAAAGATAAATCTTGAAGTTAGCTAAACACTCATATATAGGTATATTGCTCTATATTTGGAACTAAAACAAGCATGCTTTGCTAAAAAAAGTGTTTTTTATCTTTAAAGTAGGTAATTTAACCATCTTCATCCACAAATATATTCTATTTTAAGTGCTACAACACTCCAACATTTTTATTTTAAGACCATAATCACGCTAAAGACTAAAATTAGACATTTTAGGATAAATTAGTCTCAATAATTACATGTAAATGTATCTACTTTTAAACTTCTGTCCTGCTGTTGTACATTTTTTACAGTGTTAGCAGCAAAATAAAACTTTCCAACTTCCACAATTCAAGCTAAACTGTTGAAAAATGTCTGCTGACCCTTCACAAATTAAACTTCAGCTCTAAAATATTATGCATGGTGAAAAAACAACTGTTTGCCTACAAATAAGATCTTTTTAAGGCCAAATGATTTAACAATATAATCAAGATTATCTTAAAACAAGTCGTTGTATATCCTAAGTTACTAATAGGTTAGTTTTGTGAAATCAAGTCTAATAAGACAATTAAACTAGAATCTAGACAAAAAGACTTTGTGAGATGTGTGATGCAGAGTAAAGGGCCTGTTGTTGAACAGCTGGTGGTCGAGGTTACCGCCAGACTTTAGCAACCGTGGTTATGTTCTCTTGAAGGGAATTGTTCTTTCCACTGCTCTTTACACTGTCAAGAAAACCAACATGGGAGGTTTAAAATAATGCGTTCATTTCTTTTGCTGGACTGTTTGTTTACATATTAACATCAAATAAGTGCAATTTATTGAAACTGGTCTGAGTTTTACTGACATGGATGAAACTCAGTAGGATGCGTGTTAAGCTGAAATTTAAGTTTTGTATTTTTTAAAAGTGGATTTATCACATGAATTCAAACACTTTGGAAAATATAATTGATCGCTCTTTACTGAATTGTAATAAATCTCTCCTTCCCTGCAACAAACCCACATCATGATGCTGCCTCAACCATGCTAGCCTGTTATATATTGGAGTTAGAATAGACTTTACTGTAATTGCCAGCAGCAGTTAAATTGAGGATGGTCAAACAGCAGGAGTGTACAGAACAATAGTGAGAAAAAAAAGTCTCTTAATCTGTTTATTCCTGTACGTCGTGATCTGTATTGCCTCCCAGAGGGCAACAGGTCGAAGAGGTGATGTCCAAGATGAAGCACATTATTTAGACACAAAAAAATCTAACTCATCATTTTGTGATGTTTCAGACACTATTGTTTAGCAAACTCAAGTGTCTTTTTTTGACAAATTGTTTTCACCCAATTGTTTCTCCACATTAGATTTCTTCATTTAAACTACCATCCTTTGCCTTGATCGTGGCTTAGGCATTTCAATCTGCTGCTTCGCCAAATTAAAACAGCCTGGTCTGCGGACAGGATATTTGCAAATATTTAGGAAACCGACCTTATGATTCCGTCTTTGTCGTCGCCTCAGGCGGAGAAACTCCTTCTGTTGCCTGGAGACAAAATTAACCCCGGCGTACTCCAGCAGTGCAGCAAACACAAAGAGCAGACACACGGCCATCCAGATATCAATGGCTTTCACGTAAGAAACCTGAGGGAGAAAACAGACGTTTGAAGTTTGACACTTCAACAAAACAATGTTTATGAATTTGACTTAAATCTTTATTTTCTTTACACTTTTTCGTTTTTTGCATTTTAAATAGGATTTTTGTGCAGCTTCTCTGATTTAAATTCATTTTCCTCATACTCTGTTCACTCCTCCAATGAACTATGACATTTATATGATTGCATTTGTGCAACAATATCTGTGATTGGATAAAAATGTATCTGCGTTGCCTGCAGTGTCAGGTACAGCAGCGAATGAACCGGTGGGAAATCGTTCTGCATCTAATAGATGAAAAATGAATTATTACGACAGCGCCGGATTGGATTTGCTTCTTTCAGAAAAACATCTCAGCTCTTTCAGAACATGTCAAGTAATCATTTTCATGATTTGGAGGTCTCAAAGGCTTCTTTTGAAATATTTATCAGTGTACACGTCTTTTCTGTTTTTCATGATGCAGCTGATGTCTTTGCTGCTTAAGACAGAGATTGATTATCAAGATCTTTGAGAAAGTGCCGGCAGCGCTCTTCAGGATGATTGCATCGCTGCTTTTTATTTATTTTTTTGCTTCATGACTGACAATAATAAGCTTCTGCAGGTTCTGCGTTCGTGTTAAACATTGTTTGAATGAAAGCGTCTCATTTGCTCTGACAAAACTGCTAAGGATCATGGGATGTGGAGCTGCACAGCTCTGCATTTGCTTTGCTGAAAAAGAAAAAAAAAGGTGATTGATTGACGTTTGAGTCTGACGCTGCTACAGTTAGATATGATTAGTTTAAGTGAAAAATCTAGGGTCAGAACTTTCTTAGCAGTAAAAGACCAAAAACTCTTTCAGTTGTCCTACTTTGAATTTAACATTAAAACTTTAGATATTTTGTAACTGCAGATGTTTAATGTCTTTGTGAAATAGGTGCGGGTCATTTCTGGATGCATATTTCAAGGTTTTCTCCGAGAACTTCAGTTCTAACAGCACTCAGCATCATATGAATAAATATTCATCTGAAATAAAATCTGCAAATATAAAATCAGAAAAATAAACACATTTTAAATCGAAGAGTCAAATGCAATTTTATTTATTGAGCACTTTTCTGCTACATAACACCTCAATGTGCTTCATATAAAATAAATAATGCAAATAATAGGAAAAATAGTACTCATAATAAAAGCTCCTTCAACACACACATTCTATAAAAACAAATGGAAAAAAATCAAATCAAATTAAAACACAAGGAAATGTAAAAACCACTTACTCATTCCGATCATCTTCTGATCCATTGTAAAAAGAATTCCTAGTGGTCATTTAATCATAAAGATGCCGTTTCTAGCCAAAATCAGAAAATGGTTTCTGCAGAGCAGCAGGAGTTCATCAGAAATTCTGAGTTGTTGGTGAGATTTTTGACATAGAGTAAGCCTGCCCACACTCCCCATCATCCCTTCGTTTACACGCTCTCCCACTAGCTTGCAACACCTTACACCCCTAATTTGTGCAACAAAAAATGGTGAGCAATAATGGAGATGTCCAACCCATACAGATCTGATTTGTCTGCATGTGGATGCATTTCAATGGAGTAGGGGGTTTGTGGCCCTACTGCAGCGCTTATGTTACACCTACAAGCTTTTTCAAACGGCTTTTTCTCGTCTGCTCCTGATTCAAGCAGAATTCGAGAGATTTTAATAAAGAATTACTCAGAAACGCAATTTTAAGCCTGTATATTTGTCATCAGAAAAATGCCGCAAGGCCATGCTAAAAACAGCAAAAATCTTATTTTTCTTAGAGTTGGTCTTTAAAATCTGAGTGGAAAACATGTGTTTTAAGCTTTTACTTTGAGCTGTTTCTATCAAAACTGACTTGACTGGTATACAACCAGAAAAATTATCCTTTTTTTTTTTTTAAAGCACCTAACAAGATTCCTTTTAGATATTATGATTGAGGCGGCTGTGTGGCAGATAGTTCTGCCATCACAGATCAGAGATTCATGATCTTTTATTGTGTCGTGCAGAGATTTCATCATCTGCTGTGAAAGCGTAGAGGGCAGATGGGGTCACGGATCTGGATGAAGTTCAGGAATGAAGATGCTGTTGACTTGACCACCCTAAAGGCGAGTGTCGATTAAATCTGGGAAGTAACAACAGAAGCCAAAGCAGAGATCTGAACAGTAGTGTGAAATGTCCTTTTTGGACTGAATAAAAGGTGAAGCAACATACTGGATGGAGGCTTGACAGAGTGGATTTGAAGCCTTCTTAGAAGCGCATAAGAATAATTAAGCTGGACAAGGAGTTAGGATGGCGTATCCGACAGGTAGAGTCTGCAATTCCTCATCTTGCTGAAGGCATCTCTGCATGTTTAGGAAATGATGAAGATGCTTTCTATATGGTCAACGTTCGCTACCATGTTCTAAAAGGTGTGGAGCGCAAAAAATAGCTAAAGTGGAGAAAAAGGAGCAGCTCCCTTCATTTTTAGCAGTTCAAATGCCATTCAAAAGCATCACATTTGTTTGGATTGAACATCATTAAATGATGCTGATTTTTTTTCAAGGGCAGAATGAAAATCTCTCCAGAAATGAAATAAACATTCAGAGAAACAAATGTATTTATGTTATTGTTTAGCAACATAATTTCAAGGCACTGATGTTAAATAATTCAAGACTGCAATAATACAAGCAAATGAGCTCCAATGCAATTCAACCTTGGGAAAAAGATATGAGCCTTATAATTAGGTAATTACATATTTTTCTTAGGAGGGTTCACTGACTGATGATAATTCAATGTTAGTGTTTAGTCCTGGAATGCAAACCAACATTTTAAAATGTTTTGTTTTTGAGGAAATTGACCAAGAATCCTTTTATTCACCAAAGGTGACTCAAAGCTTGAATTTTGTCTTAAAATGATCAGAATCGATTGCGCACTACACTGCACTACAGTGTACTCTGAGAAATAGGTTTAATTGTGACCATTAAAGATGATCAAGAACTGAAACTTACAAAAAATACCAAATATAAAACACACATTTCAGAAAACATCACTAAAGTTGGAAAATCCTTTAAAATATAAAATAAAGGGAAGAAAAAGCTCAAGATATTCACATTACTGAATTAAACTGTAACAAGGCAAATGTGTTATTAATAGCGTTTTAAAGTGCCTGAGTGGGTTTGTGTGTCGTTTGGCTTGTATCAGATAGGCTGCTTCACAGTTTTGGTGTCGCCACTGTAGAAGCTTTATCCCCTTGAGTTTTGAGCTGAGCCCCAAGAACAGCCAGAAGGAACTGATTTGAAAACCTGAATGTTCGAGCTGTCGAATGAGTCTGCTAGAGCTCAGATAAACAGGAAGGCACTAAACCTATGAAATGTTTAAAGCACTTCTCTGTTTTATTTTGAACTGTATTTTGGGAATGAAGGCGGCGTGAGAACGAAAGGAACAACACAGGGTTTGTTTTCAGGCAGCAGTTGGAGTATACACGGTTACTTCTTGGTAGTTTAGCTTCCATTAATGACAGAAGTCTGTACTTATTTGATCTTTAAACTTCAATTTCCAAACACCTTATTTTTGCCAAATGTGATCCCAAAGCCGGTAAATGTTCCTTCTTTCTTAGATATGTGATGTTTTGTAAATATCATATATGGGGCCAAATTAGGATCAACTTAAAGTGAGTTTAAAGAAAAAAGATTGTACATTTAAAACGTAGTAAAAAATTGAATTTTAGTTAAACTAAATATACATGTTAGAATTAAAAGAAATATTGATAACTTGAAAAAAAAAGTAAATTTGAACAATATATCATCTAAATTGGCAATAAAACCGAACAACAGTTTTAAACTTTACAGTGTACATCGTTAACTTTAAGGAAAAAAGCATTATTGGAAAAACTAGAATAAAATTAAAGTTTATTTGAAGAAATCAAATTAAAAAAAGCTATAAACCTAAAACTTTTAGGCTACCAGCTGAAATGATCTTTATTTGTACTAACTACTGTTTTGTATTTTTTATTTTTGCCTTTAGGCAGTTTTTTTTCTCTCTGTTCACTCTCAGTCTTTAATTTACAGTTTCAATTCAGACTTTTTGTTTTCCATAGGGATGTAAAGCCTACAGATACATATCGAAAAATAAATCAATCAATTTTCAAATGGATTTATTGGCAGCACAGACTCTTCCTAGAAGGGGCTGTTCTCACTTGTCTACATCAGCTTGTGAGGACCCGATCGTTTTTGTGTTTTGGGAGGGGCTGGTGCTCAGAGAGCAGGGTTTTTATAGGAGTACTCAGAGATGCATGAACAAATCAAAATACCGCTTTGGGGCTGTTTTTCATGAGGAATTAGCAATTATAAAACACTTGAAAGCTAAAAAAAAAGTTGGTTTTGCATGATATAGGCCCTTTAAAAACAACCTGGACATTATGCTCACCAGATTTTTTTAAACTCCAAATATGACATCACAGATCTCCAAAATGAAAAACCTAAAAGTATGAATTTTTCACAAAGACTATTCATGAATACATTGTGTTCTGATGATGACAACTTAAAAAAAAAGTTGTATACATGTTTTACATGAAAAATCATAATAAATTATATATATATATATATATATATATATTACTAAGGAGCAAGTAGTGAAGGAATCGGACACAACCTTATTTAGGTAAAGTAATTGGACTGTATCGAATCACCATAAAGCTAATTGAATCTTTTATGCATCGACTGATGGATTATGTATTAAGATGCATATTAAATCCTGTGAGAGGGAAAGATACACAATCTAGTTTTTGAAGTTGTCTCTAATTTTATGTGGGAGTCGGAGACCTCATTGGCTACCGGGACATGATTGACATAGGGTAACAGAGGTTATGATGACGTAATTTCTGCTCCAGAACAGCGTCTGTTCCTGGTGCCACTTGTGCCACCCCTCCTCTGATACGGTTGTGATGCAACAAACTTTGGGAGAGCATTTTCACTGCTGTACAGCACAGCGATGGAGCTGAAGAGAGAGGAGAATTTACCTTTGGAAGAGAAGCTCTGGATCCAGAGCTTTGAGTGGTCATGGTGAGCACGGTGGTGATGCCCAGCGCCACTCTGGCAGGAGCAGCATCCATGTTGATCCAGAAAGACACCCAGGACAGGATGACAATGAGAAGGGATGGAATGTACATCTGGATCAGGTAGTAGCCCATCTGGCGCTCCAGGTGGAATTTAACTTCAATGCAGGTGAATTTACCTTTTGAACCACAGGATGCAAGTAAGGCGTTTAGTTCAGGTGGCATGAAGCTGAAAATGATCATCGGTCTCACCAGTGTTGTAGTGTTTGGTGCAGTAGCCCAGCTCCTTCTCCTCCTTCATGATGAACTGAGGCAGAGTAAGACCTTCTGACACCTGCACGGCGCCGTTCTCCAACCACTCAAAGATCAAATCATTCATGGTGTAGCCGACTAGTGATGACAAATGCAGATCCATCACAAATTGAGCCGAGTTCGGCTTCAGAGACAACTTATCTGAGTAAATCCTTGCTTACAACTTTCCAGCTGCATCGTGCAAGTCTGAACGTCCATCGGAAAGTTCTTCAGGTCCATCGGGCATGACAGAATGAGAGTCAACCTGTGATGTGACACAATATCATGTGAGTTTTTATAGGAAATTGATTTATTACGCGTGGAACTTGAGTTACAGAAAGAAAAAAAAATGTGATTTGAGAATTTAATTACATTTTTTATGTCATTTCTTTTCTGTCTCCTGCAGCATCTCATGCAGGTTTCCCTCCAGTTAGTTCCCATCAAACCTTCATCACGACAGCTCATGGTCTCAGTGATGTAATTTGGGGAGGGGGGGCAGACTCTGTCTTTTCTCCCACGGAGGGAGAGCGCGGTTAACCACTTTTCATTTCTCCTGTCCGCCAGCTCTACCTGCACACCTGTGCGTGCGCCATCAGCTGCGCCCCACATGGACCTAAAATTGATCTTTGTCGTATCGCATCATTGCAGAGAAAATTGAAGGCTCCATGCCACATGAGATGCATTGGACTGAAAGACAAGCCATTTTCCAAGCTGAATCTTGCTTTAATGAAGGCCTGGCATGTGTTTGAAACACCACCTTGTTCTGAATAGCAGTGTGTGGTTAGTGCTTAGAGAGGCCATGAAGGAAAATACGCAATTCTCTCTTTGCTTTGGATTTTCAACCAAAGCCCCTGAGATTAGTTTCTCCTTTAAAATCTGTTCCTTTATCATTGAAAAAGAAAAGTATCACACTTTAGAGTCCACTGATGTTCAGCATATTGTGCTTTTTCAAAAGAGTGATTGTAGCAGATTAAATCAATTTGAAACCTCATGCTTTGGACTCTTTGATGTTTAAATGCAAGGAAAGAAATGAGTGAAGGCCACCTTGAGAAACCTTTGCATCAAAGCTTTACACGTCTTCTCAGCACTCCCCCAGTTATAATGCAATCATTTATATTCTGCACTGCATGTACACCCAAAAGTTATGCCCTAGAAAGTGACACAAGCCTTTTAAAAACCTTTTTACTTTTAGGTGTATCTATGCATTTTTATTTTGATAGTGTCAGGAACTGGAAGTGCAGGACCCAAAAACACAGGAAACCAGGCTTGGTGGCAGAACATATGTGTAAAATAAATTAATGCAATAATAATGTAAAAATATATGTGAAAATAATATATTACTATTTATGTATTTCGTATATTTCACAGATGTTTCATAGATGTTTTTTTTCCTTCTGCAGTGACGTAGCACATACATTTCTCCATGTGATTTGAACAAAGTTCAAATCAATTCAGTTCAACAAAACATTTAATAAATGTCGTTTTATCAACACTGACTCAATTACTACCATAAGTAATTTCTAGAGTTGATAGTATACACCATCACTAGGCAAATTCTAATGACTCCAAGTAAATGCCTTGAGGTGTACCGCAAGATAAACATTTTACTATTGACAGACTTCAATTCAAGAAGACAATCCTCTGTTTAAAAAACAAATCTTCAATTGAGTGTCATTTACCAAATTTTCTGCACCACAAGGTGTAAAGCTTTAATTTAAAAAACAAAACAAGACAACAACAGTGGACCTTATAATCTGCAGCACTTGTTAACTGTGGATTATTCTGGTTGGGTTTACTAAAGTTGAAGTGATTTTGAGAAGTACACAGCGCTCTGTCAAAATGTCAGTCTATTTAAAACCATTTTTTAACCAGTTTTAAACAGGCTAATGCGTCTAATGTGTAGCGACGTCGGAAAGTGTTTTGTTTACAGGTTATCAACAAGGTTGGGAGTTAGTGTAGTCAAATTAACATTTGCTTTGGGGATATCATTCTGTTTTTTTTGCGTGTTGCAAACAAGATTGGGAGTTACAGGTGTTGTCAATACTCTGACGCATCTGATGTGTAGAGTGTTACAAACAAGTTCTGGAATTACTGTGAACGCAGTCAATAAAGTCTGACTGGCGGGCTTGCTTAATGTGCCTTATGGTTTGGAGCATCTTATGTTTGAAACTAGACCATTCATTGACGGTGCAGTTTAGAATCCGGCGTGCTCTAAAGTGTGGAAAATATGGTAAGTAAAATTCTAATATCTTTCTTCTAACAGCTCTTTATGTTTATTATTAAAAGTGGAGCTACTTTTTTAATAGTCTATTTTCCATTTTCTATTGCCTCAAATTTATTGTCCACTCTACCAGAACCATGTCAATGGCCAAAACCTCAAAGATGAATGCTTTTAAGCTCCAAATGGCGGATTAACCCTCACAACACAACTCATCCCAGCGCTTCACCTGATACTGTAGAGGACAGTTCCATCCTTGAAGATGCGCAGCAGCTTATTGTCTGTGGTGACATCATGGAAATTGGCTCCCTTCTCATTGGCAAAGAAGAGGTCGGGCTTCCAAATGGAGTCCAACATGGACGGGTCCAGGTCGAGGGAAGAATCTGGGTATTTACTGTACGCCAGCCGAGGGTCATTCCATTTCTGTCGCAGGAAGATGTTCACTCTGTAATCCTGCGGAGAACCAAAGCGGCTTTGCATATTTTGTTTTTGCAGAGGCTTCAGCTGTGTCAGAACTTGTGCTGAAGATATAGACTCAGCCACATGCATCCAGTTTCAAAATCTTCCTCTAAGTGAGAAAATTAGTAAAAGAGATTCAGAAATAACTAAAAACAACATATCTGTAGAATTAGTCTGACAAAATGTATCTGAAAGTCACTTTTATCACCGAAGTAACTTGTTACTTTGTTAACTAACATGCTTTGAAGCAAAAAGCAATCCTTGATTTAACAGAATTCAATATGTAAACAACAAAAGATTATTAACAGTTCATTTTTGCATCTTATTTGACACAAAACTGAGTTGCATTTACTGCTGCCAGACGAAAATGAATGATGAGTGGAAATGACTCTCGCCATGCTATCACCTGCATGCTTTTGCAATCTGCATTTGCAAAACTTTGAATATGATGTCTTTTATTTCTCTTCTGAATTTCACAAGAGCTGTTAAATGAAGTATAAAAAAAAGGCAGATTAATTAGATGTGCCTGATGAGAGAATGTCTTAATCCACTGCTATCCGCTTAAACTGTGTGTCGAAAAGCTCAATTGCGTGGCGTAATTGATGTGTCATGATGATGATGAGAAGCCTGTATGTTGTTTGACGTCTCATTGGCATATCGGCGGCTCTAACTATTTGTAATGAAACTGTTTTAATTCCCTGACAGTCTAACAGCTCCTTAGAAATAAAACATTTGACATCTATCCACCATGCAGTTATGATCCCTCCTTATTTATCCTGATTAGTTTTAATTCAGCCTCCTAGGTTTTATGTTTTGGCAGCTGGAGTCCTCCATATTTCACACATTGTGCGTGTTTAAAAGCTTCCCCGCCATCACTTATTAGCTCCACTAAACACTGAATTACTTGTTTGGATTTGTTGAATGAATTATTCAACCAGAGCAAACAAATAGAGGACAAAAAACTGTTATAAGTTTGGAAAGTCTGTCATTTAAATTTATCATGAAAAAAATGGGGTAAAAAATGGATTAAATCAAAACGAGCAAACGGACAGCGGCTTGATTGAAAACAGCTCCAGAGAAAAGGCTCAGGACTTCACGAAACTCCACTCACCATTGTAGTTTCTGCTATTGAACCAAAGCTGTTGATAAATATGTTGCAGGTAACATTAACTGGTGGACCTGCAGGTTGAGGGATAAATAATACATTGACACATCGTACAGTGCAGAAATCAAGCAAAATGCCAAAACAACTCACCATGGTGGTCTCTGTGACAGAGCCGAAACTGTTGATAAAAATATTGCATGTAACGTTTACAGGGGGACCTGTGAAATGGAATGAAAGTGACATGACAGGAGAAAGCCTTAAGCCAGATGTATCAGCGAGGATAGCTGGAATAGACATGGGGGGGAAGGGAGGGGAGGGGGGCATCAGGAAAATTGGGGCTGCTGGGAAATATATAAAAAAAAAAAATCTGCTTCAACATGTATTCAAACATGCATCAATACAACGAGCAGCCAGTGTTGGTTAAATGGTGATGATGTTTGCAAAGTTTTCCTAGATTCCTGATGAAGTGAAAGTGATTTCATGATTGTCAGGGTGGAGATTTTGTAATGACGTCTGCTGTCCTCCTTCACTGTCGTCTTGCTGTTTAACAGGTAGGTTGAAGACACATGCACACACACTTAAAGGCATGCAACCAAACAAAAGGCAGGGTAACACATTATTCATTTACTTGATCAGAAAAAAAATCACAGCAGAAAGTCGGACAATTCATTTATTGGTCTTCATGAAATATTAGTACAGTATTTTTTGGAGTACGAGTCGCATTTCTTTGTGTAGTTTGGCCAGGGGTGTGACTTACGTGTGATTTAAAAAAAACAAACATCGGCTCATGTATGTGTCATTCTCCAGCTGTTGCACTTTAGCGGTTGTTTTCCACTAGCAACCACTAGAGGGCACTGTAGGTGTGTGCATCAGTATTTACGACTGCAGCAACGCAGAAGAAGTGCTGTTCAAAGCAAATATGGAGGATAATCTGATTATTTGATTGTCATTTAAAAAAAAGAGATTAAACCCAGACATGCAGACGTGTTTGCCAATGCTTTTGTAGAGCTCCTCAAACTTAAATAAATCTGATCTCTCAACGTCATCTGTGGCTTCCGAACACTTTAAGAAATACAGTCAATACTTTCATGTAGCGATGAGGCTAAAAACCTGACGCAAATTTGAAGCTAGATTCATGCCAGCCGTGTCGACTTGCGTGTTAGCAGCCACTTCCAATGAAAAGTTCATGGAAATGCACGTAAAACCTTGTTTTGGGCCTCCGCTTCCAGAACTCTCGCCTTTATGCGTTGCTATGCAAGTTTTTAAGTCCAGGCTCGGGGTCTATGCACAAAATGGGCATTGATCGCTGAAAGTTCAACCTGTTGAACTTCTTGACCAAAAAATTGCGAAAACGCTACACTTTGACCAGTCAGGAACTTGGATTTGGTAGTGACATGTGGGTAGCGTCCTTTTCAAAACACAGAAGTGCCAAGAGAGAATTTCAGAATTGTCTTCTTCTGCCCTGCCAGAATTATATGACATCAAGTGTTTAATATATCTAAATAGAAGAAAAAACAGAGAGGAAGATTTGCACCACTTTGACTTTTCGCACCAAGCCTTTACCAGTTGCAGTTGGCAGAGAAGCGTAAAAACAAAAAGCAGAATCCCCTGCATGACGCTCCCTGCTAGTTCGTTGTGTGAACACCACGAGCTGAATGTGCGTTCATGAAACTGCAACACATGTCCGGTGTGAATGTTCCTTCATACGCGTCAAAAAGAGGCAGCGGATGCAAATTTCATTCATTCATCTTTTATACCCTTTTGTCCCTTTCGGGGTCACGGGGATGCCGGAGCCTAACCCGGCCACTCATAGGCGAAGGCAAGGGACACCCTAGGAAAGGTCGCCAGTCTCTGGCAGGGGCGGACGTGAATTTGACACGCTTTAAAAAAGAGGTGTGAATCCTGCTCTGTCTAAATGTAGCATTATGCCAGGCTTGGCAGATTATTTCAGAAGCGTTGCGCTTTTACTTTTGGACTTTTACTCCAAAGCGACTTCTATATGGTTTTTTTCTTCTTTATTATGCTTTTTTTTTAACTCTTGGGGCTTATACTCTGGTGCGACTCACAGTTTACTCCAGAAAATACGGTACTCATTTTGCCTCAAGAAAATCTAAACATTTTTCATTTTGAATTTGCTCAAAGTGAAGGGCTAAATTTAATCATTTTCTTCAGTTCATGCTTAAAAAAATAAGCAATCTTACATGTTGGTTTGTAAAATACCAATCAAGTCAGAGCATTTTTCTTTCCAGGACAGTTAAAAGTGCCTAACATGGCATAATAAATGTTTTCTTTAATAATTATCTCTGTGCATGGCCCGCTTTCTTGCATTCACAGTCATTTTTTCCCTCCCCTCCAGCACAGATGTAGAGTTGTAAGTCCTTCCCAGTGCCCTTCCCTCTGTGTTTTTCCAATCAATATTGCATGACTCTCAGTATTAATATTTGCTTGAGTTTGTTGTCAGGTTGCAACATTTTAACAGCAGAAGCAAAGGAGCACGGCAGCTCCTTCTCACAACAAACTCAGCAAGAAAATCTGGGTCAGACTTCAAAAGCAGCGTTCAAAACTCTTCAAAGATCGACTCAGGTTCCCAACCCAAAACCATCTGTTTACACCGCAGCCGCTCCATCAGGATCTGTTTGTTTTCTGTGTGTTCAAAACTACTGGAGTCCAAGAATATGGTACAGATTGAACCACAAACATCCAGGAGTGTGTGGAATTTTTGTCCTTTTATCTTAGGCCCATGTCAGCCTTTACTTGCCCCCTTAAATGGAGGGAAAAAGATCTTGTGTGTGTTTTTTAATCCTATATACTCAGGTTGTTTTCCCAGATGGAGTCCCCAAGTCCCACCCCACCTGACCCAGTCTGGAGTGAGAAAGAGCTCCAGCCTCTTCACACTCAAAGAGGCTGCGTGTGTCCTCTGCATGTCAGCAACAACAACAGTAGGGACTGAGTCGCTTGCAGCCTTCCCACCACGGCTCCATCCATAATGTGGGATGTCATGGGGGTTCTCTCTGTTGTCAAAACCAACCTTTTTGGAGTGTGGCAGTTATATTTACAAGCTCCATGTTTTCTTTCTATTTTTAAACTGTAACTCATCCATCTCAAACGATCTGAAAACAGATTAGGAGATGATTTCTGGTGTAAAAACTTCTGAAGTGAGAGGACTTATTGTTCTTAGTGTTCCCTCACAGTCCTAAACATAAATTTGTGTTCACACTGTCAGTGCCTTGTGCCTATATCCAGTACTTAAGTGGGAAGTGAAGTGTGTGCATTTTTCTGAGACACCAAGAAAGTAACAGACAAACCTTTAAAATTGGGTCTTATTCGTGCGTCATACCCGGACGTGCGACCCATGAGCGAGTCCAGAAAGTCTGATGGAGACATGTTGGAGGATGATCTGGAATCGTGCTCCTTTGCATTCACAAGTCTGGAAAAATGCATGAACGATAGGAGGAGGAGGAGAGAAACAGCTCAGCAGCTAGAAGATGAAGAACCATATCTCTTGCTTAACAGCTACCTGGGAGGGATGGGTGCGCACGGGAGAGCCAAGAAACGCGTTAAAGCGTCTGAGGACTGAATCATTTTGGCTAAAATCTGTCTCTTACACCAAAAACAAAGGGCTTTGTTCATCTTGAAGGTGGAATCACAGCAATATGGTTCAGGCCAAAGATAATAAAGATGCCTAGCATTGCGTGTGCATGCAGCTACAGGTTCATTGTGTCAAAAAGGCGTCAAATGCCGCCGGGATGGAATATTCCAACAATATTTACCAGGACATGCAGTTTTACACACAACATGAAATTAAAAACGGCTCATTTAAGTAAAGAATTGTGAAAGCAATGGCTAACTTTTACATTTTCTCTGAACTTATTATCCTTTTCCATAAAAAAACTTGATCTAAATAAAAGGTTTTTTTTTAATGAAACATTTTGTGTTTTTTATGGAATGGAATTTGATGAAATAAATGATTAGGAAATGAAGGAGCTTACCCGCAGTTTCTTGTCTCCATCAAGTATGTAAATAAAGCTGCTAAAACCTTAACGAAGGAGTGATTCATTCCCGATGGTTTCCCCATCTGCTCACTTTTTTATTTCTCCCATATGTTTTCGTTAGTCAAGCACATAATCCAAACTGGGGCGCCGCTTCCTTCCTGACCACGTTGTTTCGGCTGCCTTGTGTCACACAAAAACACTGGAGACATTCCTCGACGCAGCCACAGATCATAGTTTACTTTCATGAAACTCTGACTCCCCGAAGCGCGTGGCAGAAGTGTGAAGAAACATGTGTCCACCGTTCACGCGTGGAGGAGACGCAACTGCCGGACGCGTCGGCCGCTTGCTCTCATCTGGCGTCGTTTGAGGGCTGCAGGCTCGTTCTGTTAGAACCACATCTTTGGCTTGGAGAGAGAAAAATCTCTGTTCAGGTGGAGAGGACCGTCAAGGTATGGAAGAGGAACGCCTTTTTTCCTCAGTTCAGCACCAGGACAGCTCCCGGTTCCGTTACGCGCAAGCGCAAGGCGTTTTTAAAAAAGGTGGAGGACGTGTGTTGGGTTTGAATATGTCTAATAAATGAAAAATGTAATCACTAGGAGGGTATCCAAACGTTGCCTCCAGTTACTACATCAGCAACATTTAAACGTTGTCTCACGAGAGCGCGCAACAGGGAAACTCCCAGCGCGCGCAGATGCGCATCAGGATTTCTTTTTATTTTTCCCATGTTTTAAGCCGTTTTAGGTCATTTAATTCACAATGAGCTTAATTAAAATTAAATTTTACAATCAGCACAGCCTGTTTCAAGATTGTATGTCAGCTGAAATCTACATTTAAACGCTGTAGTAGGTGTCAAAGCACAAGATTGACTGACTCCGTCCTTGAGCATTTGGAATATCAGCTCATTGCAACTGTAAGTCATGATGGATATGAAAAGTGTAAACAAAGGAAGCACCAGCAACCGCTGGGAGGGTATTTGGTACCCTGGTTGCCCTGGAAACAGATTTCCGAGGCATTTCACCAGAGATGCTGAAATGTTGGCCTTCTAAAGCAAGTGAGACTGGGGAGACGCAGAAGGAAGGGAATATAAACTACAGGTCTTGTAGAAGCTGCAGGGTGAAGTCTCAGAGGTTTACTGGGCCACCATGCACACTAATTCATTTATTCCGTTTGAAGAATCCCTCGGTCTTGGTACAGAGGTTGCATGGGGAGCTGATGGTTTAACCGTGTGGGTGGGTTTATGGACCACAAGCATGAGTGACTCATCTCACATGAACAAGCTTGTATGTGCAGAGGAGGAGGCAGATAAACTTGCAGTTTCATTCATTTGAGTCATACGGCATCACATGCTTCGACGTTATCCACAGCCATAACATAACCTTTTAGGCGGATTCTCGGTCTCAGCTCAGCCTGAGGAAGAGTCATCGTCCTCCTCTTCCTCCTCATTACTGCTTTGTCCAATGACAGGTGTCACATTGTATCTGCTACTCAGGAATGCCACCTAAGACCTGCTCCAAGGGTGATTTAACCTCACCAGAAGCTGAATGCATGTTTTTATTTCCTACAAGCCTAAATTGTTTATATCTGTTTGATGTTCATCAGATTCTTTCATTCATAGAAAAGTAACTTTTTCTTTTTCTGACAAGAAAACGAGCTGCACATCTCCCTCTTTTTGTGCAGCTGATTTAAAGACTGGGTCAAATGACAGACTTAAGAGTAGCTCTGTTCTTTAGGATCTCAAAGGAGCTCAAATCCATTATTTCTCATCCAAAAGACAGCTGCAGTTGGCATTTCTGCCTAATGACAATTTGCAAGAGCTTCATTCGGCCCTTACTTTCCACGAGGAAGAACTTTAGATTGGGGGGGTGGGGGGGTGGGGGTCCATATAATTACAGTAGAAAAGGTCAAACCTTCACAGTAATGAGGGGAGAGATGGAGGTTTCCCTCCCCCCTTTTACTTTGAGCAGAAAGATAAAAACATAACCACCCTTTTGACAACAAGTGCCTGTCCCTTTCCACAAAGCTATTAAAATGACAGCCTGAAGGCGGGTCAGCGGGCCATTTCACATGCAGCTGCAAAAACACGGCAGAGATCTGTGCTGCCTGATTGTGAGCTGAAAATTATGGGGTTTATATGATCTGGTTTATTATGTCATCTGAAAGGATTTGCTGCCCAGTTTATAGCTTAGAAATGAAATCAAAGACTCTTGTTTTTGCTATGGGAAGCAGATTGAAGCAATGGTCTGCCGTCAGTCTTGTTGTCCGCGCAGGTGGTTGTCACTGATCCCCTGATCCTCATTGGGATCTGATGACTTGTGGACTGACTGGGGAGTTCACCTGGAAGCAACAAATCGGCTCCACCAGGCGGGAGCTCATGTGCACCAGGGTGGAGACAATTGAGAGCCGCCGTTTATCCGTTGCTCCATCGATTCCCTTGTGTCTTTATCCTGCCTAATGACATTTTTTGCTCCATAATTCAACATGTGGAGCTGGTTTTGGGCCTGCCAGGAATTTGTGGAGGCGAGGCCGAATAAAGGCACGGGTAGAAGGGAAGGGGAATGCCCCCCAAAATGCAGAGACTGTACGCCCAAATCCAAAATTAGCTAAAAAAAGAAAAAAGAAAAAATTACAAAAAGGAACAAAACCCACAAAACTAAAACAAAAACAATGGATGGAAAAACTGACAATTTGACAGACATAAAAATAAAAAAGATAAATGCAGCCTCAATAGGGCACAAACTAGTGTCCTGCTTGTGCCTGTCCCAAGCCCGGTAAATGCAGAGGGTAGTGTCAGGATCAGCACTGAGACACTTGTAAAGCATATCAAACAGATCAAAGGAGAAGATCAATAGATTGATATATAATTTTCTACACACTACAAACTCTATGGTTAAGAATATCCAAGTTTGGGCTATTTTTAAAAGGGGACAAACTATTTTCTAAGTCAATTCAATTGAAACCTCTAATGCAGAAATTAGTATTGCTCCAAAAAGTAAACTAACAATAAATCCCAACATAAATAACCCAAGAATTGTGTTGAAGAAAAAAACACGTTCGTTGGTCAGCAACAAGCAACAAATGAAGGAGTAAACTTTGCAATCCTAGTCGGAATAAACTTCATATTTCAGCGACCAGTTTTGAAAGTCTGTTTCAACGTCAGGTAAAACTCTCTTTACTGCTGCTTTGATACGGCGGAGGCATGCTGCAAGATGGTTACTGAGAAGACGTCAGATAGATTGTTGGGAAAACAGTGTCAGAAGCCATGCGTATCACGTTAAACGTTGTTTTCATGAGCCTGAATTCATCCGACCATATTTCAATGAGTTGCTGTGTCTCAGATTGTAAACATTTTGGGGGCTTGGAGGGATATGACGCCTTAAGCTCTCAGCACAAGCTGACTTGACCCCCTGATTTTCTAACTACACCCCATAGTGGGTCTGGCTAAATCCGAGCCTGTGTGGAGGTAACGCATGGCAGAAGCTATTTTTGATGGCAGCGTGCCGCCGGAAGAAAGCAGCGGGTTTAATGAGAGTATTTGTGAACCGAAAGAGGGATTTGGCAATTGTGTGTTGCCAAACAACTCAACACAATTTTCATAAGCTCTCTGTCACAGCAAATTGAAGCTATTTTGAGGTTCCAATACAAGGGCGTGATAAACTCCCTTAGATTGCACAGTGAAGCACTAAATATGGAGTAAAAATGACTGAATGCACACGAGGATGTTAGTCCTTCTAGGTTGTCTTTTCCCTCATGCTGATGGTAAGAGAGCAGCAGTGGTCTTCTCTGTAACTCATCTGTCAATCACGCCGTTTCCTTATCAGTGGGAGCACTCTGACAGCCACAGAGCCTTTCCCCTTCACTGAGCACTGAAAACCCCCTGATCCTCCGTCTAGACCTCCCTTACATCCTCCCTGAGATCAGCCAACAACCAAAAAAAAAAAAAGCCACAACGCTTTTACAGGAAAAATACATCATCTTAAACGCTGACAACCCCTAACCACTTTGTTAAGCAATTACTCTTCATGCGACGGCAGCTCCATCATGTTCTCGCCGCTGATCTACATGTCGGGATGTCTCCCCTGAATTTGTGCGCAAAGAGCATGCACATGCTTCTTTTCCCACATCAGACGTCTGCTCCACGTTGACACTGCCTCACAATTGATCTATTTCCAGCTCGCAGGCTGAGCGTCGGGGCTGTGTAGCTGTCAAACTGATGAAGAATAGATCAAAGATTGAAGACAAGTCAATGGCTCGACTGGCTTACATCAACTTTCACTTTTTTTTGGAGCTTAGATGAACATTTTGGCCCAATTATCCATCAGAGGGACACTGGTAGAGTGGTGGCCTGTTTTTCCTGAGACTTTTCAGAAATCTTTCCAACGCAGCAAGGTGAATATTGACGCTTGTTGATTTCCTCCGTCTTTTGTCAGAGTTTTTGCAAAAGTTGCTCCTTGCAAGCAATCTCTCGACCGGCTGTCAAACAGGTGGACATTGTGATTCATGTCACACAGAGGATGTGTGGGCTTTTTGCTGCTAAACCATGTATGTGGCACTTATTGCATAAACTTGGCTTCATAAAAGCGACAGGCGTGCAGGCCCTCACATGAAGGGGGGGGGTATTAAAAGTGATGCGCTCAAAATGAATCCAGTTGTATCGAAGTGAGCAGAGGAGAGATGTCTTTGCTGTTTCTGTCTTGCTGTGCATTTAAACTAAAGAGTGTCTGACTGCGGGGACGTGAGTTGTCACGGGATTTTTTTTTTATTGATTGTAGATGTAGGTATACACGGAAGGCTGTGTGGCCCTCACAGAGGACCACACCTCCATAACAGTGACAGTTGGGACATGTTGTTGCCCCCCACGCATGACCCTGACAGGAGGATGCAGAGACAAACATCGGATGGATGGAAGACGCAGAGAGGGTGAGATCAATGGCGGTCCTGAATAACAACATTCATTGTCTGTATTCGGGTTTCTTGACTGAAAGTGACGAACTGAATATTGCATTCACAGCTGCTTTTACTGCTACTCTTAAGCTACGTTCACTCAGGAACACACGTTCAAGCGGCCACTTCCATTGAAAAGTTTCCACCTTCAAAACTCTTACATTTATGTCTTGCTGAATTGCCTACAACCGTTTTTGTGCTCGCGGGCGTTGCACGTGCCTTGCAAGTCAAACCTCGACCAATCAGGGAGTCGGATTTGGTAGTGACAGACACATGACGAAAATTGCTCATGAAGGAGGCATTAATAACTGCGGTTTGTGCCTGGACAGAATTATTTGAAACTAAGTCTCTCATATATCAGAATACCGAAAAGAAAAAGTCTGGATCAAGATTTGCAAGATTCGCACCACTTGGACATTACTCACCAAACCTCTTCTAACTGTAGGTGGTGGACATGCGCTAGTAAACAGTAAAACAGAAAAAGAAGACTAAGAAGCCCCTCCCTGCTTGTCCAGTGTGAACACCATGAAATGCATGTTCAAGACATTTACATTTCACATGTCCTGTCTGTCCATGAATTATTCAGAAAAGTGAATTTCTTTTAGACTAATATCTCTCTTTTACATCTTTTTTTGAAGTCAGAGCAAAATCTTTCAACTAAAAGGGCTCTGCATTCTAAATACAGAGCCATAACCAAAACCTTAGATTTTAGCTGAAGGGCATAATACTCCAAGTTTTACATTTCTAAGTGAACTCTCAACCCTCAAAATCAAACCGGGCTGTGCAGAACCTTTTGGAAGTCTTTAAAAGCGTCCACTTCTCTCTCAAAACCTTCTCCTTTTTTTGTGAAGTGCACCGTTTGTGCCGTTCCTGGTTGGTATTCGTAGCATTGCGTTTGGTGTTGTCCAGGAGGCTTTCTCTGTGAGAAGAAGATTCTGATGAAGATTTTGGAGGTAAATATAGAATCTGTGTGAATCCTGCCTCCAGCAAACCTTAAGAATGTCACGTCTATTTCCAAATCAAACACCACAACTCTTAACAAAAAAAACTCTTCTTTAAATAGAAATGTATTTGTTGCTTTATTTTATTTACATATGTAAGTCACTGGCAAGTTCTGTATTTAGTTGCTGGAAAAATGTTAGTATATCAGAGCAAAAGCCCTTCTATATTTTCCTACTGATGGTACTTTTAGTTTTTTTTTTTAAACTAACATTAAATCTGCATAAAATCAAGAATTTTAATAGATTGTGGATGAAAACAATTATCTGTGATGATTTCTCCATCAAATATAATTGTTAATGCTGTAATTTGTGACTAGTTTTATGGATCTTAAAGAGGCTTGGATCTGGTGGCGTGAAAACCAGCTTCAAAGTGGGAGGTGGACACAAAAAGGAGCTGTCAAGACTGTCTGATAATAAAACCCGACAGCTTCCTCATCTTCATTTTACTTCCTGCCTTTTCTAAAGCTGAACTCATAGATAATTTAAAAGGCAGCACCTGTCCCTGTGTGCGGCGACATTTCCGCAACACAACAAATGAAATGTTGTTGGAAAATGTTGGGGACAGGCCATGCAGTTAAACATTAGTTCACCGCAAAGTTATTTCCAATCATTGCCATGGGAACAGGGCTGGAGCTGTCACTTCTGTGAATTTAAGACGTACTCCCTAGAGTCTTCATTCAGTGTTAAAAAAATGTGCATTTTTTGCAAACCC
>BSAI01000005.1:19720311-19817811 GCA_036245035.1 Adrianichthys oophorus | reverse complement strand
GTTCCCTCAGTCATAATGATATTAAACAAATTAGCTGAAGTTGAACTGAACAGATTGTTTTCTAACACTGTTTGAGCAACCTGGATGTCTCAGAGGAGTGCATTTGTCATTGTGTTGTGTATTGAGCTCGGATCAATGAGTGATGAACTCTTCCATTGGGGGTGTGATGGCTGTTTCCTAATGAAGCCAAGTCTCCAGGGGAAAACTATGGGTTTTTATGTCCTCTGTCAGCAGCTCAAGTTGCTGCCTTGTTTTTTGTGAATGTGACCCGCATTTACTGAGGTCCTTTAAAAGCTAGCATGCGTGGTGAAACCAGAGCGGTGTGTGCCGATCCCAACATTCTCAGAGAAAGGTTCAAATGAATGTTACAGGGTAACACACAAGAAGGAATACTAAAGAAGCATTGCTTCGGTATGGTGGCCCTGAAGAGCAAAACAAACTTACACATCAGTTCAGGCAAAAACAAATTAAAGATCACAACAGTAATAAAAAAAAAAAAAAAAAAACAACGTAAAATTGTAAAAAAAAAAAAAAAAAAGTCCAAAATAAAAATGACACGTTTCTCAAAACAAAAGTAATTTACAAAGATCAAAATGAAACCAGAAAAGGTTAGTACTATGAAGAATTGCTGATTAGATGATGATATTTCTCCATTATTTCAACTGAAAGTAAGGTATCCTGAAGCGGTAATGGATTTGCTCCGTGCTAATTGAAAAACTTTTATTAAGATATTTGGCAAAACTCAAACATCAAAAATCAAATGTCATCATTTAGTCAAGCAAAGTGAAGGTAAAAAAAAGACTCCAGAACAGTTTTTATCCAACTGCAATAAAAAATTGTAAACATGACTGAAATATTATACCTGGACCTCTTCTATTAGACTGCTGCATTGTGCAACGGTGGATGTTTTTATTATTATTTTTTGTGGTTTATAAACACATATTGGTTGGGTATTCTGTTTTTTTGACAAATTTCCTTTTATTTGACAAAAAAATAATTTAAATTTCCTGGTTAATTAACTTTTTAGGTATTTTTATGCATTATTTATTATTTTTAGTCATAAGTTTTACCCCGTATGAATGTTGGATCCATCCATCCATTTTTTTTTTTTTAAGGTTTTTTTTAAACAATTTTTTTTAAAGATTTCTTTAAATTATTTTGGTGTCTGGAATGTAATGTTGTCTTTTTATTAGACTATTTGTTTTGCTTTTTTATTTGCCATTGTGATCTGTAATATGTTTTTGCATGGAGTGATTTGCTGATGGGAATTGCACTTCAGGGCCACCGCTTTGCAAGGTCAGCAAAAAGCTAATCCAGCACCTGTTTACATGTTTGAAGCCCATTTTCCCATGATGCAATGGAGCAACACACAAGAAAACATAAACAATCTCATCTGCATAAACAGTGTAATAGCAAAAAATGGAAATATAAATCATGTTAACCCCATCCTGGCAAGTTGATTTACTGAGACAATAAAAAAGGAGAACTTTGTAGTGTAAAATGTAAGACAAATAAGTAAAGCCAGAAATCTGCTTCTGACCGTGACAGCCACCAAGACGGCTTCATTTTACAGAACAAGAGCTGTGGCAGCGCCTCAGAGGAACCTGTTTGAGGAAAGTGTCCAGTTAACAAGCAATCACTGCCACTAATGGCCTTTCTGGGAACTACGCTGTGTCCTATTTTTGATGGAGTGAACACAAAATCCCAATGTTAAGGTCAGCAAACCTTGAAAAAAAATGGCATAAATAAATAAATGAACGATATGAGATGCATTCATCTCTAATTGGCACTGGCAATGTGTTTGGGGGAAGATACAGCAGCGGAAAACCTGCTGGAGACTGGAGGAGAGCTCTCGCAATGTAAATGGGTTCTGGGACACACGATTTGAATGAAACTCAAAGATGCCTCGTCACCTATAGGCACTCAGTTTAACGAAACAGATATTGAAGGTTGTATTTAATGTATAAATGTAAAAAAATAAATACATAAATAAAAGCATTTCTCATTTCAAATATGGTGCAATACTATTTAGCTTTGTCACAAAATAAATGAAGAATTAATGAAAATAAATAATCAGTTAATCAGCAAGTAGCTCCTCCTAAAGAGCAGGCATTTAGGCTCAATTTCAAGCCTTCTAGTTCTGTATTAACCCCCCACTGAACTGAAGTAATTGATCTAAATGGCACATTGAATTTTATTGATTATTTTTGACAATTTCTATATTAATCCACTTTAAGATTTGTTTTCTAATCTTTAGATATTTCAAATTACACAATAATGTATTATATTGCTTGTCATAGTTTATAAATGTAATTCTCCAGCCTCTGCCTGCAAATATTTCACAATCCAGCAATCAACTCCGAGCAGCTTTGGTTTATAGTTTTCCGAAATAGGAATCTCAAGAGTTCAAAAAGCTGGGAGATGTAAGGCGAGCACACGGGCACGCTGACACAAAACTACCTGCTTTCATTCCTGAGTCAAAACCAGTGCAGCTGCATGGAGGTGATACCATTCAAGAGACACAAGACGCCTGTTATCCAGTAAATTCATAATTTCCCTCAGGTACAGCTGAGCTCACCACTTAATCTCACTGTAACATAACAGGAGCCCCGAGAGAAATATAATTGTCAACATTTGTGACAAGAAAAAAATCACAATAATGCCTTTTGTTAATTGAAAAATGCCTCGTAATCTGCTGATAAGTGAGCCATGCAGAGGCTGCCTACAGCTGAACAATGAGCCGTTCAGGTTTTTGACTCTTGTGAGCGCTCGTCCCAGACAAGCGTTTTGAAAGATGAAAAAATGTGATGGCTGTCGAGGTAGTGAATGATAACAAAAAAAAAAAAAAAGACAAAACTCTCCTGATAGAAAATGGTCTCGACGGGCAAAACCCGACAAACATCTGTCAGTTGAGAAATCATGGAAGGAGCTTAATTGCTGGAGCCCCTGTGGATCCCAGCAGGAAGCTTGTGATCACAAACAACATAAGTTCAGCTTGATCAAAAAAATTAAACTACTTTATTATTACCTTGTCTATCATTCTTTAACATAATAAAGTAGTTTTGACATTTTTAAAACTCTAGCTGTTAAAGTCCCACGCTGACGTCTTTTGATCTATCGTAAAATCGTTTTTTAAATATGCAAACCTGTGTCAGGGAAAACAAAGACGCACATGGATCGATTTGTTTGCAAGTGGATGCATCAGAATGGAATGGAGCAGGGAGCTTTTCTTAATAATTTCTATGACACTGCTGCAAGCTTTTTCCAATGGCATTTTTGCATCTGCTCCTGATTCACCATAAAATGATGAAAGAAATACTCAGAAATGCACTTTTATGACGAGTTTTCTTTAAATAAGGCGACATCAAGACAAAAGTTTTAACAATAACATTTTGTCCCATAAAATCAACATAAAAACATTTACTAGTAACATTAAGAAGAACCCAATTAAATGTCATACATCATTTTTCTCAGTTTCTGAAAGAAAGATTTTTGAACCACAGCGCGGTAGAAGGTTTTGTTGAATGGACTCTACCTGCAGTTGCATTTACAGACATTGCTACCTATTTGGGTGTACTAAAAGTTTCACTCTGTGACTCAAGAAGAAGACACTTCTAAATTCTGTATGTTTTCGTGCATTTGTTTGTGTAAAGTTCAAAAGTTTCCCACTAGATGGCAGCAGAGTATTGTTTTCAAAATCCGCACAAACAATTATTCAGATAATAAACAACTTTTACTAGAATTTGTTACCAATGGCACATGTTTATGTTCTAAACTCAGTGACAGAGGAACTAAACATCAGTTTATCTCAGATTTTTTAGGGAAATACTTTACTGTATGTAAACAAATAGTGTATGTTTTATTCTGTGCTCCGTACACTTTCACCCTTTTCTTCAATTCATGATTGCATGACTTAAACATTTTGTCTTTGAGTTTTGTTGGTGTTTCCTTCAGGGGAACTGAGTTGCAGTCATCCAGCTACGGCTGCAGGCAGAGTCACATGGCTGTCTGTGTGGCAACTTTGTTTTTCACCCTTTCTGTTGGATTTCAAACTGTAGCCACTCCCAACTCTTTTATTAAAAACCAGTACCACAAATTGGGAGCTTCCAATGTATCACAGCTTGTTGAAAACTCACTATTGTTATTTCTTTACAGCATTTTGAGTAAATTGGATAAGTATGTCATTAGTTTAGGAACTTTTTTTTGCTTTACGTTTGAGATCTGAGCAGTCATTTTTAAATCTGCCAGCTCCCAGCTGTGCTGCTTTGTGACTCCCCTCCCGAGCCTCCTGGGTGATAAATCACATTAGTGCAGTGCTCCCTTTTATGTTCATGTCTCCCCTCGGGTTGCTGAGGTTGGTCCACTGCACTTTTTCAGGATCAGCTTTGACTCCCCAGTGATCCGCCGTTTACAGAACCCAAAATCTTTCCAAAACTTGTCTTTTGTTGCGTTAAGATAAAATCAAGTAAGAAATACATTTAAATGGAGTCCCACAGCTTGTAAACAAAACTCAGTTTTACTGGAAAACTAAACCATTTGAAGCCTTAAAAAACTTTTTGTAAGGTAACCATCATCATTCTTTTCCACTTATTTTCGACTGTTAAACCAAGTGTTGGTTCCACACCAGTCTTCATGTGAGTTCAAAGTCCTGGAAAGAGCTGAACCGTTGTTTGTCTCAAAAAAATACAGATTCTTCTGTTTATTGACTCAGCATCTGAAGATAAGAAACTGAAAAGTTTAACTTTAGTTACAGAGATGCAAAAATGCAAACTCTCCACTGCACGGCTCAGTTTTTCACTGACCTCTAACTCAGAGAGCATCTACCTCTTATTGGAGGATTTCTGCCAGTATAATGGTAACTTGAGCTCCTCTTTGGAGCTGAAGCACATATTCAATTTTGTCTTTGGGTGTTTTCAGTCTTTCAACAGTATACACCCTCACTTTGGAAACCCAGCCAGAATTGATCCAGCTCTGGCTTTTCCCTTAGTATTATCGGCCCTTTTTCAGCTGTTTCAATGGCTTTTTTCTTAACAGGCTCATATTAGGTTGAGCTGCATGAAGGTCCTCCACAAAAGCAAAACCAATGCAACCCACCGCAGTGGGCTCAGAATGTGCCCTCCACCCTGATCCTCTAGCTTCCTGGAACATGTTAACCTCATCTGTAAAGACATTCCAGAAAACAAGTTCAAGTAGCAGGACATGATTCCTGGAGCCAGACAAAGGCACCAGGTCAGGCATTGATGTGGTCACCACCATGAAAAATGTCCGCCTCTTCAGATCCACTTGCAGCTCCCATCATTCCCACGACGCTGCTTGTTCTTGACCTCAGCTCTCAGGTCTTTAAGAACTAAAGTGGTACCACTATTTACTTTGGGCTTTGTCATAGGATGATTTTGCCAAAGCTCTGAACTCTTCATTGCCCGTTGCTGTGGTGCCAACCACGGTCCTGTACCTCTGCTTGTCTGGAGGCCCTCTGTGCACTACTGTCGGAGTTCATTGTGAACCGTACCGGTCCCACTTTGGACTCCAGGTAGAGAAACTTGTGCTTTTTTAGTAAATGTGACTCTGAACTCCTACTTAAAGAAGTGTTGTTTCTTTAGCACAGAGTTGCGCACTGCTTAGTCTGCGTGGGAATCCCAGCCACCTACAGAGTGGGATTAAGACTTTCCTCCCCATAATCTCAACCATCAACATCTTTTTGTATTGGTGTAAACAAACCTCAATGGAAGTTACAAAGGGATGTTGACGAAGCCCTCAAGAGAAAGAGAAGCAGAAAAACTGTTTATCATAATGTCTTCTAAACCACCAAAACATTAAAGCAGGAGAATGTTTGATATCTATGTGAAAAGCATTTTAACAACCTCTAAAGATCAATAAATTGATTGATCATCACAAGTTGAACTCTGGACTGAATATTTCTCAATGTTTTGGTAATTAGTGACCCTAAAAAAGCAGTCTCAACATCTGAGGGAGAAAAACTTGTTTGTTTTTGTATTCCTTGCATTCGCAGCTTAAGCCGTCGTGTAAAGGTCTCTGCCATTGAAAACGGGGGACTGGATCCTCTTCCTTACCAGATGCTGTTGATTGGAGTGATGTGCTCTGGTGAGGAGGAGGATGACCTTGAGACACAGGAATCTTATTTTTTGACCAAGCAAATTACAAGAAAATGATTGGTAAACATATACATCCTATTTTATGCTTTATACAATTTTGCATTTGTGGGAATCTGCGAATGGAATGTTAAACAACATCATTTTAAATGCCAATTAAAGCATCTGTTTTTAATACAAATATGATTATTACATTCTTAAACATTTGTCACCCATTTTGGAACTATACTGGAGTTAGTTGCTTGCAACTTTGTTTTTATCTAAACTTCTTCCTTAATGGGGAATTTCGATTTATTAAGAAAAATTGGAGTTCTCAAAGACGTGTTTTGTCCTCAGGTGAAATTCCTTCAGGTGTTTTTTTGTGGGAAAACCATCTAGGACAGACATAAAGGATCATTTGTCTGGATAAGAAAGTTTGATGGAATTTTAAACTAATCAGTCATCTCAACGAGGAAACAGTCAAGAGTCTGATTAATACAGAGCAGCAAAACCTCTTGAGGACCTCTGCTTTTAACAGATCCCACTTTGGAGATGCACTTCCCCTAATCTAAACCTTACAAACTGTTTAATGCGTGTTGTTTGTTTGTGTCTTTTGAATCCCTGCTGACTGCCTACTGCTGTGGATGCTGTAAAATCCAGTGAATTGCTGGAACATTCCCATGGAGATTGTCATGTAGATTGTCTATTCAGATACACACCTTGCTCTAGCATTGTGCACAGACACACACATACAAAATTATACATATGGATTTATGATGAAATTATCAGATTAATTCCCAAGCCCACAAGAGAAAAAAAACTAAATAGCCAAACACAAATCACAACAACTGCATTTATTGTATTTTTTTTGCTCCCCTTAATTTCTCGGTATTGTTTTCAGATGATGCTCTGTCTGCACTGAAGCCAGGTCTTTTTTGATTGGTAACTTAACCACATCCTCTAAGTCCGGATAGGTTGTTCTTAATTTGCTTACTGTTCTGAGGCATGACTCACTGTCTCTCTCAAAACAGAAGTACAGACATTTGAGGGAAAAAATGTAAACCCACAAAAAGACTGGGGCCATTGATTCTATTTTTGCAGTTTTCGTGCTGCAGATTTGACTTCTCACTTTGAAAGCCACTGATACAACAACATGGCTATGTAGAAATGCAGAAAAAATGTGGTTTTTAACTGAAAATGTTTGATCTCTGTTCAAAACTGAAGCTGTTCATACTTGCCTTTGGTCCAAAGTTAATCTTATATAGTACATGATCGTCTGCATATAGTGTTACCCCAAATTCATCGTCTGCGGTGCATCTCCATTGTGTTGCGTGGAGAGTCCGTCTCATAACCATCAGTCAGTTTACATTGTCTCCGTTGCATCTCTGGTCCGTCCCCCTTGGGTCCTGGAGGAGTAATTTGTCCTGTTACCCCCTGTGTCACCAGCATCCAAAACTGCGGCAATCAGACCCCATGGCCTCTCCTTCCCCACTGTTCTTGTAAAATGTATGTTTTGTGTCATAGATGATGCTATACTTTAGTACTTTCAAATCTAACCCAAGTTTTCAATGGCAAAAATAGACCTGGTGTTATCTTTGGCGTTAATGTGCATAATCAAAAGTATGAAATAAAATTGTATAGTTTTATCTTAAAAACTATACAAATTGTATAGTTTTATCTTAAATGTGGAAATCAAACTCCGGAGGGACGGACTTCAGACACCAACATGACAGAGACGAAGTAAAAATTAGCGATTTCTTCTTTTTTTCTTTGAGCCGCAACAGACGGACCTGTTTAAATCAGTTTTTACCCTACTTTACTCAACTGTTAGAGACACAGACATAGTTTCTGTCCCAGAGAAGAATAAACTGCATCCACTGCTGCAAGTTCAAAATTTTACCTTTTTTGCTGAAGAAGAAGTTAAGAAGTAAAAATTATTAAGGAATTTAAATTGAAGTACTCAACAGCCCTTTTTGAGCCACAAACAAACAAACTTCTTGATTAGGTAGAGTAGATATGTGTCAGGAGTTGACCAATTGAATGTTTACTTTTAGGCCCTTTTTTTGTTTTTTTTTGCATTTTTCACTTTGGGAATCTGCCACATTTGACCATAAATCAGATAGAATTCCCCAACTTATTTATTTATTTTTTTTACTTGCACGAAACTAAAAGTCTGGATTGGATCAGGGAATGTTCTGACCTCCTTGGATACTAGATACTAACTGGCTGGATGGTTATTGACATTTCTCCTTGAAGGTTTTGAATCACCATCCACAAAAGCAGAAGAATTTCAGATAAGATTCAAATCGGAAAGCCGGAGCAAACACGCAGGAGTTTATTCACAAAAAAGTGCCATGTGGGTTTCAAATACAAACATTCCAGACTTAAAGTGTTCTTCTGCATTTATTATGTGTCAACGTTCCTGCTGTTTAGTAACGATATTCATGGGTCATATATGAATTGATTTGAAGTTATTGATTTCCCTATTTTGGTTGTCTCATATTGTTTTCATGCTCAGTGTGTGTCCAAAATTATGAATAGCTTTAACCATTTAACCCCTCTTAATTTTTGCTTTATTTGGCCAACACTCCTTATTTTGCGCCTCATTTTTACAGAATATTTCTGCAACCATGTTGGTTATTTATTGACTCATTTCAAACCTGAAGGCATTTTGTGGTCATTTAATATGCTTTTAAGGCTATTTCACTTTGGTCAATCGACATATCTTCCTGGTTGTTTTGTCTTCCATTTAGCTAGATTTATTGAATGTCTCTTTTAGTGATCCTTCAGTTGAAACTTGTGGCTCTTGGGGGAGTTGCATTTTTCTTGATGATAAATTCAATTTTTTGGGGTAAGATAAGAGGATAAGTGACAAGAAGTCAAGGGCTTGAAAATAAGAAGAAAATGAAACCTTTAAATGGATTTTATTTTGAAAAAAAGTTTGATAAGACACTAAGGATCCAACCTGGAACCTCAGAGTGTGACTGACTAAAGTTCATTGTTTTGTTGTTGTGCGTCAATTGTGCTACTGATGGACTCTGATGGGATTAGAGGTGATGAGCAAACGTCTTGACAAAGTCTGTGGAGGTGAGGAAGGAGGAGGCAGGATGAACGATCCTCCCATCACCTAATCCCCTTCGTGGTGACGTCAGGCTGTCCGCCTCCTCCTCAGGGACGCGGTGGAGCGCGCCCCGGAGCAGCCTGCAGTCAGCGTGCAACCGAGGACGCGTCATCAACCGAGCTGCGCATCAACTTTCCAGCTGGTCGCTTTTTAAATTTTGTCTGTTTTTGGGGGGAAACTTCTAAGAAAACAAAAAATGGGTAAGTTTCCTGCAGCGGAAAGATGGATTTTTGCATGACAGCGCGCGCCGCTCCAACTTTTGCAGCGATTTGTTCCACAGCGGTGGACTTTTACTACTTGTTGAGCTGCAGAAGCAGGCCGTCGACCTGACCCGGTTTCAGAAGAATCGGCATTAGATCAGCCTGCTGAAGCAACCCGAAGAGCGATTAGGGAGATTATGGAGATTCATCCAGTCAACTCGGAGGGAGTGTGCGGAGGTGTTAAATCCAGGTCTGCGTGCTGCCTCCTCCTCCCCCTTCAAACTCAAACTGGCATAATCACTCAAATCCAATCAAACACGCATTCCCTAATATTGCAGCGCGCTTCATAATCAGTTTAATTGTTTGCTGTCCTCACTGATTGATCATGTGACCGTCATGGTGAAAGGCTCTGCGTGTTTTCTGCCTCAAAAGTAGCTGAATCTTGCATGCTGATTTTGTAAAAACCTTCTGAAGGGTCCAGCTCAGATTGTCCTCTCTCCAAATGACTGTTCTGCAGGATTCATGGTGCTGTGGATGTTCACTGAACTCTTAATTACTCAGCAAAGCTGTCAAATACTTGTCAAAAAACTTAAATGTAGTCTGTTTTAATGTGTTTTTTTGGACAATATGTATTGTCTACTTCAGTGAAATGGAGGTTAGGGATGAACATTGTGTGAGAAAGTGTATCAATGCTCATTAATTTGCCCTGGAACTCACACAGAAGCGTCTTTGTGCTTCTAATTTGAAGCTGTTCCTTTGTGCGACTTCAGTGGCTCTCAATGTGGAGGGAGAACTTCTCTGAATTGCAAGTTTTATAGCGGATGTCCCGTGAGGTTATTCCCCATAGACTGTTATTCACTGTCTCACAGCGGATATTACTCTGCATAGCAATCAAGCTTTGTGCATTGTTCATCTGTCTAAAACTCCCACTTCATTCAGTGTCATGAAAAGGATCAGTTTTGAACATCAGGATCAATTTTTTGGAGACTTGTTTTCATAAAATTGCAGTGGAGGTTGATCTATCACTTTAAATCAGCTATTTGTTAATCATCTGAGCCCAAAATAAGATGTGGAGAAGGGAAAAAGAGACATTCACTTCTTATTCAACTTGCACTTGACCCATTTTTATATGACTTTTTCCATGAAGAACACTCAACTTTACCCCAGAGCTTCTCCTCCATTTGTGTTCTGAATGAATTTACAGCAAATTGGCTGTGGGAGGATAACCTAACTTCAGTCCACCGAAGTCACGTCTGAGAAGTCTTTTGATGTGCGCTCTGTGAACCCAGCTTCAAATCCACTTATCATTCAGAACCCAGCCCGATGTTTGCAGAAAGTGTTGGCATGAAGACCCTTTTCTTTCAGTATTGTGGTCATGCACACATGGGCCAAAAGGTCAACTTAACAAAGTTAATTCTTTTCAGCTGACATTTGTGTCAATTGAATAAATCGGGGAAAAAAAAGAGAAACTGATAGGAAACGGAGCTGTTTAAATCCTGTAAATAATCAAAGCTACTGACTGGGTCCGAATTATTTTAATACTCCCTAACATCTCATCCATTTTGTTCTGATGATTGTAAACTTGGATGATTCATAAAAATAACTAAGGATTTTTATTACAATGCATTATGGTCTATTTTCGCCAATCTAGTGAGCTCTAATGCATGTTAGCTTTTTGCAGAGACTTATGGGAAATTTCCAGGGCACTGGATTTTGGAACAGTCAATTCGGACACCCCTACAAAATGACGATTGCCCTGTATAGTGCACTAAATGGCGAGGGAATTCGGACACAATCATTGCTGTTTTTAATTGAGACGGACGTCAATCACAAAAGCTAAAGCGCCATTCTTCCTCGTGGAACCTCATACAGTTGTCCTTTATTAAATATCCTTGAGGGAATTAAGGTTGGAACCAAGAAAAGAAATCCAAATATGTCTTTAGATACAAAATAAAATGCTGAACTGAGCAAAAGCTGGGGGTTCTTACTTTTCCAATGTCCCTTAATCCTGTTGTATCTGAGTGAGGATGTCTGGAAAGTGTTGCATCGGGAATGGCTGTCACCGACTTTTATGGTAAACCTTGTGCGTTGTGACCCCACATCCTGAGCCTGACAGGAGGAAAGACCCATAGCCGCGGAGGCAGATGCAGCCTGGCACTCTCGGAATCGATAGCTTGTCGACAAAAACACAGTCAGATAGTTGATTTCCTACTTTTGGTTGACTCATGGTCATTCTGCTCTAAAGCAAACTGGAGGTCATGGTCTTGAGCTCAAGATATGAGAGAAAAACAGAAGACTGGTCCTTGCATACTTTTTTGGTGGACTATCATTTTTATGTACTGTGCTTATCTTTTAAAGTCCAACTCCAATCATCTTTTGAGTATTTTTCAAAGCGTTCCCAGTGTTTTTTAAAATTTTTATTACAATTGTGTGTGTTTTTTTTTTTTACCAAAATCCCCAAAACATGAATTGTTTTAAAGGACACAGTGTCTGCAGGCTGGCAGCAGTTAATTAGAAATTCACTTCTAAATTGTGGGCGGGGCTGTTGGCACGGAACAATCCCTCCTTCCTGTCACCCATTAAGGTTCTCTGATTACGTGTTCTCCCCCTGTAGCTTACAGCCCCCCCCATTTCCTTTAAATATAGAACATGTTAAAAACTACAATTTTCATCGGAGTGGGTTTTAAAGACTAACTTGACCTTTTTCACCATCAATTGTCCCTAAATTAAAATCCTTCATAATGAGGTAGTGATTGTTACAGTTGCATATTTTCTGGGCGTCTTTCCATCTGGCGTTAGATAAATCTGTGTACGACAGCAGAGTCCCACTCTGTACTTTCTAAAAGAAAACATGATACAGTTCAGCGAGGACCTAATTTATCTCCAGCCGTCCCTCCTCCTCCTCCTCCTGCTCCTCTCTTTTAGGTTCTCTCCTCTTCACTGAGTTGAGCTGGAACCCGTCTGTAAAAGTTCATAACTTATCTGACAAATAAAAAGAGATCCACTGATTGTCGTTGGATGAAAGGAAGACGCAGATCTTACTGCATGGGGATGCTTGCTCAAACCATGTGCCTCGACTGTGACTAAAGCCGAGGGACACAGGATGAAGAGTGTGGGGACATGATGACACAGTCAGCCACAGAACGAGGATGACATTTAAACATTCTCCCTTTGAGCAGAAAAAAACGAACTTTGATGACAAACAGAAGCAGCTGATCGTCTGTTGGATAAATAAAGCTGTGATACAATCTGGCCTTTGTTGTCTGCAGACGTTACAGTGGCCGTGTTCAGCAGGCAAAACGGACCTGCACAAGTTGAACTTTAGTTTTGCTCTTGGAGCTGGCATTTGTTTGTGCACGCTCAGTGGGGATGCAGCCATCTACATCAGTGCTTTGTTCACAGTCAAATGATTGTTCCAGAGGGCCTGCGGGAAATAATGGGTCAGGGACATCAAAGACACGCTGCAGCTGATGAGCATTTACTCAGTGATCCAACATGGATTTTTCTGCCCGCTGTGCAGCACTTTCCAAAGGATGTCAATAAAAGCAACACTCTGATATGTTGTTGTTTAGGATAAAGCAGGTTGATGCAACTTGTCTACGAATGCACAGGAGCCCATGCTAATTGAAGCCTCCAATCCGTAGGTATGTGTGTTTATGTGGGATATGAGTACAGAAACCATGGGATGTCCTTAAAGGTTCATTAAAGACCCACTCCAATGAAAAAAGGCGTTTTTAACATGTTCTTGTAGCATTTTTCTCGTGATGGAGGACAGATATCAAGAAATTTGAGTATTTCTTTATTCAAAAATATTCTCCATTCTGATGCATCCACTTGCAGACAAATAGATCCGTTTTCGTTTTCCTCGTCCAAGCTGGCATCTGGAACAAAACCGTACAACTGGGTAGCTCCAGTATTGACCACCATTTTTGTTGCACCAGTATTGTTAGGTTGGGTGTGGAAGAAGATGGAGGATGGGAAGTAGTGGCAGGCTTGCTTATCTTGCCCACAACTTAGAGGCAAATTTCTAAGGAACTCGACACAGGTTTTTGGCTAAAATTGGCATAATTGTAATTAATACCTTTTAAATTTAAAAAGACAAAACCTGTAAAAAGATTGTTAGCCGTAACCATGAATGTTTTTTGAAAATTAAAATCCAAAAAGGTTTGGATGTGTGGATGTCCAGACTTCTTAGGATAAACCACTCAGCTTTAGGAGCACGCTGATGACAGGTGTCTCAAGAGAAAGGAATGCTTAATATAGTGCACAACAGAGCTGATTACTTAGAGCTTGTTTCTGTTGACTTTTATAGATCTGGAACTAATGCTTGCTCTTTTGTCTTTATGAAAATCACTTAACAAGGCTACAGAAGATTTAAATGTTTGTCTCTGACACCAGACTGGGTCTGCAGTTCCTCATAAACCTCCTCCGTTTATGTGCGCACGTAGATTCAGTGAGTTAAAACATTTGAACCAACATGACTGAGAATGAATTCTTGAATTAAGTCAACAGTCTTTATTTCTTTCTTGCCTTACAGTTTTTTTTTGTAGCTTGGTGGTACTTATTCTAAATAAATAGTGTATTTAAAAAAAAAAAAAAATCTATTGATTGGATTGGGTCCCCTGTTGCCCTTTATATTTGCTTTTATTTAAATCTGCAATTACTAACCAATTAAACTGTATGTTTGCCTTATTTTGATGGCTTACATATATAAAATAAATAACAATATGTAGTTGAAATATTTTTGATTAACTGACAATGTCATTAAAATTCAATGCTAGTTCATTAGGTCAATGAATTGTTTTTTGTTTTTAACAATAATTTAAACAAAACAAATAAACGACATTCTGCTCATTTTTAATGTAAGAATCCAATTCGGATTTAAGTTTTTTTAAATTTTTATTTTAAAGAACTATTTGCATAAAAACCTTTTATTTTTTATTTTGGGTTTAGATTATAATTTGAGGGAAAAAAATAGATTTTTGCTTGTAATCATTTGATTTTGTAAATAAAATCAATTTGTAAGCTTGTAAATAAACCAATTTGTAAATGATTCACAGCCGCGATCTTTAAAGTGATCTCTGTGTTCAGGTTAGATAACCTAAAGGTACTTTGAACATGCTTAAGCTACTTTGTGACACTGACTCCAGCAATAGGAGGGTTTTAAATGTCGTGTTTACACAGTAACCGGGGCATTGCAGGGGCATTTGGAGGAGTTAAGGAGGAGACAGAGCAGGATGTAGTGATGCATGGCTGAATGTGCAAGTTTAAAAGCTCAAGGATAAACACTGGTTTCATTACAAAGGTTAGAGCAGCTCCTCCAAACACATGAAACGATTTTAACGGATGTGAAAAAGCTCCAGCCTGTTAAAGTTCTGCATCTTTTTGGTCATAATGTGCCTATCAAAGACTCATCCTGTTGCATCATTAGATTTTAGCTGCTCACAGATTATGTCATGAGTACTCATAGATGTTTTTGAGACATTTAATGCCTTCAAGGCTTTCATATCTTCTTGGGGCTGCAGAACCAAATTATTATGGTAAAATATAATCTAACAGCTGGTCTGAGGGATCTGTGCTGATGTTTGGGTTTTGCCAAATATGGTGTTTTCTATTTGAGAAAAAAACTCTTGTTCTTGTCTTTCCAAAGATGCTCTTCCAAAAGTCTTGATGTTTGTTTTACTTTGACATTTTTTTCCACATAAAACTTTTGTTTATGTCTCCTTTTATTCTGCTGCCAGAAACTTTGATTGTGAAAATACAAAGTGTTTGGCTTTTTTGTTTCGTGAATTCTTTTTCTTTGCATTGCTTGATACAGTCTTAGAAAGGGACATCTCCCAGCAAAGCTACACCAAAAAACAGTTCCCTTAGAAATAAGACCAAAATTCTTACGCTGGCATATTTTCTTTAAATATTACCTACAATTCTTACTTTCTTGTTCTTTTTTATTTTAAATTTGATTTGCTATATCCCCACCCTGACATTTAACCCTCTTTTGGAGAGATATGGAAAAGAAGGGTCTTCAAATTTGGACGGTACTAACTCTTAACGATGTCATGAATAGTTTCTGCTCATCTATGTTGGTGCATAGCAAACAAAAAGTTATTTCTTACATTAAATGTAAACTTCTGTGCTTCAGAGCACACCCATGTGAAGAAATGCGCTTCTCCTCTGTGCCACAAACGCGCCACGGATCACCCTACTGGTAGAAGGATACCTAGCCCTAAGTTGCTACAGCCCACCCTTAAAACAACACTTTCGGACTTTTATCTATTATTTTTCTATTAACAAGCTTTTTAATAAGATTATTTGTCTTGTAAAACAGAAAATAAGACAATTTCTCTTGAAATTAGGGTCTTTTTTCATTTCTTAAGATTCCAATTTTTGCAAAGCAGTTGTCTTTGAAGACTTTGCACAAGTGAACATTTTTATATCCATAGATTGATGAGGCACGGTTGCACATGCAGGAACAGCTACGTCAGAATCACTGCTGACATGTTTTCATCATGTATCACTAATCTGCACGAAAGCAAACAAAAAAAAATCAGCTTTGAATTAGGTACTTGTTGCAAATTCCAATTTCTCATATTTTATCATTAGACAGTTTGGGGTCTTGTTTTAAGCCATCCTTTCCTTCTATGGAAAAAAGAAAAAAAAATTGAGATTTTGTTTCCAGATCCTGAAAGAAAAGAACAGAAAATGAAGCAGAAGCCTGGAGTGACCGCAGCTCACATGTAGAAATACTTAAGTGAGCTGGGAAAAAATAAAGGGGCCTCCAGCTTGTTCCCCATCAAGATCCTCTGTCGGTGGTGAGAGCAGAATGCATTAGTCTGCTTTTCAACAGTAGGAGTCTATAGGATTGAGCTGTTGGCTGTGATCCCACTGAGTGTATTCAACCCTCCACAGATAGGTCTTTGTCCACAGCCTTTAAACGCAGCTGCTAAACAACCATAAGACAAAAGCATCTGGGGTACCCCGGCACACCAATGAGGAATGGTCTCCATATGAAGAGCTGTGCCAGACAGCCTGGGATCCCTGGGTTGCGGCCAAATTCAACACTTGGGAAGAATTAGGCAGCAGTTTAAATGAATATCTACACCCAGGCTGCTTGTGTCTAGAAATGTTTGCAAAAACCCCGTTGAGGATCTTCAGCCTCGGGCGTCACAAAGTTTGGGAGAATATCTCATCAAGCTGCGTCGACTGGCTGACTAAAGACGCTGTAAATGATGACTCATTGTCACTCCTCTTGTCGTGCCGTGGACCCACATCATAACAGTTAAAAAAGTCGTTCCAGTCTAATATTTTCTGTCCAAGAGATTTTGAGGGTTATTTACCTCCAGAGGAAAATACAATAGAGAAGAAGATAGATTTTCATTTTCCAACCTGATGAAAATCTGAAATAGTTCAGCTAAAAAAAAAAAAACATCTGCAGGAAGCCTCGTCTGTAAAGAAAACTGGCTAGACTGATGTCAATTTGAATAAGATGCTCTAAAGTTATATATAGAAAATTTGAATTTTGAACCAGGCTTGAACACATGATGCATATGTTTTTTTTTGTCGCTCAGTGTGGGTTCTCTACAGGAGAAAAGAGAAATACCAGTTCAGGGAAGAGGAAATCCCAGATGTTTCTGTCTGAAAAACATCTTGGCCACCTAAGCCACATGCAGACCAGAGCGGAGATCAGTTCACTGAATGAATATTGTAACCGCACCACTGAGAGTCTTCGTAAGTCTCTTTGGCTTTTGGCCTCTGTTCTGTGAGAAAACAATTCAGTGAAAGCTGAAATGCTGGATTTTATCGTAATTATCTAGGTAAAGTACCACTGCAATCATCTTTTGATCTATTTTAAAAGTGTTCTCAGTTGTCTTTTTAGGCAAAATCAAGAAAACTGTTATTTTCTAGGACATAGTTTCTACTGAGTGGCAGGAGTTCATTAAAAGCCACCACTAACTTCGAATATACACCTTTGCATTGTGTAGGAAGTCCGTTTCACAACCATTGTCTTATTAATTAAACTTTTGTCGTTCATGGTGAAAATAGACCCCGGTGTTATCCACAGTTATAAATGTTTTGAAAGTACAATTGGAGCTTTTATTTTGAAACCCAGACCTGTTCTGGTTCTCCAGCTTTCTGCCTTGACATTGACGCGTCAGCTGACTGGAAATGGAACTCCCGTGTAAAGGTTGTGTTGCAGAGGGACTGACAGGGGACGCAGACATGACTGAGGCGATGTAAACATTCTGATTGATTAATGAATGGTCAATTTTTTTGTCAACGCAAAGGATACGGACTGTAGATGGACCAGTGGAAATCACCCTTAATTTTTTGTGAACTGAGCCTGTCTTTATTTCCCGTCATCTCTTTGTTTTTTAAATGCATCTTTGGTTGTTTATAAATGAGCTTAACACATATTTCTTTTGCTCTTTGGAGACCAAAACAGCTCTGTCTTTTCACAGTAAGAGTAGCTTTGTTGTCTTAGCTCTTGCATGCACTGGTCACTGAGGATGTCAATATTTAGATGCCAAATGATGGGACCATAAATCTGTCGAAGGATTTCCCTAAAAACAAGCAGTCAAGTGACGAGTGGCCATCCTTTTCCGAGCATGTCACATGTCGAGCAGGTTGTGAGTGCAGGAAACAAACGTATAGATGCAGGGAAGAAGTCAGCCTTTATGCCCTGGATCCAATTCCAGGATGTGGGGGCTTTGAAACACCAGAGGAGACTAGTGCAACAATGGCATTAAAGTGATATGGGTTTTACCCCCTCTGCTGCTACAGAGCTGACCCTTTCTGACTTGGAGGGGTCTGCCCTGCTTTGGAGAGCAGGGCTCTGTCTCATAAGGTTTGGAAGTCGCTGGAGGGTTTGACAGGGGTTAAAGTCTGAGGTCAAGGGTGAGAGGCTGGGAGTGTGATGCAGCGGACAATAGGACAGACGGGGGAGAAAGCAATCCCAGCAGCTGAAAGGGGGAGTGCATGGGAAGGTGAGGGGTGCTCATGGGAAGAAACCCCAAGATAAGCCATACAGCCACGTCTGCTGTCTCTGCGCTTCATTATGTCTCTATTGTGCGGGTGTGTTCAAATGCATGCACACCGAGCAACAAGTGGTTCTCCAAACTCTATGTGCTGTTCAGGCAGCTGCACTTTGGAGCCTTTCTCTATGTGGAGTGGACATTTATCCATCCACTTTCTGATTTCTTCTTCAGAATTTTGCCCGAAAGATGTATCTTCTGTAAAAATAACTGCAGCACTTTCAGAGCAAATTGGTTGAATGTGGCGAGGATCCATTCATTTGACATCAGAGTGGTTTTCAGAGTTTTTATATCCTTATTTTTTTTTTGCGGTCAAAAGTAAAAACTCAAACTTTTTTTCCTGTTTGCTTTCCAATCACTCATAACAGAAGACGCAGTAGTCTTGGTGCTGAGCTACTTATAAATATGCTTACATGGGAAGGTATTATCTTTAAAGGATTAACACTTCTAAAAGAGGACAGCTGTGATTTCATTTCAGTTATAGTAAATGGCTGTCATACATTTTTTTAAATGCTGAGTAGTTCCACACTGCATGGGATTTTCGATCGCTTTGTCAGGTCAAACTAAATGTTTTAGACCCACTCCTATAAAAATGGGATTGTGGTGTTTTTAACATATTCTGGTGGCATTTTTCTGATGACGGAGGACCTTTTATTAAGAAAATTAAGCTTGAAATCACATTTCCGAGTATTTCTTAATTCAAATGGAGCAAATGAAAAACAGCTGTTTGAAAAAGATCATATTCGTTGTGTAGAAAATACCCTCCATTCTGATGCGTCAACTTGTAGACGACTAGATCCATGTACATCTTCAACATCTGGCTCATACTGTACGGCTGGAAAGCTCCAATATTGCTCACCATTTTTGTTGCGCTGGTAATGTTAGGCTTGGGGTGGTGAGGGGCTGTAAACAGGGAGCTCTCTCACCATGTCTAAAATAGCATAATCATAATTAAAAGACCACTGGAAACATTTTGAAAATAGATCAAGAGATGATCAGTGAGCTCTCGCATAAAGCTCATGAAATGTATTCCAATAACTTTAAAAGCATATTCTACTAAACTGAATCTTTCGATAACACTCGTTAGACTTAGTATCTGCTGAAAAATACCAAAAGATGCAAACATTGAGTTTTGAAATTAAGCAAATGAGAATCTTTCCTGTTATTTAAATAAAAAAAAAACAGAAATATGTGTCCTTAACCTAATCTCTAAACATTAACATACTTCACAAACTTGTATTAGACTGCACTTCTCTTATGAACTGTTTGAAACTTTCTTGGCATGCTAACTATTATCAAGCTTGGGTTGCTGACTGTAGCGTTCCTTGGAAAAATAAGCCTTTAAGCTTTTCGTTTGGCAAAATGCCCCTTTTTATTTAAACTTTTTACATTTGATCAACTAATTAAATGTTTTATTTTTGGTTTGTTAGAGGATCTGGTAGGTTTTTCTTATGTTTTTACACGATTAAAGTCAAAAAGTCCTTTTTTAGTGAGGGAACATGGAAACCGGTACAACTTTGTCACAACTACAGTCAGTCCTCAACTTAACTTTTTGCGCTTTTGACACTCAATCAAAGCAAATCAGAGTAAGGGGATTATGTTTGTTCCTTTTGTTGAAAAGAGAACCTTAAACCTCATGACTCTTCTTACACAGAAGTTTATTTGAAAATTGCTTTCGCAATAATTACATTTTTCAGATTACTACTCTTATTGCCTAAAGACTGTTTTCATTCAGTTTTAAAAACATGAAAGACTCCCTCTGATGAAAATGTTTGTTTTTGTTGTTTTTAACATGTTCTTGTGGCTTTTTTTTTTTTTTGATGATGGAGAACACTGATAAAATAAAATTAAGCACAACATTCCATTTCTGAGCATTTCTTAATTCAAATTGTTGTGAAATCAGGAGCAGATGAAAAAATGTTTGGTAGCACTTTATAATAACTGCTTGAACAAATCATTATTAAACTGTTAGTTATTTAGTTATAAATGACTTGTTAAATAACAGTTTGTTAAGGATTTATAAATGTAGGATTAGGGTTAGTTAGAAAAGTTCCTCATTTACTAACAGTTAATTCATAAGGAATAGCTACAACTAAAAGAAAGTCCCAGTAACATGTATAAAATATTAACTGATTCTTAACAAGTTTTTAGGAAGTAATTTAGTCACAGCTTCTTCATGATGTATTATTAATTAATCCGGTGCAGTTAGAAGTCATGAATATCCAGGTAACAGGTCATTTATATCTTGCTAACTAAAAGCTTGTTAGTTATCTACTGTTTTATCTATAAGGTACATTTATAAATCCCTAAACTGTAAACTGTTATTTAACAAGTCATTTATAACTAAATAACTAACAGTTTAAAAATGACTTGTTAACTATCAATAACGTATAGTTATTATAAAGTGTTACCAAATGAGGTTTGAAAAAGATTGTATTTGTGACGTAGAAAATACGCTGGGCAGGCCCCAAGATTCCTGCTCCACTCCGCAATGGGAAGGGGGAACAGGGGCAGACTTACCATTAAGCAAAGGCAGGCGACTTCAAGGGGCCCCAAGATGAAGACTTAAAATACATGTAAATGTTTCTAAAATAATTTTCGTGCCCATCATCATTATTCGACTCTGTCATAATGAAAAAAGAGAGATGGCATATGACCGCTCATGTTAAAGTGTTTTCCTCCCCCAGTAAATCTGCAGCAATGGAATACTCGCCAAAAGCAAGTTAGCTAGCGGAGACTGTTCCAGGAGTTTGAATGGAAAAAAAAAAAGAAAAAATCAGTAAACAAACAGCTGTGAAAAAGGAAAAAGTAGAAAAAGCAAAAATTGTGTTGCTACACTTTCAAAGGTGCAGGACAAAAAGACAAAACAGGAAAAAAGAAGAACAGAATCAAAAGAAACTCAAAAAGATGGTACCGTAGGGTATTGTTTTGTGTCTTTTGCTTTCTTTAGTAAAACCTGGCAAATTAAAGAAATTGCATACATTACAGACGTTTTACCCTAGATAATTAAAAAAAAGAAATGATTAATGCAACCAATGTAGAAGGCTCCATCTTATTGTTTGCCCGGGGCCCCCAAAGTGCTAAATCCGCCACTGAGGGGGAAAAGGGGGCGGGGTTGCTCCATTGAATTTTTAAAGAACCACTGCCACTTTGCAGAAACTATGTCCCAGAAGACAACTCAATATGAGGACTGCTTTCTGTCCCACCAAACCAAGTTGGCAGTGTCCAAACTTGTATAAGCTGGAGAGGCAGGATAATGGGAAGCATGTGTGCCTCTGCCTCTAACTCACTTTGGCCAAAACCACAGCGGCGGCGGCAGAGGTGCCAGAGACTCCGGCTTGTAAAGTCAATTTCAGAGTAACAGAAATGGCTGCCAGGCATCCCTGTTGCTTCTTATCCAGTCCAAAATGTGATGGTAAGGCAAACATGCAATTAAAGAAGTGCTGAGTCAGATGGCCTAGCCATTGTTTGGGCAAACACTGGAGGGAAAAATAAAATCTGGACCTGTAGAAATTCAGAGGTGAAGCGTGTCTTCTCTCGGTTAATAAGAAACAATTTATTGGCTGATGGAATATTATATCTCCACAAATGGTATCCTGATTGGTGTAAAGACGGTATCTCAGAGGTTTGACGGTTCATAAACATGTGGAAACTAAAATTCCTCACATTGCTGAGCATTTTGAACTCCTGAACTAAAGCTGGAAAAAGACGGTTTTGTGTTTCATGTGTCAAAATCACTTTTGTTTTCAGAATCGGACAAAGAGCAACAGACTTTGATTAGTCCATGTGATCTTTGAAGGTCTTTGCGATCACATGTAGAAAGTTTGAAAGGAGGCTTCAGCGTCATTTAACCATTATTATTTTCTCCGCTCTGACACTGAGCATGTTGTGTATGATTTGTTTTTTTCCGTCTACACAACAGGTCTCAATGAAGGAAAAAAAAAAAGAAAGTTCCTTATTCTTAGGATTGTGACTGAGCACGAGGCTCATTATAAAAAACTCAGTCCACTGTGGTTCTCCTTTCACTCCACATATGTCTCATTATAATGAACGAGGACATTTGGCTTTTTTTTGGGATATAGCTGTGATTTTTCTCTGTGTTTATAGAATAAAAAAGCCAAATCCTTAAGTCTTTAGCCAACGTTTTGCATAACTTATGATTGTTCTTCTGCGGGCCTGAGGAGGAAAATGGGTCAGCAAACAAATGGATCCATATAATGGGTTTGTTGTGCAGAGTTGCAGTAATCAATAAGTCGGGTTCATGCAGAACATCCCGGCGACACACAGCACAGATCGACAGATGAGATGTGAAAGTAGGTCAGCCTCAGTCCTCTGGAATGAAACTCGGTGACAGCAAGAAATTGCCAAAACAATGTTTACAAAAATCTTCAGGCCAAATTCGGGGATTGTTTCTTCCATGAGCGCAGCAGAAATGTTCCAGGATGCCTGGGCAGTCATTCCGGCTCTCTCATATTCAGCCTTCACCGTGAGTCATTCCTCACACGATCCACTCTGCCGCTTTGGCTCGATCCATCCTCTGCTGCAGTGAGCTCGTGTTCTCAGGCTGTCACTGGGTTTAAGTGGTACCCGGGCTGGGGCACAGATCTGCTTCCCTGAGAACTTCGCTGTCGGTGTGAACCGGGCAGAGTGTGGGTCTTCATGGGTGAATGCGCACTGAGGAGCATTCGGGGCCCCCAGTCTCACAACTTTGAAAGGTTGACCCACAATGAAGCCTGCTTCATCACCATTCAGATTTGTGTTCTCAAATAAAGGGAGTGGCTCTGCCTCAACGCAGGACCCGGAGTATTCAGGCTTCTCTGTCTACAATTATTCACTTTTTTTCTGCTGAATTTCTGGCAAAGTCCCACACCAATCATCTTCTGATCTATCTTAAAAGCGTTCCCAGTGGTCTTTTAATTATGGTGGTGCCATTTTTCACCAAGTAGCTCATTTGCAATTTGCCTCTGGGTTGTGGGCGGGACCTTTAGCGTGGCCTAAGACTGCCCCTATTTCCTATCATCCCTTTGTTTACACTCAGAATGCCCACCTGACATTTTCGGAGCAACAAAAATGGTGAGCGATATTGCTTCCAATGGCATTTTTATGTCTGCTTCTGATTCACAACAATTTGAATTTTAAAAAAAATACTCAGAGATGCAAGTTAAGCTTAACCAAAACACAATTTCCGTTGGAGTAGGTGTAATGTATTAATTAAGGTCAACATTTAAAAGATAAGACTTTTCTTCATGTTTCCATTAGCAGCAGTTATTTTTTTGCAGCGTGGCGGGTTCATGAAGATCTGGTTCTTGCAGCTGTTGCTTCTACAGTGCCATTTATCCAGGTTTTCACAGGACTTACACTAGAAATGCTTCAGGATTAGTATAGCAGTTGTTGTTATGGGATCCCCATTAAGTTTTCTTCCCTGACCCCTGTGGCTCCCCTCCTGGGCTACCCCCCCATTTCTGAGGTCTAGCATCCGTGAGAAGAGTCCTCTCCCTCTGATTGGAAAGGCCTCTCTCATTAGCATGCCTCTGGGGCTTCTTGGCCTGTTGTTGCCAAACAAACACAGCCAAGATCCTCTTCTCCGTCTTCTCCCACTATCTATTGTCCAGGCGTCTCTCATCATCGCATTTGTCTCTGTTTTTCTCGCCGTTTCTCCTCCTCCCCCTCGCCTCTTGTGTATGCCTGCTATAAAAGCTCTCAAAATGCAGTCTGCCTTAGTCTGCTGAATCTGTTTCTGCCATTTTTCACGAGATGCTTCCTCTGTTGTCCGAGTCAGCCCAGAGGATGCGGTGCTTCCCTATTTCTATTTGTCTTCTTTTCATGTGTCCGCTTTATGGTTTAGAGGTTAGCAGATGTAGAGGAGAGCGCGGTCAGGGGTCTGTTAATGTGTGCTGCAGGAGCAGAGGGCATATGGTGCCAATCAGAGGATTAAGGGTTCACCCTCGACCACGACACTACACAGTGGGCCCCAGCTTTAGTCCACTGGGAAAAAAGACAGAAAACGACTGCACTTCCATGTCCATTTTCTTTAGCACATAGGCTTTCCCTTGAAGTTTATTTTATTAAGTATACTTGAGTACAAGTAGAGCTAATATACTATAGATCAGGGGTGTCCAAACTTTTTGAAAGAAGGCTAGATTTAGTGAAGTGAAAATGTGAGGATTAAGCCTTCATTTTTTGAACCCTTATAGTAACATTAAGTACAAATAAACTTAATTGCAATGGGTTACTTTCTTCACATAGCACAGAAATGCATCTAAATTCATTTTTACCCAAATTACTCCTTATTTCACATTTATAGACCAGAAATAAAATAAAGAAAAAGTCTTTTGTCCTTTTGTCAACATTAAATCTGTTTGAATGAAATGCTACATGTATTATTCACTATTAAATGCTCAGTGTAAAACTTCCAAATTGTATTTGTGAACAGGAAAAAAACACAAAAGATTGTCTTTTTCAGAAGTTCAAAACACTGGTTTTGATCACAGAAACATAACGTTCTGCCCTTAAGGCTCTGAAGGTCAAGGAGCCGGAGGTTGTTTCCACAGGTTTACAAAGATGTATTTTATCCAATCACAATTAAGAATGTGTGTACACAGTTCTTAGAAAGTGCTAAATTATTGTTTTTAATGGCCGGTGGAAATTTAGACGTGGGCTGTATTTGGCCCACAGGCCGGACTTTGGACATGCCTGCTATACAATCGATTATACGTGTAGTGTTGGAAGTGTACCTGAACACTTCTTCTTACTAAATTGGAACATATTAATATTACAATATATAGATGGTATATCAAAAAGGCTTAAAGTATACTGCTTCACTTTTAGTTCAGGCTAAGGTTGTTTCCAAATGTCTTCACTACTTAGTGCACTATCTAGTGTGTTTGCCATTTTGTAAAGCTGCCTGAATCTACAGTTCCAAATTCAGTGCCCTAGAAACCTCCCAGAAGCCTCTGCTAGAAACCAGTGAGCATCGAAGCTCACTATATAGGTGACTATACACCACAATCCATTGCATTCAAATATTTTTTTCACATGAAGAAAGCATCCAAGTTTTCATCATCTGAACACAGTGGATTCCTAAATAATCTTTGTAAAATGCACATTTTTACTTAGGATTATTGGTGAAATCCTTTTGCCATTTATAAAAAAAAAAGTTTGAATTGCTTTTCAAATCCAGGGCACTGGATAGTCCCGCACTGCATAGTTTTTTAGTAATTGGGGATTAAAGAGGGAATTTGAACACAAGTTGTACTACACTTAAACAGACCACTTTTTACAAAAGGTTTACTTGGAACTGAAGTGAATGTCCTAAATTTCTGATTATTGATCCTGATAGGATGAGACTTGTGAGCTTTAAGCAGCACCTCACATTTTTTCTACATGAACCAGAGCAAAAAAAAAATCCTACCACTTGTTTTTTGGGAAAACAGAAGTCAAACAGGAAATACGGTGTGAAGATGGAAGCAACAGAGATGGAAGAGAGAAGCATTTTTGTTGGATAGACGGGAAACAACCATGGAAACTACATGCAGATACCAAGAACAAAAGAGAAACCATCTAGTGCACAAAGAGCTGACTCTTTAGTTTCAATGTCGATCAGATTTTTTCTTTAGCTTCATTGCTTTTTTTCATTAAAGTTTCAATCCAACTATATTTTTTTCTATCGTAAAAGCATTCCCACTGGTATTTTAGTTATGAGTATGCAGTTTTTAGCTAAAATCAAAAAGCCTGTGTTGATTTTTTTAGACATATTTTCTGCAGCATGGCAGGAGCTCATTAAAAATTCACTTTTGGGTTGTGGGCGGGACTGTTGGCAGAGAAGTTAGCCTTGCTAATTTCCCAACATCCCTTTACTCTCTCCTGCTATCTTTAAAGCACCTCACAAGCCCAAGGTAACAGCGTAGCAAAAAGAAAAAAAGGCGAAAAATATCAAAGCTAACCATCTGCACAGTTTTGAGCTCAGACAAGTAAATTCAAGATGTTAATGGATCTATTTGTCTTTAAACGAGGACTTAGATTTGAAACTGTGCCATAAACCAGAACAACCATCTGGTTATTATCTGCTCCTGATCCAACACGATTTGAATAAAGAAATACTCCGAAATGCAGTTTAAATCTTAAATTATTTTATACATGTCCTTTTTAATGAGGAAAAGGCTACAAGAACATTTTAAAATCAAGATTTTCATTGGAGTGGATCTTTAACAGATCAGCAGAGATTATTATTTGTGTGTGTTCTTTACACTGGTCTTAAAATCATTATTTTTTGTGTAAGATTACGATTGTGTTAGTTGCTTTGCATCCATGAGTGTTGTTTTCTGAATTCAATTAGCACAAGAGGGGTTGTGCTTTGCCGCTGGTCACTATTATAGAATGGGAGATCAGTCGAGTTAAACAGATGAGGTGAACGGAAAGTGCAGCGATGCATGAGCAAGTTTGAGTATCAAAAAACGTACTTCTTAACACTTCTGCATTAAAACATTCACAATCAATTTCCCTCGTTGGGTTATTTGTATAATCAATTCAGCTATTTTTAGCATTTGAACATTAAAATAAAAGTTTATGTGGGTTGAATTAGTGGAAAATGAGGAGGAGCAGCATCTGGCAATAAGCTGTGTTCCATGTGTTGTTTGGTACAGAGATTTAGCGTGACAGAGGATCGTAAACAAAAAAAAAATAGTCATACTATGTATTTGTCTATTTTTTTTCATGACATATCAAGGATGCACACAACCAATCAGCTGGAGGCAAGTCCAAGTCAATCCTGCTGTTGTCGAGTTCCAGCTCAAGCCAAAAACATCCGGCTTTTGCCAGTTAGCACTTTTCCACAATCTGTCCTCAAACATGGTTTTCTGACAGGTGGTTCTGATAGAATAATAAACAAAGATAGCTGCAAAAGACACATCTGCTTGTAATGAGCCAGAATTGGAACAGAATGTTTTTGTTCTCCAATAGACCTGGAAGGCTGTTTATGTTTCAGCTTTGAATGTGAAAAACTGGTTTTCTCTTCATCACAAATCATAATATAGATTTGTTTTTTACTTCTTGACACCTGAATTTATTTCCAACTATAAAAAAAAGTCAGTTATGTTTTTGGTTTCATGTAGATTCTAAATTAAGGTAATTTTGGAGCCAAAGTGGTTTGATTTGCATCAATAGGCCTCAAGGAGCTAAGAGATGTCAGATAATTTTATTCATATTTTTTCATAAATATTCTAAAGAGAGGTTTGTTTTACAACAATTTTAAGTTATATAACTGAGCTGATAGTCTGTGTTGTAATTCTGCAACATTAAGCTCACCTAAATGTGGAAATGTTGAAGCAAAGGTTAAAAAGAAGCTGTGATTACTCAATGACTGGATTTCTCAAGAAGTGCCGCCAGCTACAAGAGTTAACAAAGATCCTGAGCTTCAGCAAGCTGCAGTGACGCACAGCTGTAATAATGTATTTAGAGGAACCACGACAAACATTTGCTGGGAGTCAGCCAAGTATGACTTCCAAAGATGTATTTCACAAAATGACCACGAAGAAAAAAGAAAGGAAAATGCCAAAAAATATTTGAAATAAACAAAAACATATTTTTTTTCACAACAAAAGTGGTTTAGAATGTGTTGCTTTGGGGATTCACTGTTCTTGCAAAGTGTGGAACTTGTGTTTAAAAACAAAAATGCATTTCATGTTCCCAGAAATGTTTTCCTTTTTCTCCCAAACTTCCTGTTAAAGTTGTTTCGTGTAGTTTTTGCTTTGCTTCTTTTTCCACTCCTTTTTTTCCTCATTAACCGTCCTTTCTGAACGCTGACAGATTTGATAAACAGGATCCTCTCAGAGAGTGAGGAGGCTCCTGTGGTCCATTGTGGCCGCTCTGTGCAGAGGGGCACACAGGATGGAGCCCGGCGGTTGGCTTTTTACTGTACCCTTCAGCCTTTGGGCCGGAAGAGCAGAGTCATGGCTCACTGCTGCTCTGAAAGGCCTCTGAGAGTCCAGTGTGATGGACAGTCCTGGGCTTCACACACTGGCCCTTTGTGTTGGAAGTTTTTGGACTCTCATTCTTTTTTATTTTTCTGTTTAATAACTTTTTTTTCCACACAACTTTCTCCCTTCTCTCCCTGTGATCCCAAAGTAACAAACAAATGTTCCTTAAGACTACTCTCACAACCAATAGCGGCTAAACTTGTCTTTTTTGTTACCAAAATAGTTATATTTTGATACCAAAATAGCTATATGTCTTTTTTATTATCAAAATAGCTATTTTTTGATACCGTCCGCTTTTCTTGCATTCCTGTTCTGCTGCAAGGAGATGAGGATTGAAGTCTCTTGAAGAGTTGCCAGTTCTACCAGGGAGAATTTGTCAAAGATTGGGAGAATGTGAAAGTCTTTGGAAGGCCCAATGTGATTTTTCCATGTATGCTACACTGTGCTGAACAGGCTCAGGGTATCAGTCATTCCTCTCATATCCAGCTGGGAATCATAAAACGCAGAGACTGGTATTTCTTTTTGGCACAAAAAGATAAATGGGGTTTCCTTTTTTCAAGGCTATATAAGCATCTCTGTACTGAACAATTTTAACTTTAATAGCTTTGTCTCCTTTGCTGTTTTTGAGAAGGAAAGGTGCAAAACTAAATCTAAATATTACTTAACTTTTCAGCTTTGCAAAGAAAAATAACCTCAAAAAAGTTTAGCAATTGCAAAATAATCTCAGTTTAAGAAAATCTTTTTATTATATTTTTTAAACTGCATTGATTTTCATGAGTTTCTACTAAAAGAAAACTCATTTTTAAGTATTACGTATGAAAGCACTTACCCTACTTCTTCAGCTAAGAAAGATTCAAAGAAAGATGAAAGTGAGAGGCATTTAGTCTGAATACATTCAAAATGAAAATTTGTTCTGGATTATTGGGGGAAACGAACTCTCGTTCCCTTTAAGTGAACCAAATGTGTCCAGTCTGAATACACCTTTGGACACTTTGTTTGGTGTTGTTAAAACTCAACATATTTTCCGATTTCTTCTTACTTTAAAACAGGTTTGCATTTACCAAAGTAAATCCAGATATCAGCACTGATCTGTAATAAAACCTTGTATCCAGCGTTGGATGTTTACGGCAGTATTTTCTGGTTATGACATTATTAATCTGGGCCAAAGGTGTGGTCATTGAAAGAAAAAAGCTCAAGCAACCCTGGAGCCTAAAAAAAAAGGCAGACTTAATGACATAATGTCAGACATCATAGCAACCCTGAAATCCCAACGCTTACTGATCATGACTAAAGCTAGAGAAGGTCTTCTCTGACTGTGTTTCGAAGTGGCTTCCATGGTGACTGAGTTAATATTTGAGAAACAGCTGTTCAAGTTAGCTCTCAACAAAGAGTCGAACAACATGACTGTAGCTGTGGTGAGATTTTTCTCACCACTTAATAAATGACTCAAGATTTCTGCAGTGAGTCATCGCATCACAAGTCTCCAGGCACTTTCCCAACTGATGACTGATTATTTATGCTATGGGTTCAGACATGTCCATGTTGTAAAGATATTAAAACTGTACAAATGTTATTTCCTGTTTGCAGTTTGATTGTTGGTGCAGCTTATAACCGTGCACTCATGTTAAACTCGTCTTGCATTCATCTCAGACCTGTTGTTCTGAAGTCTTCTGCTGCTTTTACTGTTTGGATTTTGTGCAACATATTCATAACAACTGCACAATCAGTTCAGGAAGTCCCAGAGTCATCCCCAAAACAGAGCCAGCTAACTTATCAGCTCGTCAAAGCCTGCGGGTCTTTGACTGAACTTGTTGCTCGAGAAAATGCACTCAAAGAAAATGTAAACGTCAGTCTCATCGAAGGAGTAAAAGTCATTTTGTCTTTTGAAGATTTCTATATATTTTTTCCCTTTTTTTCATGATTTATAGCTAATATGAAGTGGCATTGTTTTTTTTTAGAACGATACAAAGTCATAACTTATCTGTGCTTGGTGTTCCTTCCACCATTGATAGACTCAACAACCTCAAGGTCATCTGAGTGCTTCTGCAGCTGACAAGGGAGGGACTGAAAACCTGTGGTTTGCACAACAATTATGTTCATTTACTTGAAAACGTCTTGCTTACACATGGCAAATCCATAGCTGGGATTAGTCGGAAGGAGCAGCGCTGTGTTTCACAGGGATTTTTGGGCTCCTGTGGAACGCTGTGATCTGAAGCCCCCTCTCCCCTCTGATGTTCTCGCAGCAGAAATGTGGGCTGCGGCTGAAGTTAGTGTCTCTGCTGAGGGAACCCTTGTTGAGTTGTGGTTGAAATGCCTCCATGGTAACTCCTCTCCGCTTAATGTAGGATGGAAATATTTATTTTTAATCTCCCAGTACATCACGAACAGTCAGTGTGAGGCTTGTGACTGTGAAGGTATTGGCTCGGCAGTGTTAAAACAGTTTTTATTGTTTCTTGTTCGTCGTTTTGAGGAATATAAACACAGATGAGCTCTCAAAGTTGCTTCAGACTAACAAAAACATTGCATCTGCGGTTTTTAACTGAGGTGTGACTTATTTGCATTTTTATCTACTTATTTACATAAAAAACATTAAAAAATGGCAAATTATTCAGATAATTAAATAATTAACTTCAATTTTTTTTTTTTGTTGCCAAATCACAAACTTCTTAACTATTTCTTTGAGCCCTTTCACCAGGTACTTGGTGTGTGCCAAATTCCCTTAAGCAATTGCAAGTAAAGCTTTTAGAAACTTGTCTTCACTTGTGTTTTTAAATAAAAAAAAGGGTTAAAACCTTTACATGTGTGCTAAGATTATACTGTAATCTGTAAAAAGGGGAAAAAACAATATGTAGATATGAAAATCCTAAATCTGATAACAATTCTTAGAAAAATAAGTTGTCAAGTTGATGTTTTTGTGCTTTGCTCAGTTTTTAATTTCAGATAAACCTGTCGCTTTCAGGGTTTTAATCCACAAACTGCAAGCATGAAAACCTAAACAAGCCTCGAGTAATTTAAAGACCCTAAGCTGCACTCACACTTCCTGTTTGAAGCAGTCTGTAGAACAAAAGTATCTGAGGTCACATCATCAGGTGGCTCTTTACTAGTACTGTCATTCAATAAAAAAAGAATCAGATTAATGACAGTTTTGGGTTGTGATTCATCATGATTAACCAGAATGTTTTACGAGTTAAATTTTATGCGACAATAGAGATTTCGAACAAAAACGGAGCAGAGAGAAAATGTTTCCTTTCATTTTTATGGTCTGAAATGTTTACATTTATAAAGTGTTAACTCAGAAGTTTTGTTTGTGCACAAAACACATCAACAGTAAGAAGAGGAGAACTGTAAAGGCTTTAATGTCTGCAGTATTACTCCAAGAAAACAATACAATAAAGTACTAAAAAATTGATTGAATTTTTATTTATTTGGTAAGGGAGCATGGTAGAAGGGGAATTGGGTGCATCAAGAATTTGAAGCACGCCGCGGAAGCCTGAACCCGTGGAAGACGGTTGCTTTGCGAAGTGTAACTAGTCAGCGTTGATATATATTAATGCGTTCATTTTTAAAAATTAATCCCTTGAGTTAACATTTACAGCTCTACTTTTTAAACATTCAAGCCGGTCCCAATTTATCTTTTGGTAAAACAATCCATCTTTAAAGTCCAAGATTTTTTTTTTTTTTGTTTATTTATTGCCCATCTGTAGAGAAGGTGCAATTTTATGATCCTCAGCATTAGGATTTGACATCAAAACAGCTTAAAAAGGGGCATGGCCTTTTGATTGACTGGTGCAAGATTGGGTTGGAAATGTCAAGTGCAGAGCTTTAAACTAAACTAATGGTTGAAGTCACACGTCCTTTATCCATCCACACTTTTGGAGAGTGTTTTCACACTTGTGACTCAACAACATTATGTGGATCCACCTACTCTGCGACTTGTTTGCTCGTGCCCACGTTCACTGTGGTGATATTTCAGACCTCAGAAAAACTCATTGGATGAAGCCCGCCCATCTGGGTCACTTCCCATTCATTCAACATAGATTTCCATTACAGAGCACAGCTCCGACCGGCTGGACTTTCATTGGCATTATTTAAGTGTGTTGATGAACATGAAGCGTAATTTAGACCGTGAAACCCAGAAGCCTCGTGGGTAAACATAGCTTCACTGATGTGCAAAGGAAGCTCGCTCCATCGAGCAAAACAGGCAAATTTTGAGATAAAACGGAACAAATTGTGGTGGATGTTGACAGAAGTTCCCCTCATGTCCTTTTTAAAAGTATGCAAAAGTAATAATTTGCATTTCCACTTACATTTTTTTTTTTTTTTTTTTTTGTGCACAGGTTGCTTTGAATGCTGCATCAAGTGTTTAGGCGGCGTGCCCTATGCATCCCTGGTGGCGACCATCCTCTGCTTCTCTGGCGTGGCTCTGTTTTGTGGATGCGGCCATGTGGCTCTGACTGGCACTTTGACCATCCTGGAAACCCACTTTTCCAGGACCACAGCCGATCACGCCATGCTCACTGATGTGTAAGTGACAAAACGGGCTTCAGGGCAGATCGCTGTAAACTCTCAAGAGGATTTAGCAGCTAACAGACTAACTGGAAAACTTAAACGTTCATTACTTTAAAGAGGAGCCCAACATTAACATTTTTTTCATTGATGTTTACAATTTTCAGCTGATCTCAACAATCTATCCTTATATGGTGTTTGTTTTTTTTTTAAAGCACATTCAGGCCCTACAATAAAACAAGACAGTAGACAGGAGTGTTTTATAGATTCAGAAAAACCCACTTTATTCAAAGAAGTAAAATGCCTTCTGGTGGATGATTCCATGCATCAGCTGTCATCTCCCCGTTAGGGCTTGCATCTCAGCTAATCACAGCCATCTGTTTGCATTTTACCGACACAAGCTTTGATAGATTTTAAGCAAAATAGTACAGCGTTTAGTCATTTTCTTGAGCTATATAAATATTTAAGACTTTTTCTTTTCCATGTTACGTTGGAGACGAACATGCTTCTCAAATCTTGACCTCGATGTTCCTCTTTAACAGAATACAGCTGATGCAGTATGTCATCTATGGCATCGCTTCATTTTTCTTCCTGTATGGAATCATCCTGCTCGCCGAGGGCTTCTACACAACCAGTGCTGTCAAGGAGCTGCACAGCGAGTTCAAGACCACCATCTGTGGACGCTGTATCAGTGGAATGGTATGTTAAAACAACCATGGAGCTGCATGGAACTTTTTAAACAACTTTTATGGCACATGTGCAAAGACCTTAAAATGTGCACAGCAGATCTAATGAAGCGAGCGTTCTGCTGTTTTTGCATTTTCAGTTTGTGTTCCTCACGTACATCCTGGGTGTGGCTTGGCTGGGGGTGTTTGGCTTCTCCGCCGTTCCCGTCTTTGTCTTCTACAACATGTGGTCCACTTGTAATGCCATAAATTCTCTGACGGTCAACATCACAAACATCGACACCGTCTGCGTGGATGTTCGTCAGTACGGTAAGACAGAGAATGCCTCTTTGAGATCAACCTTAAAGTCCCAATATAAGTAAGGTAATCAAAAACAGTGCATTTGGTTGGAGCCAGATGCCAGCTCAGACGAGGAAAAAAAAAAGACGAACATGGATCTAGTCGTCTATAAGTGGATGCATCGGAATGGAGACTAGTTTCAAATTTTTTTTGGCATTTTTTCGTCCGTTTTTTTTTTTGTCACAATAAATAGAATAAAGAAATACTCAAAATGTCATTTTGAGCTTAATTTTCTTAACATGTCATCCACCATCAGAAAACTCATCTTATATTGGCTTTTAGCGCTCTCTCTCTCTCTCTCTCTCTCTCTCTCTCTCTCTCTCTCTCTATATTCTATAGCATTGAAATACATAAAGTATACAGCCTCTTTGAGTCTGCTTCTAAATCTAGAGGTACTCTAATGTTGCATAACTTAAGCATACTTTAACTGCTAAACTCTGTTTATATTTATAGAACTCATACTTTTTTTAACTGAACTGAGCTCCATGAAGATAACAGTATCTTGAAGATAAAAATCAATGGACTGCAACCTTAAAATGTCATCAGTATCTTTGTAACCTTTAAACTGTTTGCTTAAATGGTGTTTTAGGTGTTAAAATTAATATTGAATGGAATTCTGTTGTTGCAGGAATCATCCCATGGAATGCTGACCCAGGAAGGGCCTGTGGATCTACTCTTGGAAACATCTGCAAAACCAGCGATGTACGTTCCACCTCTTTGATTTTGTTTTTTAAGATTTTGTTTTTTAAGAAGGGACATGTTTTAACCGTTAACGGTTTGTCTTCTCAGTTCTACCTGTCTTATCACCTGTACATCGTAGCGTGCGCTGGGGCAGGAGCCACCGTCATTGCTTTGGTAAGCGCTTCTCCTTCCCCTTTTTTAGTCTACCTTTGCACGGTTTGTATGAGCAGCAAAATGCATCAAATGCTCCTTTTCTCCTTCCTGTTTGGGGAATGTAACCAAACCGGGGATGATTATAGGTTAGATGCTCCTCAGCTTTATCTCTATTTGCTGTTTACTATCTGCTTAGATGGGGTTTCAGTTTTCAGGAAAGGGTTTTTAAAAAGTTTTTTGTAATTCATGTATCAGAACTTGGATTTTCTTACATTTTTCGGCTGAAAAGTGACTGATCACTAACTTGTGGTCACATTAGTTAGGTCAACCGCATGTTCTCTTACCACCTTCTCTGTTTTCTTCCACCAGCTGATCTACATGATGGCTACCACTTATAACTTTGCTGTTTTGAAGTTTAAGAGTCGGGAAGACTGCTGCACTAAGTTTTAAAGTCTGGTCCACAGCTCTTCATTTGGCTGTGCTGAGTAGAGACAGTTGCCACTGACAACAAACTAAAAAAAACAAAAAAAGAACAAAAATAGAAAAGTCAAAATCTCTTCATTAGTAATCCCATGACTTGTAAATAGCTGATTGTATGCTTCCTTTAGCATTTGGTATGCAGGGATTTTGCCTGTCTGAGGGCATTTGATGAAAGTTGTTGGGAGAGTGAGGCGTCGCTTAGTTCACTGGTTTTGTTTCGCTTTTCTTGACTTTCTAAAGATTTATTTCCATCGTATTTTAGAGAAAAGCAGCAGTGCCTTGAGCTTTGTTTTTATTTATTTCTGCAGCCTTTAAATCTGTGGTGCCAACCTTTAAACACAGAAAATAATCAGTATTGTAATTTTCTTGCACAAATTTAATCTTAAATTGATAATAAATATTTTTTTTTATATTTTGCTGATGAGAAGACGTGTTAAACACAAACTACACACATGGTTGGAAAGGTGGTGTAATTCTTCATGAAGCCTCAAGCTGCAGTTCACATATCCTACAAAATAAAATAAATCTCCTGTTTTAGTGTGGCATGAGTTGACTTTTTTAATTATGACAGCTGATGCTGTTATAGCTTCAGCTATGAAAATGTTTTGTTTTTATCTTTTCTTTAAGTGCCATTAAAGAGCCATTTGTAATTTTAACCTCGAGCCTGCATGCTTACAATATTTCAGATTCCTGTATCTGTTTATAGCTACTTATACTCCATATTTCATATATTTAATTTCCTCTTAAATGTTACAGAACTGTAGCCTTTACTTTCTATATATAAAATAAACAGTCTTTGTTTACAAAAGTACTTTTACCTTGTGTGTTTTTTCTATAAAGGAGAGTATGAAGCACGGACGGGTTGCAGAATTTCATGCTTTGCACTAACCTTCTGCATTCACAGCTACACAATGCTTGCATGCACCACCTCTGTCTTTCTTCCATCACCTTTTTTTTTTTAACCTATAACAGCAACATTCTGGGTTCCTGCAGTTATTGTAACCTCAAGAGTTACAAGACTTGTCTTTCTTTCACGTCCTGAGATATTTAGTCTAAAAAAACCAAACTGTGTTCATGATGTTGGTAGCGTAGCTCAGTCCTGTAGCTTGCTTTGCATCTCTGACATGCTCACCGGCCATCCACCTCACCCTTCTCTTCCAGATCCACTTCCTCATGATTCTCTCAGCAAACTGGGCCTACCTTAAGGATGCCAGTCAAATGCATGCCTACCAAGACATCAAATTGAAGGAAGAGCGGGAGCTGCAGGACATCACCGCACGCTCAAAGGAATGCCTCAATTCCTACACATAAGGATTTCTCATGCATGCAAACACACGTTACGTGACACACAAAAAACACTGCGGCCAATCTCAGCGGCCTGTTTGGACCAACACTCTGCTCAAATAACCGGCTGACTGTGTACACTGTGCAGTACTAACCCAGCTTCTAACCTGCTAATGCGTCAGAACTGCTTCCAGCACTAACTCAACAAGAGTTGCTACATACAGATTGAAGACTTTTTTTTTTTTTTCCAGTTTTGCAGGAAGAAACAATGCTGATGATCCTTTTATGGTAGTCATTTTTCCTGCTGAACCTTGATGCGTTGCACTATTTTTATGCAGTGGATAACAGGTTTTATTTTGTCTTACTTATGAGACACTTCCAAAATGAGAAGTTTGGTTCTTGTTCTTTCCGTCCTCCAAATAATCCGTTACACAACAGGCCTTAAATCAATTTCTAGTGTCAAACTGCATTAACGGAACAAATATTTGAAAAGTAGATAAGTTGGGAGAAAAAAAATATGCTAAGACTTTTACTGCATGGCTGTTTTAGCACACGTTCTAGCATTATTGATGGATTTGCAATCCAATTCAGCTTCACAGATAAAGTGATTAAGAATATTAGCTGTTTTTTTCTATTTAAAACGGTTCATTAGTAAAAGATGCCTCAAATTTGAGACAAATGAGGCCAAAACATCTTCAGAAAATGTCAAAGTTAAAGATTAAATGTGATTACTTGTTGCCAATATGAAAGAATCATCAAAAATTTGAGTCCAAATAGAAAAACTGACACTGCTAAGTAAATAAAACTAATACTGGTTGTCAATTGTGATTCCTGTGCAATGTTATGCAAAACATTCTAATTTCTAAAAACTCAAATAAAAGGCATCCCATATATATGGAACAGGAGGTTCAACGATGACTTGTTTTTAATGACTAAAAATTTGAATTTTATTTTCATTTGTTTATGCTTGCATTTTTGAAAATGTGCAACTGTAATATGGAAAAAAACTACTCGTGTAATTATTTTAGCGCTACAGCGATAACTTGAGGTTTTGTTGTTGCATGAAGATGATTGTTTCTGCAGAAACGTGATGTACAGTAAGATATTCTGACATCAGTAGTAGGCAGCTTTTGCCCTTTATTCTTACAAGTAACTCCTTTTCTAGCAATCTCAATAATTTAGATTCATAGTAATATTCTATATTAGTTCATTTTACATATTTTTGTAATATTTTGAGTTCATATAATACACACATTTTCTATGAATGTTTAGCAGTTCTACATTTTCTTAAATTTGATGTACCATGAAAAGAAATTACGAGTCATTTAAAACCCTAAAAAAATTTAGCCAAAGTATGCTTATGAAACAGAATGTGTTACTGGGTGTAAGACAGGGAAATGACAGAATTGTGTAAAGATAATTGACAGTGTTATCTTTTATACCTTGTGTTTGAACCAAAAAAAAAGTAGAGAAATGTTTATCAATCACCGGGAGGACATCAATCACCGTCTGACTGGAAACCCCGTTTGTGATATGACTCAAGTGGCCTGATGACTGTTTTTATGGAAAGAAATAAAACAAATGGTTGTACTTTGTGTGGGGATGTGTGATTTTATTTTACAAATCATAACATTTACAAATCAGAGTTAAAAACGTTTTTTTTTTTTTTTAAAGTTAAAAGCAGAAAACAATCCCAAAAAATCGTGAAATCCTCTCACCAGAAGTCATCTTCCTCTTCTTTGGGTAAATGAAATGCAGCACTGGAAGGAAACCAAAGTTGATTGATTAAAATGAAAAAGAAAAAAAAAAAGCATTAAAATATCCTAAAATTAAAAGGAAGTCTAAAATCAAATGTTTGGGGTTACCTTTTTTCTGTGTCATCATTAAAACTAATGTTTTCTGGGCTTGTTTGTCCCGTCTCCTCTCTCTGAGGACTCTAAAGAAAAAAAAAACAAAAAACCATGACATAGAAACTGTCTTTAAAGTCCCAGACTTCAGTCAACTCAGTTCACCCCACCTCTTCACGCTGCTTCTCTCTTGCTTCCAGGACCATTTTCATGTACTTCTCCAGAGGATTTTCAACTTTTGTCTCCTCCCTGTTGTGATCTGCCTCTTTCTTCTGCCCATCATCCTCTTCGCTTTCTTTTTCCTCCTCTTTTTCGGGTTGCTCTACTTTCTCCAAAAGCTGTTTGAGCAGAAAAAAAAAATTCCCATATCTTTAAGGCTGACAATTTTTTTCAGAAAAGTTCCCAACAGTCATTTTCATTAAAGGTATATGGATGCATCAGAGTGGAGCGGAGCAGGGAGCTTGTAGCCCATCGTCTACGGCATAAATGTGCTCTTTTCCAAACAGCATTTTCCCTCTGCTGCTGATTCAAAGGGATTTGATAAATACTCTGAAATGCAATTCTGAGCTTGATTTTCTTACTTTTTGTCCTGCATAGTGAGAAAAAATGCCACAAGAACATGCTAAAAACACAATTTTAATCAGAGTGGGTCTTTAAGCTCATTTAAATAAACATTTACCATTTCTTTCTCTAGCCTTTCCAGTTCTTGCTCCTCTCGCTCCTTGGCTTCTTCCAGCTCCTTCTCTCGTTTTTCTTGTCTTTCTTTGCGTTCTTTTTCCCACCTCTGCTCCTCAACATCTTCCTCTTGGACAGATTCACCCGATGTCGGTGGCATGTTTGCAGGACCTTTGAATTGAAATGAGTGGATTTATAGTCTCTTAGACTCTTAGGGCCTTAAATACCATCATGGATACAAGATAATCCAAACACAACTGAGACATGTGGATTTCAGAAACTTTAGTATATCATTTGAGGTTAACAAAAAATTGTGGGTTATTACTGGGAGGAACTCACCCTCTTGAGCTTCAGAGTCGCCTAGGTCCTCTGGGAGGTCCTGTTGGTGGGTGGTGGAGGGGCCATCGGGGGCCTTCTCAGAGAGAGGGCCAGCAGTGTCCAGGAGAAGCTCTGGAATGTGGCTGGACTCTATAGAGAGACACACACAAAGAGATCTTTTATGCAGCACCATAATGAAACTGGGCCAGAGGACCAGCACAGAATTCATAATCAGCTGTCCCTCATCTTCATCATTGTGCCGGGCCGGGCCGCTGAAAGGACACTTTGGAGGCCAGTCTCACACTCACTCATTAAAAATACAAGAAGAAATCTAGTTAAATTAAAGCTTCATCGAGCATTTACAGTTTTGTTTCGTCCTGTTTTTGCAGTGAAGTCAGTGTTTTTCTGCATGCAAAACTGTAGGTGAAAACACACAAAAGCTTTTCATTGGTTAATGTTGTCCAAAGTCTATATAACTTTAAAATTTTATGCTACTGAGTTTCAGCATTTTCCTTTTTTTTTTTTTTACCTAGAATTTCTGTAAGATCTTCAAGCTTTATCTTCTCTGGCTGTGGGGAAGACTCTGAGCTGGAGAACACAGGCTTCGCCTCCAAAGGGCTGAAAGAAACAGGAATAAATATGAGGCTATTAATATGCTGCACCTTTACAGAATGAAAGGGAGAGACACAGCGTCACGGCGTCCTTGTCAAAGTCACGACAGATGGTACCTGGATGGGTCTCGTGCTGTGCTCTTTAGCTGGGGACTAAGAGGAGAGCTGATCTCGGGGGAGAAGTCGGCAGCGGCGGCGGGAACCTGTTTGATGGATCCGTCACACAGCAGCTGAGGGGACGCAAGCAGAGACACGACTGCCTCTGACAGAGCAACAGCCTTCTGTTAGGAAACAATACTGCCACTGGAGAGTAATTGTTCTATAACTGGCATGCAAGGACTTTAAAAGGAACTTAAGCTGTGTGTGGAGTTTCTAATAGATCGGGGGAAAAAATCCTGAAGGTACCTTTAGTAGATTTTCTGTGAAGCTTCTTTCTGGTGGATGACTGTGATCTGCAGGATGAGTGCTCTGATGAAACCACACTTTCATCCTGGGCTTCTTCTGTTCTGATAAATAATGGCTCAGCCAATGACTGATGACTGTGAGCAGCTCCATGGAGCTGGTTATAGTCGTCTGATGAAGTCAGCCCTGGCTGTGCAGTGGGTACAGAGCTTTCTGGGTCATCAAAGACCAAAATGGAGGACTGGACTCTTTGAGGAGAGAGTGGTGTAAATGGGGACTTTGATTGGTGTGAGTCTTGTTTCCCTGTATGGGGGGTGCAATGATGTGAGGGACGTGCCTGCTGTAGTAAAAAGGGTTTTGGGGAGGGTCTATGTGAGAGGGAGTGCACTGCCCTCTGCTGGTGGTTCCTGTATGCCTCCTCCAGGCTCTCCGCCTCCTCCTGCAGCTCTTGGATCCGAGTCTTGGCCTCGGCCACCAGCTCCATGTCGGGGTCATAAGAATCACACCAGGGCGTCTTGCGTCTTTGTGAGGCCCCACCTGTTTTCCATTCATCATGATAGCCCGGCGTGGCACCCAGCAGACCTCTGTCCACATAGATGTCAGGAGGAACAAGCTTGTCGGGGCTGAGCTCCAGCACTGAGCGGTCAACAAGAGATGGCTTGGGGTTACGCAGCACTTCATTTTCAAGAGCTGTCAGCATTGATTCAATCAAACAGAAGAAAAGGAGGGAGGGGGGGAGAACAAAATATGGATGCTGAGAAAACCCAACCACCATGAAACAGAAAAACTCACTAAAGTCTTCAGTTTTAATGCTAGTAGTCTTTCACAAAAAGTTTTTAGGAACATGTTTGAAAAATCAAACATTTCCACTCATGCAAGAAAATCTAAGTTTACTAAGCAAGTAGCATGCACAACTGAAAGGAATGTAGTTTACAGGGCTAAGTCTGAAGTTCTTCACTACTCCCTAAAAGACTATAAAGTGCAGAACTATCCAGTAACCTGGACTATAAAGCAATTTAGACACCGTGCTCACTACTTTTTACATTCTTTTCTTAAAGATTGACTTGAATTATCTCTGAAAAGTGTTCCCAGTGATTATGATGATGCCGCTTTTAGCCAAAAGCAAAAACCATGTGTTGTTTTCTTGGACAATGTTTCTACAGAGCAGCAGGAGTTCATTCGAAATTCTCCTTCTACGTCACAAATAAGCTTTTTCAGGCGACATGTTTTCATCCACTCCTGATTCACAACAATTTGAATAAAGAAATACAATTCTGAGCTTAATTTTCTTAATATGTGTCCTCCGTCGTCAGAAAAATGCCACAAGAATGCGTTAAAAAACACCAAAAATCCCACTTTCATCGGAGTGGGTCTTCATATGCGAACTATTATGTCACCCCCTTCCTGAAGTAAAAATCTAACAAATGTGAAAATTTTACAAAGACTGTTAATGAATCCACTGTGTTCGATGATGAAAATTGGGTGATCCATAAAAAATAAATGAACATACAAACAGTGCATTCTGGTCTATTTTAGCAAATCTAGTGAGCATGGGTGCACATTAGGTTTTTACAGACATCTGGGAAATGTCCAGGATTTCGGAATTGTAGATTCAGACTTTCAACAAAATGGCAAATTCCCCATATAGTGGACTAATTCGTGATTGAATTTGGGCATAGCCTGCGATATTGTCCTCACACACGTCCCATCATGGTACCTTGCTGAGTGTGCTGAAGCTTCATCTTCAGCTCTTCAACATGGTTACTCATCCTTTGGGATCTCTCCTGATGATCCAAGAGCTGAGCTTTGAGCTGAGCACTGTGGTCCAACTGAAGAAATCAGACAAAGTCCATCTTTAACTAAATATGAGCACACAGTGGAAGCTCTGTGCAAAGTACAAGAAAAATGTTGGCAACAGGAAACACAACAAAGCTGAAAAGAAAAACAAAAGAAGCTGTTTCCCACTGTCAGTTTACTGATGTGATGAGACTGACCTCGTTTTGAAGCTGGGCCTGCAGCACCTGCCTCTGGTTGTCAAACTCTTCCTCATCCAGTCTGCGGGCGTTCTGCAGGCGCTGCAGCTCTGCCTGCAGAACCAGCTGCTCTTTGGATGGTGTGGCCATTTCTGAAATGGACATTATTGGACTGAAAACAAGCCATACTTCCCTGATTTAAATATATAGAACTTATCACATATTTGTGCCTTTTTTACCCATTTCATCTTTTATCAGCAGGATGAACACTGCACCCATAAAGAGGAAGACTTTTATGTGCTACTGATAGAGAGCTCCTGTTCCTACTCACATTCATTCCACTTCTCAACTGACTTCTTTAGCTGGTGTCTGCAGAGCTACAATCACCACACAGAGCCCCCCCCCCCAATTGACAGGCAAGACACACTCACAAAGACTCAGCCAGAGGCAGGGGGACAGATTACCATGAATGCTTCACAGTACAGTGAAACTCCGTCATGAAAGACCAGGACTCTGAATACTTGATGAGAACTGGATTCATCATTGGCATGAAAAACATAAAAGCCATAAAAATACATAATGAACAACATTGTGATGTTATGTTTTTCACATGTTCTTCTGGATTTTTTCTGATGATGGAGGACATTTATTAAGAAAATTAAGCTCAAACTTGTATTTCTGAGTGTTCTTGTGAATCGGGAGCAGACGGAAAAATGCCGGGCTCGCCATTTTTGACGCAACCTTAGGCTGGGAAAATGCAGGGCTGTAAGCCAGCAGAAGAGTATGTAAACAGAGAGCTCCCAGCAATAGGGAGAGGAAAGGAGGGCGGGGTTGCTCCGTGTCAACAGTCCCACCGTCAACTAAATTTGAGGGGAATTTTTAATGAACTACTGCTGCTCTGCAGAAACGACATCCTAGAAAATGACAGGTTTTTTTTTATTTTCCCTAATAATGGCACAAATCATAAATAAAAAAAAAACCACTGGGAAGGCTTTTAAAACAGATTAAAAATTGATCAAAGAGGATCTTTAAGGAGTAAGAAGCTTCTTATCAAATGGATGTGAAGAAATGATCTGGCTAACATCCCTGACAGGAGTCGTCATTCTTCACCTGCATGGAGATGGCGGTTCTCCTCTCTGACTTCTTCCAGCTGGTTTTTCAGCAGCTGCAGCTGCCCCTGCAGCTCTGTTCTTTCTCTTCTCAAACTGGAGTAGTCGCTTGTGCTCTCCAGTCTTTCCCTCAACAACTCTTTCTGCTGAGTCAGCAGGGAAACCTGCTGCTGTGCTGTGTCAAGCTCAGCCTGAAAACCAGGGAGAACGTACAATGAAACAGCAAGTTACCAAATCAAGGAAGCTCCAAACAAATCAAACTGGACTGCGTGCAAAAACAAAATAGCACTGGGTGTTTCATAATTGGGTCCAAATGTTAAAACAGTAGCAGTGGTTCTTCTTCCCCCCCAAAAAAATTTAACTTCTGTTTACCTGCAGCCGTTTCAGTGTGGCACACGTTCTGCTGTGTTCTTCTAATCTGGCTTCAACTGCAGCGGATTCCTCCTGGATTCGAGCAGTTTCAACTGAGAAAAAAGATTTGAAAAATCAAAACAGGACAACCAAACTTGTAATACACCATTAGTTGTGGAATAAAACACTTGCCTTTGTTTTTGTTTTCATTTTCAGTGAGTTTTTCTGTTCTTTTGATGAACTCCTCCTTCAACTCAAGCTGATACCTGATCAACATCAGTTTATTGAAAAAATGTGTTTACATTTAATATCAACAGTCTACCTGTTTACAAAATGAAATGCATTTGAAATTCTGATCATCATTATTTCAGAATATTTATGCAAAAATAAAACCAGATGTTCGTCAAGACAAATATGGTGACAGGTCTACTGTCTAAAAACAACAGCGACATCCTGTGGAGCTAAACTGAACTTGCAGATTTGTCAGCCTCTCGGTGACTGTTTTTTTTACATAAAATATTAAAAAATTAAAGTAAAATTTTAACATGAAAAATACCTGGATAGTTCATTTTTCAGCTTTTGCTCGTATGTGTCCTCCATGGTTTTCACAGCCAATTCTCTCCTCCTCAAGAGCTCTTCAGTGGTCTTGACTTTCTCAGTATGAATCTGACAAGTTCTTTGCAAGAAATACATATTAGTCAACCGGCAGATTTAAAATGGGAAAAGGTGAAGTAGAAAAACGGAGAGCTTACTTTTCAAATGCTTCCATTCTCATCCTCAGTTCATTTTCTCTGTTACGAAGGGTTTCAATTTCTTTCAGCATGGACTGTCTCTGCATGTACATGTCTTTTTCTTCAATCTAACAGAAGAAGAAAAATGGCTCAGTCAACTAGACTTTCCAACTTCAGAGTTTGTGTCCAAATATTTTATGTACAATTACAGCTTTTACATATATAGAGTAAGTAAAAGAAGCAAGGATCTTGTGGGCCGTCCAGCATATTTTCTACTTTACAAATGCACTCTTTTTCAACAGCATTTTCGCCTCTGCTCCTGATTCAGAACAATTTGAATAAAGAAAAAGTCAGAAAGGCAGTTTTGAGATTAATTTTCTTCTTTTATGTCCTTCATCATCAACACAATGCCACAAGAACATGTCATAAACACCAAAAACACAATTTTTATCAAACAATGTTGAATGATGAAGAAAGCTAATAATGCCTCTTCTCAGTTCTGCTAAATTGATACAAAACAGATAAGCAGCACATTAGTTATGGCTGACATGTTTCCAACATGTTTATTCCTGTTGGAGCCTAAAGATAAAAAATTAAGAAATATTCTAACACATCTTTAGCAGTGCTACAACATAGGAGATATTCATCGTTTTTGTCTCGATAAATTTAGAGTGTGAGCAGGAATCTTTTACTTTTTAATACCAAAAAAAAAATTGACAAATTAAAAAAAAAAAAAAATGTACCTCTTTCTGCTTTTGTAAGCCCTCGATTGCGTTCTTCTGTCGTTCCATCAATGCTTTTGCCTTCATTTCATAGTTTCTTTCCATTTCTCGCTTCAGGTGATCAAATTCCTTATGGAACTTCGACTTTTCTTCCAGCCTTACTTTAGCTATTTCAACTTCTTTAAAATGATGCAGCTTGAAAAGAGGACAAATATGAATTCAAAAGCTAAGTTTTGAGTGCACAAACAAGTGTGAATGTGTGAATAAAAACCTTCGCATTCATCCCAGCCTCCATCTGAGCCTCAATGTCTGTTTTATATGCAGCAAATTTTGACTGAAAGGAAAACATGTGGTCCTTATTCAAATGCTCGTATTCCTTATCAATTGTCTTCATCTTCTCCACTGTAAATAACAAACACATCTTGAATCCTGTGCAGTATTTTTAGTGTTCACACTGACAATGCATCTTCATACCAAGAGATTCTCCATGGTTTGATACTGTGGTTGTCTGAGCATCGGCATCGTGGCGAGGAGTGGGAGCATGATGGGATGTCAGATGTGTCAAAAGGCTGAATAGGAAGCCTGTTGAGAAAAACATGTCAAGCCAGAAGTTTGGAGACTTGAGCAAAACGTGAAATGACTATTTAACAAACCTTTATTGTCATGTTCCTTACATGCCTGTGAATTAAGAATGATCATTAGCAACAAATATACTTGTGTTTATTTTAGATAAAGTTGCATGAAAAGGTGTTAGTTACCAAAGATTTGTACAGTGGTGACTCAGGGTTAATCTTGAGAAACTGAAGGAGGTCATTTTTCTTTAAAACCTAAACAAAGACAAAGCTCTTCATCTGAAGTGTGTTCCTCACATCTCCAATCACAGGACAAGAAATGAGTCTCGTGTACCTTGTCTTTACTTAAACCGCTTTCGGGGTAGAACACAGAAAGCGTGTATTCGTAACCTGATGCTTGGAGATGATCCGCTACGATGCTGTTACAGCCCGAAGCGAATAAAGAATCGGTCTTCAGGGGGACCAGCCTGGGAACCGGTTCCTGTCCCGTTAACGGCGGGTGCTTCAACTCCTGGATGAGCTGATTCCGCAGCTGCGCCTGAACCAGATCCAGAGAAAAGCTACTGAGAAGACTGAATACAGTCAACGAACCAACCACACAAACAACTTACTTTGAGTGAGTCGAGAACGCCTTTACTTTTGAAGGTTTGATACAGTCTTTTTCTGAGTTCCTCGGGGGAAAACGGCTCTTCTTTGGACTTTGACATAACAGCAACGAGTGGAAAAATAAATCCTTGTTTCCAAACACAATTCGGTGCCTTTCGATGAAGCTAAACTAGTTTATTTGCCCATTTAAAATAATATAAAACGATAAGATACAAGCAGGTTGCTAAACAATCAGTCAACGTCGTTAGAGAAACCATTTAATTCCGTCAACGGACTACTCATTTCTGGCGCCAGTTTATGACGTCACAAAAGAACAGGACAAAAACCTGTAAATATGTGTATTTTTAATGTAATAATATGTATTACATTTAAATGATCATTTAATACAAAAAAAACACGTTTATTGTTCTAATGACAAAACTATAATTTTCACGTGATTCTTGCGTCATCTTTATGCGTCTCCGCTTTGACTCCAAGGAAGCAAATTTCAACAAAGGTCTTTGTCGCCGTAAAAACATATGTAAGAATGTACTCCTTATTTCTTTATATATTTATTTAAAATCTAATTTTATTTTTAAAGCAATTTACTCAACGGATCTCGTGAGCGATCAACATTAGCCCGCTAGCTAGAAATCCTTTCACTTCTTACCGGAATATTGAAAACTAAATCTCTTGACGCCCTTGTTTGGGTTTTTATTGATTTCAGACGAATTTCAGCTTTTAAGAAATAAAAAAGAAGAAGAAAAAACGATGTCGGGAAGTTTTTACTTCGTCATGGTTGGACATCGTGACAATCCTGTGTTTGAGATGGAGTTTTTGCCAACTGGAAAACCCGAATCTAAGGTAAATAAACTCCATAATTGACAGCTCATCACATGGTCATTTAAACTTAAGGAGTTGAAATTCCTCTTTTGTTTTGTAGTAATACTTTTTTAAGGGGCTTGTCTGGTTTTCTAACTAATTTGCTTCATGTGAGTTATATGTATTTTGTTTATTTGCAGCATATTTCATAGGTACACATAGTTTGCCTGTTTTCTTCTTCCTTTTATCTCCATTATATATTTTTTTGTAAACACTGAGGGTAACACTTCAAGTTTCCCTAGTGAACATGATTTTATTTTGACTTGTATCAATCAGTCTAATATCTCACAGGATGATCACCGTCACCTGAACCAGTTCATTGCACACGCAGCCTTGGATTTGGTGGATGAAAACATGTGGCTCTCCAACAACATGTACTTGAAAACTGTTGACAAGTTTAACGAGTGGTTTGTTTCAGCTTTTGTTACAGCAGGTCATATCCTTTTTTTCCCCTATTCATCTTTGGGCTTTCTATTAATGTTGACGTTCTCAAAGCTGTGACATTCAGACATGTTGTACTTAATTGTGGTAAATGTAAACCAAATCAGTGCTTTCTTTAACGATCTTCCATACAAATCCGATTCATTATGCTGCATGACGTGCGACAGGAAGATGGCATTAAAAACTTTTTTAATGATGTATATGATTTATATATTAAGGTAAGTCCTTTGTTAATTGTGTACCACAATCTTGTTTGATTTGTGATGTTTAGATCTAATCTTCTTTCTTTCTTTTTTCAGTTTGCTATGAATCCATTCTACGAAATCAATGCACCAATTCGCTCCACAGCCTTTGAAAGGAAAGTCCAGTTTCTGGGAAAGAAACATCTCATGAGTTAATCACATTACAGTGATTGGAATGCATTTCTGTATATAGCAAACAAATCACACTCATTTTTATACTTTCCTGTTCCTGCAAGTGGTAAATGAATTCATCAGAAATTCTGGCTTGTATAAAATATCTTATATTAATTCTGATATCTATAACTTTTTACTTAACATTAGATTAGTATTGATAACTTATTATGTGTGATGTTATATACAATTACTCATTAAAAAAAGGGGGAAAAAATACCTGTACTTTGACATTTTTAAACCTCCGGATTTTTGTGTTGAAGGTCTTGGACTAAGAGCCGCCAAGATAACTCTCTGGCTGATCACTGGGACAATAAACCTAATGAGTAGTCATCAGGCTACAAAGCAAGAATGGAAGACAATGTTAAGTGTGTTTATTGATCATTCAGCATATACTAGTAAAACTGAATATCTTCATTTGAACAAGAAACATTTAAACCAAAACCAAAAGACTAGTTCATGTTTAACCTTCAGTTGCTGACAAAGACTTGTAGCTGTAAAACAGAGTTCAGAGTGCTTCATATAGTTCAAATGAGAAACATAGCAATGACTGAACTTGATAACCATGACTTGATTTCAGCAGATTCATTGCGTGGTTCCCAATGTTTACTTTTGGTAGTTAAAAGCAACTTTAAAAAATAAAGGTTTTTCAAAACAAAATGCTGTGAATGCAACTTGACGTTTACTTCAAAATTCTCCTCAACTTCCAACAGCGAACATTGCATTCTGATGCAAAACCTTATTGTGCACTAATAGCAAGTTTTTATTTTTAAATATTAAGCTTTTATTTTATTAGTCATAAAAAAGCAGTGCAACAGCCATTTTAATACTCCCATGTTTCAAGAGATTTTTATGTGCAGGAATATTTTAAATATAAATACTTATGATTAAACCACCATGGTATTTCAAAACAAAGGTCAGAAACCCTATAATAAATGCAGTTACCAAACAGTACAGGTCTAAACACTGATTTTTTTTTTTTGAGAAGCAAGTCATTTATGACTATGAAAAATCCATTTAAGAATGATGCTGTTTCTGATATACACAGATTTTCTTGATTAAGCAAAGAATCTCACCGTATATGCTAGTAAAATTTGCCTTTGGGACTGTGGCAGAGCTGAATTCATGCATCAGGGCTTAGAGGTGAATAGAACATGTATGGATTTAGTGTTTCTTTTCTGAAGTTTCAGCAGAAGTCCAAGAATTTGCCTTTAGCTTATCAAAAAGTGTCAGTAGCCTTGTTTAAATAAGATACAGCAATGAACGCTAACGTTTTCGTTCTTATTCTCACACGAGTGGTGGCTCCTTTAACAGCAAGCAGCAGCAGAGCGGGGCTTTCGGTGGAGCTTCACTGTGTCTGTAGGGATGAGGTGAACTGTTCTTTCTTCCACTGCCAGCACTCTGCGCACTGCTTCTTCAAAGGCTACTGCTACATTGGTGGCATCTTTGGCACTGGTCTCGTAATAAGGATAATCACCATTCTCCTGGCACCACTGCCAGGCCTCCTCAGTCGAGACCTGCCGCTCCGTCACATCTACCTTGTTGCCCAAGACGACGAACGGGAACTTTTCAGGCTCTTTGACATCAGCATAATAAATGAACTCCTTCTTCCAGTTGCCCAGGTTGAGGAAACTCTGGTGATCGTCCACGCTGAAGGTGAGTAGGCAGCAATCAGAGCCACGATAGAAAGGAGTCCTCAGGCTGCGGAAGCGCTCCTGACCTGCAGTGTCCCAGATCTGCAGGGTAACCTGGCGGCTGTCCACCTCAAGGTCTTTGTTTAGGAACTCCACGCCGATGGTGTGGAAAAGGTGGGCATCAAATTTATTGGTGACATAGCGATTCATTATGGAGCTCTTCCCCACACCACCATCACCCAGCAAGATGACTTTCAGCAAGGATGTTTTTGTTGTCATGGTTCCTCAAGCTTATCACCACTCCTAAAATAACTTTGGCCAAACGGGAAAATTAAATGATTAGTGATATTTGGAACGAAATAGCAAGAAATGGAACACAGAATATGTGCGTGTGTGTTTGGTGCTTTTTCAACTCACCCCAGATTGATTTCGACTTCCCTCACTTGTCCAGATCATGTGCTGTAAGCCCCGGTCCAAAGTCACATGCTAATTTGTTAAAAGTTGATTTAGGAAACCGTGCTCTAGCTTCAACACAACAATAAACAGTTTCCGAATTACAGACAGCTCATGACATTAGCGGTCCAACCAACGTTTCAACGCCTTTTGAGAGGGAAATAAAACAACAGCTGTTCTGACCAAATAATTACGCAGTAGAAATACATATTTTTAATTTCTATAACGAGTTGGAACTCAAAAGTGAAAATTTTCGTGTTTTAGCCAACTAGCTGTTAGCTTAAATATTGAAAAACAAGGCAACAGCTTAGCTATTGCTACATACAAACTTCAATTGTGATACCCCCCCCTCCCCAGTTTTTTTTAAACAAGCTTAACAGTTGTTAACGTACCTTATTATTCGGATCGAGTTGCTGTCGAGTCAGGTCTAAATACAAAAATATAACCAATGAAACAATGCGGATACATCGACTGACAGCTTGTAGCGTCAGGTCCCAGCGTTTCCTGTTACATTCCTCCGGGGGCTATGCTAAAACAGCTAGCTGCTAACAACTAGCTAACGATAGCTGCTTGGCAATTGCTTCGGATCACGTGATCTAATAAGGTTCCAGACCGCGTCACAAATCTTTAAAACTGAATTTTTTTTTTCGGGGAAAACTATCAAATACTGATCTAGAAAAAAGAAAAGAAAAGAAAAAGTTATTTTATATCGTTATTTAATGCATTCAAACTTGCAGTATTCAATCTTTTCCACCAGAGGGCGCTACATCAATCCTGTTTTTAAATGAAACAATTAAACCCACATGAACAAAACGTGAAAAAGTTAAACACAACGCATGTGTGTTGTAAGGCGCACAGAGCAGCAGACACAAATAGAGAAACACAAAAATACAATTCAAATCTAAGCAAATAATGACAAAAAACAAGTTTCTGGACATTCTCCCCAAATAAGATCTTATTAGTTATGGGTGTTGAGAAGTAGCTGAAATGTTACAGTAACCCATGTGGTTTTCAATAGTTTTACATAACAGGGGATCAGCAGAGAGTAAATTATAGTTATTTTTAGTCTTTCAGGTCATTCTCTAAATAATTTTTTGTATCTATCTTTAAAAATGGTTCTTGATTTCAATGTTACTTTCAGAGATACAGCAGTTCATTCTTTTTTATTGCCAGATAACAACATAAACTCGAAAGTATTGGAAACTGATCAAACAGAAGGAAAGAAAAAAGTTGGCAAGATTAGAAAACAATGTTTAATTAATGAATACAGTACATAGTTTCTGTAAGTAGCATCATTAATTCACTGATTATCCTGATATTATTCCAACAAAACAGCCTTCAAAAGTTTGTGATTATAGAATTAAATCACCTATGTTTTCACATTCCTCCTAGCAGAATACTTCAGTTGTGAACAAGGTGTGAGCACAATACTATTAAAGCCATTGTTTTTCCTGAGAAAAATATACGTTACAGTTCAGAAAATGCATAGTCCCCAATGGAGTAATGTAACAGCATGTAAAATAAAGTAAACTGCACTGACTGTACATGCTCTTTTGTGAGTGTGGGGCTGCACTGTTTGAGAACTCTGAAGGACTCCATTAAGAAGAAGAATTCATATTAAAAGGAAACAGATTCCTCAACATGTCTTCTATGGCGGATGATCTGATCTTAGAAGACTGGACTAGCATCCTCTTGACAGGGCCCTGAGGTCAGCACAACATTATCCAGCCCTATTTCACCTCCCACACCTTTTCCACACTGAGCTTCAAAGATGATCTAAAAGGAATTCCAAACCATTGTTAAATTAGAGGAAAACACTTCCAAAATGGTCACGAGTATTGGATTTTTGATGAAACATTTTAGAAGCTGCCTCAGTATTAAAATGAGAAAAAAAAATCAGGAACTTACGGACTGTGGAGCTTTTTCTTTCCAGGCCACAGAGAGGAGCTCTGTCTGCCAACCTTGTTCTTTGCTTTGACTCTGCTCCCAAACCGGATAAGCGTTGTTCTCCAGCAGCACCTTCAATGTTCCCACATTTTGGCCCAGAATGCGGTAGTCAAACATGAGGCAGAAACTGGCCTGCTGGGCCTGGTCACTGAGAAGCAGATTCAACCTGGCCACATCCTCTTTCTCCCCCACAAGCCCACTCAAAGCCATGTAGTACCCAGCACCTGAAAGGGTTAAATACTCATATAAATATCTGTCTCTGAGCATGAAACTAGGAGGAATATCCACATTTGGTTACCGTCACTATGGTACGCCACAGTCCAGTCAGTGTCATCATTCTTGTCTTGAACCCATTCACATCCTCCCTGATCGAAGTTGCAGTCCAAGAAGTACTCTACAGTACACAATAAAAAACAAAACAAAAAAATGACAAAACTTCTCACATTAAAAAAAAAAATCATAAAACTCTGACAACATGTTGAGTTACCATTCTGAGTTTGTCCAACTTGGATTTCCTTGATGTCCTTGGCTGGGCCAAACACGGACTCAAACTCCTGTGATACTGTTTATTTGTGATGGAACCAAAAAAATGTTAATGTGTAATATGTATCTGTTAAGATAAAGCCAGAGCTTTGACTAAGCAAATGTATTACAATGTATGTAATACAGGTTAAAACACCTTTGTTATAAATCATCAGCAACATATTAACTTGTATGCCCGCGGTTCTTCAAAAACAGTATTCCACATTTTTCTACTTGATGTTCACCACACGTAAGGTACAATGTTTGCATTTTGTTTACCAGGTACTTATTTAACTTTCTTTTTCATTGAAGATCACGTTTATTGAAAATAAATAGTAACATTTTATGAGTATAAGCTTCCTCCCCTATTGATGCAGATATGCATAAAACCACTTCTGCTCCAAACTTACTTTAATTTTGCATCTTCGTATTAAAGTATCACTCAGATGCAAATTGGGTTTTTGGTGTTTTTAATGTATTTTTGTGGCATTCTTTTCATGATGAAGGACATGTATTAAGAAAAACTCAAAATTGTATTTGTAAGTATTTTTTTAAATTCAAATCGTTGTGAATTAGGAGCCATGAGAAATGGGAAAAGGAGGATATGTAGAAGATGAGATGTAGAAAATACACAGAGCGGGCCTCAAGCTCCCTGCTCCAGGCTCTCAACAATGGGGAGGGGAAGAGGGGTCGGGGTTGCTCCAGTCCTACCCACATACAGAGGCAAAAACACAAGTTTTTATTTTTTATTTTTATAGTTTGATTTACATTGAGGCATCAAGGGGTTTAAAAACTTTTTGTCTATTGATCTTTAATTAAAGAATACTGTTAATTTTTGGAAGCCTTTTATGTTAGACTTATATCTGCTGTTTTTTTTTTTTGTATAAAATCCACCATCAGTTGGTGCTAAAACTGAAAGAGTTGCTCATTATTGTGCATTTTTGTATTAGTGTGTAAACTCCGTTAAAATGAAACAAAGCTTTATCATCTGTAAAAAAGAAAGGCTTGAATTTTTGTATGTAGATACAAAGGTTAGAGGGCTTTTTTGCAGTCATGTGTGGACCTGCTTCTGTCTAATGACCGAAAATGGAACTATAACTTTAGCATCCAAGTCCCACCAAACTTTTAAAGCTTTCGCAGCAAGTCACCCCTCGACAAAGAGCCTTTGGCGCTCAGATGATTGACAGCTGGGGTGATTGAACCAGCTTAGTTGAAGTGGGGTGGTGCTAGAGGGGTCTAGAGGCCTGATGACAGACATTCCCGCAGGGACTCAAGTCTGTTAGCACAACAGCTGTTTTTGAGAAAGCATAATAAAAGGCTCAGGGGTTTTGTACCTGCCCTCCCATTCCCCAGCCTCCTCTCGAGGGATGGGAAACCAGCAGAGAAAGCAAACAAAAAAAAAAAGTTAACCTTGAGTATTCTGTCAGAAGAGGGAGATTCCTGTATAGAGGTGATGAATATCCTGGAACCTGTCTCCTCATGTTAGCTGAGATAAAATGCAGGCTCCAGTTTTGTTTTAGTTCATATCAAAGTTATTGTCTCACACCAAGTAAAGATAAATCACTTTGTGAATGCTTAATTTATTAATTTGTATTTTATTTTCTTGTTTGATTCCTGTTTTTAGCCGCAGTGAATACAACAGCTCGGGGTTTGAGGGAAACTTGAAGCCCCATTTTTCTGTGGTCAAAAGGTTAAACCCGTATTTATTTAAGCTTCCAGATGCTGTTCAGGCAAGAGAGCACAATCCCTGTTGAAAAAAACTGAATTTGGTCACTGCCTGTTCCTTCGGCCACCCACTGTGGATCCGTTTCAGGATGGACAAACCAAAATAACAACAGATACTTACTGAAGACATCTCCTCTTGGATTGAGCTTGTTATCTTCTACTTCTTCTTCTTCATCCTCTTCTTTTTCTTGAGGTAATTCCTCTGTCTTTTTATCCATCTGGTTGCCAACGTAGACCCCTCCATCGTAATCAAAAGGCTGCTGCCGGATCTTTGGAGGGGGTGTCGCAGCCGGTTCAGGTATGGCGTTTTTGATGTCTTCTTTGCTCAGCTCACCTCCCAGAATCACAGGCCTCACTTGAGAGTCTGGAATGGCTGCGGGCAGGAAAAGGGAATCGGATTACACACATGGATCCTCCATCATAAAGAGCTTTTTAGCAGCTGTGCCGTTTGTGTGTGCGCTGTGCGGCTGTATTCTCTTATTAACATCCTTGGAGTTACTTACCAATTTGTTGAATATTTTTCCACGTGTGCTGATTCTAAAGAGTTTAGGGCTGCATGCAAATGAAGCATTCCTCAGCATAAATTAATATTTTCAGTGCACAGGCATGCACGCTCAGTCATGCTTTTGTTTTAAAGACCCACTCTGATGAAAACGTTGTTTTTGGTGTTTTTTAACATGTTTTTGTGTTATTTGTTTGATTATGGAGGACATAAGTTTGGAAAATTAAGCTCAAAAAAGCAATTTTTGAGTATTTTTTTTAATTCAAATTGTTGCAAATCAAGAGCTTTGAGAAATTGCTAGTTAAAAAAAGAGAGTGGAAAATATGCTGAGCGAGTCACAATCTCCCTGCTCTGAGCTCTCAGCAATGGGGAGGGAAAGGGGGGTCGGGGTTGCACTAGTCCCGCCCACAATTTAGAGGCAAATTTCTAATAAACTACTGCCTTCTCTGCTATCTAAAATCTATCTCCTAGATTTTAGCTAAACGGCATAACCGTAATTAAAAGACCACTGCTTTCAAAATAGCTCAAAAGATAATCGGAGTGGGTCTTTGAGGTGCAGATTCTGCGTGCATTCAACACATGTAGACACAAGAAGAGTAAGGAGGTGTTTGAAAAAGTAGGAATGAGGAAGGGAACAGATTAGGTCGCACGGCACTGAGTGGAAGAGTGAAGGGGGATTCTCGAGGCTCACCGTTTAGGGAATAATCTGCACTGCCTTTGTCTCCATCCCATGGACTCTGATAAAATGGCTTGACTACAAAAAGATAAAGGCATCTTCATTTACACTAACACCCCTGAGCTGAAATTCATGTCATTTGGAAACATCTCCTGCTCCTTCGTTCCTCCAGCTTTTTCTTTGTTGTTTCCTCAGAGAGCTGGATATAAGGCAGGGCCGTATTTGCACAACTGCATTTGAAATTTGTGTTCATCTAATGGGAAATCCTCTAAAAGAGCAGGAAGCCAGTCTTGGCAGGACTTGTGTTTTCTGATGGTTCAAGAGTCCAAGTAAATTCTGCAGCTGCAAAACTGCTTCAGACATATCTGACTGACTCTGTCGTATGAAAGAGACCTTAAACATGTGTTTTGATGTATTTTGTATCTTTTTTTTTTTTTTTTAAATCAGCGTTGCAGATCTTGAATCTCACCGGAGCATTCAAAGCCGTTCCCTCGGAAGCCAGACTTGCACCTGCACTTGTAGGAACCATGAGTGTTCAGACAGATGGCGTGGTGGCTGCACTTGCGGGTCCTGGCCGCACATTCATCAATATCTGGAAGAGGAAGAAGTCTGTTTTCACAATCAAAGGTAGAAACAATTGCAGATGTTTCGTGTTCAGAACACTTCCTCGCGGCACTTACCTACACAGTCATATTTGCCATTGATGTATTTCAAATCATAGCCGTCCTGGCACTTGCAGTAGTAGCTTCCAAAGGTGTTCACACATTGTCTGTTGTAGGGACAAAGGTTCTTCCCAGTTATGCATTCATCAATATCTAATAGGATAAAAAAAAAAAGAAAACAAGATGAATTCATCACGTTTTTTTCTCTGGTGTATAAGAATTATCTTCAAACTGTACATTTATATCACTGCTAAATTTAAACAACAAACAACGTAAAATGAAATGCATGAAAATTGCTCGTAAAAATGCAGTTTTTTTTTCAATCTAAGCTTCCCTGAAGTGACTAATATCTCTTTTTTTTCACAAGTCCTTTTCTAGCAGCCATGAAAAATAAAAAGATTGGGGTCAAAATCTTTTATTATTAGGACCGCTTGGTGCCCACGTTGTGGCAAAGTGTGAAATTTGGCGACTTTCACCTTTCACCACAATATGCGATCTTCACAAAATGTCACACAGATGCCATCAGGTTAAATGCTTTTTTACTGGAATATTGGGACAACTTAATTCATGAATTGCTGGCTCAAGTTGAACAAAGTGAATATATGATTTGAAGATATCAGAAATGTGGGTGTGGTTAACAAAAAAAAATCCCGTTGCTAAGGAAATCATAAAGTTTACTTTTGCAGATTCTTCTAAAAAATTACAAAGATCTGTTCGATACCCCAAGGCGACCGAAAAAGAAACAGGTTGCTATGGAGATAAAACCAGCAGAAAATTGCTATTTTGAAAAAAGTGTTGCAGCTCTGACATGGCAGAGGTGGCAGAGGCAGAAGGTGAGAGTGAAGGGCCTGAAACAGCTGCCCAGCCAGTGAGGGCAGGTAAAAAGGGGGTAAAGAGGGGTGATGAGGGCCATACGATGCCACTCGCACCTATAATTCTTTTAGTGTCCCCCACCAGTTTTTTCCTACAACTTTGAAAACGTAGAAAAGTAAATAAAAGCAAATAAAACTTACTTTTTCCCACTAATATTTAAACCGTTTAGACAAGACGTTTACGTTAATGATGACCCAGTTAGCCTTGGGAATACTTTTGACTTTGGATGTCCCTACTTTGAAACTGAAAGCCTTTGTAGTTGGTTAAGTTTCATCTGGTCCCGACAACGTACTCTGTACTTTGCTGCAGAAATTGCTTGATAAAAATGTCCGATTGAGTTCATTTGATGAATGTTTTTCTTTTCTTTTGTAACCTAGTGGTAATTACTCTTTGGCAGTTTTCTAAAGTCATGCTCTACTTATATTTTCAAAAATGTGAGATCAATGGGAATATCTTCTGTGGAATACTTCCCCTGTGAGATCAAGTTAATCTGGCTCCTTTGTAGTTTTGGCAGTTTTATGGGAAAAAATAGCACCACCAATTTACAAGCCTATTATGCAAAAGTATGTAGAAAAGAAAAACCCAATTTAGTATTTTTTCCCAGAATACAAATGCTGAGAATGTAAACAACAACGAAGCCAAAGTCAACCTCATTTCTTTGAACAACAAAGCCATTTTGACATTGATCGTAATGTTGAGGCCTGTGTCCAATCATGCGTTCCATTCATGCCGGCTTTGCTTGCATGTCACACATGAAAAGATTTGTGAGTGACTGCTTACCTACACATGTTCTTTCATCTTGTCCCAGTTGTAGGCCTGCAGACGGACAGAGGCAGCGGATCTCCCCTTCTACTTCCTCGCAGCCGTACTGACAGTGAGCAAGAGAGCATGTCCTGGAATCTGCACACATCAACACAGCATGCGCTCATTTTCAGACATACGCAGAACAGCTGCTGCTTGATTTTTTGTCGTTCAAACTAGAAACTCACTGGCGCAAGAGCCGTCCTGCATCAAGGTGTAACCATTGAGACAGTAGCACTTGTAACTACCGTAGGTGTTCATGCAGCGATGTTCGCAAGGCCGAGGTTTCAGACCACACTCGTTTAAATCTAGAAAAACATAGAAAGATTGCAAGTTTTATCTTCACCTGAAAACAGACAGATATTATTTTAAGCCACAAAATTAAGCAGGTTAAAGGACTTTGTCAAATGCTAATATGACTAATTTAGACTTAGTTTTAAACAGAGGAAAAAAAACGTGTAATAAATTCACATTTTTTTCTTTCTACATGTTTTTATTGTCCTAGATTAAAATTTTTAAGGTAATGCATGCTAAAGGTGGCTGCAGTTCTTTGAACAACGGATTTATGGGTTCAGTAAGGGGTATTTTATTATGAAATTTGAATATAGTGTTGATTTTAACGCAAGAGAATCTTGATTACTTGCTTTCAAATAGTATTTAACCAGAAATAGGTAAAACAAAGTGACAAAAACTCAAATAAAACATCTGCAAAAAAAACAAGACACCTAAAGGAAAAGTAAAGAAATAGTCAGAAATTATATTTTGAGCTTAATTTTTTAATATATGTCCTCCATCATAAGAAAATTGCTACAAGAAAATCTAAAAGCCACCAAAAACACTCATAGGATGATCCTTAAAAATACAACAGTCTCCCATCAAGCATTCTGTTCATCTTTGGAATCATTGTATTTCTATCAGAAGAAAAGGATGAAAAATTGAGTTTGTTGACACAAATTCGTTTATTTAGAGCTTGGTTTTTAGACGCCCTTTGACTGACCTCATTTTACCCACCTTGATTACACGTCTTTCCAGTGTATCCAGGGAAACACTTGCATTTGTTTGGGCCAACACACTCGCCATGCTTGCAGCCATGCTCGCAATGAGCTGGTAAAACAGTTCAAATACAGAAAATACAGTCATGAATATCTGTGGCAACGAGGAACAGATTTCAGTCAAACCACACATTTTTGGTTTGGACGGATTTTTTCTTTTCCTTTCTGCTCTTCTAGATCTTTGCTTCCTCACTTTTAGGTTCATGAAAAGAAATTGTTATTCCTTCTGTGAAACTTTTAGGATGTTTAATCGGTGAAGAGATGGAGACTTAAGATAGAAAATGATCATCTGACATACTGAGTTGCTGCATGAACTTCTAACAATAGTTATTACTTGGATTAAAAGTATAGTTAAAGAAGCACGAGACATCATTTTATTACACGGACAAAAAAACAGAGAGAGTGGACCTAAATGTCAGAATTGAAACCTGAACGCTTTCTTTACGTAAGTTTCAGTTCAAGTGAGCTGGTCATAAATGGTTGGTGAAGTGTCATGTTTTAGGGTCACTGCTTACCCTCACAAAGCCCTTTGTTGTTTTTCTTCCAGCCATAGCAACACTCCAGTCTCCTGCCGTATCGACACACTCCGGGTTGGCTTCCAGTGAGGACTTGTTGGTGGTGTCTTTGCAAAAGATGTCAACGATAGAAGGTAAGACATGTGACTTGTTATGGACCGCAGCCGTCCTGGACTGCAAGGACCATGTTGCCCAATTCTTCTTTCTTATTGCGCATTTAGGCAAAGATTTTGCCCCCTCCACATACTCACCAAAATTTGCACCTAGTGAAAAATAAATTTTAGACATTTTAAATGCTCCATCCCCCCCAAAAATGATGACATCAAAGCAAAAGTGTGATGTCATCATGGTCATTTGGTGAAAGTGTGAAATTTGTCACTTTTTAAAAATATTTTCACACAAATAGGAATACGCTTGTCTGAGCAATCTTCACAAAGCTTTACACAAATACTACCAGGTTAAGTCGTCAACCACAACTGAAGTTTAGTTGACATTTGACCTCTGGAAGAGGCCATCATCTAAAAAAAAAATTCACCCTAAGTGCCTTCTACAAATGCAAACTCCTCCTTAGGATTTCAATCTATCGCGCCCTAACTACCGGAGCGTCAGTGGAAAACTACTTTGGAAACAGTGTTGGAACTAGTGGTTGCATTTTAATTGCTGTTTAGTGAAGTGACATTTCTTTATTACTTGTACACGTTTTATCGGAATATTGTGAAAATTTGATACACGAATCATTGGCTAAGCTGAACTGAATTTTATGACATGTGATATGAATATATTAGGAATGTGGCGTGGTCAATAATAAACCTAAGTTGTTAAGGAAATCCAAAAATTTACTTTTGCAGATTCTTTTGAAAATAGACCTCTTCCACACCCTCAGACGACCAAAAAATAAAATGGTTGCTATGGAGATAAAACCAACTGAAAAGCTGCCATTTAAAAATATATTTATATATTTTTTTCATGAATTCCTCATGCTGCTCTGACCAGGATGGCAGAATGTGGGGCATTTAACAACCACTCAGCTGGTGAGGGTAGGTAAAAAGGGTGGGTTACTACTGCGGGCCATACATCGCCGCCTGTGGCTTTAATTTTGTATATAAAGCAAGTCGGGTTTGAATGGAAAGCGTCGACCCTCAAATCAAGCTTTATTTCAATGAAATATTTTTTCAGTCGCAACACAAAGACAGTTTTCATCTTTTTGTTTCCCTTCATTCACCAATTTATTAAGTTCTCGTTAAAACATGCTTTCCAGTCTTTCGTCGTTTTGAATTAGGCCCCCCCCAAAGCAAACATCTGATATAAAGTGTTTCCTTGCAGCCTTGCTTGGTGATAGATGTGGTGCTCCCCGTGGAGCAACAGCCAGCTGACAGGAAGGAGGTTACAGTTGGAGAAAAACACACTAATCAGACAATTCCCGTGTCACACATTAAAGCCCCACACACCACTGCAGTTTCAGCTCCTCTTTGATCTTTAAGTCGGGTGAAAATCTTCATGTAGTTATTCTGAGTTGTGGTTAATTACATTATCTTTGGAGATAATGTTACAGATGTGTTTTTATTATGTTCTGAAGTGGTATTGATTTGGATGCAAGATGCAAGAGGGGCGTGTAAAAATTCCGCTGTCATTTTAGGGGTTTGATTCCTTTGATTTTCATGCTCCGAACCAAACTCTGATATCAAAAAGGAAACGAATCAGAATCTTTGGTCCCAACAGGTCTGCAGAAATCTGAGACTTGATAGGAAATGCACCCGAATAGTCCACGCTAGAGGAAGCTCTGAAGTGCGACAGGTGCTCTTTGGTTATTTGCAGTTGCCATGCCGCTTTTAGCTGTCACACACTCTGGACGGCAGCATGGTGCATGCCATCAAAACAACTGCTTTTAGTTAATAAAAAAAGTTTAGAAAGCAGTTTTACTTTTCTGAGCTTTGTAAGGGTTAGTAGGTCCTTCTTCCTGATTTTTTAAAAATGTTTTTCTTCAATTGGGAAGGCTATGGTTGAAAATGTGTCTGACACGAGACAAAAAGTTCTTTTGAAGAATTTTCAGTGCTTATCCTAAAAAGTTGAGTAAAAAGACATCCCAAAACTTTGGCCCACTTACCTGTGAGCGTTTGAGCTGCTGGAAATGTGGAACAGGAGAAAAAGCACAGCGATCAAAGTAAATGGCTGCATGACTGACAGCCTTGGAAGAAGTTTGTTTCCCACAAAGACAGGCTTTGGTCTGTAACTGTTCCTTTGAGGGATTTACTGTCATAAAACTTCCTAGATGGGAGCAGATCTTTGTTAGGTTATTGCACAAAACACTTCTGTAAATCCAGACTACAAAACAAAAGGTTTCTTTTCCCTGGGTTGAGTGAAATAATTGAACCAAGGTCTCTTTTCAGTGCTTCAGCTGAAATCCGTGTCCCATAATTTGCTTCTCCTTCTTCCCCTCTGAAATTCCAAAGGTGGGTTGACGCTCTGAAATGACACTGCTCTTAGACTCTGAGAAGGATAGGTGGTAACTTCTGGAGGTGGGTTTGTAAGGGGGGTGGGATCATATTTGGAGAGCTTGTTTCTTCATGTAAACCTCACAGAAAACTACACTTTTGTGGAGACAGCAGCAGAACAAAGTGTTTTTTTTTAAAGAATCACTAGATATTAACTATCTTTTGCATTTTTTCAAGTTCAAACTTGAGATGCTTTTGGCATTCCACCCACTAGCTTTGCTTTTCTGTATGTTTTTCTATGCATGTAAATGTGGTTGTATTTGCTAATTGTGGATCTGAGGCGCGTCGAGGCCTGTCATTAGCAACTGCAGCACTCTTTGATGCTTTGCACACAGGTAGCTTGTAAAGCTTTTTTCACTGCAGGCTCAGGCGCTAAAACGTTCTTAATGAGCTTTCACATTTTCAAAGCCAGCTCAAACATCTGGGCATGTTTGCTTGTTCCCCTCACAAATGTGCTTTGGGGAGAGCCACACCATTTCATGTTTGTTGGTTTTCGTGCTTTACTTGAAAATGCTTTGCTTGGTTTTGTTTGAATTGACAGTTTTTGTCGTTGACTTTGTGGTCTGTTCGGTGTAATAGCATGAAAAGAGTCTGAGTGTCTACGATCAGACAATTGCAATAGAGTTTGAATGACAGGGAAGTCTGTGGTTCAAGCCTGTAGTTGAATCTCGGGAGTGTGTGATTATTCTGCCAAACCTTCAGCTCTTGTCTGGAAGAAGAGAAGTTCCAGCTGTTGAGACGTAGTCAAATGTCAGTCAGTTTGATACACAGAGAGATGACAGCTCATTTGAGGAAAAAAGCTTTCATAGGTGCTTTGATTTATTGCAGAAATAAAACAGATATTTCTCAAAGTCGGTCAAACTTTGAATAAGGGACAGTACAAAAGACAGATACATGGGCCAAATCAATTACTTGATGATAGATGGATGGATGGCTGGATGGATGGAGGTCCAATGCTTTTAATGTTTCCCAGAACTTGAGGTGACAGAGCCTTTTCAGCTGCAGCTCCCAAACTCTGGAACTTTTTCCCCTTTTCTGTGTCGTCTGCCAGTTCCCTTAGTCAGTTTGAGTCACTTTAGAAACTCATCTTTTTAGTCAGGCTTTCAACTCCAGTGAGCAGATCTAATATTTTAAAAGATTATTTAAATGATGAGAGCTTTTTTGGGGACCTTAAATGAACAGATGTTTGTGCACAATGCTTCTTTGCCCGATAGTGTCTAAAACTCTTTGAATATAATGGAAAATGTCAAGAAAATAGATGACAGATATTCTCTGGTTTCTCTGATGTTTATTGTCAGTAAAGCTTTATTTCAAATACCCTTCTGGTCTGCATAGCACAGAGAGCTTTACAAAAAGAGTCCTCCTGACAGTTGTGACAGTCTGAGAAAAAGTTCCTGCCTGGCACCATTTGAAATCCCACACTGAATCTGTAGACACTGTTGCTACAGCTCCCTCCGCTGGTCTGCAGAAAACCCAAATCTGCAGACCAAGCTTTGATTAACATGCTTCAGTCATCTAAACCTTCAAAAATGTTTTAAAAATATATACAAGCATTATTTAGAGAATAAAAAACGACAAGATAAAATAATGAGAATGCTTTTCAATTTGATTTGGCTAAAGTTATCAATTCCTCATGCATAATTTAAAAATCCCCTCCAATGAAAATTGTGTTTTTGGTGTTTTTATCATGTTCTTGTAGAGTTTTCTTATAATGGAGGACAAATATACAAAAATTTCAAATCAAACCTGCATTATTAAGTATTTCTTTATTCAAATTGTGATGGATCAGTCAGATACAAACCTGACGTTTGAAAAAGCTCTCAGGTGTGGCTCAGTTACTGAAATTGGCGGGCCGAAGTCTCCTTTCTCCACTAATATTCCAATGCATCTGCTTGTAGACAAATAAATTCACGTATGTCTTTATTTTCGTCATCCAAGCTGGCATCTGGGTCTAAACTGTGCGGCTGGATACCTCCAATATCGCTCGCTGTTTTTGTTGCATTGCTAATATTAGCTTGAGATTGTGAGGGGCTGAAAGCTAGCGGGAGAGAGCGTGAAACAAAGAGATGATGGGATATAAGTTGAGGTTTCTGTTCCAACAATTCTGCCCACAACTCAGAGGTCAATTTCTGATGAACTCCTGCCACTCTGTAGAAAATATGTCTTAAAAAATAACACAGGCTTCTTGATTTTTGCGGAAAACTGCGTAATCGTTATTTAATACTGTCGGGAATTATTTTACAGTAGATCATAATATAGTTGAAGTGGGTCTTTAACACATTTATTTACACTCCTAAACTAATTCACTTGTTATCAACTTATTTGTCTTGCAAATCTATGTGAAAATGTAAGTTTTTATTTTCCCAGTTTCTTAGCAGACTTTCTACTATTTACAGTATTTGATGCAAAGGCACTGTCTACGTATTCAGTTTTAGTTCTCACAACATTTTTTTTTCATGTTTGCGTTCTAAACTTTGCAAATCCTTCTTTCAGAAAGTTAACATTTTTTTGGCAATTTTTGAAAAATGTTGTGCTGTTATTTTTTTAGTCACCAGGTGTCTCTGTTGTCTCACGACTGTCCTGTGAAAGGACTGACTCACAGAGCATCACATCATGAACTAAAGTGAGTAAAAAAAAAAAAAAAAAGCATCTTCAAACACTTGTTTTTATTGTGCCAACAATTAAATTATTTTCCTAATTCTAGAGGCAAGAGATGTGAGACTGCATTTAAAATGGTTATCCATCTCTGCACTCATAACTAGCTTGTTATAATAATGCTTATTAATTGTCAACTTTACTTCTTCATGTTTATATTTTCTGTTTAAAGAACTCTGTCTTGTATTCAAACATGGGCTGCAAAGGTTTTTCTGTCCAGACATCGATTGAGAATTGTGGTGCATCAAGCAAATGTCTTTACTATAAAAGGTAGATGAGGGTGTTTAAAAGTTATTTTGAAAGGGTTGCATGTGTACAACCACATCCTGCCCTCAAAGGGAGATGCAACCATTGCAAACATCACCGACTGCTTTGGCAATCGGCCACAGCTCATCAATGATGGAGTTGCACAAACTAACATAATTCTGTGATGAACATGGCCGTTCGGAGATTCATGTGACATCCACTGTTAAAAAGATTCGGTTCAGCTTTGAAAGGCTGTGCATCCCTTCAAGATCTGATTAATCGGATTGTTTAGCAGAAGTGTAACACAATGCACCTTTTGTTTTAAATGTACTTGGAAGTTGTGATAGTTTCAGGAAGAGGAGCCTGTCAGTTCCTCTTGCAAAAACAGAAGTGACTGAAACACATGCAAAAAGCAGCCGGTGGCACAAACACATTCAAACCAGGCTATTTATCTTCTTTTGTTGTTAATATGCATTTAGTTACTGAATCAAGCAGGCTTATTTTAACAGATTTAAACTTCGTATTTTTCATGATTACTGAAATGAGCAAAAAGCAGGATTTGGCCTCAGGTCTTTTGTCTTCTAGCCAAGAGCAGTTTCTGTATGTCAGTGCTGTCAGGGCGGTTTAATAGGAACTCTCAGACAATGAAAAAGGTTAATTTAGTTATTCATTATACATTTATGAGATTGGAAACAATGCAGTGCAATATTCAGTTTGATATGAAAGCATCTCTGCACATGTTCAGAATTAAACACCAGATAGTTTTTTTAAATCTTTCATTTCTCAGACTTTTTTTTGTTTTTTTGTTACCTGTTACCCTGACCAGGAAGTTTCCTTTTGCTGTGGCTGCCTTGTGACTCAAAATTGTTGTTTTTGTCAGTAATGCTGCTCTCCTAATGCTCATGTCTGCTTTCATCTGAATTTACTTATTGTTTGTCTGATATGTCAACACTGACGGTCCTGCAACAGACTGGCAACCTGTTCAGCGTGTGCCCGGCCTTTGCCCAACAGTTGCTGGGTCAGTCTCCAGGAACCCCTTGTCCCTAAAAGGGATTCAGAAAATGAGTGGATGGATGGAAAAACTAATAGAGCAGCTTTGAAACCTTGCAAGCTTCCCCATGTACATTTTTTCCTCAACAATCTGATTGTTACCGACCCACCTGTCAACGTCAATATTAAGTTCATGTTTAGGGATTCTGTTTCCAGTTCATTCTCTCCTTTATTGCTGTTTTTTTTGTTTGTATGAGGTTTAGTTTAACAAATGTGTTTCTGAAGAATATTGATCTGTTATGGTTTAACAGAATGAGACATGTATCCCTTTCACTTAGTGCTTTGTTTGGGTACAAAACCATTGCAGTTCTTGCACTATCACAGGGGTAATGCCTCCTAATTTCAGATTTGCAGTGATGTTATTACATACTTGTGTTGTAATCATCAAAAGCCAATGACAATGAAAACAAAAAGGTTTCATATCATGTTTTAGCTAGGTTAAAGTACAGTTCCTACTGCAAGGAGGAGGCATCTAATCCAAGGATAATAAATACCCAGACATGGCATTTAATGTTTAAAGTGGCTGCAGATAAATTTGATGTGAGTATATTATATTCTGTAAATGTAATGTCAAAGGCAGATGGGTTTATGTGCTGCCATGCATTGCACAAAAGTAGAAGCAACAAAAGGAAGTGATAAAAGGTCATAATTAGCAGAAGTCGGAAGTTCTGGTTCCTGTACAATCCCAGATATGTATTTTTTATGCAGGGTAGTTGCATTGCGTCATAACAATCTTTACGAACAGTTCTAACTTTATCCCATACTTTCTCTCCCAAAAAAGCAGCTCAAGTGTTTGTAAGTTCTGTTGAGACATGTTGCGTGCTGCTCACTGGATCTATTTGCAACTGTCAGAGGAGTTACATGCGTTCAGCATTTACCTTTGGAATGCAACATGTTAGTGCAAGACAGTTTAGTGTTATCACAGTATTGTCTGCATTGGTTGCCCTGACAGTATTCAAACTGTCATATTTCAAATCCTCTGCTAACACATCAGCATGTTTTGTGTGCCTGACAGAGAAGGCTTTTGCCTATACACATCCCAAGTGCTTTCTGATAATGTGATACAAAAGCTCACTTTCTGCAAAAAAGAACCAGATCAGTTTATTTACAGTCCATCAAAACCATTAATTCAAGTGTTGGTCTTATACCTGCACCACTTTAACCACAATCCACATTCATCCACAATAAGAAACAGATTAGACAGACAAGAATTTTTTGCTTTACTTTCCTATGATTTCTATTTTTACTTAACGTGTCTGCAATGTAGAAACAAACACTTTTATGTTTGAGAATTATTTCAAGTTGGTAAAGTGCACAGCAAGTTAAAGAAACATCTGACTGTATGAGAAAATGACTGACGAGAGAACTTTCTGAGATGATCTGTCTTAATAAAGGCACTTCGTTGCAAAATACTATCATGCGAAGCACTTAAGCTCTTAGAATCCTCCTCTGTGGTGCTGTCCTCTCACTAGAAAATGTTCACAGAGCTCTCTGCTGCAGACTTCACTTCGGCCTGCATCACAAATATATACAAACGCAGTGGTTTATTAAAAAAAACTACACTTGTTTCTTGCAGTGCATTTGACCCACAGCCACTTTCAGCCCAAATGTGTGACTTTCACATAGCATTAGCCTCATAGAGTAAACAAGTGTGTCTAAAAATACTGCCAAAAGGTATTCATTCTACTCCCTCATCCTGTTTCTGCTCACATATCCCATGATTTCAGCCCTCTAAACTATCTGGACTTCTAATTTGGGCAAACTGACGTCTCGCTTCATGCTGAGTTCTTTCACTTCCTGTCTCTAATGTTCCACATGATCACCACCTACAAGTGACTGCTCTTAAAAAACTAACCATCACTTTGTTCTCTGTGCTTTTGCATGTGTGATGCTCGAGGTGGGAAATAAAACATTTTGGATGTTCTCTTTTAATACACAAGCAGCAAAAGAGGAAATTTTGCAGCTGAACTCCCGACTGATGCTTTTCTATAAATAAATGAGTCAAAATGTCCCTTTAAATTACCCACCAGAATACACACAAAAAAACTCTGACACATCAGATTTTAAATCAAACCAGTAATCTAAAAAATCATGATCCAACAAGTTTTGTTTCAAGAGTTCAAATATATACAAGGCATTAACCTCTCCTTTTTTAAATGCTCAGGTCAGCAAGTAACATTTGTAAAAAAAAAAAAGTATCCTCTTATTGTTGTTATTGTTGAAAACAAGTGTTTTCTGTTGGTTTCCAATTAACCTCTTCCCATTTATATTGATAATTTTAAGAGAAACACATCCCTTAGCAAAAAGTAGTACACTTGAAGTTTATTTTACTAAGTGTACTTGAGTATAATCATAGCAAGTACAGTATACTACAGATGGTGTATGTGTAGTGTAGGAAGTAAACTAACAAAATACATTTTCTACATTTAAGTTTACAACATATAAATGTATAAAAAGTAAACCTGAAGTGCCTTACTTTTAGTATAGACTAAATATACTTGTAGAACACTTAAATAAATTACTTTTTGCGAAGGGATGTCAGAAATCTGATGTTGTTTTGATGGTGGAGTCGGAGAAAAACGAATAAGCTTGCATGAGTGTTGTGTTTTTTCGCTTATATTTTTTCATATAAGAGAAGAAACGCATAGACTTAAGGCAAAGAAACATTAAAAAAGCAGAAATCCTTTTTAACAGGTATTTGTTCCTTACCAGTGAGGCCTTTGCGTTTTGGCAGCCTCGCTATGCCCTTTCTAATGACCTTAAATGATAGTGGGCATGTAATCACAATGGTACCTATTTGTTTTAATATTGTAATGTCCTTTGATACCCTGATGAAGTTCTACAAACATAAATAAAGGTAATTCTTTGATTTGTATGATTAGTTTAGATCATGTCAAATGCATCCCCTAAAGGGGTGTTACATATTTGATAAAAGAAAAACAAAAAGAACCAGATAAAAAAAAAAAAAAACAGAAACAATGTGAGGCTTACACCTTTTAATCTTAAAGACAGATGTTCTAATTTTCACCTAAGTAGAAAAAACTAGCTAATATATGTATGTATTTTGTTTTTTTTTCTCACACTTTGTGTAGAAAAACAGGTGAAACGCTTTTGTTAAGAGTCTCAAGTGACTGCCCTTTGGCAACAACACTGCTGTGTCGCTGCAGTTCTGCAAGCTCACACCCTCAGCTTTTGTGCCTATTTTACACAGTGAGCGCTTATTCCTGTGGGTATAAAAAAAGAAAACACAGCTCTTTTGTGTACTTTGAAGACAGAGAGAAGCAGAATTATGAGCCTCTTTTGTATGCTTTGTACACCCAGCTTTAAGAACCTGCTAATTTTATTAGCTGAACTTGAAAGATTGTGTTGCACTATGTACAGTAAGAGGTGATCACAGAAGGTACTCTCAACTAGAAGCCTGACATCCTGCACATTTTGTAGTGTCCATACTGTTTTAAGAAAGGACAAGCGCTCACTAATGCTGATTTTTGTTAACAATATTTTAAAAATATATATATTTTGTCTACATTTGAATTAATCTCATAAAGGGTGACAATGGTGCTCATAATCGAGTGCTCTCAAAAGTAAAAAGATGCCTCAAAGTATGAGGAATGATAGAATAATGTTATATTTGAAAATATTTTGTACTTTTCCCAAGAAGAAACAGTGAAACATCAACGTGAATACAGAAAGACGGGATTACAACAAACTAGAGTAAAGATTTGGTCACACCAAAAGACAGATTAATATCAACCAAAAGCCCTTCTGAATAAGAACGTCTTGACCTGTCTTTTGAAACACTCAGTGGAGTGGGTCTGTCTGATGACAAAGGGAAGAAATTCCAAAGATAGGGTTAGATAGCAAGATAGCAGCAACTGGTTGGAAGGTGAGATCTCTGGTTTTATAGTAAGTTTTTTAGGATAGTGAAACATCTTTGGTTTGAAGACATCCAAAGACTAAAAAGTAAGGGGTTAAACAGGAAATGTGGAAGTTTGTCTGTGCAAGGTTCTTCAAACTAGAAGTAAAACTTTACAACTAATTCTTAATTTGACTGGGAGCCAACGTAAAGGACAATAGAGTTATATTAGCTCATTTATTGGCACCTGCCAGAAGCCTCGCTGCAGAATTTTGGATGAGTTGCAGATGTTTTTAAGAGCTTTTATTAAAACAAGTAAAAAATGAATTACAATAATTTAAATGAGAATAAATTAAAGTGTGTATAATCATCTCCAAGTCAGGTTTAGGTCAGAAAAAACACAGATGAATTAGTGTTTCTTTTCAGTAAAATTCAGGTGAATTCCAAACAACCACCCAATCAAAGCAATCTGTTGCACAGATTTTCTTTTCTAAAAATCACAACCTCCCCACAAGAGCTTATGTATTATTGCACTGAAAAAAAGAAAACATGTTTTTAGACTGAAAAAGAAACTCCAAAAACTCAAAAGCAATGATCCAAGAAATTTTCATTGATCTGAGTGAATATCCGTTCCTTTTAAAAGCAGCTGTTCAAAAAATAACCTTATAGCACGAGAACACATCTGTTGATCAAGATACCAGAAGCTGAAAAAGATTAGAGACCTGTGAGAAACAAAGCTGCACAGTGCCATAGCTTTGGCTAGTATTAGTGTTTCTCATTCCTTGGTTTCATGCATGCAGTGTAGGAATTAAAAATGTATTTTCTTCAATGCTAGCTGGAGCCACAGTCGTTTCAACAATGTGTGTGTGAGCGCACCACAACCAGGGACTAATGTTATTTCACTGCCGTTGGAATTGATCACATAATTCTCACCATTAGCTTCACATTTTCCAGCAACTCCATTCTCAGACCATCCTTGCTAAAACCTTTAAAATAGTCGTTACACCCTTCTAGTTGAGTTCTGTGATGTGCAGTTAGAATAATGGGAGGGCCGCTGGGCATTGCCTGCCTGTAGTGGCACACACTGGAGTACAAAAATGCTCCAACATGGCCGACACACAATTACACGAGTGGGTGTGTGTGCGCGGGGGGGGTGTGTGTGTGTGTGTGTGTGTTAGTGGGAACCAACTTTGATTGTACCAGTTTTCTCAAAGTCTGCAAAGGTCACAGAACAGTTACCAGGGTGTACAAACTTTTCACAATTTAAAGTTATTACCATATTCTTTTAATTTGTAACTTTAGAACCTAAAGTTAAAATGCACACCCATTGAGTCACCTTGCATGATGCATTGAACCCCTCCCTTTATGCAACCCTGGAACAGCAACAATACATTGCATGTACAGTTTAATTTTACAGTTAAAAAAAACAAAACCAAAAACTTTTACCATCTTTATAGAAATGAAGGAAAAAAAAAGCAAGACAGCAGTTAATTCCATTTAATTTTTAATATTCAAGTGTGAATTCCAAATTTACAGAGACCCCTTAATGAGTACTCAAAGGCAGCCAGAAGAGTTGGAAAACATTAAGCAAATCCTAGGACAGGATCACATTGTGCCAGAAACTTAATGCCAGACTGAGATTGAGGCCCGAGCGCCAGGTGACCCCCCCCCCTCCAAACGCCAATGTCCACATGAAGCCACAGGGCCATGCAGTGAAGCTGGAGATGATAGATGTAGAGCCATTGTAGTCAAGTGTTTCAATGCAAGTTGGGATGGATGGATCCTGTGGCTGAAGAGTGACTGCCAAGGAGGTCTGCCCTTCATGATGAGCCCTCTGCCTTCTCCTGTTCAATGGCTGCACAGAGAACCAACAAACAGATAAGTTTAACTAAAAAAATATTTAAAAAAAAAAAGTGAGGGGGGGGGGGGGGGCAGTTTACAGATATAAGGACAGCTTACTTTCTTTGGAGGGAAGCGTGTTTTTTTCTTGTGTCTCCGTTTTCTTCAGCTTGGATTTGTCGAACATTTTCACCTCAGCGACGTCAGGTTTGTCAGCCATGTTTCCAGAGAGTCTGAGAAAACAGAATGCAACAGATTTTAATGCAAAAAATAAAATAAAACACAGCCATAGATACAACTGTGGGAGAATTTGTGTGTGTTTTTTTTAATATACACACACACACACACAACAGCTAAAACCTCCCATTGCTTGCAATACTAAATCTACAAATGTCACTGCGTGAATTTTAATTGTGGAAACAAAAAATAAATTAATCTGTCACGAATATTATAAAATAATTCCATTCACTGTTTCGAAATCCACCTAAGTTTGCATAAATAAAAAGTTAAGAAAAAAAAGTCATCCACCTACCAGAAGTTTAGTCAAACAGAGACACGCAGACACCGCTAACCTGTACCCACAAGAGCAGAATACTGAACGGTGGCTCCATCGCTCAATAAATACCATGCTGTATGCTAATCGGTCCGTGACGTCACATCCGGAAAGCGAAAAATCGAAAGGTCGTGTTTCCGCTTCCCTCTGATTTACAGAATGAATAAAATGACTCTTTAATGCTGTCCTGTGCGTTTAGGGAAGCAGTTGTTATTGTCTTTTCCACGCAAAAACGTAACATGAAGTGGACGTACAACGTGAGTTTTTTTTTTTTTTAAATCTGCGGCGGCCTGGTAAACAGAACTGTGAAAACTAGTTCCAGGCTTTGCCATTTGCGCCATCTTGTGGGAATACACTGTTGGTTCATTTCAAGGAAAATTTTCTAAAAAAAGAAGAAAAAAGAACTTGGCATGAAGTTTATTTATTTTTTTGTTAAAGACCCGCTCGAATGAATTTTTTTTTTTTTTGGTAGTTTTTAACATGTTCTTGTAACACTTTCTCAGGATGGAGTACTGATTTAAAATAATTTAAGATTAAAACAGAATTCTGAATATTTCTTTATTCAAATCATGATGGATCAGGACCTGATGATAGATTGAAAAAAGCTGAAATGTTCTCCACTCCCACTGTAGTGCATCCACTTGCAGACAAATAGATCCATTAGCGTCTTCATTTCCCCCATTTTTTCTGACATCTATCTCAAAACTGTATAGCTCTGATATTGCATCATCATTTTTGTTGCAATGCTAATGTTAGCTTGGGGTTGTGAGGGGCTGTAAATTTGCAGGGAAGAGTGTAAACAAAGGGATGATGGTATATCAGCAGAGGGTTACTTCCGTAATCTACAACTCAGAGGTCAATTTCTGATTAACTCCTGCTGCTCTGCAGAAAATATGTCTTAAAAAAACAACTGTTTAAAAAAAATTTTTTTTCGGCCAAAAACTGCACAATCATAATTAAATGGCTACTGGGAACAATTTCACAAAAGATGATTGGAGTGGGACTTTACATCCACATAAAAACAAGTGCAACACAACCCATACGGTTAATAAATTAAAATAATAAATGCATTCCAAACACTTATGTGTGTGTCAAAAAAATAAAATAAAATTAAAACATTATTAATATACACATAAAGTCATTTTTTACACGAGTGATCAAATTAATTTTAATTACAGACATTGAAGAACACATTACAATAAAGGAACAGCAATTTTCTCACAAAATTTCATTTAAATAAGTATATAATCAACTGCTTTATTCATTGGTAAAGTATTTGGAATATGTTTTGTTGTACATCACTTGATTATCTTCTCGAATTACAGTTTTGAGGTTTTGCCAGAACCAGGGCTCTGCAGCTGCTGTTCGTGGCCACTCTACTACACTTTTCCCACAGAGCCTCTTCCTCAGGCGCAGGAAATGAGAGTGCTGCAGAACAGGCTCTAGCATGAGGAGTACGATCACATCCACATTTTCATCCAGCAATCTCTGGTGTGCTAGATACATGGCCATCTTGAAGATTCCGGTCTTAACGTAGCCCTCTGTCAAAACAAACAGGGTCTTGCGGCTGAATTGAATGCTCTGCATGAGGTTGTCTACCAACGGGACTCCTGGGGGCCAATCTCTCTCCTCCAGACACATAGGAAGATGCTTTTCTCCATCCTCCTCCAGTTTAACCCGCAGGTTCTTCATCACCCATTCAGATACGTGTGAATCTTTAGTGTCATATGTCACAAAGACATCATAAGCATTGTCTGAGGAGTTCAGGGACTTGTATCCCATCAGTTTAGCTTTCAAATAGTGTGTGATGTACGAAGCGTCCCAGTAGAATAAATGAGTTGCTGTTGCAAATATCATAAAAACAACAATAAAAAATGTTGTGAGAATGTACAGCTGCAATGCTTGCTTGTCATTTACACACTGTCCAATGTCAAAGTAAATCAGCGGCTTGCCCTTTTGGTTTTCCGGCGTGTCACAGGTCACTGCAGTTGTCAACCTGGGGATCTTGACAGGACTGCTTTCAATCCATAAAATGAAATCTAATGAATCACAAATACATTGGAACGGATTCTTGTGCAAGAACAAAGTCTTGATGTTGTTCTCGGGTCCATCCTCGAAGCTAGATCTATTCACAATAGTCAGTTTGTTGAAGCTCAGACTCAGAGTCTCAAGGCTTTTTGGACCATTAAACAATCCATTTTCTAGGTGGAAAATGTGGTTGTGACTCAGATCAAGAAAAGTCAAAGACTGCGTGATGCTTGAATTGATGCCTGCAATGTAGGACAAAGAATTGAAGCTCAGGTCAAATATCTGAAGTTGATGGAAAAACTTCAGTTTGTCCCAAGAAAAGTCTGTCAGCAAGTTATGATGAATGATGAGTTTGGTGAGATTACGAGGCAGGGATTCATAGATAATGTCGGGGATCCTAGTAATTCTGTTTTGTGATATGTCTAAAACAGTCAAGTTGTGAAGGTGAGTGAAAAGGTTTGTGTACGAACCATCTTTTTCTTTCCAGAGAACCCCAAGAGAATTGTATGCAAACCGAAGCTCTGTCAGTGATTCACTGTGCAGCTGCTTAGTTGTTAAAGTGTGAATGGAGTTATGGCTCATGTTCAGCACCTGTAGGTCAGGAAGATTCTTTAAGAAATTTAGATTAATAGTGATTCCAAACGCTTTAAAATAGTGTGGATTGTAACTAAGGTCTAGCACTTTTAGTTTTCTTAATTCTTTAAAGGCGTTGTCATACGCCAGATCAATCTTATTGTTGGACAGGTCTAAATATGTCAGATTAGGCAGTGAGGAGAACTCAGTACCATTAAGTGCTGCTGAAAATCCATTTCCTGAGAGGTTGAGACATGCAATATCTCCAAATCCTTCAAACTGCTTTGGAGAAATAAAGAACAGGTTATTAGAGCTGAGGATAAGAACTCTTCCAGAGTCAAAACATTCCTGTTTGATAAAACTGTGTGTTATCTCATAACTTGTAGGTTGTGGATGTTGTGTGAAAGGTTTGAAGGAAAGCGGTGATCTCTGGTTATATCCATTTTTTGGGGTTGGCGTGCGTGTCTCTGGAATGGGATAAAGTCGGTTTTCTGCGAGGTATATCATTTTCAAATCTTGGAATTTGCTAAACACAATGGAATCAGAGTGAATAATGAAATTGGTCCCCAAATTTAGCGCAGACAAGTTTTTAAGCCCATAAAGAGATTTCAGTGTGCTTTGTTCGATGTTCTGAAAGACCAAGCCCTCCAGGTGCAAAGTTCTTAATGATGTGAGATTTGCAAACTCTTCAGAAAGATTCAGAGTCCTCGGATAGTTCTTCAAGCCGTAGTTAAAAGACAAGTCGACTCTTTCAAGGCTGGGGAGGTATCGGAGGAACGCCGCCTCCCCGGTGATGGCTGTTAGTAAAAAGTTAAATGAAAGCAACAGCTCTCGAAGTTTGTGGAGCTTCTCAAACCAGGATGGTTTTAGGAACTTTAGCGAGTTTCCTCCCAGATTGAGGCTTTCAAGATTTGTTAAATTTTGAAATGCGTCCGAGTGGATGGTGAGAGAAATGTTAATGCAAGTGACACAGGGATATGGAGCGTTTTGGCATCTTGGGCAATTTCCCTGTAGCTCAAGTTGCTTTAAGGAGTTCAGGTTTTGGAAATCATGTTTATGTATTTGCTGTATCCAGTTAGAAGTGACAGACAGTGTTTCCAAAGACTCTGGTAATCCTCTGGGAACTCGGGTTATGTTGTTGAAGGATAAATCCAGATATCGCAGTGAGGTCAAGTCTGCAAAAGCATTATCTTTGATTTCAACTAAACTTCCACATGGGTCCCACATGTAGCAGTTTTTAGACAAGAACAGTTGCGTCAGATTTTTTAAGTAAGCAAGCCTCTGATCATCCAGCAGCAAGATCTTGTTGTTTTGCAGCTGCAGGGTTTCCAGACTAACAGGGAGATTTGGTGGTATTTCTCTCAGAGAATTACCTGCTAGCTGCAGAACCTTAAGCCTTGTCAGGTTTTTGAAAGAATCTTTACCAATCGTGAGATTCCTGTTCTTGTTTGCCCAGCTAAGTTTCAGCCAAGTCAGATTTGACATCTTGGAAAATTCATTCCCCTTAATGGCCTTAATAAAGTTTTCGGATAAGTCTAGATCAGTCACATTATGCGTTATCCCTCTTGGCACTTCTGTCAGATGGCGGCCTCTGCAGTCAAATTTGACTTTCGTGGTATTACAGGCTCTGACATCGCAGGGGAACTGTGCCGACATCCACCTCGGTTTGCACGCAGCGCGATGGACTTCATGATGGCAGAACAGAAACAGGAGAAACAGGTGACTCCAAGACCTGTAGGTCTGCAGACAAATAAGGAAATCAGACACTTGTGTTGAAGTCATAGCTTCTATAGAGTTTTTGGAACAGTTCATAGACTTCCCTTTTCTATTTTTAGGTCACAGTTCTCCTTCCAAATTATTAACCCCTCCAGCGCCTTTTTTGAAACATGTGAACATTGATCTTGTTGTACCCCGCTTGACCAGCAGGTGTCAGTAGTGGGCAACAAAAGTAGCCACAGACAGCTCTGTCATGTGAGCTTTGTTTTAAATCTACTAGTTTGATATCTAAAACGTTTGCACGTGTGAACATGTCTGCAATGTTTATAAAAGCCGTTAAATATTTAAAAATACATATTAAAATACCTTAAATTATGAAAGGGTCATAGGAACAAAAAGTCTTAAATACTAAATAAACATAAACTACAACATGACATTTTTTAGTATCTTGTGGTTATATCTCCCCTTTATTTTTTTGCAATAATGCTTCAAAATTTGACATTTGTAGTTCTTTCTTTTTACTGTTAGAATAAGATGTTGGCAAATAATATGTGTTGTCAAAACAGTGAACATGTGTTTTTAATGCTATGGTTTCTGTTAAACTGCTGTATAAATCATTTAGTCGAATGATCAGAAATAATTAGTCTTGCTATGTTTGATCAAAAATGGACATATTGTGTTTTGTAGTAAAGATATTAAAGAATGACTGAGGAGGATTTTAGTTGGTCAACAACATTTGTACTGTTAGATAATTGCTCTACAGCTAAATCTAGCTCAATCAAACTGACACCACTATTAGCCAAAAGCAAATCTTAACAAACTTCTACGAATGAATGTGACATAATTTATTAACACCAGGATTCAGATTTAACACACTGTAGTTACACCAGAAAAACTAATCGTTCTTTAAAGGTGCTAAAAAATACAAAAAACCCCAGAAAAATAAAACCACAAACTGTACTGAAATGAACATATTACAGGAAAAAAAATTAAATAAGAATAAGTCCTGCCAATTTACTTTAATTTAAAAACATAAAACAGAGAACTAAATCACAAAAGTATTCCTCGTGTGCGCAAAAACAAAACTTACCATCGTGCATGGGAATATTTGAGTCCTAAGAAAAATTTGAAGGCAGTTCCTTACCAGTTGATTCTTAGACACTTAAAACTACTAGAAATGTGCAAAGAAAAAATTTGTGAAAGCTGCCTTTATGTACATCTAAGGCATTCGTGATCAAACTGATCTTGCTTAGCTTCCTTGTTCAATGTGGCCCCATGCTTTACAGCAAAAGTCCATGATGCAGGACTGCAATATGAAACTAGCATGTTTGTGCAAATTGCTGTGGCAGAGAAGCTGTTTGTAATTTGCAGAAGTGCTGTTTCATTTCCTTATTTGACGACATGTTTGGAGTTTTACTGGCAGCTTGATTATCAGCAACATTAGAATCATACGGGAGGTTTAACAAAGGAAGTAAATCATTTTCTAGTAATTGAGGCAAAGAGGGCGTTTGCGAGAAGCACAGATTTCTGCATGTTTTTTCCAAGTTCTGATATTTTAATCCATACAGTACTACATGCGGTTATCTACAGTGACACAGAGAACTGTGCCAGTACATTGTTCCTTTTTACAGTGTCTCTTTGAAGAGATTGTTGTATTGTTTGTGGCTTTCAGTGGCTAAAACACTCCTCAGGCTAAACCAGAAATACTGCTGTGCCTGAGGGTTCGCTGGCCACTCGAGAACAGAGCGCTTATACAGCCGTTTCCGTAATCGCAGATATTTTGAGTTGCAAGATACTTTTTCCAGAAAAATCAATACAATCACATCGTTTTTTTCATCCATCAGTCTTTGGTGGGCCATGTAGAATGCCGTTCTGAAGTTCCCCCCTTTGATGTATTTTCTGGTGAGAATAAAAACGGTCCTCTTGCTCTTGTGGATGCTTTGGGAGAGGTTATCAATCAAGGGGCATCCAGGGATCCAGTCTCTTTCCTCCAGACACAGAGTCAAGCCATAGTCTCCACGCTGCTCCAGCTGAGTGCACATCTCCTTCATCACCCACTCAGACACTGCTGGATCTTCTTTGTCATAAATCACAAAAGCATCATAGACAGCGCTCTGAGAGTGCAGCCGGCGGTATCCTTTCAGCTTGGCCCTGCAGAAGTGGTAGATGTACCAGACGTCCCACATGAAGAGATGGCTGGAGATGGACAGCGTCAAAAAGCTGAGGACGATGGACATCATGAGGATGTAGAGGATGATGGACAGGAAGGGGTGTTGACAAGCCAGCAAGTCCACGGAAATCACCGGATGACCTCTCTGTGCCCCAGGAGCCACACAGGTGACGTCTGTGCCAAGCTGAGGGATAGTCACGTTGGTGGTGTTGAGCCATTTCACAAACCAAGTGGCGTTACAGGTGCACATGAATCTGTTTTTGTGAAGGAGCAGCATGTCCATCTGTGAAACAACGTCATCCGGAAAGCTGGATTTTTCAATGTACTGGATGTGGTTAAAGCTAAGATCCAGATACTTTAAATTGAAGGCATCTGAGAGAAAATTGGATGTAAGTCTTACAATCTGGTTTTTATGCAGTATAAATTTCTCAAGTGATGTGGTACAGTTTGACAGCACACGTGGGACCATAGTTAGATAGTTTTCACTGAGGTCTAAAACCTTTAAAGAGCGCAGAAGCTGTAATTCCCCCCATGCAAAGGATTTAAGTTTGTTTCCTCTGATGTAGAGCTCAGATAACTTGTCCGGCAGGCCACCAAAGACTTGACGTGGAATAAAATTGAGATTGTTGTGAGAGATATCGAGGACAGTCAGGTTAAGTAGGTTTTTAAAATAGTTAACATACCTAGTGTCTCCATCTCTCCACAGCATATCCAAACGATTATCCCTGAACTCTAACCTCTCCAGGGATTTGCTCTCCAACTCTGTGTTGGTGGATGTAGAGATCTTGTTGTGGTTCATGAACAGGGTCTTGAGTTTTGTTAAATTCTTTGTGAAGTTAAGCATGTGAGTCACACCCTCCGACTCAAAATAATGGTTGTTATTACTAATGTCCAAGATGACGAGATTTTCAAGGTCTTGAAATGCAGTGGAGTACAGCAAGTCCAGGCGATTGGATGAGAAGTCAAGGTACTGCAGGTTTTTCAGATTTGTAAATTCTGATCCATTCAGGCTCTGGCTCATTGCATTCCCAGATAGATTCAGACATTTCAGCTCTGTGAGATTCAAAAACCTTGAATGCAGGAAGAATATGTTGTTCCTGCTCACATCTAAGGTTTTGCCAAACGTACTGCATTCGCTTTTAACAAAGGATGTGATGTCTCCAAGTTCTTTTTCTTTGTACTTGCAGCTGCGTGCATATTCGTCGTATCTGAAGTAATGAATCTCTCGCACTTCTTTGTTGCGGTACTGATCACTATTTGCCATTGGAGACCAAAACAAAGGCTCACCATTGGTGAAGCCAAGATTATCTTGAACGTCAGATGGAGATGATATTTTGTTGTCAGATAGACTGATTACTTTAAAACTTTTTAGTTCCATCAGAATGCTAAGGTTTGCCATTTTAATGAAGTTTGTACCGAGATCTACGACTTCCAGGTTAGGTAGATGTTTCAAAGGAGCAATACTCTCTGGCTTCAGTTGCTGAAACACATAACCCTTGAGTCTGAGTATTTTAAGTGACTCAAGCTTGGAAAAAGTGCAGCTCAGCCTTAGCATCTGAGGATACCGCTGGAGCTCATAGTTAAACGACAGATCAAGCTCTTCCAGTTTCCCCAGGAACAACGGGAAGTTAGTGTTTCCGATTTCCCTTGCTAAAAAGTTGGATGACAGATCAAGAACTCTGATATTTTTGGTTTCAACAAACCATTCGGATGCCACACTTTTCAGGGAGTTACTATGCAGACGTAGAATCTTCAGCTTCGTCAGCTTCCCAAAAGCTGTCTTGCTAATGCTAAGTGGTGCGTTGTTTGGGCATGGGGTGCAAGGAAAAGGCGCATTGTAACAGCGAGGACAATTCCCACTAATGTCAAGGATCTCAAGGTTAGTTAAGTTCCGAAAATCTTCATCAGTGACTTCTTGAATGTTGTTGTTGTACAAGTACAGCTCCTTTAAACTTGTAGGCAGGTTATGTGGGATGAAAGATAAGTTGTTTGATTTCAGAGACAATAATGTTAAGTTGTTAAACTGTTGAAAGGCGCCATCCTCTATATCGTAGGAAACATTGCAGGGGTTACGGAAGTAGCAGTTTTGACCGAGGTAGAGCATCTTGATGTTTCCTAATTCAGAGAGATTTGTCTTGGAAATGTAAAAAATGTGGTTCACTTCCAAGCTCAGAAGAATCAGGTTTGAGGGCAAGCCTTTCGGGATGCTGTTGAGCTGGTTTCCATCCAAATACAACGCTCGCAGTTTCTTCAGTGCCGTGAAGGTGTTCTCCTCAATCGTCACACTCTTGGTGCACAAGCGGTCCTTGGGGCCGACTTTGATGGGCACGCAGTTGCACCTCATGTCAATCTCTGTCAAGTTGTCCAGGTTGTAAAAAGAGGTGGAGTTCAACGTCGGAATGTGGTTGATGGTGAGAGTCAGGTTGGTGGTGTCCCTGGGGATGCCAAGGGGGATTTCCTTAAGGTTTCTCTCGGTGCAGTCCACCTTGAGACTCGAGCCATTGTTGGCCTCACTGACATCGCACGGCAGAGCTTTTGGGTACGAAAGGCCTGTTGTCCACAAAATGTCCCAAGACCACAGACCCAGGAATGCAAAACAGATCTGCACAGAAATAGAGACGTCTGTGTGAAAAAAAGCTGATGATCAAACAACATGTAGTCTACAGGAAAGATGCATCTTTACGAAATGCTTTCAGTCAGCTCAGACGTTTCCTACTGTTCCGGTATATAGATGTATTTCTTAAAGTGTCTTTCACTCACCAGATGGAAGGGCATTCTGTTGTTTTTTTAAGGAATGTGGAAAGAGATCTTGCTTCTGTTGTCACGCTGAACATAGTAATAAAGAGGCGTAACACTGACAATCAGTTCTTAGGTGATGACATGAAAGTAACAGATGGCTGTCTAAGCTCTTTGTGTGTATAATTACAGAGAATCACTTCCTCTTAATGTCTTAACACATAAATCCAAAGCTTCTATCTTTTGTTAAAACCGTACATGGCATGAGATTGATATCTTTTGTTTAAATGATCATATAAATTCTTTTATTTAGCTTCATAGAGGATCGTTGATGTAGTCGTAGAGTAAAGCAGAACATTTCAAACACTGGCATGTTATTCTACCAATGAGCTATTAGTTTCATTTCTCTTTAAGCTGCTGGGGAAAGTAAAATTGTGTGTGGTTGAGGTTTGCAAGGGAAAAAAATCTTTTTATGTTATTTGTGGCTGTTTTTTGGTTGTAAAGTTTTGAGTCCCATTTGCCTTCACCTGTTTGTGGAGTTCTCCTAATATACGTACATTTATTTTTGTGTGTGTTTTGTCTTACTTTATAGTTAAAAAAAAAAAACTATTTCTTTTAAGTTTTATGTATTTGTTTATTTGAATGAATATGACTCAGTAAAGTAAATACAAATAAAAAGAAGGGTTTTTGTACTTGTACCTAACTCTAAATAAACACATGGATTGTGGAATAGCTGTCTTCTCTTAAAGACATTTGACATTAAAGAATTTTTAATGATGTGTTCACCTAACTCCTACTCCTTTATAGCAGACATATCTGCTTTTACAACAAATAAACTGGTTCTGAAGCAGACACACCAGCACATGATTTGCAAGTCATGACTGGAAACTCTCTTTTCAGTTGTGAATGCATCACTCAACCAATTCTTTTATAATGCTACAAAAGAGATATAATTTTCTGCCAAAATGTCTTGACAGCTAATAATCAATTCGATCAAATCCCAGTCTCAGGCTGCATTTGAAACCAGTTCCTTCTCTCTGTGAAGTGAGGGTGTAAACTGTAAAACTTTGTTCACTCCGGTCTCGGCAACGCACGTTCGAGTAGCTACTTTCAATGAAAAGCCTGAAATGTGTGTTTTACGCTCCCACATTAAAAATTCTCACATTCATGTATAGCTGCGCAAGTTTCTATGGCCATTTTTAGGTTCTATGTACAAAACGCGGCTATTAAACTTGCTTTAAAAATTAAACCAGGTCGAACTTTGACCAATCAGCGACTCGGATTTGGTACTGACATATGGATGGTGTCCCTTTAATTCACAAAAGTGCCAAGTGTTTGAAAATTGATCATGGAGGGAAAAAAAATCTGTCAGTAGATGTAATGAAGTCCCAAGACTTTGAGTTTACAGGTTTCACAACATCTCCTTCAAACTTTATGTCTGCAAAACTTTTCTCACAGGTGGACATTTGTGCCACTTAGAGAAACTGTGTCCACACATTTCTGAGTGTAGAATACATTACTCTTCCTCTGTCTCTTCTTCCCCTTTCTATGCACACTAGACAGCACAAGCAGCCCATCAGGAAATCCTCAATTTCCTGATCAGCCTGTCTTTGCACGACTGCAGAAGAACATCACCGCCAGGTTCCACTTATTCACCATAAGCATCTCGAAATGTATTGAGTGCACTAAAAATTAGTTTCTTGTTTCTCTTTCTATCTTTTTAAGATAAATTCTTTTTTTGTTGTTGCTGAAATTGGTCGTTCGCCACAAAAATAGCCAGAAATAGACATCTGGACAATCTCAGGCTCGACAATGCAACACTCGAAGGAGCCTAAGATGTCTGCGTGACAAAATAAGCATTTTAGAGGTTTGTATTTTAGTGTAAATGTAGAAAAAGGTGCAAAAGTGTGACTGTTTTGGAAGAGCTCATTTTGTTCTGTGGTTTTGTCATTTGGTGCTTTATGGAACATTTTCTTTTAGTGCTAGTAAGAGAAAACTGTTCAAAGTTGAATGAACAGATGCATTTTTAGGAGATGCAGCAGGATAATAAAGCGCACAACACAGCAACAAGAAAGAATCCATATGTCAAACAAAAAAATTATTTATAGTTTATTTAAAATAAATGTAAAGTAAACGGTGTGGTTGAGTCAGGGTGGGATTATATAAGTTTGCTTCCTCCCATTCCCTTTCAAGCAGTCTATCTTTTGATGCCTAGTTCTCCCATGTTTGACACGTTTACGGATGTAAATCTTGATTGATTGTGTTACACATGTATTATTCTTGTCTGCTTGAAATAAACCATTTCCAAATTCAAATCCAAAATGGGTCCTATTAAATCATTAGTCATGTACTCAAGTTTCCACACACTTTCAGAGATATTCACCTACTTTTGCGTATCTTTAAAACACACATGCCTTTTCATAATGCGCAAATGAAAAAGACAATACATTCATTTGTATTTCGTTTTTCCTCTCACAGAATTGTCGCTGTCAGCATCAGCTTGTGGGCCTTTTAGGCAGAACAAATTTGAATGTAACCCTGGATGAAACCTCACAGCTCTGTGTTAACAGCCTCTTCTTCTTACCTGCCCATTTTTTCTTTTCAGCTGTCATGCAGAGAGTAACATGTGCTCCACTGTTCTCATTCGCTGCATAAAGTGCCAACATTATGAAAAGCAGTGAGGTTGAAATTCAATATTATTTGGGCAACAGCTTCACCATAAGTGTGTTGTTGCTATGGTGATGGTGATGGTGATTTTCAAAGGAAATAAAACAGGAGCTGACAAAAATCAGTTCAGAAACAATTTCTGGATTTTGTTTAAATCTTTATTGGTGGTGACAAAAATAACTGTGAAGTACTTTGTATTCATGTGTAAAGTTCTCATTAAATTAAGTGACATAGAAATAAAAAAAAAAAAGAAATTTATGCATCACCGTTATTTTATAACATCTTGTGAAAATGATTTGTCCAGAGCTTCATATAGCATATATATTTGGCCAACATTATATATATATATATGTATGTATGTATGTATGTATGTATGTATGTATGTATGTGTATATATATATATATATATATATATATATATATATATATGTATACATATACATATTTACAGTCTATAACCAAGGCTCTCATAAGTTCTATAAATAACCAATAAATGTTAAGATAATTGTAGCTATTTTTTTAGATAATTTATCCAAGAGGTGATTTTGATAGAGGCCTTTATATAATTTATTAAAACTTTGATTTCTTTATTTTTATATTTCCTTTACATAATAAAATATTTTATTCACAAGGCAAGATTTTTTTTTCTTCACATTGGTTGTTAAACCCATGTTTCAAATGTATGGCTTTGAAATCAAAATAACAGTTTGTTGTTGAGCAATGTTTCAAGCGAGTGAGACAGTGTGTTTATAACGACAGACATGGTAGCAGAGTAATGTGTCAATGCATTCACAGTTTGGTCACTGGGGGAACCTGCTGCAGCCACCTCGGCTGCTTTTAACAGACACGTGTAGTTCACGATGACCTCGTCCACTTTGGCTACCACTTCTCGCCCTTCGCTTTCGATGTTTAGGCTTTCCACGAGTGACATGCACGCTTGCATTAAGCAACAGAGTGAGTGGAAGCTGTGCGTCAGCGTGAGAAGCAGCTCCTCCGGGCTGCTGTACTCTGTGGCCATTCTACTGCAGGCTCCACTCAGTACTTTGGCCTGTGCAAAAATCAGTTGGGAACATGTTTCTGTGTCAGCTGCCTCTGGAACATCACATGGGGATTTTTTTTTCCCACTATAGTGAAACACGCCCATCAACTCTAAGGCATCCTTTCGTGCAATTGCAAACCCTGTATGAAGACTATAGGTTTTTCCCTTCATGGAGTGTATATGAGCTAGCTTTTCTTTAAGGTTCATGTTATCCATACACATGTTGCTCTTATCAGATTTACAGTCAGGATTTTCCTTTCCCCTGACTGAAACCGAGCTTTTGGTGACCGGAACATGTGTAGGCATCTCTCTGTCTTTGTGGCCACCTTGAGTGTTTGGCTTTCTCCTGAGGAAGCAGTGACTGAATGGCCCTCGGCACTTCCACGTTCCCACATCCAGCCTGGGCACTGTTATCTCCTGTAGCAACACTGAGGCTCCTGTTGATCCACCAGCTGAATCAGAGGCAACTGAACCCTGGGACACACTCTTAGGTAGGGGTTTGGCTGAAAACACTTGTTGCATTTTCTGAAGATCTTCTGACTTCAAGTCCATATCATCATTCTTCCCTGTAAGTGTGGCTTTGGTCTTCTCTATCAGTGCTTCTAAACTCCGGGAACCCGGCAGGAGGGAGCTCCAGCTCCTCCTGAGCATACGCACCCTGTGTGGCTTCCTGAGTTTACCTGTCATCCGGTTGTACGAAGATCCCCTTGGGTGGGAAGCCAGGGCGTGTGAGTCGGACTCAGGACTGACCAGTGTTAGCCCACAGGCTTCTGTGCTACTTTGTAATGATAAAGGTGACATGTTGGTGGTGCTGGTACTGGTCTTGTTACAGATGGCTAAAGATGACTCTTTCCCAGCCTTCTTCAGCTGTGTGCAAGCTACACTAGGGGTAGTAGGAGAATGAAGAGAACTGTTAAGCATTTTGCTGACACCCCTCAAAGAGATTACAGGGTTGCATCACTATGGCTGTTACTTGGTTAAACATACACCTTCTGAATATACACATAATGCCACAAACTGTTTAGAAAATAAAATAATTTAGAAATAAATTAAACAAACTAATAAAATAAAGCGAGTATGCATCCTTGTTTGGATAAATTACATATAATTGATCATTTCACATTTTACACATTAATAGTCTAATGAGTTAAAAATGTATATATAAAAATATATCAAATATATATATACATATATATTAAAAAATTAAGCTTGAAAATGCATTTCTGATAATTTCTTGGTTTAAATTGTTGTGAATCAGGAGCAGATGCACAAAATGCTGTTTGAAAAAGAGCTTATTTTTGACAAAGAAAATACCCTGGGTCAAGCAGGGAGCTTTCAGTAATAGGGTGGGGAAGGGGGTTGCTGGCGCCAACAGTCCTGCCCACCACTCACAGCTTTTTTAGTTGGAGTTTTGAGTACAACAATCCAAGCAGTGCTCCATCCATCATATTTTTGTTACTATTTTTGCAGCTCTTCCTGGAAGACAGAATCCAGTTGATAGACAAAACCTCTCCAGTATGAAAGAGGGTCTGCTACAAGTTCTACTGCTCTATAACATCCAGGGGTGGGTTGTAATGAGTTACATAAGTAAATTTGGAAAAATTTACTGTCTGACTCAAGTCTGACTCAAATGCAGTGGACTACATTTATCTAATCCTTTTTTTTGTCTGACTGCAAATTTTAATTTTATTTATTATTGTAAATAAACATGAGATACTGAGAAAATAATTATTGGCATAATAAGTTAATAACTCATTTATCAGGAAATTGTTATTGTTGCCATAATGTCTGTAAACACTGCAATATTCTATTTTATTTATATAGTTATAATTTAAATCTGGATTACTGCAGAACTTGAAATCTGATTTTAGATTTGCCTGATTCTACATGTTTCTACAAAGAGATATGTTCAGTTACTGTTTGAGAAGTTTTGCACCAGATGGACCTTAATGAAAGCCATAATTTGGATGAGAAGGATTTTACTTCCACTTTAAGGTAAGAGTCAATATTCCAGATAGTCCATCTTCCTGGGATAACACCTCACCAGGTGGTGGCATTCTCATCAGATGTCTGAACTAACTCACTTTTCTTATCTTGAAGTGGTGGAGAACTTACTTTAGTCACAGTTCTTCTCAAATCATTAAGTTTCAAGCATTGCTCAGCTCTTTTTTACCACAATGTATCAGCCGAGTCTGCACTGCTGAGTAGCTGCACTGATCTGTGAACCAAATTCACTTCTAATCCTTTCCTAGAAGGCAAACAACATGCTACAAAAATGGGTCTCTTCTTTTTAAGCTGAAGGGGAAACACTCCAACTTTTTTCAGATAACTCTTAAGCTACGTTCACACCACCCTCAGCACCCTTGAACCCTTGGCGTTCAAGTGGCTACTACCAATGACAAGTCATGTAAATTTGCATTTTGGGCTTTCATGTTCAAAACTCTGGCATGCACATGTAGCAACACAGGTTTTTATGACGATTTTTATGCTCCACGAATAAAATGCTTAGCCTTTGAAAGTGAAACCACGTCAAACTTTGACCAATCAGGGACTCTGATTTGGTAGTGACACATGGATGGTGTCCCTATTAATTCACAGAAGTGCCAACCGTTTGAAAATTGATCATGAATTATAAATTAATTATTGTGGTTTGTTCCCGGCAGGAATCGTATGACACCAAGTCTTTAATATATCAAAATAGAGGTGTGAAAAAACAAACAAACAAAAACCTGGAGCAAGATTTGAACTGCTTCAACATTTCACGCCCAGCCTCTTCCAACTGTTGGAAGAGGCTCGCTGGTGGCGAACAATGTGTGTTTAACACGTTACTGAGCATGCATCAAATGCCAGAGTGTACATAGCTTAAGACTTGAAGGCTTCATGGTGACTAAAAACTCAATTGCAAACCTCAAAGCCTGAGCTGGAGACCATAGCTTGATGAAGAGACCTCGCCGATAACAAAAAAGGTAGAGATGGTATTTTTTTAAGGCTTTTGAAGCAAAAAGTAAAAGTAATTGTGCCAAATTTAATAAATGTTTAAAGAAAAGCTGTTTTTTTTAAGAAGAATAGATCAAAGGCCCAGTCAGAAATTCTTACAAAAAAGCCCACCCCGATCATCTTCTGAGCTATTCCATTTCTAACCAAAAAGAAAAAAAAAACGGCATCATTTTCTATAGCATATTTTCTGCAGAGCAGCAATAGGTCATTAGAAATTAAAATCTGAGTTGTGGGTGGGACCGTTGTTGCTAAGCAACCCTGCCCCCCTTCCCCTTTTCATTGCTGAGGAAAGCAATACTCAGAAATGAGATTTGTTTCATATATGTCCTCCATTATGAACATGTTAAAGACACCAAAAACAGCATTTTCATCTGAGAGGGTCTTTAAGCAGTTCGATATCCCAAAAAATTCCCAGTGGCTACATTCAGGAAATTTCTGGAGACATATACAATTTCCATACTTTCTTCACATGTCAATAAACACATCCATTTCAATCCCCTGTAGTACAAAAATATGAACCCAAACACCGTCCTGTTTAGTCTTACCTGTGGTTTCTTTTATCTTGGGCACCCTGTGACTGCTGTCCCGTGTGCTGCCATGCCCAGGCTCAGCACTTGTGGCTGCATGGATCTTCCTCAGCAAAGTGGGATCCATTTGGTGCCCAGTTTTCCCCTGTATGGGGGGAGGACCATACGCCTTTTCATCAGCAGTGATGTAATTCAGTCCCTTAAGGGAGGACTCTGAGAGTACATGCAAGTTGTCTGTTGTACAAAGGGGGGAATCCATAGGGGTGACACAACTGCTGCTGCCAGTGCTGCACCCAGCATCTATAGACGAGCACTGCGAGCTTTGGAGAGCATGAACTCCCTCACCTTGAATAGATGACATGCGCTTGTTTACGTGGTATTCATACAACCGTGTTACGTCTTGCTCCGCCTGTGGAAGCTTTATCTGCTTTATCTGCTTCTGTTCATTATCCTGTGAAGTGGCATCGGTCTCTGCAGGGATGGGCCCTTTGGTTGTGCAGAGGAAATGGGCATTTAATTGTTGGGTTTTTTCATCTAAGTCTTGTTTCTCTCCCTTTGCTGCGAGTCTGTTTGCGTGGGAAGCCTGTGAGTCATTCACACATTCTGGAGCAAGATTCTCTGCCATTTTGTTTCCTGGTGCTCTCTGCTGCCATTTTTGCTGTCTGTCCTTACAGTGAATTCGCCCCAGATCAAGCTGGTTCATATAGAAAGAGTCCCTCACTGTAAAGGTGTTGTACTTCCCTACAAGGTGAGGGGGTTCCTCTTTAACTGAGTCTTGAGAAGACTTGAGAGATTTGTCGGAGGAACTGCATGCATCTCCTTGGATTCTGCCCTCGGTCTCCCTTAGTTTTCCTTTCTGCCTGCTCATTACTGAGCCCATGTGCATCTTAGTGAGGAAGTGACTGACTGACTTGATTTCCATCGTTTCTGGTTCCATCTCACCACCATCGGAAGGAAATATTTGCGAGGAGCTGACAGCAGAGGATTTAACCTCCTCAAGACGATGGTCATCTGGCGTGCTCACCGCTGTCTTTTCCTCACAGGCGTGGTATTCCTCTGCAACATGGATTCTTAGGTGGTTCTCTGAATGCCTCTGAGCAGTGGCCAGCTCGGAGCTCTCTGTCATCTCAGAGGAGTTTGTCTCATTGCCAGAATCTGACGACTCTGGACTAAATGCACGTGATATTTCTACACCTGTGTACCACAGAAAAACAAACACCTCGTTAACATTTTTCGTTTGAGTCAAAGGAAGAAAATCAAAGAGTGAGTCAGTTATAGTTGATGATGGGAAAAAGTAACAGGAGGAAAAGACTGAATGACACACAATGTTGAGCTGTTCTGTCTGCCAAAAACAGCGACGTTTTGTGATATTTCAAGCAGATAATTGTTTTCAGTTTCCACTGAGAGTTTTTTGACTTACAATCAATCAAAGTCATTTTTCTGTTTGACTGCACAAAACGCAAAAGCAGTCATTTTGACTTTTTTCTGTCTTATTCTTTTCTCTACAGTAAAAGAGGAAATGGAATGAAGAAGTGTGTGAGGAAAACACAAAGAGGAAAATAGCTGCCAATTGGACAAAACCGCTACTCAGCAGCCTGGTGTTCCTGTGATCACAACTGCTAATGTCCTCAGAAAATCCAGGGTCCGCTGTGTGCAATCAAACTCTTTATGTTATTTTAGATTAATGTTGGTCACATGGAAAAAGACCCTTAGTTTCTGAGAGAAAGAGTATAAATTAAAAAGTGCCATTTGAACGTCAACATGTGACCCTGACATCTTAAAGCATCTGAAGAAAAGCTACTTTTTCAAAGATAAAAAATAATGTTGTGTCCAAAGAATGGGCTGATAATGGACCTCAGTAAGATATCCAGGAAGCCTCTGCAACAAGGACAGGGTGCCTTGACACTCAACTGGATGTGAAATCAAACCATTGAGGCATTTTGATGTTAGAACTGATTTCCCCCCCTTTTTTGTGAGGGTTTTCTCAGGTTGGGCCTCATAGATCAACTAATGCTACAGTCACATATACAACTACCACTGTGGGATCCATCGGCAGAATCTTCAAGATTTCATGGCATTGCCCAATTTTTTTGAAAATCGTTGGCGAGGTCATGAATGTAGATGGCGGCTGTCAGGCGTCGAGGATAACGCCAATATGAAATCAGGCATCAGCTGGAACGAACCCCCAGCCGGCAGCAGTTATGATTGGACGATATGTAAAATGTCTCCAGACGGCAGCTGTTTATATTAGGTGCCACCGACAGACAGCCACCCGGTAGCCCAGGGGTATATAAAAAGCAGGTCATTCTGCACTCTTGGTCATCGCAGGTTTTGAGCACACGTTGTAATCTTGTCAATTTACACATTTTTAGACAACATGCCTCCCAAGAAAGCACACTGTTCTGTCTTCTTCGAATTCTTCTAAGCATCAATTATTCGTCAATATGCAGGTCTCGAAGTCGCTGTGGTGCTATCAACGCTATGATGGGTTTTGTGCAGCATTAATGCTGTCTCCCCTTTTGGACCCACAGTGGCTGGGATTGCCAGTCTGACTTTTGGTCATCACCGGGCCCGTGTCAACATTCCTGCGCCTGCATTGCTACCGTACGATTTCTAACAATCGGACTATGGCAATGGAACGGGAGTATAGGGGCATCAGATGATTTTGGGGACCTTGGAGACCCTCCAATCAATCAATTATTGTGCTGCTGCCTTCCTGCCCCCCTCCTGACCCTGGACTTCCACAGCGCGACCTCCAAATATGCCAAGGCGGCCACCGATCTATATCAAAAAATCATCTGGTCGCCAAATAATTTTTAACTTTTTCTTAAAACCACTGCCGCCGCAGTGCAGCGTGTAAAAATGCGACTGCCGCCTTCCAATTACAAATGCAACCACAAGCTGAATTTGCTGAAATATTTCCATTTAGGTCACCGCATGGTGGCATTTTGGGATAAATGGCAGCTGTTAAAAGTTGTGCTCTCAAATAGGAATCAAAGAGGCTGATATTTACAAAAAAAAGCTACCATCAATCTTGGAAGAATTGGCAAAGAATAGCAAAACTATTAAAGAATGCAATACAGAAATTAATGTTTTAACTTATCTGCTGCATCATTCTAAATAAACAAACTTAAGAAAAGTAAAACGTGAAAAACAAAAAAGAACACAAATAATTGAAATTTTAAATGAAATGACCAAAACTCACAAATGGAAACATGGAATAACATGAACTTTATTGAAAAAACAAAAGAAAACAAACAAAAAAAAATAAAACTTGAAATGAATGCCATGCGGTTGTGTAATGTTAGTGGATGAATGTTACAATAGTATAAGAAGAACCTGTGCTGCTCTCTGACTGCGCTGGACTCTGCTCTTCAGAAGCAGCGAGGGCCTCTAGTGCCTGCAAGGTTGACACCACTGCATTGTCCAGAGGCTGCCCGGGGGCCTCTGCTCCACGCATGGGCACTGAATCTATCAGAGACACGGGGATATCATTGCAGCCCTCCTTGGCTTGAGCTCGGGCTCCCTGCTGCTCGTCTTCATCTGAGCTGTCCCTGAAACCAGGAGGCGGAGCAGCAATGGCCATGTTAAGAGAGTGCAGCAGCACGTCGTTGTCCTCGTCGTCGATGGCTTCCGGAGGTGGGGGGAGTGAGGTCAAGTCGATAATGTCGTCGCTGGAACCTGAGAGCGAGAGCAATGTCGGCTTGTCAGTGTCACTCACTACCATGTCTTCCTCACAGCTGATGTCATCGTCATCCTCTGCATCATCTGTGGTCTCTGCATAGCAAATATCATGCAGCAGCGGCTCCTCAATGCACTCAGTAGGACCAAAGATTTTGGTGGAGTACTGATACCCTTCCTCTATGGCGCCCATCATCTTATAATCCTCCTCAAGGCGTCTGTACATCGGGCCATGATTGTCTGCAAGCTCTGGGCCTTCATCCATCAGTCTCTGATAACCCAGGTTTTGGGGATTCACACTGTCCAAGGGGGGATCCCCAAATATGAAAGACACCTTTGCATTCCTGGAAGATTCCTGCGGTTTAGGTCTGGGGATGTTGAGATAAGTTTGGGAGCAGGGCACACCGCAGCACTCCGCCCTCTCCATGGAGTGAACAGAGAGCTGGGGGTGGTGGATCTCCGTTATGTATATGGGTTGGCCTTCACACCTGCTGTGGTCGAGGTATCCACATTCCTGGTCGGAATAGTCTTGGCTGAACCTCTGATTGTTTCTGTCTTCACACCCTTTATGGGGCAGGCTGTACGTGCACTCAATGGCCTGATAGTTTTGCTTCACTTTTGCTGCATGGCCTGAAAAAAGAGGAAGTAATAAAATTAGACAGAGCTTTCTGCTTAGTCATTATTCGACAGTTTGAAAAGTAAAAAAGTGTTTCCATACTGTTTGTATTTTTGGCCACGTTAAAGATTGAGCGCCGAGAGTCCACCAGTAACCTGTAGTAACCGGCTGTTAAACAGGCCAGATTCATTGCATCAACAGACTCCATTAGAAGAGTTATGGGCTGTAAAAGATACAAATCATCTTATGATAATTCACTTACAATAGCAAGGAAAGCAATGGTGGATAATAGTGTTACAATGGCTGCTTCTCAGATGGTACACTGCAAAAACACCAGTTCAGTTTCAGTTTGTTTTGAGAAGGACACTTTTCCCAGTGTAAAGTGAACCGGTAAAAAAAACATCACTAACCTTAACATCCAGAACATGCAGTTCCACTCTAACCCTGCTCTCATCTTCCGTATACATTTCAATCCGGTTGACATGGCTGAAATCAGCAAGAAGTGCCACCAAGTTTGTTTTGGTGTTTATAACATGACTGATGCCATATTTGGGCCCCACCAGCAAAGTCACTTCTGTGTGCTTTTCCCCTTGCTGTAAAAAGGAACAGAATACAGGTATAAGTTTGTGTGGCTGTGCAGCACGGTTTTACACACTGAACGCCTTTACTCACAACTAGTGTGGATTTAAACACACGCCCTCCATAAAGCCTCAAGTCACTGAGATACTTCAGGTAATGGACCTTTGCCTGTAAAGCAGTCAGCTGGAAGGCATAGGGACAAGTGAGGTAGAATTAACAAATTATATGATTAAAATATAAACAATTAAAATATTACAGCAAGGGTTTGCAACCTTCAACATGTAAAGAGCAATTTAGATCAAATTCTAACTGATCACAACCAAGAGGAAAGTCTCACGTCACCCTTTATCAAAGTACAGCAATATTACTTACATATTATTATAATAATAAAAAGAAATGAATAAAGAGAAAAAAATCATTCAAAATTGTTTTATGTAGTTTATAACTTTTAAGAGTTTCTCTGACATTAATTTGTAAATCTAACTAACCAAAAGGAGCAAATTAAGTTACCTATACTATATATTTTGAAGTTTTAAAGCACACTTAAATTCCTTTGATGATAAAAAAAAAAAAAAAAAAAAAAAAAAGGACAGTCTTATCAGCCGGCACACCTTATGTATGAAAAATGGTTGAGCTTGAATGGGTTTCCTGTGGTACCCAGTGCTCAAAAATCCATCATTTTTTTTGGTACAACTTTGATCAACTCCAAAGCCGCACTGCTTGATGGATTGTTGGAGCATTAAGGCTACCATAGTCAGGAGCCTGATGGGAGGGAGTGATTTGCATTGTTTGTGGATGAGTTGACTCAAGTTTCACTCAAGACTTCACTCACTGTTTTGCTTCACCTAATGCATCTCATAGTTCATTTTGAAAATAAAACATTTCATTTTTCTTTAATCAGAGGGGGCAAAAGAGAACCTCTGGTTGAAAACCCCTGCACTAGACTGTTTTTGAATGCAGTCGTAAGCACTATTTTGATTTTCCACTAGGTGGTAGGCATGAGTCCTTAAGTATGAAATGGAAAAGGAAAGGCACAAACATTTTACATTAATTTTGGTTATAATGAAGAAAAGAACCTCATGGTAAAAAACAAAAGACACCAACATTTTAAAAAGGGAGGCATTTGATTGTTGACATGTAAAACTTAATTCTATGAAATGCCTTGAGAAAAAGTTCAAAACATAATAAGTTAGACATTTACCTTTTTACCAGGTGGGACAAGGTTTTGGTTGGTTTTGAGAATATGGGTAAGTGCCTTTTTGATATTTTTCTCTTTCATGCTAGACAGCACAGCAGGAGGCAGAAACAAAGCCAAACCCCACTCCTTCCTGTAGGAGTACAAATAAAAAACATTCCTACTTATGAACCTAACAAAATACCAATTTACTTCAACTGAAATCGATGCTTTCATTATTCAGAATTAGGGGTGTAACAATTCATGTTAATAATTCCTTTCACGTCATAATTTGTATTTACCGATTCGATTCATAGCTGTTATTTGTTCGTTTTGAACGATCTGATTCAATGATCTAAAATTGATCCAGGACTTCTTTAGCTAAAAGTTCAACCAGTGTGACTCTGATAAATACCTGGGTACTGAACAGTGCTGGTGCAGGTTTCCATATTCCTTGTATTACTTGAAAGGTAATCAAGTGTTATTAAAAAATACAATTAACAACTTGCCTCAGACAGATCGATCTGGTTGGATTGTAGGAATAGAAATCGAATCATTGATTAAGTTGATTAGTTTTTACACCCCTATTCAGAATGAAAAATCTATTTGTTGGAACAAACAAAACACGTTTGAGGTGTTTCTGTGTTTAACAGGACTCAGCAAATCCTCTACTTCTGGCGTCAGTGTGAGGAGATAAGCAGTTTTACCACGAAACCCAATCCACTCACTCGATGTACTTCAGGGAAACCTTCTGGGTCTGCTTGGTATTGATGGTTAGAATGTACATCTGCAGAGCAGCCAGGCGGAGGGCCATGTCGTATTTCAGCTCCGACCCAAATCTCTCCAGGACCACGTCATTGCAGCTCTGAATGTTCCAAAAAGACAAAAAAAAAATGCAAAAGGAGGTGATGCTTAAGTCACTTATGGCTGCAAATCCTATATTATGTGTTTATCCACCTGAACGTAGAGATACTCAAATGCTACTGCATCTCTCCTGAGCAGGTCCACAGGGTCCTTTGGGACAAAGGTGATGCGAAAAAAGCACTTCATCTTATGGGACCCGGGTCTCTGCGTCACCTGGAGCAAAAACCAATGACGAATATTTATTCACATTTTGTTCAGTTCAAATGCACTTAGAGCACAAAAATAAAAAAATAAAAAACTCCTTTAGCTTCTTACAAGAGTTTGCCAAGTTTTCTACTGGCTTTGCCTTAAGAAATGATGCCCATATAAAAATATATGTCCCTATAAAAGCTAATCTCTATAATGAGTAATCACATTTCGGAAATGGCATTTACAAAAAAAACCCTTAATTTTGCAGAACAAATGGAGAGGTGTGTTTAGTGTTTTGCAGCATCTGAGAGAGCACTCTGACCTGAGTTAGCATCTCCTGCTCATGCAGAAGCATGAGTTTGCTGGCAGATCCCTCGGACCTTTGCTCCAGCATCAGAGAGAAATGCTCAATGCTCTTAATGGATAGCTTTTCTTGCAGGGTCAAGATGACATCCTTTCACACAGACAATGTCAAAGTTAATCCACACTCAGCAGCAGCAACATCCCGGCTCAATGCCATGAACATAAACCAAGTTTTACATAACACTTCAAAAATACACTTTCAAATTAACAATAAACGCAAAACTTCACTAAAAGATGAAAAAGAAAGTTGTAAATGTTCCAAAATATTTTTAGTTCAGACATGTTCTGGAGTTTGTCTGTGTGCCACATGGACGGATGGTTGCACTTCATCATGTGCAGTGCAACTGTGAATAACACTTAACTTTAAACTGACATTACATAAGGTTACGTAACAACGTTTCTGAGGGAAAGCAGATTCTTCCTTGCACCTACCTTAATGGACGTTGTGCTGTCAAATTTAAATGATTTAGTTTGTCCGTTCTCCAGGTACACTTTCAGAACATTTGGCATAAAAAGAAGAGAATTGTCCTTCACTGTTTCCTGGGTGCACAACGAGAATCATATAATCAGCGTAGCTCAGCTTTTCGAACTAGATTTTTGTTAATTTTATTTAGTACATCAGTTGCTAACAAAAAGACTGGAAACAAGAAACTTCAAAAGGTATCCCTTTTAACAGAGGTATCACATATTAAAATCAAAAACAGATTTCAGTTATTATATTCCTTACAGAGAATGGAAAAAGAGCAGCATAAACCTCCATGAAAAGATGGCATTTACACATCAAACTTCAAATTCTGTGCACATTTTATACAAAAGATATTTTCTCTTTTTATAAAATGCAGAAATTATTTATTGTATAAATTTTTAGACCAAGGTGCAGAAACATTTTTCAGTGTGAGTGTGCACTATTGCCCACTAGTAATAACATTTTATTTGTCTTGCTTTTGTGAAACGTTTTACATAACTGCATTTAGGTTTCACACAAGATGTAAGTCATATTTATTTATAAGTATTAAAAGGTACACCTATGTCAAAAAAATAATAATGTATGGAGAACTGTACACAGAGCTCTTAGTTATGGATGATGGGAAGGGTGGGGGTGGCTCCACACCAATGGTCCCACCCGTAACTTAGTGGTGGATTCCTAATGAACTCCAGCTGCTCTGCAGAAAATATGTCCTAGAAAAGATTTATTTATTTACAGCTAGAAACATAGAAGTAGTTTAAAAACCACTGGGAACGCTATTACAATAGATCGAAAGATGATCGGATAGGGACTTTTAGCTGTTTCAGTGGTGAAAGTTACTCTGACTGACTGACTGACTGACTGACTGACTGACTGACTGACTGACTG
>BSAI01000005.1:19534665-19720301 GCA_036245035.1 Adrianichthys oophorus | reverse complement strand
CTGACTGACTGACTGACTGACTGACTGACTGACTGACTGACTGACTGACTGACTGACTTACTGACTGACTAACTTTAAATGTTGTCCTTCAGCATTCTTAATATGTTTTTACTGATGGAATGTGCTAAAGGCAGGCACATGTGCTTTTGCCTGTTCCGCTTTACTATTGGTGCTTTGATATGGTTTTTCTGGTTTCCAGCCTGAGGAGTTGTCTCCACACATTAGATGTGGACAGGATGAAGCTTTGCTCAGTGTGACTTACTGGAACCTGTCCATTGATGATGACCTCTTCAGCGAAGCGAACTTTAACAGGATTAGTCTTTAGCTTGGCCTTTTTAGCTGCGCTGATGAATGCCGACTTGGGTGACTTTCGAAGTGATAAAAAGAAAAAGTAGAGGACAATGAGCTATTTCAAAGATGAGTCATGTTTGTTTTTTTGTTTTTTTTTACAATATGGTACAGCTGAAGGACACTTTTTCGCCCCTGAACCATGAGATTCTTTTTTTCCTCTTATGCTGGAAGAGGAAAACAACTTTCTAAAATAACGTCATGAGTCTGCAGAGGAATCCCACCCCCTTGGTTTTCTGACTATTTAGGAATTTATCCTTCAAGTTTTATTCTTCTCTCATTGCTTATGTTTCTATAAGACACTAGAATCTGAGCAAATGACAGTGTTTGAGCTTCCAGCCTCTCAGGAAATGCAAGTGCTGATGTTTTGTTCTACTTTCAGCAAAAATGCAAGAATTATTCAGTTTCCACTTCTGTGAACTACACACAAAGACCTCATAGAGCGTTTGCTCTTGGCAGTGTGTTTTCATCACCATCTGGTGCTCTGTGACTTGAGGAAATGTTTGTGCGGCGGCAGGTTCGTATGTGGTCTTGAGAGGATCTGACAGTTTAGTATGAGAGGAATCTGAAGGAACGCCATTTCCTCTCAATAACCCTGACTCTAATGCCAGACTGATGCATAACTGATCCTTCATCAGCACATAAATTGGATGTGATTAATGATTTGCTTTCAGAGAGGCAACAAAATAATCAACCAATTTGAAATGCCATTATTTCATTCATAAAAGAGAAACCTACTGGGTATGGCTGGACGACAGTCAGCAATATGGACTCCTTGCAGCTCCTGAAGGAAAGAGAAAAACAAGAATGCACTGTTATTTTTATTTATTTGATTAGTTTTAAGCTGTGATGGAGCTAGAACCTTTTATATGGGGGGCAGGAGTGGGGCAGAAGATTTGGGGAGGGTGTCAAGTGAGAACAGTAGAGTGGAAGGCCGTTACAAATGAAAGGATCAGAATCAAAAATACATAAAAAAACATGTAATTTCAGAGGCTCAATATTTGATTTAAAAATGTTGCTTTTTGTTTTTTGCAATTCTTTGAAGGGCTTATATCATGCTATTCTTAAGCCTTTCAGAGTAAATTGTATCTATATATATTTGGCACACTTTAGAACATTTTTTTAAAAGGAAATAAGAGTTATTCTCACAAGCTCATTTTCCTACACAGAAGTAAGACACCTCGATCTCTGAGGCACTGCCTTTTTGTCTTTCCTGTCATGATGTCAACCTAGAGCTGGCCTCGCCAGTGTGTCTGCATTTCGCCCATGAAAAAAAACAACATCCGAACTTTTGCAAAGATGGATGTGCATAGTTTGCATATTAAATGAAAGCGTTTTTTCTATCACCGCTAGCTCTGCGGAGAAAGTCAGTGTGTGTTATCCTGGGGGTGGTGCTGGCACCGCAGACTCTTCACTTTGTGACATCACAATGCGATGACCCTCTTGTTTTTTGTAAATTGAGAGAGGCTAGGAGTGGAGGGTTTTAGAGGAATGCTCAGAGATGCGTGAATTGAGCAAAATACTGCTTAGGGGTTGTTTTTCGTAAAGAATTAACATTATGATGCACATAAAAGCTAAAAAAAGTTTAATTTGTATTATATAGGCCCTCTAATCTTTGGGGGATGGGGAGGGGGGGGGTTGCCCCCGCCCCCCTTAGCTTCGCCTCTGGTTTTAAGCAAAAAAAAAAAAAAAAAAGGAAGAATGAAAAGGCTCCAGCAGACATCACAGTGTGCTTATAAACAGGGGTGGAAAAAAGGCATTCTAATGTCATTTTGCCATTGAACTGCTGGGATTTACAGCACATAGTCCTTCAAGGCCACAAGAGCTGCTAAGGCGCAGCTACACGGGCATCTCTCCATGTACTGTTTACAGTTTTCCACACAGGCACGGTCAATAAGCCACCCAGCTCTGTCACTGAAATGAATCTAATGATACACTTGGAAACACATCAACATCAGCACTTGACTAAATCACAGTTAATGGTGCAGGTGGTGGAAATTACCAATTTTTTTTCCAGCTGAAATATTTAGAGTACATGTAAATAAATGCTTCCTTTGGATGTTGGAGTTCACATCAGCTAGAATTAAACATGTTTCATATTTACATATTTTTTAAATAAATGTTATAAGAGGTGTCAATTCTCACCTGACAAGGTCGATAACCCTCTCCCTGGGTGCTGAACTGACTTGCTCATCATTAATCATGATGATTTCGTCTCCTGGGATCAACTTGCCTTCTGATGGACCCCCTGCCCAAACAACAAACAAGACTTCAGGCGGCCGCATTACAACATCAGCACTAGCTTGATTCTGTTTATTTCTTCCTGATTCGGTCTTCTTTCTTGTGGCTGAAAGCTTTAACGAAAGCTTACTCATCAAGGGCTGTTAAAATCCATGAATCACCAGCTTAAACTCCTGCCTTAGTGGGTTTTCCTCCCAGCTAAGTTTCAGGAGGATTTTATCTAATGTTGATACTGTACAGGATTGCATGAGTCACTGTGACAGGAAAGCTCATTGTGCAGTCGCGTCACGTTACCTGGCGTGACTGAGCGGACCACCACAGGTTTTTCACTGCCTGCAACAAATCCAAAGCCAAGCACGGGGTCCCGCCGCATCTCCACCTTCCGGGGCGCCGGTGGGACAAACCTGTCTCCGTCCAGACGAACTTCCTCCAGGGAGTTGCTCTGGGATAGTTGGCTGAGGAAATAATACAATATAGTAACATAGTAATAGCTTACTAACTCATTAAATAATAGACTTAGTAATGCAAAGTCATGAATAAAAGTGAATGTTAACACTTTATTTGAGTTAATTAAGGCTTAATTATGCATTAAGTGACATTATTAAACCCCTATTAAAAAGTTTTACAGAAAAGTTAGAGATAATTTTAAACTGTCCATTAAGCTTTAGGAAATAATAACAAAATCTAAAAATAACCCGACCAATAAATGTCTTAGCTTGTATTATTTCTGGGCATTTTCCCTTACATTTTAATTGATGGATTGTTTTTTTAAGCAATTTCCTCAAAAAATAAAAACACAAGATTTATCAAATCCATTTAAGAATTTCATTCATAAATAAAAATGTCTGAAGTCAATGATGTCACCCTCTTGACATTATAGATAAATAGACATATTTGCAGTTATGTAAAAAATACACACACAACACTGATGGCTTGGAATATGATGAATGTCAAATAAAGCTTGATTAATTGCTTGAGAGGGAGTGGGATCAATAGAGGCAAACATTAACAGCTTAAAAACATACAAAAAAATTATCACGATCATTTACCTTCAAGAGAAAATGAGAACTATTTTAGACACCTGACGAAACACTATTATACAGAAATACATGCCAACAGGGTTTGAGATAAAAATAAACTAGTGGATACATTTAAAGTCCCACTCTGATCATCTTTTGATTTTAAAAGCGTTCCCAATGGTCTTTTAATTATGATCATGCCATTTCTATCCAAAATAAAATAAATAAAAAAGCTACGATCTCCTCTGAGTTGCGTTTGAGATGCCAGCTTGGACTAGGAAACTGAGGACGTACATGGATATATTTATTTGCAAGTCGATGTATCAGAATGGAGCGGAGCAGAAAGTTTGTGGCCCGCCCAGCTTTTTTTTCTACGCCACAAATATGCTTTTTTTCAAACGGCATTTTTTTCCTCTACTCCTGATTCACTACACAATTTGAATGTAGACATACTCAATAATGCCTTTTTAGGCTTAATTTTCTTTCTATATGTCCTCTATCAACAAAAAAACACGTGAAAAGAACATGTTAAAAACACTATTTTTATCGGAGGGTTTTTTTTTAGATTCATATTGATTAGCCAGAACATCTTGTCTTCAGTTGGCTAATTTTTTTTTGCAATTGGAACTAAAAATGGTAGAAAAACTTTCCTCTCTACTTTATTGAACTTTACTGTATAATCCAGAGCTCCAAAAACAAGCACAGACTGCATGCAGCCTCTGCATTGAGTTTTTTTTTTATTTTTTATTTTTAATCTTTCTCTGTCTTCTCTCCTTGGCGGCAAAAGCAGCAGCAAAAGCAACTCCATATGGTGCCAACAATGCTGGCTAATTAAAGCCGTGGGCGGGCAGTGTGTAATTCACAGTTATTCTTGACACACGTTCTATTCAACACTAAATACTAACAATTAATCTTTCATGGCACAAAGACACATTGAGATCTGTTGTTGGCATCTGCAGTAAAATAAAAAAGGACTGAAAAAAAGGAAAAACAAGTTCAGAAATGTTAAGTAATTGTTGGCTGATAATTCCAAAAAGCGATTTAAACCCAGCTTTGAAGACAAAAGACTCCTGATGTACTGTAAAATGGATAACTCAGGCTAAGAATGTAGATGTAATTATGATTATTTTAATTGTATCAAATGAGAAAAACTTTTTTAAAGAGTGGGGAAAAAAAGTAAAATAATGAAAAAAAGAGTTATGTGAGAATTAGCAATTAATTTGATAAACATTTTTATTTTATTGTTTCTCATCTTTATTGCATCAAAAATTTTCCCTTTATAATTCCTAAATCTTAATTTAAATCTGCAATCAAACAACAAAAAGTAAATATAGCATTGACCACACAAACTAACTCCAGCCGAGTTGTTTAAATTGGGATTAATTTGGATGACCTAAGCAACCCCATCTTGCCCTGCTTTGAGTTTGTTTAAAATCCAACAATCATGAAACAGCAAGCAAACATAAAAATGTTTCAAACTTTTACTGTTATTTCAAAATATAATATTTTTAAATAGTTGTTTGACTTAAGTAGGGATTGGGAATCTTGATTAAAGCTTAGTTCTTTTGCAACATTTCATGCAGTCGAGGTAGATAATAACCCTTATCTTGCAGGCTTTACAAAGGTAAACTCTACGCAAAGCATCAATCATTCCCTTGCATTGTTTGTGATCAACAGTGCATTCACACATTGTGTAAACTGTCTATGCTGGGAGGACTAATATTTCCCCCACATTTTATTTCTTCTGTATAATGTCATTATAGAATGATGCTCCTTTCTTGTTGTACTGCAGTGTTGCCTCTGGGGCCAATGCTATCAAAAACACATTTTTGACGTTGTCCTGTGCTTTCAGAGATTTCTCCAGATTTCTGACCCCTTTCATTTAGTGATGTGATTGAATATAGATGAACTTATGGTCTTCAAGTTATTGTACTAAAAAATATTTTAAATAAAGTTGTTTTAGACTGTGAGGTTGCCATTTATTTCAGATTTATGTAAAAAAAAAAAGCACTCTTTCTGGGAGACTTGAAAGTCCTAACCTAATGAGATGCCAAATGTCTCACTCCCTATTTCTTTTTGTTGCTTAAATTCCAACCATTTAACTTTGAGTTTTCTTGCCACTAAATTAAAAAAAAAACATTTTAAAATAAAATTTAATGTGTTTTTTGTGTTTTTCCTTAATAAAGTGGCTCACAGGATTAGAAGATTATTTTTACTTCTTTTACAACATTTCTTACTGATTTTAAATTATTATTTTTATTTGTAAATTATTTTTAAAGAATAACTGATTACCTTACTTTAGTTACTGGATGAGATTGTAATTAAATTACTGTAGTTATTCCCCAATCTAAAAAGTAATTCATTACTCATTACTTTACTTTGCTCATACAAATTCTCAAAGGAATAAGGCTAGAACAAATTCTTGTAAAATACACAAAATAAAAAAATAGAGGCTACACAAGGGCAACCATTTCAACACATTTACATTATATAGTAGCCTACATAGACTGCAGACAGGTTGCTCATTGACACTAGGAAAGTGGAAAGCAGTTCATCTCCACTTATGGTTTCACTGCATCAAAATATGAGTAACGAATTTCTGTAGTCTAGTAATTGATCAGATCACATTTGAACTGTAATTTGTTATGTAATCGTTGTTGTGATTTGTTACTTTTCATTTCATTAGCCTCAACACTGTCTTCTGATCAAATAAGCAGCACTTGTATCTTTTCTGTCTAAATACAACCAGTTTACAGTATCCTTTAAGACTTGGTTGAATTTCTGTAATAATTGCCTTAACAATGTCAAAGTCAACAGATTGTGTCCAAGTGAAAACCATATGGAGTTATGCATTCAGGAAGCGAGCTGTCCTTTGCCCTGTATGGCCACCTGCTAAATATGGCCAGATTCCCGTTGTACAGAAAGCAGTACATGTAATTCTCTCCAATCAAAACCACCAGCCGCTAGTGTTGCCTCCCAACATCCAATGTTCAAACCGAAAGTTAAACAAGGATGGCTACAATAGACAGCATGAGATCCTGGACCAGAGTCATTATATGAGAAGAATTTGCCACTGTTTCCTACAGCATGTTTTGGATGAAGCGTTGTAAGCCTATTAGCAAAACAATATCCTGTTACTCTTCCCTGAAAGCCTGCTTTGATGAGGTTCACAATTTGTTGGCGCTGAGGGGGTAATATGTGTCTCCCATGGGAAACAAGCATCTAAAGCCCCCAAATCTCTTAATCTCAATGTCTCAGATCTCTTAAATACTTCAATAAAGTCAGTTTGGGTAATGAGCTCATGTTCACTTTATTTGGGAGACACTGGCATCCTGCTGGGCTGAGATGTGTACATGCTGGAATTTTATCATTTTAATTTACATGAGAATAATTATTTTGTTAAACCTTTTAGGTGATCTGTCTTTGAATTCCTCTCCTATAGGCAACAGATGTGTCCCACTGAGACAGTTCAGTGCCAGCGTCCTGGAATCATAACAATACGAAGCGAGATGGCCACAAACTGTCTCAGGAAGACGCCTTTGATTATTCATGAGTCTTTTTCGAATTTAGAAAGGAAAAGTTGAAGCCCAGCAGCCTCTAGGAGCTGCTTCATGCAGACACGCTCTGCATCCAGCCCTCTCACTGTTCCCTACTTCTTATGTAACTCCTCTGACATCACGCTTCTCATGCCATAACCCATGTGTGACAAGTGCTCCATTCCGCTTGGGCTACACTTATCAGATACGCAGTTTCTTTTCTTTTTATTTCACAAATAGATGCAGCAAAATTGAAAATGTTACTTTTCTCATGCTTCTTTTTTTTTAAACCTTTTTTTTTTTTACATTTTATACAACATTTTGCAAATGCAATGCTTTAGAAGCATAAATCCAGTGAAATATTTTGTGATTGAAATAAAAACTGAAGACGTTTTAAGGATACACGTCTAGCAATTTTATCTATCATATTGATTTAAAATAAATGAAAACATGCAGCTGAGCCAAATGCACACAGCAGATAAAACAAACACCCACTTGTTACAAGACAGCACTATCAAACATGTGAAGAAGCAGTGGTACCTGCCAGTAGAAATTCCCGGAAGTGCCGGTTACGAAGGATCAATTAAGCTAAAAGGTTGTGATGACACAGTCATCCAGCATCCTCTGAGGATGAAGACTCCTTGATCAAAATGAGCCCCCGTGCAGGTGAACATCATCTTGCGCAGCATGCAGACTCACGCTCTCTAAAGTCACTTTCTGCATTTTGTAGACTGCTCGAGGAGTGTTGTGGGTGTATGAGAGGGTGAGAGAGAGTGAGCGTTGGCAGGGGCAGAGTGTGCGCAGCAGCAGCAGAGGGAGTATAAAATCAGTATTCTGAATGCACCGATGGAGACGTGGAGGCAGTGACGTGGCCGGAATAATCACAGGTTGGCAAAAGGTCTGAAACATCTGGGAAGGGGAAAGCTCCCCCTCGGTTTCCTTAAACACAGGGCACTTACTTGAAGTAGAAGTCACGCCCCTCTCTGCTGGTCCCCATGTCCCATCCATTTGGTGGTCCCTGAGAAGAACTCCAGGTCCCTGACAGGGGTGGCCAACCGGAGGATTTTGTCCTGTGGCTACACAGGCAGAAAGACGAAGACTTGTGTCAAATGTAATTTTGACTTAAAGACCAACTCAAACTATATTTTTTTCTATTGTAAAATTGTTATTTCAAAGTTTTTAGTCAAGCCTGTTTAATTTTTTAAGACATATTTTCTGCAGCGCAGCAGGAGCTCAGAAGTTAGCCGCGACTAACTTCCCATCAACCCTTTGTTGCATGTTCACCTGCTAACGTACAGCCCCTCATAACCCTATGCTAACATAAGCGTAGCAAAGAAAAAAAAGTCAAGGAATTTCAGAGCTATCCTGCTGCAGAGTTTTTAGCCAGATGCCAGCTCAGCCGAGAAAAGTGAACACGTTAAGACATCCATTTGTCTTTGAGTAGATGCGTCAGAATTGTAGCAGAAAAGGGAGACTTTAGCCCGCCTGTGGCAGTTTCTGCGTCACAAACTTAAGGTTTTTCAAAACGCCAGTTTTTTCTCTGCTCCTGATCCAACATGATTTGAATAAATAATGAAAATAGCTTTTCTGTGTTTTTAATAACTTCTTGTGGCTTTTTTTTAATGACGGAGGACTTATATAAAAAAAAAAAGTTTAAAATTGCATTTCTAAGTATTTCTTTACTCAAATCGTTGGGAATAAACAGCAGACGAAAAAACCTAATACACTGGCAACAAGCTCACTGCTCCGCTCCATTTTTATGCATCCACTTGTAGACAAAAAGATTCATGTGCATCTTCGATTCCTCGTCTGAGCTGCCATCTGGCGCAGAACCGTACGGCTGTAGAGCTCCAATGTTGCTCGCCATTTTTGTTGCACCAGCAATGTTAGCTTGGAGTTGTGAGGGGTTGTAAGCCTGCAGGAAAGCATGCAAACAAAGGGATGATGGGAAATGAGCCCAGGCTTACTTGTGCCAACAGCCCTGCCCAGAACTCAGAAGCAAATTTCAAATTAACTCCTGCTGCAATCTATGTGCTGAAAAACAACACAGGCTTTTTAATATTGGCTAAAAACGCCATAATCTGGGAATGCTTTTAAAATAGATCAAAAGACGATCAAAGTGGGACTTTAAAAGCGGTTCCAGATCAACTGCAAAATACTATTTATCAAGAACATCTTTAGATCTTTCGGAGTCCTTATAATTAAATTTAAATGAAACGACTCTATTCAGGTCAAGAGTTATGAGATTGTCCAACTCCAGCGTGATAAACAATGTTCTATTAGCACAGTTCAGTCACTGATTTCAAATCAAATTAATTACATAATCTAGCCACACAGGCTGAGTTACTGTGCCTCAGTCTCATGCTTTGAGAGGCATGAAATTGGTTTATTTCTCTATGTCAGCACATTAAAGAAGCTCAGTGACATTCTTCTAATAAACTGAAATAGGTTTATCAATACCAACATGTTTCTTAAGCTTATTTTACACTTTTAGAGAAGGACTACATCTCTGAGCCAGTCTCGTTCTCTCCTTCTACCATCATCACACTGTTGTGCATTCACAGTGCCACAAGTTGGCAGTGGGCAGAGAAAAACCGTGATTGGTCATAGCATTTTTTTCTTTCGTTTTCGCCTGCTCAACCTCCATTTGTTGTCTTTATCACTGTCTTTCCGTCAGCCCACTGGTGATGCTATGAAAGCCGTGGCTGTAAGTCATGTCACTTCAAAGGCTTGTCTGCTGTGTAACGGGGCTCTTTGCATTCATTATTCAAAGCCCCTCTTTCTTTCCCTCAAAATGTTATTCCAGTTACTGTAGCTGTGACAAAAACTGCACATTTATGTGCACAAGTGTGTGCATGCATGGGTTTATATGTCCTAAAAATGAGAAAAACATTGTCATCTATGTATATGAATGCACATAGACATGCACTGTAAAAAACTGAGCTTTTTACACTGATAAAAAACACATTTTAGCTAGATTGAATCATCATTAATTCAAGAATGAATAAGCTCTCTAGTGAAAAATGCACTCATTTTGAGTTCACTAAATCGAGTTAATTTTCTTTCCAGTGTGATAGTTTGTTTGGGGATGTGAGTGTTTCCACTCTGATATAGATTTATTTGACCTAAAATGCATTAAATGTGTCTGGGCTTTGATGATGTATATTTAGAAAAGCCCAAACGATGCCGTCGGACAGAGTTGGAGTCACCAGCCTCCCAGAACACTGAACCGACAGTCATGTCAGTGCAAGCATGCCACACATTCAGTCAAGACATTAAAGTTCCACTTACTATTTTCATGAATATTAGGTCAAATTTACCAAATTAAGCTTTGACACTTTTCAAATGATTTCAAATTGATACTTACAGAATCAGATGTGGCACCTGGAAAATGTATTTCCGAGCAGCCAAACTGTTGCAAAAACTCCATTGTTTGTCTCTCAGCTTTAGTGACCCCTCTACATTAGCAACACAATCATGGATACTGTGATCTTTGATTTCTTTTGTCTGCAGATGGGAGGTGCATCGTGCTTCTGACTCTTAGCACACCAGTTTGACAGAAAGAGTTCAGTCGCTGGTGGACAGTGAAACTGATAGTCCTCATCCAGCATCAATAAGTAATGCCCCACAGAGTCACATCGGACTATGTAATCAAGTGCCAAGTAGGTAAGCAGTGCTGCACAATTCATGAACTGGTTATCCAAGAGTCAGAGTACCACAATTAGTCGAAGTGGAAGACGCAAATTACAAACCAAAAAGATGGATTAGTAATTGCCTGCAATTTGTCAATCCACTAAAATGTAAAATCACCAACTTAAAAAAAGCAGAAAACTCATCAGATTGTGAAACGGTGAAAAGATCCATTTCAGTCCCACAGTAAATCTGCATTTCCTGAATGATTCTTACCTTATCATGTTAGTACACTTTATTTCCATTTCTCTGAATACATGCAAGTTGCAAAGAGTTGACTGAGCATCATAGACAAGGCCGTGACTAACAAGAGTCCATTCCAGCACAGACACTCTAGTTAGCTTGAATAATTTACAGTGACAATCTCCACCAGGGTTGGCCATACAAAGCCACACTCCCACACCACATGTCTGCCATTACACATGGGGGACACAAGATGTATTTTTTTATGATATACTTATAACATGATTTTCTTTGACAAGTGTTTTGCATCAGTGACTCCCTTCAGAGAGTGGCTGTACAGTTCATGTGACTTTATGTGCCGATCGCCAGAGGTCCAGGCTCTGCATTTGCTTTTAGGTTCTCACTGCATTCCCTGCACACTCTATAGAAATTGACAGCATCTCCTTAGGTCAAAAAAACAAAACAAAACAATGCTGGATGCTTCCTTTGGCTATATGAGTCTATGTTTAGGGATAATGTTTTTTTTTTTTTTATTTCCGCAAATTATACTGTCCCTAAATTAACGTTTAATAATATAAGTCATAAGTATTTTGTTCAATCTTCATGACTCTCATAACTTTGCATGACAAAAAAAAACAAACAAAAAAACAATCGTTGACCCCATTTCAAGAGAACGAAAGCATACAAAATTATAGAGAATTGTTGCCACAAAAATGACTTGAGATTCAAAGTAGGGAGAGTATGATGCTTGTTTTTGAGTGCTTTCCAATTCCCCAGACAAATACAGATATAGAGCACTGATACAGTTTTTTAAATATGAAATTTCCAGGGAGGAGGCAGAGGTGAAGAATAGCTAAGTGTCTCAGACAAAGGGGAAGGATCCTGATTAAAGGGTTTCTTTCACCACTCGTCTTCGAGAGACATCCACCATCCTGTTGAAGTCATCCAGACACTACTTTCTGTCCAAACAGCACCCTACTGGACTTCATCTACTTTCATCATGGCCATGAGCCTTGGGTCAATGGGGGAGCGCATTACAACATTTGAGCCTTTAAAGCCCCACTTCAACTCTATTTTTTCAATTCAAAAATAGTTCACAGTGTTTTTTAAATTATGATTATACACTTAAAAAAAAACCTGTGTCGTTCTTTTTAAAGACAAATTTTCTGCAGACTTAAAGAAGCTCATTAGTAATTCGCCTCTGAGTTATTGGCGTGGATTAGCCTCCACTAATTTCGCAACATTCCTTTGTTTACACTCTCTTTTGCTAGCTTCTTGCACCTCACAAGCCCAAGATAACATTAGCAAAAAAATAAAAAATAAAGAAAATAGTGAGAAATATCAGAGCTATCCAGCCACCCAGTTTGGAGTCAGGTGGCTGCTCAGTTGAGGAAAATGAAGACGTTGATGGATCTATTTGTCTAAAAGTGGATGCATCATAATGGGCAGAGAAGGAAGACTTTGGCCCACCCATGGCAGTTGCTGTGCCACCAACCTTAGCTTTATTTTCCAAACCCTTTTCATTTGCTCCTGATCCATCCCAATTTGAATAAAGAAACAGAAGCACAGTTTCAATCTTAAATGTCCTCCATCAAGTGAAAAGTGCTACAAGAATATGTTAAAAACACCCATTACACGATTTTATTTGAGTGGGTCTTTAAATGTCATAGAGCGAGTGTAATGTCTGCACGTGTGGTTCTGGAAAATCCATCTACTTTGTGTATACGCTCACATAAAGCGTTCCCACTTTAAGATCAGAGGAAAAACAGCTTTTTTTTTCTCATTTGGCATCAGCTCATCCAGATCGGATTGGATCGGATGATTTCCCCGTATGATGTCAGAAAACCTGAAATCTTCTGCACGGCAACATTCCCGTCCAAATCAGAGAGTCTGCTTTCCCCATTATTTTAACCACATATTGTATTTCTGTGTTTGTCTTTGTAAGCACTGATTCTGTTGCCATGGGCAACCATGCTATCCCGAGCATCTCTCTGTTGCCTCTCTCTATATAAAGGTTTTTTTGGTTAGTTTATCTATTCTGGGTGGAAATAAAACAGCATCTGGGAAGCAGCCCACCCACGTTGTTTCTCCTGCTGTTTTACGGTTAGCTAGGGAGCCTATTATCCTGTTCTATCCATATTTACATTGAAAACATTACATGTTGTTTTTAAAAAAGGCTAAACGCTTGGAAATATTTTTTTTGCAACTTTACTGAATAATAATTTAAAAAAAAAGTAAGTATGCATCAAATATGAAAGTTTAATCTAATTGCATGAACAGAGCTGTCTCATTACTTCAGTGGTAAAAATGTAGCCTTTTTGATTAATAATGAAATGCAAAATTAAATTCAAAGGATGCAAATCTAAAGGAGGAGATGTGTATTTTTCTGTTCATGTCATTATTAAAGTGCATATCCCCCCAGCTGGTTCTCCGGCATATTTTACTATGTAAAATATTAAGCAAATGTAGTGATGAACTGAGCCTGAAGGCTACCAACGAGACCCAGGGTCTCATGCACCTCTTTGTGCTACTCGCTGCTTCTATGCTAAAAGCTCTAAAGGACAGAATAAGATTAATGCTTGTGACCTCATCCACCAGCCAGCTGGCTCAGATTTCTGACCCAGAGCCATTTCTGATCTGCTTCTCCCTGAAAGCTTCTGATTTCAGTGGCTAAAAGTATGACAGATCTGTTGGTCTGCATGTACTCTGATGAACATTTAGGCTAATCAATTTCTGCCCAGACAAGTGATTTCCTGTGCAAAAACAAGTTTGCTGCCAAAACATTCTGAACGATGGATTTAAGAATAGATTTTTATTTTTCATTCTGAGCAATAGAGTAAAGAAAGTTTGCAGCAAACACTGAAAGTCACAAATGTAATCCCCAGCTTTTAGAAAAACTTCTTTCAGTTATAAGCAAATATTTTTGAAGTCTCACTTTGATCATCTTTTGATCTATTATAAAAATGTTCCCAGTAGTCTTTTAATTATAATTATGTTGTGTTTAGCTGAAATAAAAAAAAAACAAAAACGTTGTTTTCTAGGAAAGAGAGCTTGTGGCTTATCATAGTAGCTTCTACTTCACACTATAAACATTTCCCAATGACATTTTTGTGTCTGCTTCTGATTTGAATAAAGAAATGTTCAGAAATGCATTATAAAGCTTTTTATATATCCTCCATCATCAGAAAAATGCCAAAAGAACATGTTTAAAAAAAACCAAAAACACAATTTTCATCTGAATGGGTCTTCAAAGTATTAAAAAAAACAAAAAATGTCAAGCACCCTCAGGGTCAATCTTGTCCACAAAATATATTTGATCAAAACCATCTGTAACTTTGTAACTAAATGTCAGTAAACTCTTGTAAATTACACAGTTATGGAAAGTTAACTTCCATCCTCACCTTAGTGCTGCTGCTGACACACCGTTGAGAACCCCCTGCTGAATGGATAAAAGCGAACGAGTTGCTTCCTGCTTCTACATAGCGGACGTTGCATGTTACAGAAGCAAGTGTGCAAGAGGCACAGGAGCAGACAATGGAGTCTGCAACAGGAGAGCTAAAGTGGTAATTGATCTAAGGTGTCACAGACTCTAAAGGAGCCACACAACTATTTAAGAAAAAGTTTAGTTTTGTGGTATTTCTGTACTGGTTATACACTATTATTTTTCCAATTGCTAAACCTCACAAGCATTACTAGAAATAGATGTCTTCAACAATTACTGGGAATTCAGTTAAAATTACATTTTAGTGCATTCATATTTTTCTGCTCCACAGCGATAATGAAATGTAATAATACATAATTACAGCTGCTAGAAAATGTGTAATTCTGTTGCATCCACATTTACTGTAACAACATAGAATCACATTAGTTTTTTGCAAATGAACTTACAAATGTCAAAATGAAAATATAGTAGTGCGTCATTAAACTGTGAGCTTGCACGAAGAGTTGTGTGCATGCTCACCCCTTCTCTGTGCAAACAGTAAACATGCAGTCTCATTAATGTCATGCTCAGTTAGATACAAGTTTTTTTTAGGAATTGTTGAGCAGACATGCAATTATTTTCCACTGACTAATACTGAACTGTGGGGTTGTGCAGCATGCACAAGCTTGGGTTTTGTATTTGTACTTGGCTTGAATGAGCTCCTAAGCTTCTATTTCTCTTTTCTTTGAATTTAATTTTGACCTAACATTCATCAAACTGTTCAGAGTTTTTAAGGGATGAGACACTTAGCTTTAGTATTTCATATTTTATCAACATTTTAAACCAGAAATATCTAATATTATACAAATTAAAAATGGTTCAAACTTAAAGAACTACAATGTCACAAAAAATGAGGATCCTAAAATAAATGTTGCTGCCCAAAAAAAAGAAGTGCGTGAATCCAACTATCCAAATCACTGTGAAGTCTTTTAACCACGAAGGGTCAAAAAATATCAACCATGACCCCTAAATATGCTCTGGAATGATGATACTTCTAAGCATACAGAAGAATTATATTAATCAGGCTGCAGTTTTTGTATTTGGCTGCTACCACAGCTAAACAAAAGCATGAAACATATGACCACGTCTTGGTTTAACAGAAATTTAACAAAAGGCGAGAAGGAGAAAGAAAAGTGGTCAAAATTCTGCAATATTGTAATATTTCACTTATTTGAAGTCCAAAAGTATGGACGCTTTTTAAGGCCTTCAGGGAAAAAAAAAGTTTTTCTGGAATTTTAAAGGTTCTACAGTGAAAATAAAAGCTGAAAGTGGAAATTAAGAGAATTTAATTTATTTCAGAGAATATTTAACTTCTAAAGCTAGATTGTAATGTGGTCAGAAAATACAGAACAGCCAAATATTAAAATTGGAGTTTACTTTGATTAACATGGAGAAAATAGTTTTTGTCTAAAAAGACCTTGAAGTTTGAATGTGTCTTTTAAAAGCAGCATCTGAACAAGCCACTGCATTTGTTGATCAAAGTCCTGCTGATGGATGAGACCAAACAATTTGATCTGTTTGGGAAAGTCAAATTCTGGAATAGAAACCCCATAATTATAGCCTAATGTTTTTCTAGTGCTGTTGCTAACGTAAGAAAGTCTGTTTGACACCTTAAAGGTTTAGGTCATAAAAAAGAAAGGACCTGTATCATGCAAAATCAACTTTTTGAGCTTTTAAGTATATTACAATGTTCATTCATCATTACCCTATGAACAACCTCAAGCAGTACTTTGATTCATTCACACATTTCTGAGTATTCCTCTAAAAACCTGTGCTCTGAGCAGCAGCCCCTCCCAACCCATGAAAATGAGCGGGTCCTCATATTCATACGTCTGAAAGTGAGAACAGCCCCGTCCAGGGAGAGTTTGCGCTGCCAGCACTGCACAAGTTAACCCACTTTCTCCGCGGAACTAGTGGTGCTCGGCAAGCCACAATATGGACATTCATCTTTGCAAAAGTTCAGGTGTTGGCCAAATTGCTTCTCTACTCCAACAGCTCCTCCCTAATGCTCCAATTGTAGAGGTTTTGGAGCTTTAGTGGTGTCTGAACTAGTATTTTTTAAGGGGGAGTCAATATTCTTCCGCCAGCAGGGTGAAGAGGTATGCTCATCGAGGCTTAGTAACGTCCGGATTTGAAGACACAATTTTTCTATATCTCTCTGCTTGGACAGCTAAATGTCAGAGTATAGGGAGAAGCCATAGGTGTAGGGGAGGAATTTGGATTTGGCTGTAATTTGCTTTCCAGAGGGAAATGCAGACATTCTGCCAAGGCCAGCTCTAGGATAACATCATGAAACCCACAAGGAGTGAAAGGTGGTGCCTTAGAGATTGAGGCATCTTGCTTTTGGGTAGGAAAAGAACTCATGAAAATAACCCTTTTTTTATTATTGTTCTTTAGTGTGACAAATATAATATATGATCATATACATGGATATATTTTACCCTGAAAGGGTTAAGAATAGCATGAAATGGGCCCTTTAAACATGCTTTCCAAGTAAACTTTAAAAGGGTTAAAATATAGAAGAGTAATCAACATTTTAAGAGTTAAAACAAAATCTTCCAAAACTAAAACTGAGAAAATTCATTACAAAGAGAATTGAGTTAAAGTGACAATACAAAAGTGACAAAGCCAAACAGGAAAGTGTAGAGCATTGTGAAGTTGTTGCCACACATGGATCAACAAGCTTTAGAATCATGAAGTATTGTTGTTCCTGTAACACTGCTGTCATTGTAGTTGACATTTAGTTTTGGCATTAGTAATTGCAAACAAAGTCTACAAAAACACTCATCATGTCATTTATTACAAATGGAAGAGCTCATTTTGTAAACTATGATAAACTAGGAACTATGATAGGGCATTACATTGACAAATACCTCTCAAAATGTACATGGATTGACGTTTTAGTGAACCTGTGCTGTTATCAACTGTTTGGGGTCGTGTTGCAACTATGAAGGATGAAAGGAATTTTAGCATCCGGAAGAATCCAATTTATATTAACTGAAGCATGGAATACCTCAAAAGGTTAATTAAATGAAAATAAAAGAATAAACTTGGGCCCCTAAATGGAAGATAATTTGACTTATTTTACAACTTTGACTATGCTTTCTGACCACCAACCTGGAACAGAACCTAACCATGTTTTTTTTTTTCCCTTTTTATTAAAATTCCTTACAGATTTAAAAGTCACAGATTCTGACAAATTCTTCTTTTTTACACGAGAAATGTTTGCAAGACAAATGAAATCAACAAACTAAAAAAAACATTTCACATTTTTTATTCTGGTGTTCTGAAATAATTTAAAAACAGTCAACTAACTGACTTATTTCTGAATTTTTTTAATGAATATTTTTTATTAAAATAAAAATGTGAAGACACTTTTACACTGAAGAATAATATTCATAGATTTGTCTTGCATGGACAAGGAATACCAGCAATGCTAACACTTTTTCTTGCTTTCACAATAACTTGCTTTTTGAAATCAATCAATCAATCAATAAACAAATCAATCAATCAATTAAAAAAATGTAATAAGAGTAAAACTAGTTAGCCCTGCTCGCCTGCTTATGCCTTTACCTATTCATCACACCATGCTGAATGAAAAGACATGCTGTTCGTCTGATTTGGATTTTGGCTCTGTTACAGTTTTTCCAAAGGTCCTTTGACTGTCATTACAAAGACTCAATGTTTCTTTGGTTTCATTTTCACTTTTTAGCTGGTTGAAAAGTCCATGTGGATTCATACTGACGTAAGTCACCCCTAGGTTCACTTACAAATGAACTTAGACCATTTGTTTGTTTGATCCACTTTAGATTTTAGGCTGGCTTAAACTTTTGACAAAGATAAGCAGACTTTCTGAGGAAATGAACTCTAACCCAGATCTGGCGACTCTAGTATGACATGCAAAACAATCTACTATAATAGAACCAGGAAAAAAATGTTGTGTACTTTTTTAAAGATCTGTATAATGAAAATTGGGACAGTGAAAGAAAAATGTTATCTTCATCGTAACTTTCTGAAAGAACACACTGAACCTCCCTGTCACATCAAAAACAGCACGTTCCTCAATTAAATTTAAAGGTATAAAAGCAACAAAAAAAGTAAAGAAAACAATAAAAAAGAGGTGTTGACACGTTATTATAGAAGATCCCTAAAAGTGATAGGATGCGGTTTGTATCCACTAACTGCACATGCTGCCATGAAAGCAGACTAAACAATGAAAATAGTTTATGTTATATAATGGAAAATTACTGCCACCTGCAAGAAAACTGAAAAACTCTGACATTTTGTTGCAGCTTTAATATAACTCATAAGAAAGATTATTGCACTTGTTTATGATCAGATGTTCCTCAGATGTGATCAGATGTGAACAATGATGGTTTAGGTGAAAATAAATGTCCTGGCAGGATTCATTTTTACTATCAGACCTTGAGTTTGTCTGCATTAAGAAGGATTTCAGGCATAAAATAAAAATGTTGTTCCAGAATTAGAGTTTTATGATGTTGTCAGTTCTCACACAGTGTTATCATGGTTAGTAAACAATTAAATCTATGTTACATAATTTATTTCCTAATTTAAATCGTATGTTTATATTAATCTGACAGTAATTCAGCATTAAGACACTTTCTGCAGCACGTTCCACATGTATGAACTTAGACAGAGTTTAGATGGATGAATCGCTTTGGCTCTTGCATCCACCCCCACTTCAATGCTTCTTACTTGCTTACTCATTCCACATCATACATGACTGCACAACTTGCTTTCTTGAACGATCAGTAGCATATTTGTTCCCACGGCTTCACACGTGAGCGTCATGTCACTCTGCGAATCGAGCTTTGAACATATAAAACGGCACCATTTACCGAACATACACGCACAGCCTCAGATAAGCAAAAAAAAAAAAAAAAAACTAGCAGCATTTGTTGGACTCACCCTGACAGCTTGGGCATCTTTACAAAGCTGAACACATCCATGTGTGCTGCAGACTGCAGGCAAAGCTACACAAATTTTCCTTCACTCTGATTCCATTGTCGCACACTGTATTAGGCAACAGGGAATAGATAATTCAGGGGAAAAAAGTGGAGCTTCCACAAGTCAGGTGGAGAGATTAGTCCTGTTGTCTGAGCCTCTGCATGGCTGAGTGATTGCTGTGTCCGCGCCTCAGCAACACAAATCCACAGCCCATAGAAAAGGATCTGGCAGTGCCGCTTCCCCCTGGTTACATCCTTCAAAGCATGCCTATGTTAGCTGCGTTAAGCCACCTTCATTTAATTTCTAACGCGCTGGAATGATGTGCAGGAGCCGCACAATATTAACGGCTTTGGAGAGAGACAGAAGGGAGCACAAGCGAAAGGGAGGGAGGAACAGGGGTGGCAATGCTGGTGGGAGATGTGCTTCAGACTATATAGGAAGGCACCATAATGATAAACAACCAAGTGACAACGCAGTCACCCTCGAGGAATGCCCCCCCAAATTTTTCTGATCCATCCTCAAACTTGTGCATTTTTTTTCCCCAGGAACAGAGAGAAACACAAGGGATGATGTGACAGATGCAAATGTGACTGCAAAAGCAGCAGAGGAGCAACAAAAGCAGCTGGAGCGATAGGAGGACCTACTGTGTCTCCTCTCCAGCTGAGCTCTCTGGCTCACAGCTGCATGTTTGGATACCCAAACTGTGCAGTGCATTTATGTTGACCTTTCAGAGCAGTTCAACTGCTGCATGCTCTGTCTCAATGATGCTATTCATGAGAGGCCTACAAACGTTTCATGAACCCACCCCGGAGTGTTTAAATTTGACATGAAAAATGGAAATACACGTGTGTGTGTTTTTTGTGAAAAAAACAACAGTTGCACGTGTCTCATGGTACAATTTCTCCTTAGAGATAAAAATTACACTGAATATACACTTACTTTACTTGGTAGACCTAGCTAGTACTGGGTTGGACCCCCTTTTGCTTTCAGAACTGCCTTAATCCTTGGAGTCATAGATTCAACAAGGTACTGGAAACATTCCTCAGAGAGTTTGGTCCATATTGACATGATAGCATCACGCAGTTGCTGCAGATTTGTTAGCTGTACATCCACAATACCAAAGGTGCTTTTGGGGTTGAGATCTGGTGACTGTGGCCATTTGAGTCCTGTGAACTCATTGTCATGTTCAAAAAACCAGTCTGAGATGATGACACGGCACCTTAACCTACTGGAAGTAGCCATCAGAAAAATACTCAGGTAGGCTGTGGCGTTTTAACCATGCTGAATTGGTACCAATTGGCACAAAGTGTACCAAGAAAATATCCCCACACCACTACACCACCACCAACAGCCTGAACCGTTGATACAAGTTAGGATAGTTTCTATGTTTCTACATGCTTTTATGTTGATAGCAAATTCTGACCCCACCATTCATATATCGCAGCAGAAATGGAGACTTGTCAAACCAGACAAAATGTTTCCAATCTTCTACTGTCCAGTTTTGGTGATCCTGTTTGAACTGTAGCCTCAGTTTCCTGTTCTTAGCTGATGGGAGTGGTATCTGGTGTGTTCTTCTTCTGCTGTAGCCCTTCTGCCTGAACGTGTTGTGTGTTCAGAGATGCTCGTCTGCAGATCTCGGTTGTAACCAGTGGTTATTTGAGTTACAGTTGCCTTTCTATCAGCTGGAACAAGTCTGGCTATTCTCCTATGACCTCTGGCATCAACCGTTTACAAAACTGCCACTTTCACTGGATATTTTCTCTTTTTCCAACCATTCTCCATAAACCCTAGAGATGGTTGTGGGTGAAAATCCCAGTAGATCAGCTGTTTCTGAAATACTCTGACCAGCCCGTCTGGCACCAGCAACCATGCTACATTCAAAGTGACTTTAATCACCTTTCTGCCCCATTTTGATGCTCCGTTTTAATTGCAACAGGTCGTCTTGACCATGTCTACATAGCGAAATGCATTGTGATGCAATGCCATGTGATTGGCAGCAACTCTATTTTGTGTTAATGAGAAGTTGGACAGATGTGCTTCGACTCATGAGAGTATATATCAGGAGTTTTTCTAGATGTATCAGCTGCAGACAAAATGGACATTTTAGTTAAATCCCTGAAAATCCTACTATGAAAAGTGATCAGGAACCAATTAACCTCATCTGTGATACAGGGTGGTGTAGTATTTTTATCTGGTCTCTTTGAGTTTGGATAAAAGGAGCTTTGTGGGTTATTTAAATATTGTCACTCTGGTTTCCTGTTCCATGAAGCACTAGGAAAACAAACATCAAATGCATTCGATTAAAACATCTACTCAGATAATTCTAGTAATGGAATTGTCTAATAAAAACACAAACATACACAAATCCAGTAATCATTCACTTTGAATCTCAGCTTGAAGATTATAAAACTGTCCAAAAATAAATGAATAAATAAATGGAAAAGAAAGAATTCATACTGGATGATTTTGGAGGAAATTAGAACTAATTTGTCTTTCCACCACTAAGCACCTACTAGTTTGTTGAAATGTCACAGCATGTGAAGCTCTGTAGAGTGAGTCAATGTGCCTTTGCTGTGAGTGATACACACAATCAAGAGTGTTGTCACTTCCGCTCGGGGTCAGGCTTAAATTTGTTGCTGCACAAAAAGATGCAAGTTAAGGGTCTGAATCTTAAATGAGCTAATTCACTTCTTTGTTTGACACGTTTGAAGTTGATGTAAATCATTATGTTGAATGTATAATTTTCGATGAATTTTTTAATGGAAGTATGAAAAATGCACCAAATAGCAAGTGCATGTTTGAAATGATGGTGTCCTGTTAGAGACAAACCTAAATACTTGGTGTACTCTGGACCTGTACTACTTTGTGTTAGGATTTTTGTCTCAGAGACCAGTGTGAGTGGCAAAGGATACAGAGTTGGATAGAAATGCCATCCAAAAGCAAATGTGGCTGAAGCTTTTGTCGCTTAAACCCGGCTGATCTACTAATCCTCCTCTCTCTTTGCTCTGAGTTCATTTCAAAACAGTTCATTTTAGTCATTTTGGTGCCATTTGCAAACACATTTGAAAGTCGGTTGCTATTAAACATGTATTGAAAAAAACTTTACCCATTTGGACCAACTAAACTCCTTTGATGCAGATTGGATTTTTCATCTACACTTAAACATCTAACTTACTTATTTTATCATTTAAAGACCCATAGAAATTTGTTTTTGGTGTTTTTTTAGTGCTATTTTTCTGATGATGGTGGGAAAATATAAAAGTATTTACTGTATTTCTTAGTATTTCTTTATTCAAATCAAGATGGATCAGGAGCAGATTAAAAACCTGAGGTTTGATAAAAGATGGGGTTTGTGATGCAGCAACTGCAACTGCCATTGGCGGGCCAAAGTCTCCCTTCTCCACTTCAATTCAGTTGCATTCACTTGCAGACAAATAGATCCATAGACATCCTTATTTTCCCTGACCTACCACTTGGCTTAAAAATGTACAGCTATCCATGATTGGCCGCATTTTTTTTTTTTTTTTGCCACACGAATTGGGCTTGTGAGGTGCTATAAGCTAACAGGAGAGCAAACACTAAAGGTGGATGGGAAAATTAGCTGAGGCTAATTTCTCCACCAACAGTCTGTCCACAACTCAGAGAGGAATTTCTCCTGCACTGCAGAAAAAAATGTCTTCAAAAAAACACACAAGCTTTTTGATTTTGGTCCAAAATTGCATAGTTATATATTTTAAAAAACAATTAAATGATTTTACAATAAAAAAAAATTGTTGGGAGTGGGACTTTAAATGTGCTGAAACCATGCCCTTTCTCTGTAATTTCACTGCAGAGCAAAATTATCTGTTCTTCGATAACCTACACATGGATTACAGTTTTTTTAGAAAAACAGCATTATTTATAAAACATTAGTCTTTTAGTCCAGACCAAAAGAGCCCACATCATCTCAATTTATGGTCCTGTTAATGATTATAAATGAATTAATTTGTCAGACAGAAACAGGTCTGACTGATTAACTGATTCAGGATTGCAGCCATCTCTCTCACCTGTCATTCGATCAGTTAAACTTGAAGAAACTTGCCACATTGAATTAATATTTTTATCTAAAAATGTTGTAATTTCTATATTTATAATGACAGTTATGTATGTAAATAATGTCTACTGCACTTAGTCAATGTTCTGCTTTCAGTTTACTGTTAAAATACAGTAGATCTTTATCTATGTGTTTCTTTCAGTTTTTGTAACTGCATCTTTTATGTTTTAGTTGAGCACAACTAATTTCAGTTATATGGCATTAGGATACTATTAACATAAACTATAGAGAGCACAAACTCTTCGAGCAGCATGCACACAGGGTGCAGAGAAAGCCTTTTTTTTTTTTTTGGTTTTGGCTGTTTCTGCACGTTTGTGAACCTGCATCTGCCTGTGAGCCATCTCCACACATCCCGTTCCCAAACTGCAGCTGATTTATTCAGTGAATTAAACAGCTTTTAGGAGTTTAAAGTTCTGAATACTGCTTTGTCATGAATATTCAATGGTGTGACTAATTGGGATGCGGGGTGACGTGTTACCTGACTGAGTTACTGTAGGCTTGGCTTTAAGAAGATTTTTGAATTTGGTTTTCAGGTTTTATTACACTAGCTAATTAATGTTCCCCAGTAATACTGAGAGACTGGACTTAATTTCAGGTGGAGCAAATGGGACTTAGAGGACACAGTTAACTGTCCTCAGAAAAAACAAGACACACACAAATAACTGTGTGAATGATTACTTTTTCAAATGTGTGATAGTCTAGTTTATGTATTCACTTATACTTCAGGAAAATATATACTTTGAAATGTTTAGTTGTCATGATTCTGCATCACTCACTGCCTGCAAAAGCTTCAGGTAATCAACCTCATGCTTCCCACCTGTGGAAGCATGCTCAAACTCCTGTTTGAGCAGAGTTCACACATCAGATTCCTGCTGGAGAATTTTCTCTCTCGCAAAAGCCGTAGTCACAGGCTGTGGGTTTTAATTGTCCGGGCCCGTGGAGAGCTGTACAGAGGAGCGGCTGCATCCTAAGGGGAGCGCAGGTGGTTCTGGCAGCTCAGAAAAGGCTTGTGCGCCCACCTTAAGGAACGTCATGAAAATGGAACAAGCGATTTTCTTGTGTGGTAAGTGTATAATGATTATGCTACACGCTTGTAAGGTGTGAAAACCGGCTTCCTGCTGACTGAGAGAAAATACTGAACGCACCAGGTGTGCTGCCTGTAGGATCATCACACAAACTTTGCTCTTTGTTGTTACATTTCCTCGTTTCTAACAGTCAGGCTGCGAGCAAGGAGCACACAATATCACCTGAACACAACTAATGGGCTCCTTGTTCAATCTGCATGATTTTTGGGGGGGGGGTGAAATAATGAAATAACCATACCAAACACCTGTGCCTCAACTACTTCACCCTTGCTTATACTTGCGTGTTGTGCAAGTGCTTGCTACAACCTGTTGCCTGCAGCATGCCCGTATAAAAAATGTGCATGAACATTTTTGCTTGACGGGCTCACTGACCTTGATATTTCATGCGGGCCAACTGAGTACCCATATTTTGCCAGCAGACAGCCCATATCCACCCATAAGGGCAGCTGTGACAAAGGATTATGACTCTGGTTCTCGAATAATGTTGTTGTTATGAAACTGTGTTGTGTGAAACTTCCTGGAGTTAAAGATTATATTCATTTTGCAACAATACTTTTTTGGATGTTAGGCTTTTTCCCTCTTGGTGTTGTTCTGTTCCTGCTGTCATCTGATGGAGATTTGTTTGGAAAATATTAAGCTTAAAACTGCATTTCTGATTTATTTATTTAATCAACTCATAATGAACCAGGAGCAGACGAAAAATGCCATTGGGAAAACTTTGTAGCAGTGATGTAGGTGCTACAATCACCAGCCCAAAAGCTCCCAGCTCTACTCAGATGTTTCAACATGCAGACAAATAGATCCTGCGTTCTTGTTTTCCGCGTTTGATCTGACATCTGGCTGAAAACTGTTTGGCTGGACAGCTCCAATATTGCTCGCCGTCTTTGGTGCACCAGTAATGTTTGGTTGGAGTTGTGAGGGGCTGTAAGCTAGCAGGAGAGAGTGTAAACAAATGGATGACTGGGAATGCTTTGAATTGGATCAAAAGATCATTGGAGTGGGGCTTTAAATGAAGATGACCTTTTGTGTTGCCTCTAGCTGCTTTTAAAAAAAAAATAAAAAAGTGCACTACTGTTGAACTCTGCACTCCTATGCCATTCATCTGCTGTTTGTTACTGGTTTCCGGTTCCGCCTTCATGTGTTGGTACATTTTTAAAAAAATCCTTTTTTTTTTTTTTAAGTGTGTTACATGTCTGGAACTTGTGCAAGCCAGTTTAGCAAAAACCCTCATTAATTTCTGAACGATGCTCTTGCTTTCCAACTGAAATCAGTTAAAAAAACTCAGTGCAGTGTGCTGTTTGGTGCTGTTTTTTTCCCCCAAATTCTGCACCCTGTAGACCAGAGTAAGTAGGGTCTCTATTCATGAAAAAAAAATGTAATCTGTTATTTGCATTGCCTTTAATTCCTCTTTGCACAGAAGTCTTTCAGGTTTCAGGTCACGTTTTTCTGCTTAACTGAGCCAACTTTCCTCCCAAGGGGCATTGCACGCAGCATAAAAAGACAAGATGTCTCTGACGCTTGTGTAACAACAAAAACAAAATGGTGAGCGACTGAATAGGTGTCAAATGTGCATGTTTTTATTTCACTAAAATTAAATGTTTGGCCTTTCATGTGTTTGATTAAAACCAAGTCTCTGAAGATGTAGTTCTTAAGAAACTCTGACAAAGTTAATCACACTGTTTGCATTCACATGTCACACAGCACTGAGCAATGATTTAAATTGCAATGGCTTTGTCAGTAACCTTTAGGACTATTTAAGCTACATTAGAAAACCTCCATCTAACCACAGCAATGCTTAATAAATTTAGGTTGCTGCATTTTGAGTTACAGCGCTTTTATACTGAGCTGGTCTCCATAAACTCACTAGTCAACCCAGATACATTTCACAACATTGCGAATAAACACAGACATCTCAGCACACCAAACAAATCACATAAAGGCAAGAAAGTAGGCGACAGACGTCTTGCATTAAGAGAGAATTATAAAAAGCTCAGCTTGTAGCACCTGAATTAGAAGGGTTGAGAATCTGTTCTCATTTAATGTGGGGTACAGGAAAGCTGCAGACACACATCTATGTGCCATATTGAAATCGCAAATAGAAACAGCTATTCTATTTCTCATTGCTCTTTCTGTTCTGGGAAATCCTGCATCTGTTGTGAGGGTGATGCTTCCAGTCAGTTTGGTCCACTCCTGTCCCTGCTCTGATTTTGAGAAAGCAGTGTACAAAAACCAAAAAAAGTCAAATGAAGGTATGCAGCTTTTTGGGGGATTCCCCACTCCTACAAACTGATCTTTTACATTACAAACAACTAAGTGTGTGTGCTTGTTTCTTTGGGTTTCTTTGTGAATCCAAGATGATGTTAAAGACCCACTCCATTAAAAATGGGAAACGTGTAGCATTACATTAATGATGGAGGAGATATAATAAGAAAATTGAGCTCAAAATATGATTTCTGATTGTTTATTGGAATCCTAAATCAGGAGCAGTCAAAAAAATGCTGTTTAAAAATGAGCATATCGCATCCACTTGTAGATGATTGGATCTGTGTACGCCTAAGTTTACCTCGTCTACCCATAAGCTGATTTCTGGCTCAAAACAGAGTGGCTGGATAGCTCCAATATTTCTCGCCATTTTTGTTTCACCAGTAATATAATGTTTATATGTATTATGTATCACCATGGTTTCAAGAAAAAAGTCTTGTTTTCTGTCTTGCAAGAAAAAAAAATCTTTTAATAGTAAAACAATCTTAGTTTCAGAAAATACGCCTCACTGACTAGAATTTTTTTTTTTTTTCTTAAAATAAGAATTATTGGGAAGACCATTTTCTGACCCTAATGACAAAAGTTTGCTTATTTAATTTTTTTATTTTCAAATTTTGATGACTTAATTCTAGGGGGGCTGGTGTTGCAGTATCCTGCCACCTGTCCTCAAAAACAACACAACACAGGTTTTTTGGGAGGAAAAAAAAAAAAAACAGTTTAATCATAAATAAAAGACCACTGGAAATGCTTTTATCATTGATCAAAGAATGATCGGAGTGAGTCTTTAAGGTGCATCCAAAGTCGGATGAAACCCAATGAGGAAATTCGGACTATCTTTGACTGTTCAGCCAATTAAAAACAGGCTGTGAAAAACGGTGAGTGACCATGCGATCTGAGTGTAAAGCAAAATACCTCAACAAAGAAACGAAAAACAAAGTTTGAAAAAAGTCGTACTCCAATTGAAGGCATTTTCCTTCCAAAGAAACAGGTTTTATGACTTTATCCAGGCAGATGTTCATCCCTCAAAAGTAAACTGTGAGGAGAAACCAAACCTAACTAGAGAGAATTATTCATATTTCGCTTTTTTCCTTTCATTTTCCACCTGATAAAAAAAAGTATGCTTCCTCAACTTTTGGAATGCATTTTTATAAGTTCCTTTCTTAAAAGAATTGTGAATTTTACACAACCTTTTCTTTTCAAAGCTAAACCATATGCCTTTTTACAGACTATCAATGGTTTCATTTCTACAAACTTTTTTCCTTTATAACTGAATCTCTACGATATGTCCAAATTAAGCTTTTACTTTGCAAAACTGTCTTTATAAAAGTGATAAGTCAAACACAGTCACAGAAGATCAAACTCTTAGTGCTTGAGATTTTGAAGCAGCAAGCATCATCAAGTGTTTGGTTTTTTTTAACAGCAATAATGAAAGAGCGTTTCATCCTGAAAGACTAATGACAAATAGGAGAATCTCTAGCTTGTAGACGGGTCCAAAAAAACTGCTTTTTAACAAGATATTGCACATAAATCAGCAGCCATCTACTCACTGAATCACAGTGAAGACGCCAAGATTGTCATCTGGGTCCATTGTTGGTGAAAAGTTTGACGCCAAACTTGTTATGATTTTTTTTTTTGTCTTTTTCCAGACCTCTTGCAACGTTTTCCACAGTTGAGTAACTGTCCGTCTTCTTCACTCCAAACTTTCTTGCCGTTTAATTTTGACTCAATCATCAACTGACTTGGCTGTTCTGTTAATATTACATACAGTGCCTGTGTCCTAGTGAGTGGCCAGTGCCCTGAGGGGGGGGGGCTGAGCTTGTCGCTTTAGCTTCAGTAATGAAATAGCATCACATTCCAGGCCAGTGCGTTAGAAAACACAGAGATCAATGCTGAACAGCTGGATGTCAATGAATTGCTGTTCTGGTTGGTGCTTTCTCCACTTTGCAGAGCGTTTATAAAACTAGTGTTTGTCTGAAATGCTGCAGCTTCCCTAAATGAAAGCTTTCAAAAAGTGTTTGTGTTCAGTAATTATGTTTGTGTTTCAATTGCAGTATTTCATCCCGAAAAATTGCATTTCCTTAAGTATTTCACAGAAACACTGTACACATGGTTTGGAAATGCCATGTGTTTTATCATCCATGAAAGCTTAAAATTAAGCCTTCACCGTAATCCAGACTCTATTACTGTCTGCCTGCCAACTGTCACCCCTAACAGGGCTAAAACTCAATCCTATATAAACCACAGAATTAGGTCTTAACTTTAATATTACACAGCGGCACCAGGTTTTATTTTTATTTAGTTTCTCTGTTCTCCTTCTTTCTTTGTTTGCAAACATCAGATTGACATGCTGAGTTTCTGTCCCACTCTAGTCTATTTGTTTCCCCCTTTTTTTCAGTGCATTTTCCCAAAGCAATGCTATTTTAACATCACGATAGTTCACACTGGATTATTGCATGCGATTCTCTCATGCATGAATGGCATACACAGTCTTCCATTAGTTATGAACTGAGGCACGTGGCTGCCTTTGCAAGCAAATGGAGTTGCTTGTGTAACACATCCCATGCCATGCACAAAGAGCGGCGTATGACAAATCAAGTTCAGCTTGGTTTATGACATAAAAGAAAAGCCCTGGAAAAAAAGCACTTTGTTTCACTAAAAAAAGCGCTGTACCTTGATGTAGCTGCTCTCATTTCTAAACTGCACTAATTATGCAAAGAGTTTCTGTTTATTTGTCCAGTGGCTAAGCACGACCATATGGCCACAATGAGATGCTGTGTGATGTTAAAGCAGACCTTTCTCTGAGATAAAACTGCACATGAAGCCATCCAATCATGTGGCCCAACGCTCGCCCCTGGGCCAGAGAGCACTGCATCAGTGGCCTGGTTTTCTGAGTCACACAGGTCGCAACGCTCAGAGTTGGAGACAAGCAAAACACGCACTTTATGCAACCACGAATCATATTAAGCTTGTTGTGCTGGGATTACAACGGCGGTGATTTAAGATGGTCATGATAAGGCAACTGCGTTCCTGTTCTCATCTGATGTCTCTTTTTTTTTGCTCGGAGTGGTTGTACGGCTCATTTGTTTCCTTGGAACACTGTAAAGCACCGTGGAAAATTCCTCAACTTTTTTAACTTCATTACAGTTTTGAATTTCCGATTAATAAGCAAAATGCATTTAAAGGCACGCAAAAAAGAACATCACAGAACAGCAGAGCCAAAACTGCCTCCTCCTTCAAGAAATAACAGAATGAGATCCAAAACGATCTTCAGTCCATTAAAGCCGATTGGAGCCTCACATCATGTCACTCCAAGAGACTTTTTCATTACTACTTTTTCATTACTTTATGGAGCACAACAAACAGGAAATACAGTCATTTGCATAAAGTGATGAGAGTCACTCCATGCAGAACAGAAAACGCAGATAAATATAATATGAGCTGCTGCTTGGCCAACACAGAAGCTTACTAATGTGTTTGTAAAAGCTGTGTTTTCTCCAATACTGATTTGTGCTGTTTGCTTAAAACTATTAAAGATCATCTCTGTTCTTGATTTCAGAAATGTCCCGTTTTTGTAATTAATCCATCTCAATAAAACACAGTGGTAGGGTATGTTTCATCTCTACATTGAAAAGGTATAGCTGCACACTTTCCCAAAGCACATAGTTAAATACTCCCTCATAGTCCACTGAATTCAGCTGCAGTCAATGAGATTCCAGAGTTTCACATTCTTCAAAACAGCCACCTCTTGTGTCAACAGACAACAGACGCCCCTCCCTGCAGCCTGGGGAGGATAGGATTCACTGCATCCAGCAATTATCTGTAACACTGGAGAAAAATCAATGCGCCCATGGAAAGCTGCTAAGGTCACCAAGTCGACACTGTCACTTGAATCAGAGGCGGCGTGTTGCTGAGCTTCAGGCTGGGCTCGAAGGGAGAACATGCATCCCTCCTGATTGCATGGATTACGGCGATTATTAGCCTAACAATATGGAAGATAATAGCTTTTTGCGTCGCGATCATGTTAGAATGGAAAATGATTTTAGTCATCCATTAAGGAAACTGAAGTATCGCATTAAAATCTTTTCACGCTTGATTTAATTTGGCTGTTTAATTCTTTATTTGTTACTATATGCTTTCATATATCTTTTCACGTGTTATTTAGTTTAGTCACTTTTGTGATTTACTTCAGAGATAATTCAGAGAAAATGTGATTTTAAAAATGTCATTGTTTTTGCAGTCTCATAACTTATCATTGTTCACCTATTGTGACTGAGAGGGAATAGATTTTATTGGGTAGAATTCAGTGATGGAAACTACAAATATTGATTTGATAAACCAGTTAAGCTTAGATAGGTAATTTTTGAATAAAAAAAAAAAAAAGAGCTGTAAACTCACCTTGGCTCCTCCTTATCCAAACCGCTGCCAACACAAATTTCATTTTTGCTTTGACCATCAAGGGCCATGAATGTTCTCTTTGATGGGCTCTCCCAACTGGAGCTAATGAAGGAAAAGCTCAGAATGTGCCCTCTGTGTGGCTGAGAAGATCCCAACAGTACAGTAAAGGGAGGGGAGGCCTTCTTGAAACACTGTAAATTCTATTAACTGCAAGGGGATATTTAGAAGAAAGAGAAATCAATACCCTGCGGCCAGTAATACTTAAAAGATCAGGCTGGGGCAGGGGAGTGACGAGGCATAGCCTAGCCCTAATGCACAGACTGTGTCTGTAAGTGGTTAATCGAGTGTTTGTCTGACATCTAGATTGCATTTTCTTCTCACCATTCCTATATTTTCCTCCTTCACTGCAGAGAAGATGTGCTATCAAATGTTAGACGTGGTGATCTGAGTAATCATGGCACCCACCAATCTCATATGGAGGCACTTTTCTTGGAGGATTGAAAGTGGTGTTTTGATTTTGCTTTTCAGAAGACAAATGTGCTCCGTTTCTGTTCTGCTCTAAGTGCATCGACCCAAGGCTCACGTGCACGCGCATCTCAAAAGCATACAATCCAAGTGTCAGCAAGGTCGAAATTGGTAACATTTTGAATCTGCAGATCCCACTGTTTGCCTATGCAATCTGAGGTTTACCTTTGAAAATAGTCACATTGTGAAACAACACTTTCAGTGTAGGAGTAATGACCACAAACGGCAAAAAGTAGGGCAACATTTCCAAAGGCTGTGTGTAACCGCCCTCAGTGGCTCTATTAGACTGTCATTACAGGTTTGTAATTTTTGGCTTGCTTGACAGCACAGACAAGTGACAGAAAAGAGACACTGCAGAAAGTTTGGACAATGTTAATTGTGCTTTATAGGTCTTACAAAGTCAATTTTCAGCAGAAATAGTTTGTGAAGTGTACTTTTCTTTGAAAAACCGCTAAAGCTGAGCATCTAAGGTCGCCCAATTAAGAAAAAAAAAACACCACATTTATTGAGTAAACAAGTTTCATCCTGCAATGATAAATAAATAAATACAGCAAATCTATCAGAAGCATTCCCAAAGTCCAGAGAGTCAAAAAGAGTCAAAAATTGTCATTCACATTTCCCATTATGTATGTTAAACCTTCATTTCAACAAGATCTGGGTCCTTAGATGTTCAATCAATTCACCAAGACTTTTACATCTAAATATTTAACCACATCTGACAAGTCTGTGATAAACACAGCAGTTATGACAGAAAAGTAAACATCCCCTGTTTGTTGTTGTGATCTGCTACTTACTAAACAAAATATTGGAATGAAGGAAATAGCCCAACCAAACCTGCAACTCAAGATCTTACGATAACCCAGTCAAACCTCACAAAAGGCTCTTACCTCCGTATTCAACTCCAGTATACCGGTATTCATGTTTTTGGTGTTTGAAACAACATTTTCTTATATCTATTTTTGTTTGTGGCTGATTGGAAATATTTTAGGGTTGTGCTTAGAGCAAACTAACAAAAATGCAACGTATCCAAAATAAAACAAGCATAAACAAATAAAGAGCAATGCAGAAGTCTTTCAAAATGTTTCTAAAATGATGTTCTTTGTTGAAAAATGTACTTTTCTCATGTTGTAATACATTTCATTGGGTTTGTTTTTGGATGAATTCACAATATAATCTCATTAAAACCCCACTCTCCCTCTGATTAGCTATTGATTTATTTTAAATGCATTCCCAGGTTTTTTTTTTATTTTTAAATTACGAGGATGCCGTTTTTAGCCAAAATAAATTTAAAAAAAAAAAGTCATTTTGTAGGACATAATGTCTGCAGAGCAGAAAGTAGTTAATTGGAAGTTCGCCTTTGAGTTGTGAGTGGGACTTTTGGTGCGGAGTAAGCCCTCCCATTTCCCATCATTCATCTGTTAACATGCTCTCCTGCTATCACACAGCCCCTCACAATCCCAACCCAACATTATCAATCAAACAAAAACGGTGAACAATACTGGAGATATGAAGATTTAAGAAAAGGCTCAAGACCTATCTTTTTAAATGAGCTTTTAGTTAGTTTTTATTATTTTTATCATGTTTTATGATTTTACGTCGGATTATTTATAGCTTATTTGAATATTTTTTATTCTCATGTTTTATTTCTTGTTGCTTTTGTCAAATGTTCCATTTTAATTTTAGATTTATATTTTATTATTTTTAAATCCAGTGCCTCCTCGGCTGGGTCCTCTCCCTCTGGTTCAGCTACGGTTCAGCTGTTGCAGCTCTAGATGGGGACCTGCCTCGCTACCTTGCTGTGGTGGGGCTGGGTCCTCGCCTGTGATGCTGCATTACACTGACTATGTGGTTGTCCACGGAGGAAGAGGACCCAACTATATTGGGTCCACCAACCAACTTTCTCCTTGCTCAGCCTGTTTCCCAATGGGTTCCATCAGCTAAGGGGGTGGGAATTGTGAAAGGGGTTGGGTGGATTGCATGTGTGTGTTGGGGGTGGGGATGGGGGAGGGGGGGTCTACATTTTTATGGTTGTGCTTGTTTTTAATCTGTTTTATTTTAATGTAAAGCACTTTGTGTTATGCTTCATAGGAAAAGTGCTATAGAAATAAAGTTTGATTTGATATGCAAAGCAAACTTTCTATTTATCTGACAGCCTGACCCCTGGTATATTTTGAAAACACTTTCAGTGAAGAGTGACTGAGATAATGATGTTGATGCTTATCAATCGTATTATTTTTGTTCAGTCAGATTTTGAGGCCATGAGAAACGTTATAGCAGAATGACACCAAACAGAAGACCGTGTGGACAATTCCTGAGCTGCTTTAGGAGAAAGGTTTGATAAATGCTCCAAATTCATAGTTTGCACAGCAATCATGCCACTCTGTTGGAGTAAAGTGAATGTACTAATGCCACCTAGTGGACGTCTAATAAAAGTAAACCCCTTTCTAAGTGAGTGGGTGCTGTTCACGCCTGCGCTGACTCAGACTCAAATGACAAAGTGTAGTTTTTATGTCTTTCATTGACACAACAGTTTCACATCTGTTTTAAGCCAACAAATCAAGATGACCTTCCACAAACATGTTTGGTGTGAGACATCACCATCTCAGCAACTATTACTCATTTTATCTTTTCTGTAATTCTTCACTAAGCCATTTATCAGAGTTTTCATCATTTTCCTCCGATGATGTAAGCGTCATAGAATCACAGGAACAGTATTTCTGTCATCCTAACAGGGTGAGTGGATGTGTAACCTGCACCTATCCATGTGAGACATGACAAAACAGGAAGTCTTACAGGAATCTGGCCTCCAAACCTCAGCCCCCCACCAAATAAGTGGATCAAACATACAACCGCCCAGTTATCACTACTTCCCCTGTCTGTTTGGTGGACTCTGGGATCTGATAAATCCTTATCGAGGCTATACAGTGCTGGTTCACATGTCACGTTATCACACTGGTCTCTTCCCCAGGGCTCCCACAGGAAGGGTCCGTTCAGAGGGCATTGCATGCCATGTTTCCCAACTACCTTATGGTGAAGAGAAAAGAGCTGTGTGACAAAGTAAGGGCAGTGACTTCAGGCAAACTCTGGGCAGCATTTTTGTCACCGTGTCTTGTGCGTGTGATTGCTGATTTGGAAGGTTCAGGTTTCCTTTTGTTTGATTCAAAATACTTTTGCAATAAGCAACATACAGTTCACAGCGGTTGCAGAGTTGAATCGGCACTGATTCATATGACATACAGTACATGACATATATGCTGATTCATGCAAACATTCCACATCCACCCACACTCTCACATCTGGCATGTTATTAGCACTTGTGTGTCTGATGGAACTGCTTAAAAAGTGTTTCCTTTTCCTTTAGTGTCAGGATAACAAAGCGACATTTATGTAAATGACACATTTGACATTTAGCTTTAACTTTACTAATTAGGTTTGTGGCTTTAGATTCTTTGAGTGTTGATTTTAGTTTATTTGAAGTTTTCTGGACAATCTTAAAACAAACAAGTCCAATAAATAAATAAATAGTGAAATCAGGTTGTTGTAAGTTGTAGCTTAATTAAAACAAGAAAAAGAAAAAATATATATAAATGTATCATAAAAAATCTGTAACATGATGTGACGAAATAGACAAGAGAATTTGGCTGAAAGTGACCATAAATCAAAATGCATAAAAAAATATTTAGTGATTATAAAAAAACTTCTATAGATTCATGTTTAGGTGGTAAAGATAATCAAAACCTATTATTGAGCTGCTGTAAAAACATCAGCCAACAACAGCCTCTCGGCTATCGAAAAAAAAGTACCAGATTCAAAACTTCCACATGGTCCTACATGGGTACAAGTAGTTTTAGAGAGACCTCCATTGCTCTACTGAATGTTGAAATATTGCTGCCAGCAAGCACTTTTGAAGCATGGCAGTGACGGTACCATAATGTGGGGCTGCTCTGCTGAAAGAGAGGACAAAAAGACATAGATAGTGATGTGAAAAGTACCTCTAATGCAAAGACTCTTTAAAACACACTGAAGACATCACTAAACTTTGACGTCAGCCGTTTGGAACGACTGCAGTCAGTAGAAAGGCATGTGCAAGCAAAAGGGCTCAACCGATTGACTCACCTGTTAGAAAGAATGAGAGAAGTCCCAATAAAAGGCAGGATTTACCTTTACACAAGGTTGACTTTTTTTTATTTTTTCTGTGCTTCGACCTGGAATGGTGTTTCAAGTCTTTCCGCACTTGTCTTTTTTGTCAACCTCGCATCTAATTCATGCAACTCCTTACTATAATACTCCCGTCTGAAACTTGAATACTTAGTTTAAGAATTGACACCTATATGGCATTGTAAAGCAGACCAGCAGGACATTTAAAGGAATCTAAAGCGGCTCACTCCTTCAGTAAAGCTTAAATAACTTGTTGGCAGCTGAAACACATCAATCACTGCAGTACTTTTCCAATGGGAGGGTCTTGCATGTTTGCCTAATTCAATACACATGGTAACCTTTTTTAAATGTTAATAAATTACATGTAAAATATCTCTAATTTCTCGTTTTGACTTGAGTGTTTTTAACTTCTAACACAAACGCACCAATCATTTCTTGTCCTTTTGAGAGCGCGTTTATTTGCAAAAGGTGCGTCAAAACTGGAAAAAGAGTCTTGAGTTCAGCTAAGCAAATAATAATTACAAATCTGCTCATTTGAAGTGGATCAAGTGAAATGATGGGGCTGCAGGCGCACGCACCATTCCCATATAAATCGCTCTTATCCCGCCGTGTTCTGTTTGTTTTAGCGTTTTGTTGGATGTTAACATCCATCTTTAAATGTTTTTTTGAGATGTTGAAAGCAGGAAGCTGTGAGTCAGAGCTGGAGGGAGGTGGAGGAGGCGATCTGAGGAGACAGGCGCGTATTTCATAATCCTGGCTGCTTGCGACAGTGCGCGCTGGGCGTTTTGGAGACCATCCTGTGGAGCTGTAACAAGTTCGGATTGGCAGAGATGTGAACGTGCTTTTCCCCCCCATTTCTCTGTTGGACAACGTGGAAAACACATGAGCCATGTCTGCTCATGGACTGCTGAGCAGCGTTTTTTCGTGCTCATTAAGTCCCAAAAGTATTTCCAAACGGAGACTGACTCAGACCAGGAGCCTGGACTCTGCTTTGACGCGGACCTGCGGCACTGAAGCGGAGGAGACGTCGTACGAGGTCAGCCGCTTTCAACTTCAAAAGCCCCAAACTGGTGTGGTCAGTCATTAAACAGGTTGTTGGAGTTAGACTGTTCGTGATTTCTATTGGAAAAGTACATCATGTTGTTCTCCAAACGCACAAAAAGTATTTTACGCACGACTTTTCTTTGATCATTTTACAAAGAACCGCTTAGAACCACAAACTGATGGGGTAACTATCGTATTTACTTGTTCTCATTTCCGGCTGTGGCTTGAATTCCCGGTGGATGATGTAGTCAAGTAGGATTAAGTGTTTCCCCCCCTATACTGAATAAGGAGAAAAATAATAATGAAACCTCCTTCTTAGTGTCCTGGAAAAGGTTTCAAATTAATCTTGTAATAAAATCAAGTTAGTGACTAAGATTTATCCTTTATGTGATTTTGGCGCTGGTGTATTAGTGTCACTTCAAGGGGTTTATTGCATTCCTTTTGAAGTAGATTGCATCTGCATCCCTTTTTTGTGCAAAAAGAGTGCTGAAATCTGCATGTGTGGCTGCGATTTAGCAATGAAGAAGCATGTCCAGTCTGCAACCTGTTGGTTTGGTAAAGATTATGAGGTCATCTCTTTGCCTTTATGCCATCTGTATTTGTGCATGTCCCTGCAGGATTTGGTGAATGCTTCCAACTCAGCAGGGACACAGAACTTGAGTCAGCCCTGCAGAAATAATAAAAAAAAAACATGATAAAGTTTGAAGTTGTTGTGGCGGTGCCGTTCTTTACAGTGACATTTTCAAACAGAGGGGAACTGCAGCTGAACTCTGAGGCCTGAGATCCTTCCTGGAGCCTCACATGATCGTGCTGTCAGCTTAAAGTTAGTAAGCGCCTTTGTATGCAAACCTTCCTCCAAGTCACTAATCAAAGTCACATTTCGTGGGCAAGCGCATACATTATTCAAGCTCTGCTTCATTGAGCCACAGTAGTATCCAATAGAAACCAGCGAACAACAGCAGTGAAGTCAGAATCACAACTTTTTTCCCCATTTCCACACAAGATCCCAGGGCTCAGAAAAATTCCCAATTGATGAGACATGCAGCCTGTTGTTTAAAACAAAAATCTGCACCACTACTGTGTCACTATGCAATTAAAAATAATCAAAGATTTTGCTTCAGGTGTGTCAGGTTGCAGTGGGATGCTAATGCGTTCCTGTGCTGAAGCTTTTATCACATCAGAGCATTCATTGTTTTAAAAAGGCATGCCCCAATGGTATGTTTGATCTATATTATAATGTACTTGATATTTTCCATAGGTTGAAGCATCACTGTTCTTTATTAAGAGCCCCAGCACAGTCTCTGCAGTCTGAGCCGAGATGGAAAGCAGAGACATCTGGTTTACATGAATAAAGCCTCAACTCTTATTTCTCACAGTACGGCAGCCTGACCTGATCCTTGGCTACAGTCCCTGCAGGCACATATTTCTATCCACCAGAGACTGTCCGTTTGCATGACACGAAGGTCAAGTTTGCTGGTTTGCAGCTGCTGCACCCTAAAATCAAGCATGTGTCAGAAAAATGGATAAGCATGTTGGTTGTAAACACCAGTGTAAAATTACTGTTTTGCATTCAAAACTCCACTTGAATGATGTATTTTCGAGTTTACATAACAGGCAGAGTTGGTTTAGGTAAAAGGGTTTCTCAGCCAAAGTACAAGATGCATTCTGTTAGAATGCAGAAGGGCGAAACTGAGTCATGGAGGTGTCAGAGGGGGCTGTGAGAAACAAAGCAGCAGTCGAACACTTGTCCTAACTTGATTTGCACTGATTTGAGTTGCACATCTTATTACCAAACTACACAGAAACTCTCATCTCGAGCGTCCTTCGGTAAAAGTCCACGGCTGTGCCTTTTGTTCTATAAGTCAGTTTCTTTTTTAATGTGACAATATCCCATCTGATCCACTAACATGCCCAATATTGTTTACAATTATGCAGGTCTGCTCTGGTTTTGTCTTTGTTGCTGGGTAAGCCTCATGGCTTTGTGAGAAACAAACAAACCTTGAAGTTGAATTTTTGACGCAGAGAACATTTTAATGATTTCAGCGTCCCTTTTTTTTTCTATTTTCATTTCCTCATGAAAACCATTTGTAAGCAGGATAGCGATTATAGAAGCATTAGTGAGAGACTGATGCTCTAAAGAGCCAGATATAAACATTTTTCGGAGTAAAACATTTTAAGAACTAAAGATGGAACCAGTTGGTGTAATGCTGTATTGTTCAAAGAAAATGTGAAAGCCACTATCAAAAAATGTTGTTTTTTTTCCCCCCTTTTTTGTAACTTTTTAAGACAATTGTGAGCCTGCGCCTGTGCCTGTGAATCAGTCTCCCTTATTTTGGAAAAGATTTGAGCCTTTTGCTTATTTATGAGTTACTGACTGATTGCTTTAGCTGATATCTCTGTAAACAAACCATAATTCTTCCATGGAAGCATCTAAAACAAACCGTAATCACAAGAAAAAAGTTAAAAACACATTTTCTGCAGGAATCTGACATGATTCCTTTCTGATTAAAAAAAATACTGCTTTGTGTGGAAACAGAGATTGATCATTGATTGTATATTTACAGTTTTTCCATTAAAGCAGTTTTTGGTGACGTTTTTCATGCTTAACAATACAATACCTTTGAATATTATAATAATAAAACAAAAAAATAATTCCATATGAAGAACTGTTAAGTTAGGAGCAGAAGAAAAAAGCTCTTGCAAAAAGACTGTATCTGATATGGAGAAAATACAATGGGCGGGCCACGAGCTCCCTGCTCTGCTCCATTCTGATGCATCCCATTGTCTGCGACTAAATCCACATACAGTATATTTTTGTTTTCAAACTGATGGATGATGGGAAGTAGAGACAGGCTTACTCTGCACCAAAGGTTCTGCCCAAAACTCAGAAATGAATTTCAAATGAAGTGCTGCCGCTTTCCAGAAACAATGTTTGTTTTTATTTAGGCAAAAATGGCATAACCATGATTAAAAGACTTTGAAACCAGATTAAAAGCTGATTGGAGTGGATCTTAAAGTAGAAAATACTCATGAGATTAATCTTTTAGAATAATACTATCTTTTTAAAAAAAATCCAAATAACATTCCCTTTCACACAATTTTAAATGATATCACGGATCACCGCCATTATGGGAATATGTATTTACTTATTGGACCTTTTTGAAAGTTAAACATAGAAAACAACCTTTGACTAAAACCAGTAGAAGCCTCACCAGTCACAAAGTGCAGAGAGGAGAAGTAAAACCACTGCTTTTGTGCAGATTTTTCCATGAGTGTGTTCAATAAATAACTAGAAAAGTTATACAACAACAAAAGAAACAAAGCTTTTTTAAATAAAATAGGATTTTTTAAAAATATATTTTACTAGAAAACAAAGATTTCGTGACCAAAGACTGTGCACACTCTCATTTAGTTTTCCATAATAAAATAAACAATATTTAAAGAAACAGGAAATAAATAACTTTATTGACATTAAAATACCACAATCATAGCCAACTGTCATGATTGTTTTGAAGCTGAAATACTGGATATATGGATAAAGAAGGATCCATTATAGCAGTATTATGCTTTTATCAGTGCTACCATATCATGTTCCTATCAGCTGCTTCTCTCCTAAAGATGAGCAGGTCCTTAGAGGATTCACTTTTTCAAATCTAGCTAATAAGGATTATCTCCTCCATATAATTGAGTTTCCAATAATCTAGATGGATTCAGCTGCCACTATATCTCACTTGACTCTGCTGGGTAGTTGTCTGCACCTCCAAAAAAAAAAAAAAAGGACACACACCCAGTTCTGATATTGTGCTGTGGTTTTCAGGCTGGTTGCCTTTTGCAGAGCCCATGGCGGCCTTCCAGCTTCTGCTAAAGTTGTCTGATGTTACAGCAACTGAGCCAAGTCAAACTTTAAAGTCTGTCAAAACAGTGAGAACTGTAGTGTGAGTAGTGAACTCCAGACTGACTTAAGAAAAAGATGACTAAACTGTGTGAGGTCACGTCCATGTTTAATGAATATACCTAGATTTTTTTTTTACCTCCACTGACACAAATATCACAAAATAATGATATATGAATGACTGAAGTTCAACAAAAACAAAGATGGTGAGAAGTTATTTAGATAAATGAATGAGATGAGATGGTTTAAGTGAGCATCCCGTTTTTGCTGTTTGACCCTAAAATGCTGACTTTTGAAAAAAGTCAGCATTTGGAAAAAAAAGATGAAATGACCTCTAACCAGACAAACAGGAAGAAATCTGGCTACTTCCCCAACTTATCTGACTTTTACATATAAAAAAAAACCCTCACCTCTTCATTACACTTTTATCCATAACACATATTTCAGCATTCTGTAATTTGAACTGTCATTTTCTTTTTGTCTCTGTTCTGCTTTATATTTATACCTGTAAGGCTTACATCACTTTACTTTACTTTACTTACTAAAGTAGGTGAACTGCTCCAGGTTGCATTTTTGTCTGGTCCTAACTGGAGTTCAGGTGAGCTTATATTAGCTCCATGTATAAGTTTTTAATATATCTTTGTGATGATTTTCTCAAAAATTCTATTTAATCAGTGTGTCAAATATACAGACCAGTCTGTCTTGCACTTGTAGACACATCATTCTTCTGCTAAAGTCTTAACTATCTTGTCTATTGCTAAAGTAGTCATTTTATTATGTTTATGCAGTCTTTGGCCAAAATCAAAGAGCACAGTTGCTCATTAGAAATTAGCTTACAGCCCCTCACAACCCCAACCCAGCATCACCTGTGAGACAAAAATGGCGACTAATTTTGGAGCTATCCAGCCGTACAGTTTTGAGCCAAACGCCAGCTCGGAGAGTACATGGATCCATTTGTCTGCAAGTGGATGCTTCAGAATGGGGGGCGGTGGGTTTTTATCTGCTCCAGATAAAATAATAAATATAGAAATATTAGAAATAATAAAGAAATATTTGAAATAATATAATATAACACAGTTTTAATCTTAAATTATTTTATCTGTGTCCTCCATCATAAGAAAAAAATGCTACAAGAACATGTAAAAAACATGATCTTATCAGAGTGGGTCTTCTATCTAATTTTTGCTGACTCGATAAAATTATAACAGAGGTTATCAAACCCTGGAACTCTTTAAGGGATTTGATTCTGATTGTGTTGCTTTTAAACATATATTGCATAAAAACAGCGATGTGGTTTTTATTTCTTCAACACACACAAAATAAATTAGAAGCAGCTCCATCTTGAGCTCAGTCAGTACATTATCTTATATTATTGTTTCAGTATCAAGTTTGTCAGACTTTGATGATTACAAATGCAGTAAATTCCTTAGTATGAGGTTTATTTCTGTTCTTACCAAAAAGTAAGAAATTAATTTCTTTCTACTTTAGGGTAACATGTTGTGAAATGTTTACTTAAAATTAACCCAGAAATCTAAAAAAAAAACCAAAAAACTCACTTGTATTAGAAAAAACTTTCCATTCGGTGTTTGAGTCTTTGTCACAGTTGTGCCATTTGCAATTCCTTTATTACAGACAACAACGTTTTAAAAATGACTACTAAAAGGCTTCATTGAACATACCTCTGCTGGATTTGGTAGCTGCTTCTCTTCATGCGTTGAAGCCACGTAACTCCTCCTGTCAGCTCCGCCCTTAATCTGTGATTCAGTCGTCTGGGGATAATGTGAAAAGGTCTGAACTTCCCTCCTATTTCATTGCATGCAGCGACACCCGATGGCTGTGTTCAAGCTATGAAAATGTGCAGTGTTTAATGTGGAGATGACGCTGACTTTATTCATTTGGAAGTAAGCCCAGGTGAAAGATTGCTCCATGTTTGTGGACTGCAGAGCGGAGATGCAGGATCCTTTTGTCAATAATCTAGTGAGTATCGGACTATAAATGAATCTAATACTAACAATTAGATATTACAAAAAAGGTTAATATGGACTAAAATGTTAAACATTTTACTAATGTGTTTCATTTTACCTAAACCTAATGTGTTACTGTGTATTGATCCTTACAACTGGCTCTGGCAGGGGTGTTTAGTGATCCAAGCATCTTCTGATGATCAAGTATCCCTCAGTTTTATGTAAAACTTTTGAAGTTTTAGCATTTTTTATTTTTGTACAAAAAAAAAGACTTTTGCTTTCTGTTTTTTTTTTCTACATTCTCCTTTAAATAGATGTGCCAACTTGAGTAACTGGGGGAGTTCCAGATGCTTTCTTTGTGTTGCATTGAATAAAAGTAGTGCCAGCTGTGTTATTTTTGCAAATGAAAGCATTTTTTCCACTTCTAAAGTATAATTAACTGTGAACTCTGGTAAAAAAAAAAAAAAAACAACATGGACAAAAGTGGGAGGGTTCCTGTGGAAAACTCCCTTTGTACTGTGCCACTCAAAAACTGGCTTTTGGAGCACAGAAGAATATTCATTACCTCGCTGGATCTCCTTTAAGTGGTCTTGATCTGTGTAATCTGAACTTTCCATCTAGCCATATTGTATGAGCTACCCTGTAAGTTTCCTCTCATTGTATTCTAGGAAGCACTTGTGTGTTTGAATTAGTGCACAACCGAGTGCACCTGTATTTAACAATTGTGTTTGGTGAAAGGGGACAGTCATACCCTTTCATACATTTCAATGGAAGGCTTGACTAACCTGTAGGAAATGTAAGAAAACTTCGTTTTCTTAAATTTAGTTCATATTAGTTACTAATTTGAAAGAGTAAATAATAATGTTAAGGATAAAATTGAGCAACTTACTTAAGTGCAGTTTTTTTGAATTTTCTGTGGGTAAAATAACAGCTTGATTCTTCAGGAATTTTTTTCCTTCATACAACCCCTTTCTCAATGTAGACTAAAATCGATACTGACATGTCGAGGCAAAGAAAACTTTACCTGCCTGGGAGGTGGGAAAGGAACTCAGCACTTGGAGTTCCACTTAGTTTTTATTTGAAGATGACATAGTAAATCTGTGGGAACTCACATCAAATGTGAAAGTTTTCCACTCCTATATAGTCACACAAGATGAATGTCCAAATGAAACCGGTAGATGACGCCGAGCATGACTCGCTCACAGCATTTCCTGTTATCCATGGAATAAACATTGTGGGTATTTCGCTTTTTAAAATTTTTTACTGCACTAACTCTTAATAGGCATTTTCTTCTGTGAAAAAACCTAAAAAAAAAAAGAGTACCTGTGCTACTCTGTCCTCTGTTCCTGTTTCTGTAGAATCTATAGCACTTTCTACAGCATCAGCACTACATATGAGGAAAAAATCTCTTAAATAGATTCATGTACAAAATAGTTCAGTTTTTTTAAAGATGGTTGAGGATTCCTTAAAGGGTTAATGCTTTCTTTTTTGACAAATAAAGATTGTACTTAGTAGGATTCTTGATTGTATGCTATTTCTGACACTTTAACTCTTGAAAATATAATTAATTAGCTATCAACTTAATTTTATAATAAACGGAAAGCCCAAAATTAATTACCGTAACTAAAAGAAAGTATCAATTACAAATGGTACTTTATCATTTATTCAAGTCCTTTTGCTGGTTGTTGTGCTGTTTATCATAAGAGATAAAAGTGTTGGTGAAAAAGATTTCTTAATTGAGTGAGAGGGTAAACTTATTTCTTTGGCAACTTTTTCAGATGAAAATAAAATCAATTTTTAAAATAAACTTCATGCTGAAAATCACTAATTTACAAAATCACTAATTTACAACATACCATGTCCTCCAGGACTGCTGCAAAAATTTATTTACTTATATATTTTTTATTTATATATATATATATATATATATTACATTCCACAGGCAAATGGCATCCTGGAGCAGGCAACAAGGAGTAACGCAAGTCATGAGAAGCCAGCTCAATGGGAAAAACAAGACACGGGCAATAAACTGTCACGCACTGCCAGTCATCAGATACCCTGCAGGAATAATCAGATGGCCAAAGGAAGAGATACAGACCACGGAAGTTAAGACATGAAGGCTCTTCACCATACATGGTGGGTTCCATCCAATTCCAGTACTCAGAGACTGAATGCTAGCTGCAAGGAAGGAGGCAGAGGACTAGTGAGCATAGAAACTACTATCCAGGATGAAACATCCAAGATGCATGAATGCATCAAACTCAAGGCCCCAACTGACAGTGTGCTCAATGAATGTGTCAGGCAATGGACATCAGAGGATGTGGTGCTGGAGGACAGATCCTCATGGGAGGACAAGCCCCAGCATGGGATGTACCACCAAACCATAGCTGAAGTGGCTGATATCCGAAGACCGACTAATAGCTAGAAAAGGTTGGCCTACAGGACAGCACAGAAGCGCTCATCCTGGCAGCCCAGGAACAAGCCCTGAACACCAGAGCGATAGAGGCTCAGATCTACCACACCACACAAGAACCAAGGTGTAGGCTGTGGAAAGAGGCACCTGAAACAATCCAACACATACCTGCAGGGTGTAAGATGCTGGCTGGGAAAGCATACAAGGAGCGTCACAACCAAGACATTGTAGTGGTGGATAGAGAACAGAGGGAAGATGTTGATGGTAACATCACCAAACTGGAGGAGTGACTACAGCAGATCTCAGACATCTCAGTCCAGAAAAGCACAGTGCTAGGAACAGCTAAGATACTGCACAGGACCCTCAAGCTCCCAGGCTTCTGGTAGAGGTCCTGAGCTTGGGGTGAGGCACCACCCACGGAGGGTGAAAGGGGCATTTTTTTATACATATATGGTTTTTTGTTTGTCTTTGTAAAATTGAAAATACATTCAGGCATGAAGGAGTTAAATTAAAAAAAACAACATGGTAAGATGGAAAAAATGGGTACAGAATAAATGGGATACTCTAATCAACTGAAAGCATTCTTGAATAAACTGTCTCTTAATGCCCTGTAAACCTCTGACTCAACTTAAGGCCATAAAATCTGTTTTCTGATGCGAGTAGACAGATGTTTTCATTTAAACACAGCTCAGTTTTTCTTCTTACCAAAAATCAAACTATTCAGTGACCCCACCCCCACCCCCCCACCACCTCTGTTCAGTAAACACGAGGCCTTGTGCTTGCCATAGAATACTGCACAAAATAAAAAGAAAGGTTGTGATTTTTAAATAACTGCTTTTATTCAGCTTCATAAAGTTTAGAAAGTGCAAAAAAAACCTTTTTGAGCGTACCCCACAGGTTTATTGTTCCACCCACCTGAAGGACTTGCCTCAGTTCCCCTGGGGAATTTAACAGTCTCCACTGCTCGTGTCTGCTTTTTTAATCCCAGACTGGTGTGATGAAGTTTAGATTATGACTCTGTGTGGGCCTGGCATTCTCACCCAGAGTTGTTCTTCTGCTTTGTGCGTGTTTGGATTGTTGTGATGATGCACAAAGAGCCGTGACGTATGCTTCCTTGGTCATGCAGAGTGTGATATGTCGTATTTTATGTTTTCTAGATGGTGCGTGCCACTGTAGCATTGCCCTAATACCTTTATTTGATGGAAGTGAGCCACTTCAGTGTAAGCCTTATCCCAATAATGAGTCACTAAGCCTCTTTAAAACATGGCTCATATGATTGGCTCAACAGTGGTGGATCAAAGCTCTGTAATCTCCAGCGTAGTGATGCTCAAGGGTTGAGAATTTCAGATCAGATTATTTGCCTCATTATTTCCATAGCTCCAAATCCTTAGAATATCTGTAAAATGTTTTATGGTTTATTTTACCATGCATTAAAAAACATGGCAAAGTGTAGGCAAAGGAGCAATGAAAGATTAGAATTAAACTCTCCCTCCAGAGTTTGCATCAATTAGAAAATCTATCTTGTATGACAAAATAATTCCAACATTTTCATTTTCTCTTTAAGCTAAAATTGATGCAACAACTAATAATGATGTTTGTGGTGGAAATGAAGATTTAAAAACACACATTGTGTCACAATAAAAGTAGAAGTCCCCACATTTTTTCTCTTTTTCTTTAAACAATGTATTTGCAATGTCATTCTGAATTGTAAAATGTGTTTTCAGGGTGATTTCACCTGGAACAGCGCATTAGGACATGACGTTTCCCTGAAGGCCGTCCCTCTGCAGAGCCTGTCGGAGTTGGAGCGGGTTCGCCTCCAGGATGTTGCTTTGAGACGCCTGCTTCAGTGTCACGATCCGGGCTGCCACATCACCATACCAAAATGTACAAAAGCTCCCATTTGCATCTGCATTCTTCACCGTGAAGTATAAAGATGGGCTAGGATTTATGTGTTTTGACATTTTCTGCACTATTTAACCGTTTGGATTGCTTTATCATCTTTTTCAATCAGCCCCCCCCCCCCCAAAAAAAACAACAAAGTAAGCATGACCAGTGATTACATAAACCAGATGTTTTGTTTTTTTCCTTTTCAGATGGCCACAAGCACAAGAAGTCTCTCAGAAAGAAGTTGGATTCACTATCTAAAGAAAAAGCAAAAGACAAAGGTAATGCTGACGCAAAAACAGTCATATCAAGTTTTCTTCTTGGTCTGTGAATACTTTTTTTTTTTTTTTCCTTTTCACTGTATTTGTGCCTGCTAAAGCAGATATTTGGTGCTCAAGGGGCTTTGAATGATCAGAATAGTACAATGTAGAGGAAACGGTGATATCCAGGCTGCACGTTGTCCCACCCTCTTCAACAATGTTGCAAGAAAACGATCTTCTCTGACGGATAGAGGCAGTCCAGGAAAAATAACTAAAACAATCTTGAGTGGCGGCGCTTTCACCGCAGCCTATCCTCCAGCATGCCCAGCCCCCTCTTTCCGTTTTTTTCCCCCTTTTGTTTACAAAGGCACTTGTTGAAGTATGTGCACCCTGTGTATCAAGTGCACTCGACAGAACGCCGCTCTTGCTTTGCCTTCTGCCTTATTTTTATTTGGAGCAGGATTTATTTAAACGCTGAAGTCGGAAAGAACTGGCCGTTTCAGGTTGCTTCCAATGGAAAAGAGTAAAACAGCCAGAAAAGGGTCATTTAAAGGATCTCTGATGACATGAAAATAAAACCTGAAGCATGTGAACTTTAAGTTTCCCTGTTTTGCTTCCCCCCCATACAGAAACTTTGCCGCAGGCGTTTGGCATACCGTTGTCTCATGTCATATCCAACGACCGCAAGCACAAGCTGCGGCACGAGCACCCACGAGAGGAGCACAGTAACCCCAATGAACTGATGCTATCCCTCCCTCACCTGTCCTCCAGCCTGAAAAGGGTTATCAAGGAACACTCCAGCAGCAACTCATCCCTCAGCTCCACATCTGAGACCCCAAGTGAATCGCCTCTGCAGAGCACAGCAGACACGGCCCCCAGGACCTGCAGGAGGGTAGGCTTCTCTGTCAGTAACTCGGACAATCAAATGTAGAGCAATTGACACACACGCCGCACTTTTTGCGGGACTTTTTTCATACCTTGGTGTTCAGATTATTAGACAAGCAGTTAAAGACCCACTTTTGATGGGTTTTAAACTTGTTCCCAGTGGTCTTTTGATTATGCTAATCTGTTTTAAGCCAACATGAAAAACGTGCGTTGTATTATAGGACATAGTTTCTAGAGTGGCAGGAGTTTATTAGAAAGTCACCTCTGAGTTGTGGGCGGAATTGTTGCAGTGGAATAAGTCCAGCCCCATTTCCCATCATCCATCCGTTTACATGCTTTCCCGCTACAGCCCCTTACAACCCCAACCTAACATTACCGGTGCAACAAAAATGGCGAGCAATATTGGAGCTGTCCAGCCGTACAGTTTTGAGCCAAATGCCAGCTCAGACAAGGAAAACAAAGATGAACATGGATCTAGTTGTCCATAAGCGGATGAATCGCAATTGAGTGGAGCAGAGAGCTGTGGCCCACTGTTTAAAGTATCTTTGTCATGGCTACAAGCGTTTTCCAATAGCATTTTTTTTTTGCTCCTTATTTACAATGATTTGTATAACGAAATGCAATTTAGAACTAATGTTCTTTACAAATGCCCTCCATCATCATCAGAAAATGCACCATAACACCAAAAACACCATTTGGATGGGAGTGGATCTTTAAAGCAACTCAAATAATCAGATTAAAAGCCTGATCAGAATAAAAATGCTTCATGTAAACACACCATTCAGAATACTCTGACCCGATCAGACCCATTCGGATCAACATTTCCTTCCGATTGAGATGAGTGGGCAATGCCGATTGTTGATGCGATTGTGGTGCATGTAAACACTTATTTTGACTGTGACGGTCATTACTGCACCGGCTTTACGTCCTGCTTAGACTGTGTGTGCTCCGGAGGAGTGTGGTCTGGCCGGCCTTTCTGTGCGAGCGAGCTGCCAGCATTGTGCCAAGATATGCTTACCCTGCCAGAATTTGAATCCCCTGTCTCTGGTATCGTTGAATTGTTTCGTAGCACTCATAAAAGCATAAAAGAGGGTGGATGTTTATGATATACTTTATTCTAGGGCTTTTTAGAGTTTGTCATATATGCATATTCTACATAAAACAATGACAGCTTTTTGTGTAAAAAAAAAAAAAACCCAAGACGACTTTTATTAATTTAGGAAAAAAAAAATGCGATTTCATAAAGTTGTAAAGTATTTAACCATGGACAATTAATAAAACGTTACTTTTACTCCAAATTATTGGGGGGGAACAGTTTCTGGGAGGATGGATCTGCGGTCTGATAGAATCTGTGCCCCCTGTTGTTGTTTTACATAGAACATGTGCAAACATGACAATAAACTCTCAAAAGTCCCAAAATGAACTATATAATAAAAATACACCTTCATTTTGGGCAAAATATGAGTGTTACGAAACAAATCAATGATGCCAGAAGTTGTGCCGCGACATGGGACACAATTTCTGGCAGAGGAAGCTTATCTTGGCACAACGCAGGACTCCGGAGAACGTGTCTGTGAGCACTGGCCGCATGTATTTAGAATATTATGTGTGAATAGTCACATAAAATAAAAAATAAAATCACGCTGAGAAGATCGTCTTGCTCTGTTGTTAACTGCAGTCATGTTTGTTTATGACAGAACTCCACTACTACTTCTTTTACAGCAGTTTCCGGTACTTTAGAAAGTTTTGTGCATATCAAAATGATTTACTGCAATAGAACGTGTGACAGATGTTATGTTTGCGATACATTTTTTCGGGGCCTGTGTACACAGTTCAAATCTACGCCAGTCTTTGATCAGATTAAGGACATTTTTCACATGTTCAGCTACTTGCTCCTTCAGTCACTGCATAGCTGTCCCCCATCTGTTGGACAGGGCGGGGTGTCTGTGGATTGCATCACAGACCTTGATGATAACCAGTCTCGGCTCTTGGAGGCCCTTCAGCTGTCTCTCCCAGATGACGCCACCACCAACAAGAAGAAGCAGCAGGACAAAAAGCTTAGCCTTAATCCCATTTACAGACAGGTGCCGAGGGTGGTTGACCTCTGCTGCCAACATCTGGAGAAATATGGTACAGATGTACAAAAGCAGACACATTAAGTTGCAGCTGTTCAATGATTGATGATGTGCTGCTGAACATTACTCACCATGTTTGCACCAATGGGGTTCTCTGTCTTTGTTTAGGCTTGCAAACAGTTGGAATTTTCCGTGTTGGGAGTTCCAAGAAGAGAGTACGGCAGGTAAGAATCTCTGCACATGGAAGCAGCTCCTCGCTGTGATGAATTGCTCGTATTTGAATAAACATTTGATTTTCACAATATTCCATGCAGCTTCGAGAGGAGTTTGATCAGGGCTGGGAGGTACTCATGGATGAGGAGCACAGCGTTCATGATGTTGCAGCTCTGCTGAAAGAATTCCTCAGAGACCTGCCTGATCCACTTCTGACAAGAGAGCTCTACACTGCCTTCATCAACACAATTTGTGAGGAGCAGACTTGCGCACTATAGAAAACAGTTCACGTAGTTCTGATTTTTTTTTTTTGTTTGTTTTAAAAGCAAAGAAAAACCTGTCAAAACTTTTTTTCTGCAGTGTTGGATGACTCAGAACAACAGAGTGCTATTCAGCTCCTGATTTTCATGCTTCCTCCTTGTAACAGCGACACACTACAGCGCCTCCTCTGCTTGTTGTCTACTGTGTGCACACATGCAGACGACAACCTTGACAGTGAAGGAAAGGAGGTAAGAGAAACTGTGGAGATAGAATAAGAAAAGGTTTTTAACTCAGAAAAAAATCTTTAATCCTTACATTAAGCCTTGCCACATGTTTGAGCTGCTCTGTGATTGAACTAAAATAATCTTTCTTAAACTTTCTCCTAAAAAAGCACAAAAAAAAGATGCTATTTATGATGAATTTGATCATTTAACTGAGGAAGGAGAGATGTTTGTGGTATATTTCACATTTTAGTTGACAAAACATTAGTGTAATAGAAACATGATAAAGTAACCACTAGGGGGCACAATCCAGTGCTTTGGTGTGCCAGTCCAAGTCTGGGTAAATGCAGAGCCTTAAATCAGGAAGGACAACTAAATTCAATCATGCAAATCACAAACTGAAATTGTATAGCTATATAGTGGTTGCCCAGATTCAGACACCAACCCCCACTGGTGCTGTTACAGGGTGCAGATGGGAAATGGACTGCTGTCGGTGGAAGAAGGAGAGAAGGAAGGCCTGTTTATAAGCAGAGAAAAAAAACGAAAAGGCAGAAATGTACAAGGATAAACTGTGTGTTCAGGAGAGCAGATGGAAAGGGTCACAGATTGGGAACAGGTTTTTTCTGTTTTATCATGAGGACTTGAAGGACAGGTTGGACACAAAGGAGGGAGATGTGGATCTGTAAAGGTGAGGCTGAGAAACAGGGATGGGAAGGTTAAGATGATCAAGGACAGAGATGGAAAAGGGTTGGGTGGAAGGAGAACTTAGAAGAGTTGATGAATGAGGTAAAGGTTAGAGACCACTGGATAGAAGAGGGGGCTGTTGTGGAGCAGGAAGTAGCAAAGATCAGCAAGGATGAAGACAAGAGGATAAAGAGTGGAAAGGCAGAGGTGGCAGTAGAGTTTCTGACTAGACTGTTTAATAAGATCTTAAAGTGTAAGTAGATACCTGGGGAATGGAGGAGATATGTTCTGATGCCCATTTTGTAGGAAGGAAGACATTCAGGAATCAAGAATAAAAACATCAGATGAACACATCATGTTAGATGGAAAACGTTGAGAGGTTAATTAAAAGGATGCTGAAGTTGAAACTACCAGGAAAGGAGGCCTAGAGAAAGACCAAAGAGGAGATCCATAGTTAAAAGTTTGACAATGGGAGTGAGGAGTATGCAGGGGAAGGGGTTAGAGGGAGGCAGATGATTTGCTGTGGTGACCTCTAAAGGAAGCAACCCAAAGACAAAGCAGAAGAAGCTGTAGTACAAACATGATACATGATCCTAAGATGTTCCTAAAAAGATAGTTAAAGATGTCTCATTGCTGCAGCATGAGCACACAATGTTCATCTATGGAAATAAGTGTATATATTGTCAAAATGTGTTTATACTGTGGCTGTTAAATAATACAGGGCATGTAAACACATGACAATCGACTGTGTACATTTTATAAAGAGCCCACATGTATTTATATATATATGTCCTGGCACCCTGTTGGTCACAGATGTAATTTCACAGCTGATACTTGGAGAAGAAAAAGGACATTTTCTGGATTCATCTGAGCATCTTTCTGGACCAAAGCATTTTTCTTTTTGTAATTTATTATTTGATGCATTTAAGATTGTTTCCTCAAACATGTTAATGCTTCCCTTTGGTCCTAAAGCGTGCATATTTCTGTTAGTCGGAATACACATTCCCAACTATATTTTGGGAAACTGAAACGTGTTCAATTCTATTCTCATTTTTTGCGTCAATAATTAAATTAATCTTTTTCATCAAATTTTATATCTTATCTTTTAGATCCCTGGAAACAAAATGACGTCACTTAATTTAGCCACCATCTTTGGACCCAACCTCTTGCACAAGCAAAAAAACTCCGACAAAGAGTTTGCGGTGGAGAGCTTTGCTCGAGCCGAGGAGAGCTCAGCAGTCATCAGTGTGGTCCAAAGGATGATTGATTCTTACGAAATGCTGTTTATGGTAAGTCCTCCTCAATTCAAACTAGAGAACACAGGACCAATTAAATAGTTAATTATGAACACTTCCCAGGGATTATACAAAGCAATCCCATCGTTTTATTTAATTGGCCTTTCTAGCAAAAACAAGGGAAACTGTCTAATGAAGTGAAACTTAACCTTTTAAAAGTTTTTTCTGAGGCTTTTAAAAGCCAAACCTCATAAAATTAAGTTGCATGAACGCTGCTTGCTGTGATGCCAAATGAGAAACCTCGCAATGGGGGTCTGTTAGTGTTTTCTCCAGCCTTAGCTTTGTTTATGGAAAACAACATTTGCCTCTTCATTACATTTTCTTCGTGTCACCAGAGAAAAGAACGTTCAAGGGAAACATTCATCACAAGCCAGCAGACAGCTACTTTACTCGTGAAAATTGCAACAGACATTTCTTTATTAAGAAACGCTGTTTTGTCTTTATTAGGACAGTCCTCCTGTCCTGTTCTTTACAATTATCTTCATTATTCATTATATCTCATTAAAAAAGGTTAAAGACCCACTCCAATAAAAATAGATTTTTTTGTGGGTTTTTAACTTCTTTGGACATATATAAACACGATGAAGAGTAAAACTGCATCTCTGAGTATTATTTATTCAAATCGCTGTAAAACAGGAGCAGGCAAAAAAAAGCAGTTTGAAAAAACCTGTAGCAGTGACGTAGGTGCTGCAGTATGTGTGCCACAAGCTTCCCGTTCTGCTCCATTCCGATTTATCTACTTGTAGATGACTAGATCCATGTCAGTTTTCATTTTCCTCGTCCTAGCTGGCAAAACTGTAAGGCTGGATAGCTTCAATATTGCTCGCCATTTTGTTGTGAGGGGCTGTAAACTAGTGGGAGATAATGGGAAATGAAGGCAGGCTTACTGCGCGCCAGCAGTCCCTCAAACAACTCTGAGGCAAATTTCTAATGAACTCCTGTCGCTCTGCAGAAACTGTATCCTGGAAAATAACCCATGTTTTAAAATTTGGCTAAAAATGACATAATAGATTAAAAGAGGATTAAACTGGAACTTTGATGTTTGTGCTTAAGTTGACGGGAAATAGATTCTCTTCACAAAAGCCTCCAGTGGTCATTTGAGGAACTGCAACATGTGATTCTTCCTGGTTGGCTTAAAATTGGGGAACTGAATGTGATTGTCCAAAAGTAAATCATTCACAGATATTTCTTGCATGTTTTCAAGTGAAATTATTGCAACTTTAATTATCATCTACACTTTACTTTACAAAGAAGGTGAAAAGCAACAATTAGAAAACCTGTGCAGGCTAAAATTATGTAGACATTCTGTACTAAATCAGGCAGCTCTGCTACTCTGCTGCAGAGGAAAGTGGTATGCTAAGTAATCATTGTGATAATTTAAACAAGTAATGTCTACATTCTTATTTGTCATTTATTGAAACTCTGTTCATGAATAAATAAAAAAAGTGTTTGCTTCTGCCAGGTTCCTGCCGACCTGCAGAACGAGGTACTTATGAGTCTACTTGTAACTGATCCTGACGTTGTGGACTACCTGCTGCGGAGGAAAGCTTCTCAGTGCTCGTGAGTTTCCTTTGTAATGGTCCAAAAGACCAAAATGAAACCAACTTCACTCTCAAGAGTGCCTGTTCTTCAATTGCATTTCAAACATGTGACATTTCACTTTAAAAACTCATGTTTAAAAAGTGAAGTTGTGTTTAACTTGTTTCTTCAGAGAGCCCCGCCATCTTAGCCCAGAGGACTCTCTGCCTCTTACTGAAAGATGTTTTTCCAACGACTCCCTCAAAGCATCCAGTGGAGAAGTATCTCCTTATGACAATAACTCCCCTGTGCTATCAGATCGACTGCTGTGTAAATACTCAGGGGACAACACGCATTCCAGAGACTCCAAAGCTAGCACTCGTTTAAAAGACGAATCTGGAAGCTCCTCTCCCACTTTTTCTATTGACAAAGGTGAGCTTATTTTTGATAAACATTATAAAGTATTTCAACACAAATGCATTTCTCTGTGATCACATTCACGCCCATCACCATCCGTGGGATTAAGATCTGGTCCAGGAGAAAATCTTAGCCATGAAATCCAGTTTTTCTCCACAGGCAGAGCTGCTCATGAATAAGCCATAATAGAGAGGCTAAAATAAACATCGTGACACTGTAAGGGTTTATGTAGACCACATGTGAGGATCAGGCTAGGGCAGCAGACTGGGGACCTTTTCATTTAATAATGAAGAGGAAAAACAAAAACTGCTGGACAAGCAGGAAAATAGGAAATCTAAACACAAAACTTAATTAGAACAGGATTAAACACCACAGGAAAACTGACAGGAATGAAGCAAACATTTGGATGCAAAAAACTTGCTAAGAAAAGTGGATCAGACAAGTGATTAAATAGAAGTTACTTTTAACAAAGCTCTCTGTATTGTGGAGAAAAACATTTTTGAGCCAATTTAAGATTTTTTAAAATGCATTCACCTTGAAATAACTCAAAGAAGAGGACATTTATTGATAATGAAGACTGGATGCCTGATAGTCAGCTCTGCAGTGTTTGCAGTACGAGTCAAGTGTTTGAAGACTTTTTTTTAAATTCAAACTGGGTGGCTGAGTCCAAACCATTGACTGTATATGAGTACTGGACTGAGTGAGCAAGTGTGACTTCACCTGTAGAAAATGACTTACTTCTGGCTCCAACCAAATTAAGTCAATTCTGTCGTTGTTTTTTTGTGTTCTGGACCATGTTGCAACCAGATGACATCTGTAATAGCAGTGATTGGTCCAAGTTAGTCTGAACCAGCATTTTTATGGAAGTCTGCACCCCTACTACCTGTAAACGGGATTAGGAGAATGTGTCAACCAAACATTCAAGGTGGGGGCCAGGAGGGACCACCACACTTTCATTAAGACACCCAATTGGTCAGTTTAAAACTTGAATAACTTGCACTACAGAAAAAAAATATATCATGTAATTACTGTAACCACTGTTTATTTCACTATAGAAGTCTATTGGATTTAAGCTTCTTGGGGCCAACAGGTACGTCCTGTTTGGAACACCAGTAAGGAGGGGTCACTCGGTCCAGTTCTCATTTACAGACAGTGGTCTGAGCCTGCACCTGTTTTTCAGGGGATTCTCATTTTGATTCACTTAATTCCACTATTTTGTCTACCTACTATTCTAAATGTTAAAAAGTCACATTTTCAAACATTCAAATTTTACAAGTTTTTAACTGTTGCTGCAACAAACAAATCGTTAAAACGCGTAATTTTAAAAGTCGTGGGAGTACTTTTTTTCTTTGTAATCCTTTAGGATCCTTAAATTCCACTTTTGACTTAAAAAAATGCAGTTCACTTATGAAATTGGTTTGCTTTGCCCTCACACTCTAGAATCATCCCACACTTGTGCAATCTAAAACAGTCTGAGAAAAAAAATCTCTTTCCTAAGTTGAGATTTAGCTTCATGAATTTTTGCGCCCGGAGGTCTTATACAGGCGGGTTTGAGTCTGACGGTTAATAAGACAACAAAGGTCCAGCAGGAACATGTCATTTGAAAAATTTGTAGCATGACTGAATAGAAAGTCCAAAGTGACGAGAGGAAACGGGGTAAGCCGATACAGCAGCGGGACAATGGGAGTGATACTCTGTTAAGTATCAGTGGTGACAAAGAACAGCAAAACCAAGGATTTGATGGACTTAAGAGTTTCACAAAAACAAGTAAACTGGCAGGAATGGGGGTAAACCAAGGATCGCTTAGGACACCTAGTGTAAAAAATGGGTAATAACAGTGAAAACCCATCATTTAAATAAAAAAAAGAATGAATAGAAAATTTGAAATCCTTTCTAACAATTCAATTTTTTTCTAATATATTAAAATCTAATTCAAACAAAAGATACACAATGTGAAACTATCTGAGTATCAGAACCCCTCGATTCTGGAAGCGTTTGAGCATCACAGATGGAAAACATCTTAATACTTGTGTGATTGGATTATTGCTGAGGCTAAAAGGAAACAAAATTCAGCTTAAAAAGAGAGGCATGACTTTGCTTCTGTTGTTCTTTCATATGATTATGTAATAAACCAAAGGATCCAATCCTCTTAGTTCTTTTTTCTTTTACCTCCCAGAAGCTTTAACGGACTCTTTCTGGGAAACCTGGCAGGAATTTTGTGGGAAGGATTTCCCCAGCCATCACATTTCTGGTAACTGAGCCATTTATTTATTTATTTTTATGCTGTTCCAGATGGCCCTGAAAAGAGAAATTAATGCTGGGCTTTAATGAATGACTTTTCTCAGGCTCCCTTGGAGATGCATCAGAATGTGACTCATTTGGATCATCAGAGGGTCTGAGCTGTCACCAAGGTAACAGCAAGCTTCCCGTCAAACCAACGCAAACATCATTGGGTGTTTTGGAGTGCAGGCCACACCTCCCTGTGTCTCGCAGCAGCAGCGGTCCTCATGACCAGAGAGAGCAGAGGCAGCAGGACTCATCCTTACATCACTCCCACTGCAGCCAATCGGGAGCTATTAGCTCAGACAATTTAACACAAAGGACGGCATGCCCTGCATGTCCTTTTCTAATGAACAGGACAGATGGTGCTTCCCCACCTCCCAGTTTCAGACCCGCCAAAGAAACTTCCATTTCTCCCACCGCCCCCTTTCAGCCTGACCTCCAAATCCCACCAGTGCTCCAGCAGAGCCCTTCTCTCCGGACTGCGGATAAGGAAGGTGACTCTCGTTCAAACTGTCCGCCAGTGAAGTGGCACGTTTGGCAGATGCTGCCTTCTGAAAACCAGGAACCTGTGCCTGAAACCTTTGTTTGACGCAGCCTTCCCTGATAGGATAAGGCCCCGTCTTGTTAAATCACCATGCTGGCATTGTTTGTACCAAGGCCTGTTATCACTTATCCTAAGAAAATATTTGATCATCTACTTTGCATGAATGTTTAGTTGTTTATATGATATTTTATAGTAGCTAGTCTTAATTTTATTGGGTTTTAAAAATAGACTATTTGCCGCACACCCTTAAAAAACTTTATTTAAACTTGAATGTCAACATTAGACTTGAATGTTTTTTTTTTTGTAATGGCAAATGTAAAAATACAGCTTCTCACTATCTTATAAAATGTAACATCATAAATGAGTTTTGTAGGCACAACATTGTAAAAGCTGCAGTTTATTCATTTTTTTTTTAACATTTCTTCCATAATATTAAAACTGGATTGACTATCAAACATTTATTTGCCACATATTTACACTTTTTGCTGTTACAGTGAATTATTCCTTTGTAGAGGTGGAAATACTTATAGATGTATATTTTTGTATCTTTACAGTATTTAATTAAAATCATGTTTTCCACTTCTATTTTTATTGCCATTCAATAAAAAAGAAAGATTTATCAACATTTTAAAATCAGCCTTTGATTTATTTACTTTAGCAATCCCAACCTAATATATGTCTTATTAAACTGAATTGACTCTTGAACTTTGTGTTGCCGTGGAGCTGTCATTTTCAGCTTTAGCTTTGAATCGATGCTTTTCTGGAGCTGGCTCTGAGCCTTTCCTCTCTTTTCTTTGATCGCGATTGCTGTATAGGGAGTTCATTTGTTAGGCAGCCAGCACCACACACTGACGTGACCTTTGTGTGGATGGCAAAAGGGCAGGCATCATTCACTGCTCACACTGTGATCCAGCCACTGTGGATTAAACCTTTGGATCCTGAGTGTATGGATTGTTTCTGAACAAATAGACCAAATAGCTGCAACCACATTTCATTTAATGTTTAATTTGTATGATCCTAAGGTTTGCATTACACAAATCTAAAACAACAACAAAAAACAATAAAGCTTTAAATTATTCAGTTAACTATTTTAAGACTTTCAGTAAAGACATCACCTTTTAAATGCAGGTAATATTCATGGATGTTAACATTAAGATTGAACTGACCATATCTTTTTTAAATTTGATTCACCTTGATTAAAATCATAAATTAATTGTTTCAAAGCTAAGCTTTCTAAAGAGGTTCTCAGCGGTGTGCAGAGGAGATCGACAAACCAAAGCAGCAGGGTGGTAGGAGGTAATGCACAATAATTGGGATATTTTTGAGCAATATTTGAAGAAATGCAGATACAATATGGATACAATTCCTTGACTTTTTTTTTTTTGGCATCTAATCTCTGATGGATCGCATGCGTAAAACACACCAAAGTGTATCTATGCGTCACTTAAGTTGTGTGCATTATGAGGCATTAATAACAAAAACTTTTTAATTGAAATTTTAGGATTGAGTTGTTACCCTACTTGGACACAGGAAGGCAGCATAAGACCAGAGAACTGTTGTTTGTTTCTCCCCTTTTAGACTGCTGATTTAGATCTAAAGTGAAACATTCATTCATTCATTCATTTTCCAATCCGCTGTATCCCTTTCGGGGTCACGGGGTTGCCGGAGCCTAACTCGGCTACTCATGGGCGAAGGCAGGGTACACCCCTGGACTGGTCGCCAGTCTGTCACAGGGGCCACAATCACACACCCATGCACACTCATTCACACCTAGGGACAATTTAGAGTAACCAATTAACCTGTGAAGCATGTTTTTGGACGGTGGGAGGAAGCCGGAGTACCCGGAGAAAACCCACGCATGCACGGGGAGAACATGCAAACTCCACACAGAAAGGTCCACCAGCCAGGACTTGAACCGGGAACCTTCTTGCTGTGAGGCAGGAACGCCAACCACTGCGCCACCGTGCAAAATAAGAAGTTCTAATATGACAACATTCAACAGTTTGTTGTCTGCAATTGCAATTTTTGATTGTTTTTGTGCACATCTTTTACAGAACAAAAACATGTTTTTTAGTGTATATTACTGCAAACAGTAAGTATTACAGTATATTTACATATATATATTTGGATTTAATTGCTATTTCTTATAAAATTGAATGAGTGACAACATCCCAAAAGTGATGACCACTCATAATTCAAGTTTTTATGGGGTTTAGCATTCAAAGTAGCACCTCTTTTTGTACCAAACTCCACACTTACAGTAGAAACTGGAAAATGAGAACGGCTAGAATATTATACATGTGAGAGAATTCTGCCTGACTGCAATTTTTATGTATTTATTTTTCTGTTGGTTCATAAAAAATAGAAATCAAAAAACAATAATTGTCACATCCTTTAAGTTCAGAGCAAAAATAAATCTATCAGATCTATGATTGAGATGTGATATATATATATATATATATATATATAAATAAAAATGCTCTCCCATTCCAGTGCAAGTAAATGTAAATAATTTTCTCTGAATCATCATCTCCAGCTGGAGAACTGTTTTTCCCAGAGTCCTTAAAAGTGGCACCAGCCTCATGGAGGACAGAGGAAGGTTGCAACCAAAATGAGAAACACTGTTCCTGTAGTTTCAAGGACAAGATTGACACATAAGTTTCTACAGAAGAAACAGAGCACAGTGGAGCTCATTAAAAGTGTTAGTCATCCACTATTACTTTCAAATAAAATGTTACAAAGCCTCAGTCCTTTGGCTGTCATTCCAGGCTCCAAATCTAGACTACTTAATATGCTGAAGCGGAGCGATGGATTTTTAACTTTAGAAACCCCTGAGACCAAAATTTTGATTTCATTTACTGTCTTAAGATGATCTTCCAATAATAAAACTATTCTTCTGCTTTCAGAATTTTCTGGTTTCTTCTTCTTTTTCACATCTCTGTTGGGCGTCTCTGGATTTTCTGTTATCTTATGAAAGCTTTAAGTCAAGCTGTTCAAATTCCCACTAATTCCTTTAGCAATTCAAGATTTGACCTCTGTCTAAATGTTGCTTTTGGGGGTGGGAGGTTGGTGGATTTAGGTCAGGACACCCTGCCAGAAACTTTGAGACAATCCAGCTTTTTTTTTTTTTTTTTTTTTTAAATCATTTGAGCGTCACATACAAATATTAAGAAAGCATTTGCCCCAGGTTTGTTTAAAGCAAAGCGGCCCCATATCATAATTTAACCTCCACCATGTTTGTTGATGTGATCATTTCATTCATGTATTCGTCATAACGAAGTAGATGCATTTTCTTTGAATGCTCGACTTCCTTGGCTTTCCAGTCTGGTGCAGCTCCAAAACAACATACTAGATTAGGATTTTCCATCATAATCCCTCACAAATGTCTTTATCTGTAGTGTAAAATAGTAATGTTGGGAGCTCTTCCACTTTAATCCAAAATATTTAAATCACAAATTCTGAAAGGCTAGGGTTAGTTTGAGCCAGATTCAAGAAGACATTTAACTTCTGAGCATATTTTAAATGTACACTGCAAAGACTGAATCTTAAGAAAGCACAAAAAGACCCTTGTTTCCAGCAAAAAATCTTATTTTTCTGTCTTGCAAAAAAGATTTTCTTTTTTTTTTCTTCTTCTTCTTTTGGTGAGACCATTTTTCTTACAGCGTTGGCAGGTTTTTTCCCCTCGTGTTTAAAGAAAATTTGACAGTGTGGTAAGAATTTTTGGCTTATTTCTAAGAGTCCTGTTTTTGCAGTGTAGCTCAGTCATCTGCTAGGTATGCTATCAACATGTTTCATGTTTGGCTGAGGCAGACTAAAGTAAAAGAAAGGGCATAGTAACCAAATTAGCAAACGTTCAAAAAGAAAACATCCATCTGTCCATATTTTGAGAAATGTTTAGGCTCTGCGTGGTTGAATTTTTAAAATACTTTATTTTTGACACAATGAACATTTTGAGCTCTGTTTGATTTGTTCCCATGGCAATGCCATGCAAAATATATTTTTTTTCATCATGTCTCAAGTATGAGTCAAACTTTGTTGGAGGTCATGAAAATTGAAATAATCAAGTTTGATTTTTCTTAAGATAATAAAATGAAAAAAGGATTTCATTTTTAGTTCTTCCCTTTTTAATTTAAAGATGTTGAGCCAGATAGATCAAATAGATGTGATCATATTTATAAACCCTCAGTATCATATATATGTGTAGCATCGATTGCTTAAAATTCTGTGATGGTTTTGTCTTCTTTTCGAAGTCGAACAAAGATTTTTTTTGCCTCTTGTAAGAAGCACTGCAACAAAATATTGAAGACAGAGGAAATCAATACGCTGATGAAAAGATGTTCAAAGACACCAGCAGCAGAAATATGAACGCCTGCAAGTAGGTGGTCAGATCCAAAAGTCAATATGAGAAATATTTGAGAGACAGAGTCATAAATGGTTCAAAAAGTTGGTTTAAAACCAAAATATTAGAACACAAAAATAAATAAAAACAAGATTAGTTCTGAAAAAAATCAAGAACTAGTTGAAATGCAGCACCAAATAAGATGGTGAGGAAAAGAGGTTTGAGCTGTTTAGTATATTTCAAAAATACCTTGTTCATTCTGAAAATTATCCCTTTTGAAATAAAGCTCCAAGTACTTCTTTGCAGTTTGACTTTTCCTACTTTCATTTCGATTCCACCATATGCTGAATCCATTCATTTTGATCATGTTAACTCGATCACGTCTTCTACAATCTGCATGGAGCAAAGCAGGAAATCTTCTGACGCCCAAAAAGTCCTCACATTGGCGCCATCTGTTCCGTCTTATGCTCCAGAAGGTATCAATTGGATAAACATATTTTTTTAATGGAGACACCATGCTAAACAGGTAATGCTTCAAGTTTGGTGTTTGTCCAAATGTTCATGATGTTCATGTGTTTTTAGATGCAAAATATCCCAGTTTTGAGCATTTTTAAAAATAAAACAAATATTGGTTTGCAGGTTAAGGATGCGTGCAGAGCAAACAGCGGAGTACACAACAGCATAGTGGGTCAAGTGAAGTCAACCTCATTATGTCAGTTTTTTTGGCAAGTCTGGGCAAGGAAAAAAAATTCTGGCTCAAGTTATGTTGGAAGGTCATTTCAGGACACTAACAGGCAGCTTTCAACAGGCAGCTTTGTTCATTCTTCAAACTTGTGCAACACGCAGGAAAACGTGGCTGAAAAATGACTCCACCACAACATCAGGGCTCAGAGTCACCAGCTGTTTTTTTTCTCTGGCTTGTCGTCATGAAAACCTGTGTTGTGGGAAGTCTGTGCACTCACAAATTCCTTTTAATTCTTTGTAGAGACTGTGTTCAACTTAAAAATCACCAGACATATGCTCAGAGATCTGATATTTCACAGCATATGTTATGTGAAGAAATGTGTGACATATGGTTTTAAAATAAAAGTGCCACAAGTGCGAAGCTTCACCAACATTGTCATTTTTTTTAATGGAAGACCAATCAGAAATAAGCTAAAACAAAGTTTAGCATGTCTAACCCGTTGAGTTTTTATCTTTTTATTTACAATACCTAGTATTGTTTCTGAATTTTGTCAGGGTGGGTTTGTTAACAGTCTGTTACTCTGATTAAAGAAAAACTGATGTTTGCTGCAAATAAAACATACAGAGACCTGGACATGAAATAAATTGTTGCCTCATATTAGCAATTTGTGTGCAAAAAGTACTGTTTTGTGTGCAAATTTAGCATTTTGCGCTCACGAAATGCTAATTTGAGGGTATAATTAATATTTATTTATTTTTAATGTTGTGTCCAGGGCCCCGTAGAAATATCTAAGATTTTTTAAAGTCACCTTTTTTTCTCTCTCAAAAGCAGAGCAGAAGGTTAACCACTCCAAGGAGAAGGGTAAGAAAAAGAAGTGTTTAAGAGCTTGTCGATGTTTCTTGACTGTAGGCTATGGTGGAATTTTTTTTTTTATTTCAGATGATCAGCACCTCTAAATTAAGTTCTTCCAGATCCCTTTCATCACTCCACATCTGCTTTGACGCCTTTAAAGTCTTCTCATAGAAGACACATAGAGATGGCCAGCTGAAAAATTTGCTGAAGTCAACTCTCCATGCCCAGAGGAATCACAAAGGTATAATCATCCCACCTCAACAGGTGTGAAAGCCCCCTCTCATCAAACCAGACTTCTTTTTCTCCCAATGTGGATAGAACCTACTGGAAAAACAGATGACAAAGCAGATAAACAGATCTTTACCCTTTTCCTTTATCTCAACAAAAATATATCTCCACTTTGTCATAATAAAACATCTTATACATATTCAGCTTTTTTTTCCCTTTTTTACTCCTTCCGACAAGTTCAAACTTATTTAAATGTCTAACAATCTCAAATTAAAATAATGACCCCACATTTAGTTTTTAGCATTCGTTGGGTAACTGTAATTAAAATAATTTAACATTAAGCAAGACAGATCAAGACCTGAGTTCAAAACAAGTTCAAACTTCCGCTGCTGTTTCCCCACATGTAGAGTACAGACAAATGAACATATACATATGTACATTTTACAGAATAAAGACTATATTTAGGAGAGAAGCTACATGATGAGGTCATTTTTCTTACTTTTTTAAATAATTATTTTATGCATTTTTATGCAACGAGGGAAATAATCTAAAATGTTGAAACAAGTTGCTTTGCGTATTTCTACATGAAGCGTGGAAGGACTTCAGGGCTGCAGAGGTAGGTGTCAGTTTTAAAATCTTCATTTTCATACTTTATTGAAATCAAACATGTTTGCCTTTGATTTTGAGCTTAAATTAGATCAGAGTTTTGGATGTTCAAATGTCGTGTGCTCCCCTCCGGCAGCTTTTTCATCCAACTCCCAGTAGTTGGCAAACAATGGCAGGAAGGAGTGTCGTCTGAGGCAGTGGAGGGAAGGAGCTCTTCAGCCGCTTGTTTTCGTGGATTAACAGAGCATCCAAAATCAAGATGACATTAGGTGGCATCTGCTTTAGACAGATGTCTAGTTTTCATAATTAATCGTCCTCGAGAGGTTTTGCTCATGATGCATAACCTAATTTACTGCTCCCGTCTTGTACTATTATTCAGTAATAAAATGGTTTTTAGCTTCATCAGTTGGGTTCTTCGTTTCTGCGTTCAAAACAACCTGCAGGCAGAGTTTGGGATCTTATCTGATTATCTTATCTTATCTGAAGTGTCACAAGCCTGTTTCAAAAACTTGTTTGCAGGCAAAACTGCAGGGTATGATTGGAGTCATTTTAAATTGTCGGGGTTGGTTTTAGGTCACCTGTTCTCCCAGGATACCTTTCCAAAAGCTTCTGGATGTATTTTACAGATGTTATTATGCAATAATTTCCCTAGGAATAACTTTAAAATCTTGAAAAAAAAGGTCCTATTTGGCTGAAGCATCTTGCTTTTTCACTTGAGGGATATGCATCCAATTTCTCAGATATGATCTCATTATAACAAGCGGAGAATTGTTTTCCCACTGACTCATCTATCTTGCAGGATGAATTCTCATAAGGGTGGAGAAAACCAATTCTCTTCTGCCTAATAATTTTTTTTCCCTAACCTTCAATTTTGTGTGTGTGTGTGTGACTGCTCTGAGTCCATAAAAGTATTAGTCTGTAATAAAGCAACAAACCTAACATATACAATAAAAGGGGCCAGACTATAGTAGTATTTGCCCTCACCGGTGCATTTGCCAATCACATCGGTCGTTTACAATGACGTAGGAAAGATTGAACAACAGGGTTTTAAAAAGTTTTTGGCTTTGAAATATGTGCTTTAAAACAAAGATAACAAGAGTTCTGACACACATTTGTGATACCCACTGAAATAAATCCTTGGAAGTTTTTTACCATAATTTTTTGATTTATTTTAAAAGTAATCCCAGTGGTCTTTTAATTATGCAGTTTTTAGGCAAAATTTAAAAAAACAGTTTCTTTTTCTAGGACATAGTTTCTGCAGAGCTGCAGTGGTTCATTAGAAATTCATCTCTGAAAACCTGTGCTAATTTCACATCACCCTTTTGTTAACACGTTCTCCCTCTAGCTTGCAGCCCCAACCTAACATTACCGGTGCAAGAAAAACAACGAGCAGTATTGAAGCTATCCAACCATACAACTTTGAGCCAGATGCCATCTGAGACAAGGAAAACAAAGATGGACATGGATCTAGTCGTCTACAAGTAAATGTGTATTGGAGTGTGTATTGGAATGTAGCGGTTCAAGCTTTTTCAAACAGTATTTTCGCCTGCTCCCAAGTCACCACAATTTGGTTACTCAGTCTTGACTTAGTCTTCATTTTCTAAATATATGTCCTTCATCATGAGAAAAATGCAACAAATATGTGTTAATAACACACAAAAAAATTCTATTTTTATTGGAGAAGGTCTGTAAATAGTTTAGGGGAGTTTTGTCTTTTCTTTTTCATTTTTCAAGTCATTTTTCATGATTTTTGGACCTTTTCTTTTCATTTCTGGGGGGATTTGTACATTTTTATTAAGGTTTCACGCTTTTGATATTTAAAAAAAAAGGACACAAAACTGTTCAATAAACAGTAAACAGTAAAAAAAAAAAAAGGGCAAAATTTGACCACTTTCAGATTAATTTTTGAATTATCATCGAATATTATGAAAGAATATCTAAAATAAAAGAAGCTGGGGTTGTAATAAAACGATGGATTTGAACGATTGTCACAAAATAAAATGTTTTAAAGAAAAATTATGAAAGCAAAATGTAAAGAATAGAAAAGGCAAAAAAAGGATTATGCAGGTTAAACTCAGACTTTTACTCCACCAACACAAGATTAACTCGCTTTGTCACTGCCTCAGATGAGGCAAAACAGGTGGAATACCTGCTTTTTTTGGGCAGATTTTAGTATTAAACCTCTGCGGATGACAAACAGCTTCCTACTTCCTTTCAGTGACAGCTTACGGCAGGATTAGTTCCTCCTCTCATTCTCCTGTATAAACCTGTAAAGCAGATGAAGGAGAAATGTGTGTCAGGGCTGTGTGAGTGTGAAAGTGAACTCCACTAAAGTGGTGTGTACATACAGACAGAACACCTTCACTCCTCTGTCTCCTGTCTGTCCTACCTCCAGGGAATTATAAGCTGTCTGAAAGTGGTACTCTGTTTTAGTCTTTTTTCAGCAGAGAGACACACAAACCTTTCCAGCCATGGAGAACAAGGTAAGATCAGTTCAGGCTATTCTGTTCAGAGTGATCAAAGACATAACTTCTAATGCGTCTTGAAATGGAGATTAATGATGGTAAAGGGATCAACATATATCATTTAGCACGCACAAACAAATAGATAAACAAGGATAGAAAGTGAGGGGAATGTACTAGAATGTACATTTGTGACTCTTTTTCAAAGTCCATGTTAAAATTGGAGCCATACACATTGGCTTCATAACACGCTCCCTCTTGTTTGCACATGCATGACATCTGCTGACAGCTGAGTACAGCTCTGTTCCATCAGACTACTCATAAACCAGCTGCAGGCTGAATTATTTCATCTGGCAAACATCTACCATAACTTTCTGAAAGTATAATAAAACCCTCAGTTTTGTGTATATTTAAAACAATTGTTTATGGTTTTAAATGAGAACATTCCTTTGCTGTGGTGGGAAAGCAAAAACTGGAGCTTTTGGTAACTCATTTGGTTCTTTCTTCTCTGAGTGTTTGGCTCTGAAACAACATTTTTTTGGAGAAATACTTTCCTTATAAAGTGAAATGACCAGAGAACATTTTTGGAATTCATGTCTGATTTGTTGTTTGAAGGTAACCCTACTTTCCTGTTGATCTTTAGCTCCTTTTTCCCCCTTCAGGAGCCACTCTGACTAATTGAAAACATGTTTTCTCTTGATGAACTGCTCCTTCGGCAGCTGTGAGTTCTCAACGTTCGGGTATTTTGACAAGCTGCAAGTTGATTCTGGAATGTCCAAACATGAAAATGGGGTCTTTTGAGGTTGTGTTTGTACATCTACAGTGTACAAACACAAGGTATGTGTTGTGTAGCATCTCAAGGTATGTTTTCTGAAAATGCAATACTATAAAGGTCGTTAATATTTTTGGTTATATGTGTGTCCGCTTGTTTTTAGAAAACTGCACGGCGGTTGTTGAAGGAGGGTTGCCTCTGAGGGTTTTCTGAGAATTTCCCAGATTTGTGGAATTTGTCCGCGCTGTCGTAAAGGAATGCCTTGATGATGATGATTCCACACTAGGTCAAAAATTCCTGACAAAATATGTTTTCAAGTTGCAGGGCTATCTTTAAGACAGAAGGACCTTTGATGTGTGTTGTAAATCTACAGGATAAGATAATAAGATAAGTCCCCAGAAACAGCAGCATCAAAAACGCCTTGAACTGAACTCTTTAGCCTACATTCAGATGACCCAGATTCAAACATCTGGGCTTCTGCCTTTGGCTTCGCCAGTCTCCCTGGATGTGGAAACATCCCGCCGCAGTGGATACTTCAACCTCCAGCAGTCTTGTTGAGATCTGAGTTTCAAGTCAAAGAAGAAAGAATAAGATCCTTTATTGGAAAAATGAAGGGCTCTGGATATGTGGCATCTTTAATCCAGTCAAACCAGGTTCTGAATTAGTTTTTTTTTCAGGGTAGAGAGCCAGCTTTCAGCCTGGGTAGAATGGGTTAGGGCTGCATCGGCCCCATCTGTGATAAGATCAGATCATTCTTGGTAAATATGACACTGCGCTTCTGCGGCACTTCCTGCAGAAGCTGGAAGCAATTACAGACTCCTCCAAGCAGCAAAAGAATGCAGCAGGAGTTCACCCCTCAGCTTCTTTGGGATACGTCTTTTTTCCTCCCTTCTTTTCTGCAAAAAAAAAAAAAGCCATCACAGTCAGGCAATGCAGATGTGGAGTGGACCAAACACAACACATGGCTTTTTTTTTCTTTCTAAAACCTCTTCAAGGAATTGTCTCAGTAAAAATGTAAGACAGCTAAAGTCTGTTAATCTTTTAATCTACTCCCAGTAGTCTTTTAACTATGATTTTGCCATTTCTAGCCCAAATTAAAAAAATGTGTTGCTTTCTAGGACATAATGGCAATAGTTCAGAAATTCGCCTCTGAGTTATGAGTGTGATAACTGGTGATGAGTAAGCCTCCCCATTTCCCATCATCCATCTTTTTACACATTCTCACGTTAGCTTACAGCCCCTCACACCTCCAACCTAACTTATTGGTGCAACAAGAACAGTGAATAATATCAGAGCTATCCAGTTGAATAGTTTTGAGTCAGATGCCAGCTTGAATGAAGAAAACAAAGATGTACATAACTCTATTTGTCTGCAAGTGGATGCATCGGAATGGAGTGAGCCGGGAGCTTGTGGCCCGCCAATCATGGCCCCCATGTCACAGCTACAGACTTTTTCCAACGGCATGAATTTGTCTGCTCCTGATTCACAATGATTTGAATAAAGAAATACTCAGAAATGCAAACTTTAAGCTTCATTTTTATTGGAGTGGGTCTTTAAGTGTTTTTTTATTTAAAATGACCAAATTTCAGAGCCTCTTTTTTAAATGTCTTTCAGGCATTGAATTAATGAATTGTTTTTAAACAACCACTCAGAGGATAATTGGGTTTTTGGTTGTTTTTAACAAGTTCTTGTGGCATTTTTCTGATGGAGGACATATATATGTGTGCATATATATATGAAAATGTAGCTTTTTCTTTATTCCAATTATTGTCAAACAGGAGCAGAAGAAAATGCCATTTGCCATGTCCTAGGAAACGGTCCAGGTTTTTTGACTTTGGCCAAAAATGTCACCCTAATTAAAAGACCACCGGGAACACTTTAAAATAGATTAAAATATGATCAAAGGGAGACTTTCACATTACATCGTTTTACCCATCAGTGTCTGAAGGTGAATTTAGCTTAAACTCAGAGCATATATGAGATCAGTGTGGCAGGAGAAACAGTAGAGAACAGCCGTGACAGCTGATTCTGCTGGTAGCAAAACCAGGACACATCATTACTAGAGGAAAGGAATCAATGTCAGGTCACTGCCCACAAAAGCTCTGCAGGCTGTGCCAGCTAATCATGAGCTACAGTAAATACATGCAGACACTGGCTGATGTCTGATGTGACCCTGCAGAATGTGGTAAAACACTCCAACAATGAAGATGGATGGAATCCTCCGCCTGTGCTAAAATGCACCACTCTCTTAAAGGGAGAAGATAAATGGCAGTGTGTGTTCATTTGTTGTGCTCATTCATCTGACTGATGCGTGTATTGATAATGTTGCTTAGAATGGGTAACTTTTTGTCCCAATCTGAGTGTGAGAACATCACGTTCATCCTGCTGTTAGTGAAATCAAGAAATGAGGAAATGAGGAAAATCATTACTGCTTCTACCTTTTCCTCTGAAAAAAAAAAGTGAATCATGAAGCACACAATAACTCAATCACTCACACTCCTTAAGATTTTGATTTGTAAATGGTCTGTGATCTGCTTTGTATCACACACAGAGTGCAGGGATAAAGAAAGGATGCACAGAGCTGTATATAAAATGTGACAAAGCACCATTGCCCTAGAGACTGGTCCCATCTGTTTGAGGCCTGCCCGTGTAGTTAGAAACTCATCAAAATTTGGTCCCTGAGGTTTATGCACCCCCCACTTTGTCTCTCCATTTGTTACCCCTTTGTCTTACTGCTGAGAGGGTGGGGAGTCAGGGGTTACCGCTCAACCCCAGAAGGGGGAGGCTGATGGGTCCAAAGCCTTAATGGAAACAGGCTTCATGAAATGGCCCGGTGGAAGTGACGCTGCTTGGGCATGATTTATGCTCGCTTGAGTGTGTGGTTGGATGGGGAGCTTCAGCAGTGATGGTGGGCGTGTGAAAAGAGACAGCCAGGATGCTACTGTATGTTTTGTTCGTTCTGTCGTCCATGTGGAGCAGAGGCATCAGCTGTCAATAAGAGTGACATTTTTGCATCTATGGTTCAGAAGATCACTGTGGATTTTGTCATGTAAGTCAATTTCAATGTTTTTTTTTTTACATGTACTAGAAACTGCCATTGTTTCCAGTGTGATGCAGCTTGTTCTTCAGCAATCCTTCAGTCTTGTGGTTTGTGCAATATATGATGGACTGTGTATTTTGGAATCTATTTCTTTGATTGCGGCAAGTCTGCATTTGGACTCAGCCAAACACCAAATATTAAGTCCCACCTTGAGCCACAGTTAAGAAGATGCAGGTTAGAGATGTTGTGTTTCTCCTCCACAACAAGTATATATTTTTTCTTACATAACAAAATATTGAGTCTGTTTTTCTGCAGCTTCTTCCAGATGGGCGTGCCTGGCCTTTTTCAGGCCTTTCCTCCAACTAATGCAGCTTGATGTCCCAGCCGTCACCAAAAGAACTGCCTCAGGCAGCACACGGCCTTATTTAATGGGAATGAATATTCATTTGTCTGGAATAATTGTTGTGACAGTGCTGTTATTTATTGATAAGGGAGGATTCTGGGACATACAGTATAATACAATATTTTGCCTTGAGGTCATTTTTTGAGGATTACACTACAAATATCAGCATCTTCACCGCCACTCACACAAAAACATAAAAATCCTTTGTTACAAGTGGAGCTCAAGGTTTGTGTTTTTTTTAATGACAAAATGATTATTGTAAAAAACAATACTTTTTGAGTATAAGAAACACAAATGAAAGAAAATCAAATTTTTAACATGTTCTTGTGGCATTTTTCTCATGATGGAGGAAATACGAATTTGAGATGAAAACTGCATTTTTGAGTATTTCTTTTTTCAAATTGTGATGGATCAGGATCAGATAAAAAACAACCATTTGAAAAAGCTGTGGTCTGTGATGCAGCAACTGTCATGGGCAGAGCCAGTCTTAATGACACTAATGTTAAATTGAGGTTATGAGGGTCTGTAAGCTGGCGGGAAAGAGTGTAAACAAAGGAATGCTGGGATATAAATGTAGGATTACTTCAGCACCAACAGTTCCGCCCACAACTCGAATTTGTAATGGAATCTTGCTGCTCTGCAGAAAACATGCTTTAAAAAAACGACACGGGCTTTTTGATTTTGGCTATAAACTGGGTAATTGTAATTAAATGATCACTGGGTACACTTTTACAATAGATAAAAACATTGTTGAACTGCAATTAGAAACGCAAAATATATTTTACAGACAATTTCAAAGTTTCAAAAGCCAGATCACTTTTGCAAATCTAATCCAGCACCGAATTCAGTTTCAGGAGACGAGGTGGGGACAGTTGCTTAAACCACCACCCAGCAAATTCTATTTTATAGACGATAGAAACAGAGGCAGACTATTTTTTCCCATCTTATGTTTATTACAGTTCAAGGAAGGGCATGACTTTGGATTGACCTAAGAACGCCACTCTCTTTTCATTGGCTTCTTACGCCAGGGTGACTCCATAGAGTCCATGTAAATGTAAGTTTTATGACATCCTATTGCTGTGAAATGAATCTCTGAGTAAGAGCAATACACGGAGGCAGACAATTTATGGATGTTAAATGGCCTTGGGCACAGGCTGCAGCAATTCCCTTCTGATTTTCTTGCTGATGAAAATTACAAGGAAGGAGGTGTACATTTTAAGGACTGATGGGAGAATCATGCAGCTTTGCTGTTTGTGTGTTTTACATGGGAAATGGATTTGGGCTGTGCTGTTCACAAATCCATTAGTGTGGTGCTAATGAGTGCAGAGTGAAGCAAAGCATGGGCGTTTGATTCTGCAGTTTGTTCTCATATCCTCTCAGTGAAAGTGTTTTGTTGTGGTCAAAGCAAAGGCAAGGGATCTCTTTCAGGTTGCAGTGTCTCCTCACATTCTCTTGCGAAAGACAGAAGACTCTAGATTGGCCGTTTGGAAGGAAGTGTGTTGTGAGAGATGGCAGTAGGCTTGACTGAGAAACAAACAAGCTGTGAAGAGAGAGCTGAGGGTTTGCCAGTGAAAAGATTAGAGTGGCATTTGGCTCAAGCGCCCAAATGCATCACTGCTCGTGCCACAGTGCCATGGCAACGAAAGCTTTATGCTTTCTTCACAGTCCCCCCCCGCTGAGGGTCCAGATTGTTCCAAAGAGTCATTTAGAGATCACTCAAGTTGACCACAGCATTCATGGGGTTGAACATTCTCAACAATACTACCTTATTCCTAAATTTGTTTGCATGAAACTGACATTTGCTGTAATCTGATTATTGTTTTGTCTGTGTATTTTTTTTTAACTAAATGTAAATTAGTAAACTGTATAATAGCCTATTATAAATGTGCTTGTAACCTTTGCATGGCTCCTCAGCACAATCCCATCCATCCCAGAACGGGGTACCTCTGGTCCTTGGTGACCAATCAGGAGGTCTTCCTTAAGCAGCCCCTCACCTCATCATCAAATGTGACTGAAAGCCCCCCAACCCCCCACCTTCACCACGCCGTACCACCCACCCACACACACACACACACACAACAAAAATGGGGCTCTTTACCTCCTCATTTTCTCATGGGAATAAGTTAATGATCCTGGCCAAAAAAATAATACAAAGAGGGAAAAGCAAGAGAAGTCAACGCCTGGCTGAACCATTTGGAACACTTTCTGCTTCCTTTTGAGAGGATTAGAGAAGAGGAGGCTGTGCGAGGAGAATTTTAGAGATAGCAGGAAAGCAGATGAAGCAGCAGAACCCAGACAGAAAGTAAGAGGTAAAAGGAGGCTTATGAAGATAGCTGGCACTTTTTTTTTTTAAATCTCTCTTCTTCATTCATGTGTCACTGACTGTGGATTCACAGACTTTCAGGTAAGGTAAGGCAAATTCTGAAATGCTTAGAAAGTCTGCTGAAATTTTCTTTTTGCTCTATTTTTTAAAATCAAACTTTGAGACAACAACAGAGTATTTTCTCACACTTACTTACAAATTGATGCATACACTGTTAAGCAATTGTGCCCTTCTTTATTTTCACTTCAATTGACATATTTTCACGCATTGCTGCATGAGTTTCCACGCTGGCCTCACAGCTGCCCGTGCATTGGCTCCTCTGCAAGAAATTAGCATGGTTGCGTTATCTGTCAAACCACACCTTACAATCTAATTTGTTTTTTTTTCTTCCTCTTTTTCAACTCTTTTGAATGCTGCAGGCCAAACTGAAACTCAAGGAGCTTTAGCTTACTTTTGATCTGAAATGGAGCCATGTCTTATTTACTGTGGAGGCATTTGCCTTTTAAAGAGTTATAATTTTGCAAGAGTTCAAAATGCGAATGATGAGATGATGGCACTAGTTTAAGAGTGAGGTGAGAAACTGGTCAGACTTCATGTAAAGAGTCTTTTTGTTGGGCTGCCAGCTGTGTTAGTCTGTGCGTATTTGTTTTTGGTGTGGTCTGTGGACTGGTGAGCAGATGACAACAATCTGAGGTAACTTTCAACACTTTTTGAGTCAGGCGTCACAAACCCCAGACATTCCTTTCCATTTCAGTGATTGAATCCACACTTAGAGCGTGTGATTGCTCAGAGAAAAAAAAAATTATTGACAGTTATCTGCCTACAGCAGTTTTTTTAAGCACGCCACTTGTCATCACTGTTGAACGTCAGAAACCATTGACTGTTAGTTTTACCGTGATAGAGTTTCCACCTCTCTATTGACAGTGGATCACTATTGTGTTCTCCAGAGAGTCACAGAAATCCCATGTTTGATTTGACTTTATTGAATTTTCCCTTAAGCTTTGAAAGGTTTCCAAGCCCAGAAGTCAGCTGAGGACACTAACAAGCAGTTCAACTAGTGCCTAAATATGGTCACACTCAGTGCTTCTTTGCGGTTTACAGCTCCGAGCCTGACAACAGAGCTTTGTTCAAAGTTATGGCAGCAGCACGTCATGCTCTGATAGCCCCTGAGTGATGGACCCAACGAGCAAAAGTTCTGCCCCTTTCACACCATTGGATTACAGAAGAGGCTGCAGCCTACTGCATCTATCAGGACAGTTTAAGTTTTGACCCGCCTGCAGGCTGAGGAATCAGAAACTAAAGTTAGCAGAGGAGACAATTGAGTTTAAAAGGTTGCAAAGGATCTTCTTTACAGAACCTAAAATTAATAACTAGGTGGTTGTAACATAGGCCTTTTCCTTCTGTTTGACTGGAACAATGAGGCAGGTAAGTCAGATCCTAAACTTAGAATATATCATGTTTCTACACATCTGTGTTTTTGACCAAACAGTGAGTCATTATGCGTTTCCAGGCAGGGATGTTGGGGTTTTTCCTAATGTTTTGAACTGTGTATAATCCTAGAGGGATTAAATGACTGAGGAAAAAAAAGACTAAAGGGTAGTTTTCTGATTAAAGAGCAAAGAGGAAAGTGGATTTTCCAGAGTCAAAGAACCAGCTTTGTTACTTCTTTAAAAAAACACAAGCCTACCCTGTGTTAAAGAAGAACTTCATTCTTGTAATTTTTAAAAGTTTTTAAAAATCGGTTCCTTTGCAGCAGAAACAGAGAAAAACATGCAGACCCTGAGGTTTTACTTATTAATTAGTAACTCCTGCTTGTGAGAAGGAATGTTAGCCATCTTCCCACCAGTGCACTGGCTCTGATCACTAGTGTGACTAATAAATATCAAGCTGTCACCATGGCAACACATATGGAGGTCTTTACAACACTGAGAAAGCCACGGCTTTTGTTTAAGTGAAGGATCAGAAGGAATCTGGGAGCAGATGCATTTGTGTGAGTGATTAAATGAAACCACTTTTTGAAAGTATGCTCACCTCATCAGTTATAACAGGGAACTGACGTTTCTGAGGCTGTTTCCTCTGTGTTGTTTCATGAAGCTGCCACACGGTGTCACTCTTTGAGTGTCTTTAATTGCAGCGAGGCACTTTCCTGCAGAATCTGGACAGTTGAGATAAAATGTGGTTACAGTAGAGGCAAGTTGAGATCAAATATGTACATTTCCAGAGTTTTTAGTTTAGAGATAGACTTCCTCTGTTTGGTTTTCAGGTTGGAGCTGCATGCTTGGAAACTCACATTCTCTGAAGTTCCTGTGGTTGTGGAAAGGATACTGTGTTTTCCCGTTGATGTCTCCTGCCAAGCTGTGGGGAGGAAATGAGAGTTTATTGTCACTGGTGATGCAGACCAGAATGACCTGTGAGGCACAGACAGTACGAGCAATGAAAGTTAGGGGGACATAACTTAAGGAAGTCGGGATGTAAGCCTATTAAAAACAATGAAAGCATTTTTTTTGTTTCTGCCTGAAAGGATGCTTACGCCAGGCTTTAATTAAAGCTCCAGCAACTTCTGATTCAGTTGCTCGCCTCCATGCCATCATATTTGACAGATGTGTTTTTAATTCAGTCGCCAAGATGTTTAGGTTGGTAATTAACTTGTCCTCCATAATAATTTATACAGCAGCATTGGTGGCTGTTTTATTCAGGGCCAGGCTCCATTAGGCTAATCTGGGTAATGTGCGCAGCTGCAGATCAGGTGGATTTGTCAGTCTAATCAGCTGGCTGGAGCCTCTGCAGCTGTAAATCACATTAGGCCTGAGTGGGCCGTGCAGAGCTGCCTGCTGCAGGAAGCTGCGACCGGCCACACTTTGGTCACAGCTACGCAGAGAAGACCGGATTACAGATAAATATGTTAGGTGTCAGCCGCAGGACAGAAGACAAAGAGCAATCACACTCTTTCAGACTCTCAAAAGCCAACATGGTTCAGAGCTATTATTAAGGATGATAAAAGACCATACCCAAAAGGATTAGAGTGCTTGTGCAGGAAATTGCCTTCATATCTAAGGCACTGTAATTGTTTCATGTTTCATTACCTATTACTCCCTTATCAAGCTCTGAATGTTAAGTTAGTTACCAAGTTTGTCTTTTGAGATAGGGACAGTTAACTTTCTGGAACTTGTATCTGCAAAACGACTCATGTTAGACACTGACCACTCTGCATTCTACCAGCTGTCCAACATTTAAGCTTTTAACTTTGACTGACAGGAAAATTGCATCTGGGGGTAACTTTCTGTCAAGCAGGTGTTTAAACATACATGTAGTGCTTTTGCAAAGTGTTATTTGGGTCTTAACCTCAGCAAAAAACAGTCTATTAAAGACCCACCGGTGTTGTGTTTTTGGTATTTTTAACATGTTCTTGTAACATTTTTCTGAGGATGAAGAAAGTAAGTAAAAAAAAAAAAAAAAAGACTTTCCTTTTTTCAAATGGCGTTAGATCAGGAGCAGATGAAAACCCTCAGATTGAAAAAGTTTGTGACGCAGCAACTGTCATGGGCATACCAAAGTCTCCTTGCTCCCCTACAATTCAGATGCATTCACTTGCAGACAAATAAATCCATTAATGTCTTTGTTTTCTTCGTCTGAGCTGCCATCTGGCTCAAACCTTTACGGCTGGACAGCTCTGATATTGCTCGCCGTTTTTTTTTTTTTTTTTTTTTGCTACGTTAATGTTTGCCTGGGCTTGTGAGGTGCCACAAGCTAGCAGGAGAGAGTGTAAACAAAGAGCTGATGGGAAATTAATACAGGGTTATTCCTGCACCAACAGTCCCGCTCACAACTCGAATTTCTAATGAGCTCCTGCTGCTCCGCAGAAAATATGTCTCAAAAAAAACAACATAGGCTTTTCGATTTTTGCTAAAAACTGCATAATGCATAGCTAAAAGACCACTGGGAATGCTGTTACAGTAGAAAAAAACAATTGGCATGGGACTGCTACAAGCATACTTAGTCTGTGCTAAAAGTGAGGCAGTATACTTGAATTCTACTTTTTATATACTTTTAAACTTAAAATGTTTCAATTCGGTCTAAAGAAATGTTCAGTTAGTATACTTCTTACACTACACGGTCTATAGTAGGGGTGTAACAGTTAATCAACTTGATTGTTTGATCGATTTCTATTACTACGATCCAACTTGATCGATCTGTCTGAGGCAAGTTAATGGAATCGACCTATCCCATTATAAAATGGAATCAAATCGAATCGAATCATTGTTAAAAAGAAATCGTTACACTCCTATACCTGCTATACTTATTCTCAAGAATACAAAAAACCTAAAGTATGCAGCTTTTTGCTTAGGGTAAAAACGTTTGAGGGACTTTTTTCAAGTTTACTGAAAAAAAAAAAAATCCAAACTATTTTTCAGTGACTGACTTAGAAAGCCATTTTTGTCTGTTCATCTTTTCAGAGCACAAAATTTGCAATGAATGTAGTTTTCTATTATGAGTGATGAACTCAACTGTGTTTGGACAGCTGAGATGACTCACAATAGCTTGACAGATAATCAAACTTTATTGAGAGGACACCACAAAACCCTGAATGTGAGGTTTTATGCTGCATACACAGTAAAAAAATCTTCTCAGCAGTATTTCACTTGCCAAGTCAGATTCGGTACACATGTAAAGCCTTTCAGTAAAACTGTGAAGAGAAATTGGAAGTTTTTCTAAAAATCTCTTGCAGGATCATATATCTTTTTCCACATTTAATACAGGAGTATTTTTTGATGGCTTTCCGACAGCTCAAATTGATAAGCACTGAAATAGCAGTGAGACTAAATTGCATCCAGGAGATGATAAAGGAAGCTCCCAGGCACTGGCAGTCACGTCTGTCTGCCACGTTCTGCAGCTTGTACCCACAGGTTCCTCTGAACTTTAGCATGCTTTAATATTTACAGTGTGTATCTGTGTCGGATGCTGGATAGTCTCTCTGGGGACTCCTTGAATGACGCGAGAATCGAAATGGAGCGCAGCGAGGATGCGTCTGAGAATAGAAGCACACGGTAAGCAGATGGCACCTCGATGGCTCCCTCAATGGTGCCAGCTGGGATAGATGTGGATGTTTCAGATGATACTCTGTTGATTCTGGATCCATATTTGGTCTTTTAAGAAAGTTTCTTCAGAGTCAGTAAAGTGATAATCTATACCTTGAGCTGCTGACAAGAGCTGCTTCTGTGTGGTTGTTAAATGGAGGAAGATAAAGCAGATCTGTGTCTCACAAAGAACTTTCTTTTTCTCAGGTCTAACACAAGTTTTTCTTTTCACTTTTTTTTTCTTTAAATACCTGATGAAAGTGCCAGGAAAAGTATTATTTCATGGCATTGTTGTCAGTGGGACAGTGAGACGAGGAAGCCTGAAACTGATCCTGATGCATTTGAGGTTCTGAATGGGCAGGACAGGGAGGACACTGACCTGCATACGAGGATGTGGGCTCTGCACAATCTCGTCCCTCCACTAATTTGCTGATTTTGACTCGCCCTCTGCTGCCTGCTGTTGTCTGCCTCCCCTCTTCTTCCAGTCCTGGCCAGTGCTCCTGCTGCATAGGTGGAGCTGGCTTTCCTGGAATTGTCGGGCAACTTTTCCTGTTGTGCTTGCTACCTCTTGCTCAATCTTTTGCCTACTTGACAGCTCAGCTGCAGGATTCTTGTGGTTGTGAAGACTTGTGCTACTCAGATGCATTTCTCTACAGCATGCTGGAGTTTTGCGCTATTACAGTAGTTGTGGGCATGTTTTTATGACTCAGGTCTGAAGTTTCCCTGCAGGAAAAATGTCTCGGCAGTGCTATGTTGGGCGAAATCCATCGGTGGGTAAAGTAAACTGTGTATGAATGGGAGAGCTTTCAGGAATGTGTAATGTTACTGTTTGCGGTGGCATCTCGCCACAGCCTTATTGTACAAGCTTTTTGTGAGTGGACTGCATGATGTTCATTTTCTGGCCATTGGCTTAAGTGGGTTTTCCTCTTTTCTTTGTGTTTTGTAAAATAAGCTTTTTAAAATGCATTTAATATTTAAGAAATTTGTTGAAACCAATTAATTAAAAACATGTTTGACAAAAGCAGTTTTTATCTTATAGTTTGGCCTGATTTGTATACTTTTTTGAGTGAGAATCAAATATAAATTGTTTGAAAATAAGCTGTTATCACGTCATATAAGTTATTAAAGACTTGAGTGAATAGATCTGATTTTCTGAAACAGTTCTCGGGCAAATTAGTTTCTTAACATGCAAAGAACGAAATAGCAAAAACAAAAGCCAAGAATTGCATCACATTCCCAGAGAAAATCTATTCTTTTCTTGAGCTGAATAGTAGAATAACCACAAGTTTATGTCTTTGAAAAGAAAGGAAAGAACAAACCCAGGTCTTTTCCCAAGAGGTAATTGCTGGATCCTCGCAACTTCAAAAGGCTGCCTGTGCCCGACTGTCCTGATAATGAGCATTTGCCCTCTTCACACATAATGAGTGAAAGTAGAGAGTTCACATAGAGAGACGCTGTGAACACAGTGAGTCCACTCGCAGCTGGGGTGTCTGAGTGGCCAGGAACAAAGGCTTAGTGTGTGAGATGCTGTGGAGCCCCAGCCATCAGCAAGCAATCCAATACACTTCTGCTTGGCTGAGTTGTCAGTCCCTACCGGCCCGCTCACCCGTGGGCTGCACCATAGAGCAGAACACATGCAGACGACTCCAGAGCCAAATCAAAACAAACCACTGCTGCAAACTTTTAGTTTATCCAAACTGACACAGTGCATTTAATACACATGATTTTATTTCCTTGGTTTCAATACTATATGAAATTATTTATGTATTTGTTATTGTATAAGATAATGCAGACACTCGGTCTAAGATCAGTTGTGAGTATGCTTAATAGAAAAATCTATAGTCTGTGAAACTCATATCATCTCTTTTAAGACTGACATTTTTTGTATAATTTTATTGTATTGTTTACAGGTTAAACATTGACTTTCTGTTATTTTATTAAAAGTCCCACCTGGGTTCAGCTGAAATCTGTTTTTCAAAAGGAAAATAAGTTTAGGATAAAAAAAAAGATGATAATGTAAATCTCAATCCTAATGTGGTCTTAAATTACTCTCCTGGTTTATCTCTCCAACCTAATTCTGGAAATATCCATGTTGGGATGTAGTTTGGGTTACTTTTTGGAACAATAGTATAGTTGGGGGTTACAGTGATTTAATTTGACCCAAAGTTGTGTTTTATTTCCCCTTTTTTTTAATGAGTCAGAATGACGAAAAAAAAAAATTTTTAATCTTTGATTTGGTTTGAAAAAAAAATCTAAAAAGTGGTTCTTTTTTGTAAACTATGGAGTGTATAAAACATTGTTGCAATCTAAATATTTGATCATAAATATTGCATGTTTTCAACAGTGAAAGATTCACATTTAGCATATGAACATACTTTCAGATCATTATTGTTGTCTTAGCTAAATACCATTGTTATTTTTACAGATAGCTGATCAGCTTCCCTGGATTTTGCCAACATTCCTGCCTTGTTTTTCCTGAAAATGGAAACTCTGGAGTCAGAGCTGACCTGTCCAATCTGTCTGGAGCTTTTTGAGGACCCGCTGCTCTTACCCTGCGCTCACAGCCTTTGTTTCAACTGTGCCCACCGAATCCTGGTATCCCACTGCACCCCCAGTGAGCCAATTCAGTCCATCAGCGCCTTTCAGTGCCCGACGTGTCGCTATGTCATCTCCCTTAACCAGAGGGGCCTAGAGGGACTCAAACGCAACGTGACCCTACAGAACATTATCGACCGCTACCAGAAAGCCTCCTTGAGTGGACCCAACTCTCCCAGCGAGACTCGCCGTGAGCGAGCTGGCCCTGAACAAAAAGCCATGTCGTCCCCCGCTGACCAGGTTCAGTGTCAGTTCTGCGAGCAGGACCCTCCGCAGAATGCTGTGAAGACATGCGTGACCTGTGAGGTATCCTACTGCGAGGAGTGTCTCAAGGCCACCCACCCAAACAAGAAGCCTTTCACAGGCCACCGGCTGATTGAACCGTTGCAGGATTCCCACCTCCGAGGGATCATGTGTCTGGAACATGAGGATGAGAAGGTCAACATGTACTGTGTGACGGATGAGCAGCTGATCTGTTCACTGTGCAAACTTGTCGGCCGGCATCGAGATCACCAAGTGGCAGCTCTCACTGATCGCTATGAGAAACTCAAGGTGAGGAAGCAGTTTTTTTTGTATTTAAGGAATACTTTTGGGATGCGAGCATTCCCATCACTGCACTCCCCTTTAGAATTCAAGGTTTTTTAATATCCAATAAAGCATCTTCCTACTAAAGGTGCACAATCTGATTCTGTGGTTGTAAACGAGAAAGCTCCTTCAGGTCATTACTATCATCTGTATAACCTAACTTCACAAACAAAATTATAAGGAATTGTTATAGCCAACATTATATGAAGGTTTTATGTTGCCTTTCATGTGCTGTGAAAGTGGAGCAGAGGCTTTTAAGAGCTGGTGTTAAAAACCTCAGAAAAAGTGAAAAGAACATCCTTAAGAAAAGATTTGCTACCCCTTTAAAATTTCATGTTTTGCTTTACACATAAATGCTCTTCAGAAATCTGTTCTCACGTCTCACTGAGAAATGGAGGAACAAAGAAAAGTGCTGCTTGAAATTTTCCTTTGTTACTAATTGTCAGGGAAGTAAGGGTTATTCGTAAGCATTACTAATTGCATTGTACTTTCTGGGCTCCACAGTTTAAAGAAAACAGATTCATAATATTTATTTGTGTTTTTCTGACACAAACTGTAATGTTTAGTGTCTGAGTTCAAAGCTTTGTCTAAAATAGACCTGCACAATAGTCAAAGACTGCTTTTATATACAATTTAAGATGCTGAGATGGGATTGATAAAGTATGAAAGCATGTGCTCAGTTGATGGGGTTTACAACAAGCTGCATCTAAAGAACGATCAAAAACTTACAAAATTACTAATCATTTCATAGCTATCCACAAATCACTTCTGCCAAAAAGCTTTAAAGTTCCACCCTTGCTCTATTGTAAAAGCTTTCCCAGTGGTCTTTTAATCAAGAAAATGCCGTTTGTATCCAAAATCAAAACGCTCGTTAGAAATTCAGCTCTGGGTTGTTGGCGGAATTGTTGGTACATAAGTCAGTCTCAGCTGATTTTCCATCAACCCTTTGTTTACACCCTCTCCCGCTAGTTTATAGCACCTCACAAGCCCAAGCTAGCATTAGCGTAGCAAATAAAAAAATTAATAAAAAAAGCAGCAAGCAATATTGAAACCATCCAGCCGTAAAGCTTTGAGCCAGATGGCAGCTCATCCAATGGTCACAAATACAACTACCACTGCGCGATGGGGAGGCATCAGCAGAATTTTCAAGATTTGATGTCATTTGCATTTAGTATTTAGAAAAATCATTTAAAAAAATCATTTTCATAATAATTTGCAACACACTCTAGGTCACACTAACATGACAAAACAGAAAAAAAAACATTTTTTTAAAATAAGAAAATACTCAGAAGCACAGTTTTAATTCAAAATTATTTTATATACCCCCCCTAATCATGAGAAAAAGGCTACAAGAACATGTTAAAAATACCAAAAACGCGCTTTATATTGGAGTGGATCTTTAAAAATCTCTTTCAGTCATCTGCATTGCATTATACTGCACAAAAAGTTCTGTCCTCTTTCACCTCTCACCGTCTCCACGCATGACCCACAAATGATGGTTTAATGTATCATGCTGAACACCAGCCTGAACCCTTTGTGGTTTCCTTTCTCAATGCCTGCGTGTCACAGTCACACAGTGGAATTTTGGGACATTTTGGGGAGGCTTTTGTCTGAGGAACGATCTTAATTTCTCTCCTTTTGTCTGATCATGCTGTCATTGTACAGAAACCCCCCCACCGCTCTCTCTGCATGGGGCCTGATCACTCACAGCAGGAGGCAGACCAGGTGATCAGCATCATTTCTTTAATGGAACAATCAGTCGCAGTCATCTTGCCTGAACAAACACAAGTCAAATTTAAATATCATTTGCAGCAAAGTCCCTAATGAAACATGGTAATGTGACCTTTGTTGTTATTAACCTACAAGTTAAAGATTTCATTGTTGTGGGAGTGATTTGATTATTTTATCTACTAATTAATGTCAGCAGTAGCATTAAATAATAACATCCCTCAGATGATTAATGACACAAGAGTCAAGGGGAAGGAAGTGAAGCAAAGTCCTGTCTTCCTTCTTAGATTGTTGCTTAACATCAACAGCCTACTTTTCACTTTCGCAGTGCCCTTGAAATGAAGCCTGAGTTTTTGTTATGACTTCATTTATTTTCATTTCTTATTCATTATATAGTTAATTGAACAATTTTTTTCACAGTTAAATACCTGAAGCTATAGAGGAAATAGCTGTTTTCATTGTGGGGAGAATTTCTGTTTAATATGATCACAGTGGTATCCGGAGTGCCAAATGTTTCTCACTTTTCTAACTACATTTGAAAGGAAAATGCATGAATTGTGTCTAAAAAGTCTGAAATTGAACTTTTTTTTCCTACCTGTTGGCGACACTATCCTGTTTTTTTTTTTCTTAATAGCATTAATGTTTTTTTAAACACATCTCTCCCTTACACGTTGACTGTAAAATTGGGAACAAACGCTTTGAACTAAATTTTAATGAAATCTATTTGAACAGCATGAGAGAGCCAATAAAGTTCAAATGAACAAGAATAAAGCAATGTAATAAAGACCTTCTATTCATTTTATAATGAGATGACTGTGGTAACCTCAATCACATTGCTGTCTGTATGTAATATATAGAAGCGGTGCAGCAACATGACCTGCAGGCGGGAACCCCTGTGGTCTTTCTTGACGTTATGACTTCAGTGCTAGTAGATTTCATTGGGTTGCCTCACTGGGTTTATTTTAGTGAAACCTACAGAAGCTCTGACAGATTCATACATTGGGACTTGAGTTAGTTTGGTTTTTTGAGCTTTTCAGCGTCTTGTTAGGCTGTTATTTAGAATTTTTTTGTGGTTTGTCTTTTGTGTTGTTTCTGTCTGGAAGGGTTATTTATGGTGGCCCTCAAGTGCAAATCACATCTACAAATCACTCGACGCAAAGACCTTTTATTTAAGTGTAATTAACATGACATTTTATTAACATTTAAAAAGCAAAGTAAATATTTAAAAAACAGCATTACATTAAAACAATTCCAGAAACCAAAACTAATATAAAGATTATAATAATTAAGGGGAAAAAAGTAAATTCCAGAAAAAGCCCCTGAAATGTTAGAAAAACGGCACATAAGAAGAAAGCGGAAAAGGTATGGGACATTGCTGATTGGATGATGATACCCCGTATTGTCACATAGTACCTACTTTTTCTGGTTTCTTATTGTGTTTTGCTTTTCTGACATTTCATTTTGTTTTCTGGAAATAACTTTGTTTTTAAAAATGTTTTTTTTTTTTCTTTTTGCCCTTTAGATTTTAGTTTCTAGAATTTTGTACTGTTTTATAAAATGTAATGCTGTTTTTTTTATATTTGTTTTGCTTTTTAATTGTTGTTGTGATCTTTAAAATGCTTTTGTGATTTGTTTATCTCATTTGCACTTCAGGGTCACCGTAGTTATTGCACCATAAAATCTGTAATCATACTAAACGTGGGTGTGACTTGTCAAAATGTCCTCTACATGAACAGACAGCACACAGGTTATGTGAAATGAGGCAACATTAAAAACAAATGCACTCAACAGACAAAAAGAAAGTAATTTAAAACAAACCAAACAAAAATAGTGCCATAATGTGTCAAAATGATGAAATGAAGTCCCACTCTGACTATATTTTTATCTTTTGTAAAATCGTTCCCAGTGGTTTTTTAACAAGGATTATGCAGGTTTATTTATATATTTATTTTTACTTAACTCTTAAAAACCTGTGTTGTTTTTTAAGACATATTGCTGCATAGATATCTAACTGGACAAGGTTGAACCCAAACAATAAACCTAACACAGACAGAGGATAAAAATTCTAGATCCTGAAATCAACCTGTTAGGATTTCTTGCGGAAGGAAGAGCATCTGACCCATGCAAAGGTGTGGCACCAGAAGCATTCCCATTCAAAAGGAAACTGCCATTCTTTCCGCTCATCAAGTTCAAGTGACTTCAGGAAAGAGACGTCCATTAGAGAAAAATGTGTGAATGTGTGAGAAAGATAAATGGGTTTGAAAGGACTGTATTTCATTCTTTCTCTCATATCCATTTGCTCCTTATGGCTTCATTTGTTAGCCGTTTCCCATAAATAACAACAAACCGTTTGAAAACTTTAAAGCCCATCCATTTGGCTCTGTTTGAAGTCTTTTGAAGATCGGTAGATGAATATGTTATGGTCCATAGACCACTTTAGAAATGTTGAACTCTAGGCTTGCCTTTACCTGCATCTGAAATGGCTTTCATCACTTTCTTATTGGTATGAATAAATCATATTCGCCAAAGCAGTAAAATGAATTCTGCTATTTTTGAACACTGTGACGCACACACCTTATGAAATCACAATGTGGCACACCTAACAGCTGAACATGAAAGTGGTCCCTTCACTGTTTTCTTAAAGCTTTGAATCTGTGCAGCCCTCTGTTAGCAATCAAAATTACGATTATGACAAAAAGCAGAGACATTCATTTACTTACATTTCAGCAATAACATTTTGGTAAACAAATTAATATATGGTTGTTAAAGTGAAATGTATTTCATAGACCCACAACCGTTTTGGGATAATTTCTTGGATAAAAGTATAGAAATATTGTAAACATACTTGCTTTTGAAAATCTCAGTTACCAAAATCTGTTACTGGATTGTCTGATTTGATGTATTCATTTATTTCAAGCAATAAGATGGGTAAATAATGAAAAAAAAAATACATATATAAAGTGCAGATATGTCAAACCCATTTCAAATATTCAGCATGATTAGTAAATACATTACTCATAATCATAAAAAGACAATTCTGCAGTCATGCATTGAGTAGACATTACATGATCATCAAATAAAGTCAGAGTTTGATTTAAAGCTTGAAAGGGAGTGGCAAAAAGTACATTTATATACAGTAATCCCACCATCCCAATCATTCTCTATATATTTTTACATAACTGCCATAGCAGCGTTCTTATAAGATCAAATACAGATTATTTGTCAACTAACAAAATGGAGTGCCTATTGATTATCCTCAGAAAACATTCTAACATAATTTCCATAAACGTTTACACGGATTCCATTTCATGTAACCCATAAGTAATACTCGTTGATTTTTAATCACAATACATCATCACATTAATACAGAAATCATCACTATGCATTGCTGATCAACTAAAGAAAACTGATAGCTTCCTGGTTATCATCAAAAAGCACTTTTACATAATTTCAGCGAACATTACATATCACTGATCTTTAGTATAAATGATCAATATTTATCATCATCAGAAAACATTAAATATTCTGCAACGTCCAAGTTCACGCATCCTTGTCAAACTGTTGTTAAACTACAAAAAAGGGGGGAAATGCACATTATTTAGCATTAATTGTACTAGCATTGTACTGAATATGACTTTTTTGTGCTATGGACATTAGTTTAATATTGTGTTCAATATTTCCACTTTCTTGTAAACAAACTTCATTCAAGAATTTGAAATAATAGTTTTCATGATTTATTATCTTGTTTTTTATTTTTTTGTTTGTGACTTTTATTTTTACCAGCAATAATGGATCTCTGATACTATTTTATGTATTTCTTTATTTACTGTTCAAATAAGAAAGACTTTTAAACTCAGTGCCAGCACTACACCCAATTACAGTAAGAGATTAAATTTGCACTGTAAGCCCTTGATCTCATCTGGAGATTAACATGACCAGGGTTTAATTGTCCACATTGCTGGCAGATGCTCAGCTAAGCCTCATGGCTTCAGCAGGCATTTTGATGGGATCTTTGGCACACCACAGGGTGCATTCTGGGAGGGAGTTCACACTAATCGGAGGACACATATTTTAGACATTAGATTTCATTGTTAGCCAAAGCTGAAAACATTTGACCAAATATGCATTTACTGAATGTTTCCGTACTCAAACAAAGCGAAAACTTTGAAAGTAATCATTGTGTAACAAGTATTTTTTTATTTTGTAGAAAACCTTGGATTCCAACCTCAGTAATCTAATCAAGAGGACCAGTGAGCTGGAAAACTTGATGGGCAAACTTATCCAAACCTGCCAACAAGTGGAGGTGAGGTTGTTTGTCGGTCTGCTTTCAGGAGGAGATTCTCTCTGAAGCATTTCCTTGGCAACAGCTACTTCTTCAATTATTAAATGCATGATGAATTACTGCATGTACAAGCTGCATTTCATCATGTCAACAACACCAAGTGTCCAGAGGGATACATGACTGAAATTCCTTAAATTTGCCTGCAACATTGTTGGAACCAAACAACAGGAACATTATGTTTTGGCTGCACGTATGAGAAGTACAAAGATACAAGATGTTGAAACCTCCAATTGAGATCATCTTTATTTTCCACAAAAATAAGAACATTAGAAGAAAAACATGTTTAAAAACCTATAGCTTTAAACTAATGAGAGTATTTCAATTAAATTAAATAAACTTTGATAGATGTGCATATTCAGGTGCAGTCTTTAGATTTGCTACTTAGAATTTTTTTTATTAAAATGCACTTTTTCTACTTGATTATAGTTTAAACAAGTTTTCATGGATTATAATCATGTAAATGGCTCATGCATTTGAACATATAACAGGTTTATTGTGTGTTAATTTCCAGCAATTAGTGGCCACAGGCCCAAGCAGCCCAAGTCATTTGTTGACTTATCTGCCATCTTATTTAAAGGTGAAAAAACTCTATCATCCTCAAAAAACACCTTATTTTTGTCCTAATATGACATGATTGTTGTGTGAAAGTGGCGATTAGTTTCGGAGTTCCCATGAACTATTGTGACTATTGTAGATCAGCTCTTAAACCATGCAGGACTTCTTTCTCGCTTTTTTCCAAAACATTTGGACTGCAGAGGAATTTACAAGGTGTGTGTCTGCTTCAGGATGAGCTTTCAGCATGAGGAGAAGCTTGTTTGATGGGTTAAAACATCTTCCTGAGCATAGATTTAGGGTCAACAGCCACAAAACAGTCAGTTAATTTTGGAATTTCAATTTTCTTTTCATTTTTTACAATAATTGTTAATATACGTTTTTGTTTTTTATACTTTAAATTAAAATAATGCTTTTGATAAATTTGAAAGTTTCAATTTTCCTCATATGTTGTCTTCTTTTCTATTTTTTATTTATTATATATATATATATATATATATATATATATATATATACAGATATACATATCTTTTTTTTTTTTTTTTTTTAACATTTTTTTGCTTCAATTCCACAAGGCATTATAAATGAAGACTCATTTGAATTTTCTAATGCAAAAAAAAAAAGTTACATGTCAATTCAACTTCTATATAATGACTATGACTGGAGGATTTTAGTTATTTTACCCCAAACTTTTACTTTATGAATTGTAAAAATGAAACAATAAACTGATTGAAGTATGTTTAAAAATTACATTTGAGCATAAATGTGCTCAATATCCTGCCATAATCACTGAAACACTGTCTGTTTTGACGTTAAATCTTCTTACTAACATAATATTGATTCTACTGCTTTTAGCCTTTAGTGTAAAATATGTGAAAAATCAATAACAATTTTCTGTCACTTTTAAATCTTGAATTTGGATGTGTCCAGGTGAATGCATCAAAGCAAGAGAAGAAACTTCAGGAAGAGTGTGACCTGCTGGTTAACATCATACAACAGCGGAGGCAAATCATTGCAACCAAGATAAAAGAGGGAAAGGTCCTTTCTAATCAGCTTTATTTTCTGTATAACCGTTTGTTGCTTTAACCTTAAAAGATTAAACCCCAATATGTTGATGTAAGTCAATCTGCAGATAACAAACTGACATAACCTTTTATGAATAAGTTCACTGTTTTGTGAGTATCTAAAGTTTTTTATTCTTTTTGTTTTTGTCTGCACTTAACAGATGTGAGTTTTTATTTTAGAGCCAGTTTAACTGGAAGTATGATTCCTAATGTTTACTGCAATCTTAAGAAAGCCTTTTATTGTGGTACATAAGCTAACATGAAAAACATATCTCACTTGGAGAAATCTGTGCAGTTTATTGTTAAGGTCTCATTTGCTTTCAGCTTTGAGTCATTCTGCCAAATGTTAATGTTTAGGCAATTTAGTTTGTGAAATTGTGAAACTAAACGCAGAAATGCACAAACAGAAATCTTACAGTGCTCTCAGTCTGTTTTCATCTGATGGGTTTGGTGGTTTTTTTTTTTGTGCTTCTGGTCCTCAGTACTTTAACACAATGTTCAGATCATTTTATTATTAACAGGAGTTGCAGTACACCGCTGATTGGTCTTTATGGGACTAATAAAAGATGTCATATTGTGTCATTTTGCAAACAAATATTCTGTCTCCTGGTTCAGCAACTTTTTTTCTTGTTTTGGAGCAATATTATTTGTTAATCAAACAGGAAAAGCTTGCTTAAACCAAGGCCAGTAAATCTGTTTGGAAAAAGTCTTGATTAACGTTCAGAAATTTCAAATGTGTTTAGCATGTCTTCAAAATAATGTGACTGTAATGATATAACAGGAAAAAGAACTGGAAGACACAATTATGTGTAATTGTTGCTTCAAGTGATCCAAATAAGTCTAAACAGACTTTTTTTTTTAGTTCACTCTTGTGGTTCGGACTCATTAGTGAGGTCACGCATGGATCTGCTATAGTTTGGCTTGTTTAAATTGGTTAGGCATGAAAACAACACATTGTCCTAACATCTTAACTAAGACCTAAACAAAGTCACTTCGATTTTGAAATCGATGCAGTGGCTCCTAGTCAGCTTTGGGATCGATCTAAACATTCTTTCATTAGTTTTTTAATCTCTTAATGAAATTGAAACTTCTTTTTTTATCAGAACCGTTTTTAGTCTATGACCTTCCCAAAGCGCTCAGGTTCTCAGGTGCGGATCTGTTGGTGGTCCCCAAGGTCAGAACAAAAACCCACAGCAAGGCCCCGTTCCAACACTGTGGGCCTTGCTTGTGGAACGGCCTGCCTGAGGATGTGAGGGCTTCATCCACTGTGGAGCTTCTTAAGTAAAAACTTAAAATGTATGTTTTTAGCATAGCCTTTACAGAAGTTTTTGAAATTTCTTCATGTTTTAATTTGATTTTGTAGACCGTTTTTCACAGCTTTTTTTTTTTTTTTTTTTTTAGAATGTGTTTGTGTGCCAAGGGCTTTAATTAAGATTACTAGATTACTTAAATACATTTTCACTATTTTTTTTGTAAAGCACTTTAAGGTGTTGTGCAACAAGAAAAGTGCTCAATAAACAAAGTTGGATTTGAATTTGAATTTTAATGAAGGCAAATTAAAATAAAAATTACCCTTCTTTGATAATAAAAGAAAAAAACAAGAAGGAACTGTCAGCACAAAATAAAATGTTGACTTTTAGTCAGACTTTTAAATTGAAAAAGCTGCACTTTCCTGCAGATGGTTGAACATTTTTGTGGTCTGTTTGCACTACCACCCAGTTTATTGTGTTGGATCATTGTAAGCAGTGCACATTTGTTCTGAAAGTGGCTTTTTAATCATTTTTTTAAAATAAGTTTTATGTCTTCTTTCGCCCCATGCCTCACGGACAAAAACATGGGCACTCTCTTGGTTTATTTACAGCTGTTTTACAATTATTTTGCAAAAAAAAAAGGGGGAGCAAAGATTTCACCCATTCATCTTAAATGCAATATCATTATTTTGGAAAACTTTGGGTGCTGACACTGTAAATGTGATTTTTTTTTTTTTTTAAGAAACAAAAAAGTCTGAAAATAAACCAAGTGTTAACAGTATTTCAGAACTAAGAACTGTCTGTTCATTTTCTGTCTCCGTGTCATGTTTTCCTCAGGCTATGAGGCTGAGAAAGCTAGCACAACAAATAGGCAGCTGCAAGCAGTGCATCGAGAGGTCATCCTCCCTCATCTCTCAGGCTGACCAAACCCTCAAAGAGGGTGATCCCGCTTCCTTCCTTCAGACGGCTAAAAGCATCTGTGAGAGGCAAGAAAATTGTTAAAGCAAACACCATGAAACCCTATAGATAAAGCAGATAGAAATGTTGCCATGTCCTTAGTGGTGTGGTTTTTTTTTCACTATAGAGTGTCTATGGCAACAGCCTCCTCTCAAATCCTGTTACCAGAAATTAACCTGAAGGATGCTTTTGATACGTTCACTTTGGACTTCACAAGGGAGAAGAAAACACTAGAAAGCTTGGATTACTTGACAGGTAATTGTATTTGTGAGTCAATAATATTGATATTTAGCATGACAATTTTTACAGTTCTGCATATATTAGATGCCTATTCTGACTTCTAAGAACACTGTACATGTTTTTTTTCTCTTTTTTTTATCATATTGTTTATGCAAAAGTTTAAAGAATCCATTAAGTGAAACTTGGAAAGGCATGCAAATTTCCTCATTTCCAGAATCAAACATGCATATATATTTAACATTAATGTTGCAGGCTTATAATTTATCTACTTTAACTTTGTTATTTTATTTTTTTGCAGTATCTGCACGTTGCAGTTTTTATTGTAGTGCTAAGACAAACACATTGTTGTCTGCTATGTAATTGAAGTCAAGCTTCTCAGTTTTAAATTGCATTATCCATCCATCCATCCATTTTCCAAACAGCTTTTTCCCTGTCGGGGTCACGGGGTTGCCGCAGTCTAACCCGGCTACTCATGGGCAAAGGCAGGGGATACCCCTGGACTGGTCGCCAGTCTGTCGCAGGGGCCTAAATTGCATTACAGATGTTTAAAAAAACGTTTTATTTTTTGTATGATTACTTAGATTCGTAAAGAAATCCTTTGATGGTGATGATGCACACCTCATACTTAGGATCACTTTATTCTAAAGGCCCTAAATCGGATAGAAGAAGCAGTTGGTTTCTGTCTGTTGTGTGGGAGAAAAACAAAAGGCTTGCAAATCTAGGCAGCAATGTTTTCCTCAAAATGAAAAGGGTTTGATTATTTTTTCAGCTCCTGTTGTGCAGAGAGGGTTTAACTCTGCATGGAGGCTGTAGCTGTAATAGCTGGAGGAGCTCCAGTGTAGATTAATTACACTTGTCAGACACAAAAGAATTGTGCCATTTATCCACTGCAGGTCTCTGCATCATTCTTTTTTTAAATTTTGGTTTGTCACTTAAGTTTTTTTGTGCAGAATTAAATCCACTCAGCTCTTATTAAATTAGTTTTTTTAATTCTGCAGCACCAGACCCACCGGTTATCCGCGAGGAGCTGTGTACAGCCTCATATGACACAATCACAGTTCACTGGACATCAGATGATGAATTCTCAGTTGTGTCATATGAACTTCAGTACACCATCTTCACTAACCAGTCTAGTGTTGTCAGTAAGTATGTAATTTATCTTGGTAATTGTTGTGCAGTTTATTATTTTTGGTAGAAAATGAGCCTATGACATAAGGACTATTTTCTTTTTTTTTACGCAGGCATTAAAATTGTCAGCATTATTACAATGTCTTGTCATTTTATTTTGTTGAAACAGGAGGAGCAGGCAGTTCTCTTTTAGCTTTTTGAAGCTATCAGAGGTTAGAAATTGTTTTATAGGTTTTCAGTAAGAAAAAATTAACAATTTAACTTATTATCCAATTTTTTATCTTAATTTCTTATTTGAATTTTGTTCTATCTGCTTAATATTTAATCTAAACTTACCTAAACAGTAACCAGATTATGTTTTATGAGTCAGAAATAGATACCAAAGCTTAAAACACTGCTGTCATTAGTAATACTTAGGTAGAGAAAGTGTTTGTCATTGATTCTGTGTGTGTTGGGGCTCCAGGTTTGTGCAACTCTATTGATAGCTGGATGATTGTTCCAAACATCAAGCAAAATCATTACACTGTTCATGGACTCCAGTGTGGGACCAAGTACGTTTTCATTGTGAAGGCCATAAACCAGGCTGGAAACCGCAGCAGCGAACCAGGGAAACTCAAAACCAACAGTATGTCCATTTTTTATTTTCAGAAATTGGTAAACATAACTTTCTGATCCAAGTTGAGAAATGCCTGCTTTGCTTTAAGGTCAGCCATTTAAGTTGGACCCAAAGTCAGCTCATCGGAAGCTTAGAGTGTCTCACGACAACCTAACAGTCGAGAGGGATGAGACTTCGTCCAAGAAGAGCCACAATCAAGACAGATTTTCCAGTCATAACAGCTATGGAGTCACTGGAAATGTCTACATTGACAGCGGTCGTCATTACTGGGAGGCTCTGATTGGAGGAAGCACTTGGTAAAGAAATAATCATCAGCTCAGAGTAGCACTTTCTATGGCACATTGGTAGATTATTGTAGCCAAGTTTTTTTGCTTTTTTAAAATCTCATGCATAGTTGCATGGACTCTTGCAGGTTTGCCGTGGGGATTGCTTACAAGTCTGCACCAAAGCATGAGTGGATTGGTAAAAACTCTGCCTCATGGGTTCTGGCTCGCTGCAACAACTCGTGGGTTGCCCGTCACAACAGCAGAGAAATTCCCGTCGAGCCTTCACCACACCTGCGGCGACTCGGGGTGCTGTTGGACTATGACTCTGGATCTCTGTCCTTCTATGACGCCGTTGCCTCTCAACATTTGTATACATTTGAAATCAGCTTCGCCCAGCCGGTGTGCCCTGTCTTCAACGTGTGGAACAGATGTCTGACCATCCTCAGTGGACTGCCTGTGCCGGATCACTTAGAGGGGACAGACTACAGCCACTGAGGGCACTTGAAGGACTTCTTTTTGTATCAGAAAAGAGAAAATAACTCCTTACCAGGGATCACTCTGTTTTTACTGTGAGGGTGAAGGAGTACACAAGCCTAAATTCAAACATTGGAGTTATTGGAGTTAACATTAATATGCACTTGTCAATTTCATGTTTTGTTTTGCTTTCACAGTATTTGCACAGTATATTTTGGGTATTTTAAGGCTATTCTTATATCTTTTTTTAATTTAGATATTTGTAAATGGACTCCAAATAATAATTTTTACCAGTATTTTGGAATTTTTAATACAACTTCCCCCTTTTACTCAATTCCTAATATGATGAACCTTTAAGAGATGCTTTTTCAATATTGTTTTGTAATATTTGTCTCTTGAACTTTAAGTCTTAAGTTTTAAAGTGTTTGGATTTTCTAATGCACTTTGAAAGACAAAATTACCACCATGAAATGTGAACCATTTCTTCCGTCATTCCTGACCTCAGTGGAAAATGCACTCAAAGAATTAATTATTAAGAAAGTATTATTCACATTGGACCTACTTTTTCATTTTATTTATTATTTGTAAAAGCGTTTTCATGGTTCAGAATTGTGAAATAAGTCATCTTCCGACTATTAAAGTTGCAAAGCTTCACTACATTTTTCTTGACAAAATCTAATTAAAGAAATTTCTTGTGCTCTGTGTGACCACATACCTTGTTTTGCGATGTAAGCGGCTTACACAAATTCATCTTTCAAAAATCTTAAATTCTTGCAAAAGAGGGTTTTTATCAGCTCTTGCTGTTTACACACTTATATTTTTACTGTCTCAGGTCGATTTGAAGATGTTTATTACAATATTAAGAAAACACTAAGAACACGAAGAGAAATGTCAGATTTCTTGCTTTACAGGACTGTCTGACCTGCACTAAGCCAAAATGCCATCCCTGACAGATTCACTCTGGCATCTCTTTTTGTACTGGCGTAATTTGCCTTGAATTCTGTAGCGTCTCGTTTCAACAAAGAAGAAGACAAGGGTTAAAAAAAAAAAAAAAAAAAAAAAAAAAAAGCTGAACTCTCTCTGACCTCCCCATGAGACACCCTGCAGGCAAAGCTGTAATACCCAAGCACCACCAATGCTTTTATAGAGAGTAAAGGCTGCTGCTTTTAATTCAATCATATATATATATATATATATGCCCTAATCACTCTGAATGAGCTGTGCATTTTTTGTCTCTACTTAGGAATAATTTGTGGAAACAACCACAGTACAACAATGCAACATTTTGTATTTTGTCTTTAAAACACATGTTTGCCAACAGCTTTTTTTTTTAAACCACAAAACCCTATGACATATTTGCCTGCACCTGCACTCTTATTTTATATATAAGATTAATAATAAAGTTGTACAAGCACAAAGGCTGTTTGATGACTGATGAAGTCAGCAGTACTGAACAAAAACATTGCAATTGTCAGATGTTTAACTGTGCTTCAGGTGTAAAAACAAGATATAAGACTGATTTGCAGATGAAAAGACTTGGAAATGTGATTTAATGTATGAAAACATTTCCCTAGTGCTCCACCTACTGGATTTCTTTGTGTGGAAGTGTGTGTCGGTTTGTGTGTGTTATAAATAAATAAGTCAGTACATACCATAACTGTCCCAACCAAGTCTTGAACACATCATACTGGTCTGTTTGTCTTGAGGTATTTGCTTTGTGGTAATAACACCAAAGGCCGAAGTTGTAATCCTGCAAGTAATTTGTTTTCAACTTGTCCTGTCCAACAACTGAGCAAATAGATAGGAGCTCTTGTGTTGGACAGATTTTACTGTTACAATGAACCTTCTGACACACAAGGTGTATATTTGTATAAACCCCTTTTGTATTTGAGATTTAATTTTTTCAATATTAACTACATTTGCATACATTTTATTTGTTGGAGCAGATGGGGGGGGGTTAAAAGAAGGAGAAAATAAGAGAGTGGGCTGTTAAAGATGGGAGGTAAGGGTACAAAAGAAAGGAGAGGGAATAAAGGGGGGAGTATGGACGTTGGATATTATTTAAATATCTATGTGTGTCGGGGGAGGGGGTCGGACGTGCAAAGCAACAAGATGCTGGAGGTTTTTCATTCTTACCGTCAGGTAGAGATGTTAGTCAAAGGGGCGGGGCCTATCCGCAAAAACACTCAAATGCTAAAAAACAAACCATCCATCCATCCAAGTTTTAAACAGAATACCAACAGATCTGGAAGCTTTGTGTTTTACGTAATTTCTAGGAGAAATCCAAGACAATTTATCATTAATTATTACACCTGAAAACTTCATTTCTTTCATACATTAAATGTATGTACCATTTAGATATAATTTAACATTTGCCACCTATCATAAGTTCAAGTCAATTTTAAGTCCAAACTTAAAACTTTACCCTAAAGATTTTCCAAAATGTATTGTCCTTCCTAAATTTGGTCGTTTTCTTGTGTATTTATGTATTTAAAACCTTCGCACTCACTGTCTCGTGTTTTTTTTTTCATCCTATTGGGGCCTTTTAAAATTCAACATTTTAACATGACTTTCTAGTGTGTTACTCAATCAATAAAGACCCACTCCAAAGAAAATCGTGTTCTTAACATGTTCTTGTAGCATTTTTCTCATGATGGAGGGTGTGTGTGTGTGTGTGTGTGGGGGGGGGGGTAAAGAGTTTATGGGAAATTAGCCAAGGATAACTTCCGTGCCAACAGTCCCGCCCACAACCTAGAGGCATTTTTCTGATGAACTTCTGCGCTGCAGAAAATATATCTTAAAAATGACACAGGCTCTTTGATTTTGCATAAAATCTACAAAATCTTAATTAAAATACCCCTTGGAATGATTTTACAATAGAAAAAAACATATGGAGTGGGTCTTTTTCTCAACTTTTTCTGTAAAGCACATGCACATGCCTCCGTGCATGAAAGGAGCTTTGCCTTGCTGCCATTGGACCATCCTGTTCCCAAGCCCCGCCCATGCTACCGGAACAGGAAGAACCTGCTTCTGCTGACGTTGAGGCTGTCTGAAGTGACGATGGCGTCCACAGATCAGTCTCTCCTGGATCTAACAGACAAGGAAACCCGAGAGAAGCTCTCTTTATGGGACCGTCGCACGGACGCCACCGCCCCCCTCACGGAGAAACAAATGGGCTCTGTTCTGGAGATCCGAACCGCCGCTGAAACTCTTCCTGTTCCCTCAGAGGTGAGATGGGGACTCTTTAGCCTCGTTAGCCTAGCTAACAAGGATGCTAACTTACTGTTTAAAGGCAAAAGATAATCGGTTTCCGTAGTTTTAGACATTCTGTCAGCGTGATTTACTTCATTTTGTTCTGATAACAAATATTAAACACATTGTTTACAGTAGTTCAGCTTTTAGACGGCCTGAATCGACTGAGTTTGTGCCCTATGAAGTTGGTTCTTAGCAGCAGGTGAAGGCTTGCTGTTTCAGAACCAAGCAAGCTGTTGTATTATTTTTGCAGCTGCCTATCGAGGACCTGTGCAGCCTGTCGTCTCGGTCCTTACAGTCCCCGTTCACAGCCACAGTCCCCGCGTCAACAGAGGACGTTCTCCTCAAAGGGTTTCAGATGCTCCAAATGGAGAATGACAGGATAGAAACAGCTCAGCAGGTGACTGTTTTTGTCAGTGCAGCCAGTGACACTTCATACGCCAATGCACATTCAGGCGACGTTTTTTAATTCGATTCTTTACAATATTATGTCCACTCTTTTTGCAGTTTTTTGCCTGGTTCGCAAAGTTGCAGGCTAACATGGACCAAGAGGAAAGTGCAAAATACAGGTGCTTTATACCTACACCTTGATGTCATGCGTTGTTAGTCTACAATTATCGTCTCTGGCAGTTACAGAGTAAAATATTTCTTTGTGTATATATAAGCCTGTCCCCTCTTCCCGTCACCCATCTGTTTACACGCTCTCCCACAAGCTTACATGCCCTCACGACCCTAACGTTACTGGTGCTACAGAAATTGTGAGCAGTATTGGAGATATCCAGCTGTTAAGTTTTACCAGCTCAGACATCTATTCATGAGCAAGAGGATGAATCAGAATGGAGCTGAGGAGGGAGCTTGTGACCTGGCAATTGTAGATTCAATGTCACAAATAAGCTCTTTTTCAAACTGCATTTTTTCATCTGCTCCTTATTCACAACAAAATACTTACAAATGCCATTTTAAGCCTAATTTCTTTCTTTATGTCCTCCATTATCCAAAAAATACCACAAGAACATGTTAAAATTACCAAAAACCTGGTTTTCATTGGAGTGGGTCCTTAATAGCACAACTTTTCCAGCAAAAATTAGAATCAGATCTTTGCTATAATTCTTTTAGAGAACCCAAATATCAAATATACATAATCAACAGATGTCTCTCCTTCATTCAGGAAAACCAGAGAAGAACTAAACTGCTACCAGGAGCACTGTGATGCTATTTTGAAGGATGTCAATGAAGCTCTTGACTACTTGGACTCGCTTCAGAAACAGTACTTGTTTGTGTCCAATAAGACTGGTGCCTTACATGAAGCCTGTGAGCAGCTCTTAAAAGAACAGGTGGGATAGAAACAGCATCCTTTAGCTGTGACCTCTTACTAAAAAATTAAAAGGACTCCTGACCAGAGGCCTTGAAACAACATTGTAAGAACATTAAAAGCAACTACTCCTCAACATTTATGGAAAACCTTTCCACACTACTTACTATATTTATGAATAGTTCTAAACTTCTATTTATTGCAAGTGTTTGTTGTTCATAAAAAGCTACTATTTCTTTAAATGTATGTACAGTTTATTTTGATAAAAGCTGAATCAAAAGCAAACGTTTTTAAATTTTTACCGTGGCATGTTGTGCTTTCTCCTTTTCAGTCTGAGCTTGTTGAGCTGGCGGAGAATATCAAGCAGAAACTGTCTTATTTTAATGAGCTAGAAAGCATAAACACGGTAGGCTGGGCTTCTCATTGCCTCAAAACATACACAGTTACTCATTTGCTATTATTTAAGTTTTTGACGCTGCTCAAGCTAGTCTTGTTGACATACAGTTACAAAATATTGTGGATGGTAGTTGCATTTAAGTTGAATGCTAACAGAGATGAAAAACATACAAAAAAAGCATGATCCATTTATTTAACTAATGAGATCTGCAACACCAAATGAAATAAAACTAAAGACACAGTTGTTAACTTGATGTTATGACTGTAATGGTAATCTTTTCTTTTTTTGTACTTGCAGAAACTGAATTCACCAACTTTATCTGTAAATAGTGAAGGTTTTATACCAATGTTGTCCAAATTAGATGACTGCATTGAATATGTTTCCTCTCATGTAAGTAGCTTGCATTTTCCATATTTTTTCCAGTTAGTTGATTATATTAAAGGTAAATAATTTAATTTATCTATATATACACAAAGCGTGTACACAATGATTTTTATTTGTTGTTTTGCATCTTGAATACCGGTAAATCATTGTACTTGATGTTTTGCTACTCATAAGTAGAAACTTAGAATTGCAAAAAAAAAAAAAAAAAAAAAAGAAGAAGGAATGCCACAAATTTGTTTCTTTTTGAGTTGACTAACCAAACAAATTTTAGTTTCGTATACAAGCAATGAATTTTTTGAGAGAAAATTTTAAAATTTACACTAATTTTAAACTGGAATGACAAAATAGGAATTTAATTTCAGTTTAAGTGAATTCGGTGTTCTACAGCTTTATTCTAGTTTACATCCAGGAGATCTCAAAGATGTGGAACACACAATTAACTCAAACTGAAATTAAATTTCTGTTTTGTCATTAAAAATAGAAAGTTTCTTTTTTCCATTAAATCTGTTCACTACTACATCAACTATTCAAATGATGAATTCTTAATTATATGTCAAAGAAGAAAAAAAGAAAGAGATTGAGACTTTTTTGTATTTTATTATCAAAGCATAAGAATTAACTCTGTGGTTTATTTGTGTACAAAATTATGGTTTTGTTTAAAATGACTAACCCATTTGTTTCCCTTTTTATTTCAGCCCAGTTTTAAAGATTATCCTGTTTATTTGGCCAAGTTTAAACAATGTTTGTCCAAAGCTATGCACTTAATGAAGGTCTACATTGTAAACACTATGCAGTCTCTCACCAGCCAGTTAACAAAAAGGGTAAGAAAAGTTTTTATAAGGTTTGTGATTTGCCTAATATTATTGTAATAAAAATCTGTATTTCACTATAAGCTTTTGTGAGAATATATATATATATATATTTTTTTTTTTAAATTTCTAAGTATTTTCACATTAGGTTAAATGACTGTCATAACTGTTTTTCTCTTAAAGTCAAGCCTACAGTTATTCACACCACTGGAAACAGTTTTGTTCTGATGGAAAAAAATCTGCAATTTCTTTTCCACAATGAAGCCTCTTCTACATCTGCTTTAGAGAGATTCCTGTGTCATTTTCAATCAAGAGGGAACCATTTGGTTGAATAAAAGTAACATTAAGTCAAAAATTGCCTAAAGTTTGAATAAGTTTGGGCTTGACTTGAATCTGAAATCCTCCTTCCTCCGTGTTGTGTTCTCCTTTTTCTATCCTTTGTTTTTTTAATAAGATTGCTTTGATGACATATTTTATTTAACCAGACTGACTAGTACTCTTGAAGCATCAGTGTTTTTTTTTGTTTGTTTGTTTCATCCAGGATCCAATGGGCTTAACTAATGCTGACAATGCCTTTACACTTTACTATGTTAAGTTTAGAGCTGCTGCACCTAAAGTCAGAGTGAGTACATTTGTCTAAAACAGTAAAGTTTGTGTAGCAAATGTTTTTCTTAAATCTTGTACTATTTTTTTCTTATTTCTTTTTTACAGTCACTCATTGAACAGGTAGAGCAGCGGTCAGTGAAAATTCCTGAGTAAGCATATTTTCTTTAGAGCCAAGCCACTGCCACATCCATGCCATAAATGTATTTTCTAGCTTTTAATCTGGGTCGTGTATGTCATGATCTGAGCAGATACGGTCAGCTTCTAGATGAAATCCATCAGTGCTATCTCGACCAGAGGGAGCAGCTACTCAGTCCATGCATCACATCCACCATTACAGATTTGACCAACCAGAACAGCAAAGACCACTGTGCGCTGGTAAGCCTCGTTTGTATGTCCTGTAGATTTAGCAAGGTGATCTTTCAGGTGGTCTAGAATAGATCATTAATAGAATAGATTGCATTTGCATAGGTCCAATGACAACAAAGTTAATTTAATCTACAGCTCATGAATTAAAGGGACAGAGAATTGTGAATTTATAGACCCACTTCAATGAAAATCATGTTTTTGGTGTTTTTAACATGTTCTCGTTTCATTTTTTCATGATGGAGGACATGTATAAAATAATTTAAGATTAAAGCTATGTTTCTAATTATTTATTTATTCAAATCGTGATGGACCAGGACAAGATAAAAACCAGTGGCTTGAAAAAGCTCAGGTTGTGACGCAGAAACTGCCATGAGCGGGCCAAAGTCTTCCTTCTCTGCTCCAATTCTAAAACCTCCCCTTGCAGACAAATAGATCCATTAACGCCTTAATTTTTCTCATTTGAGCTGGTATCTGGCTCAAAACTGTACAGCTAGCTACAAGATTCTTTGCCAGGTGTCTTTTTTTTTTTTTTTTTTTTTTTTTCAACGTTAATCTTAGTTTAGGCTTGTTAGGTGGTTGTCGCTAGTGGGAGAGAGTGTAAACAAATGAATGCTGGGACATTAGTGGAGGCTAACTTCCAGGTGAACAGTCCAGCAACAACCCAAAAGCAAATTTTCAATGCTGCTCTGCAGATAAAATGTCTTAAAAATGACACAGGCTTTTTGATTATAGCTAAAAACTGCAAAATCATAATTAAAAGACCGCTGGTAACGCTTTTACAGTAGAAAAAAATATAGTTGGACTGGGACTTGCATAGATACATACATAGAAGTGGTTATATTACAGTTATTACTTATGTTTTATTTCATTAATGTATTCCCTTACTGATTTGCAACACGAGTTTGTTTGGTTTTCTCAATTAGTTGTTTTTTTTTTTTTTTTTAACAAATCTTGTTGTTCTTTAGTATTTTTGTCTCTGTTTTCAATTTTTCTTTTTTTTAAATAAAGTGTGTGTGAGTTTCATCATTTACAAAATGCTATAAACAGTTAATGAAATTTTAATTGTTAAATTTTAATATGGTGATTGTTTTATTGTCTAGGTTCGCAGTGGCTGTGCCTTTATGGTTCATGTGTGCCAGGATGAACACCAGCTGTACAACGACTTTTTCTCTAAACCAACATCCAAACTCGAGTGAGTGACACTTTGTTTACTTCACACAGAGAGGTCCATTGTCTGGAATCACACTGACAAATTAGTCTTGTTTGCATAAGGCAGGGTCGTTTTGAAGATAACATAACTGGTGTAGGGAGTTTATTTCTCCAGATATTTTCCACCTTCTTTCCTTCATTTGTTTTTTAATTCAAATGTCTCTAAGTACAGAGCTTTTCTTCTTTTTTTTTTTATTTGACAGCGAGCTGTTAGAGAAGTTGTGTCTGTCTCTGTATGATGTCCTCCGACCACTCATTATTCACATCATCCACTTGGAAACCCTGTCTGAACTCTGCAGCATTCTTAAGAACGAGATGCTTGAAGACCATGTTCGTAACAATGGTAAGAAGAAGCCTTTCCTCCTCTTGTAGTTGTCGTTTTGTGTTTTTTTGATCAAGTTAAGTACAAACAACAGTTCTGGAAGCCTGTGCAGCTGTTTTAATGATGGCATGTTTAATTTAAGGGTGGACACAGACTGGACACAATTGGTTTGCTTAAAGTGAACCAGAGTTCGGTTCCTCTGATAATCTGGATCAAATTTTCAGTCTGAATACATCCAAGCAGACCCTGGTCCGGGACCAGAACCATTCTAATGCGTCTTTCAAGATGGTCTCAGTTCGTTTTCTAATCGGAAAGCTCAAAATTAGGAAAACACCAAATATGTTTGCAATAATCTCAAGTTAAAAGTTATTTGGTTTAGTTTTTAATGTTTTATTAACACCTAAAAAATTGTTTTGACAATAACAGGTTTTTAAAAAATCAATTCACTCTTTGTTTCACAAAGACACTGGAACTCGCACACCAAACAGAAATGAACTTGATGTTAAAAAATGATGCCAGGAGTCCAGCTCTGATAAAACGACACAAAGCAAAGAAAACAGAATGATTTGATTAGTTTTCGCTGAAAAACACACATTTTATTTTTATTTCCAGGCTTTTCTTGTTTTGTTCTGCAGCATGTTTATATTTGTATGATTGTTACGGGATATATTTTATAGAGAGCAAAAATCTTTTGGGATATTTATGCGTTGTTTTTTTTAATTTTTTTTTTTATAAAATGATATGAAAGTAAAGAAATGTGTTTTTTCTTGCTAGGCTAAAGCTAACAGTGCATTCAAGTTCCAGAAATGCAGTCTTAAGGGTGGGAAAGTTGTAAAAAGGAATGTAAAAAAAAAAAAAAAAAAAATCTTGTTCTGAACTCTTCCTCTTACAAAGGTGGCTCATTCAAAGAAAAGAACAGGTGGTGCCTATCAGAGGAAGAGATACTAGGTCTGTACCTAAAGATGCCACATCCGAGGTGGTTGCACACTTATCACTGCTGTAGGATTGAGAACTTCTTTTGTTTATCCAAATGCTACTAACAAAACTTCAAGTGAAAGAGATGGAACAAAATCATCAAAGCAGAGGATTGGTTGAATGTGTTCTTACAAAAGCAGCTCATGTACTCGGTAGTGGAACACTCTGCACAGGGAGTCTGTTGCACGTCTGAAACAACATCAAGACTTTCAGAGGCCCTGTATGGATCCCATTTGTCCATCAAAACATTCAGTGTGATATTATAGAACTTTTTGTCAGCTCTATTTTTCTTAAATTGTAAAACTACTTCTGGTTTGCATGAAGTGCTTCAGCAACAATAGAAAAGGTTAATTTTAGTTCAGATAGGGCTGGGCGATAGTGAATTTTTTATATCACGATAGTGTTTTTTAATATCAGGCAATAACGATATTTATCACAATATTAACCAAATATCTATCTGTAAAATTTGAGCACTCTCTAGCTCATTAGAGAAGTGTTGTGAGAAGTGTATCAGCAGGTTGTTTAGATTTAAATATGTATTTCCTATCATTCTGTAAACATAACAGATGCACTGACGTAACATGAAGCATTTTTTTTCCCCAGAAAACTAAAAAAAAGCATAAATATTACAAACTAAACTTAAAATTAAAGCAAAAGTTTTCAAGTTTCAAAAGAGAGCATGAATAAAACGGAACACTAAACTGCTTGATCAGTTCCCTTTAAAAACAAAGCATTAATTCTAAAAAAAAATTCAAATGTTTTCAAGTTTTACTGAACAAACATAAAATTGACAAACATTTTTGTCAACACCCTGTGACTAAGCTAGGAACTAAAAGCAAATTCTCTGAATTTCTTTTCATAGTTTAGACTGTTTCTGTTGTGAAGGTCATACCTTTCTTGTTTTTGCTAGAGAATTATCATTTATTTCAGTCTGAGATTGAGCATGCTTGGTGGCACTGGTTCAGATGATACAAAAGGTTGTTGGTATTTCCAGTTTTAGAAGGAACATGCCTTCTGCACAATTTGCAGTTCACGTTACTCTGTTTTTTTTTTTTTTTTTTTTGTCGGATTTTAAATAAATAAAAATATCTCCACACAGGGGCCGAAATTTATTTTTTGAGTCATCGGCCAAGTTGGCTGCTTGATTTAAAAAAAAAAATCTGCTGGCCAAACATATATTTTAACAGCCAAATTCTAATACTATTATACACAGAAATACCATAGGCATTTTGCTTTTTTGAAAATGTGTTGATTTTTTTAAAATGGGAAAATGAATTTGCATAAAAGTAGTTTATAAATGGTATGAACACGCCTTTACTGTCTTCTAACTGTAAATTCAATCTCAAACATGCTGAGAAAACAAGGACAGATTAAGTAGAGATTTCCTAATTCTGGCTCCAGGTGATCAAATTTTATGACAAATCATAACAAAAAAAACTGAAAATAGTATAATGTTTTGAGTTATTATCAATACATATCACTATTGAAATTAAAGCTGCAGCTTTAAGGAGGCAGGAGGTTGAGCACAACATCTGACAGGTCACAGTTTTCAGTGTAACACAGACGGTTATGTAACACAGACGCTGCTAAAACAGTGGATTCAATTCTGTTATTATTTAGAAAACACTGTTTTTATGAATGTCCTATGAATTAATCTTGTTGTATTTAGCTGACGCGTCTTAAAGGCCGGTTTGTGAAAATACTGTCCGACTTTAAACCGGTCTGTGATCACACAGGACACACAGAACAGCAAGTTAGCATAATAGCATTAGCGGCTAACAAGCTAGCATCATAGCATTAGTGTTTAACAACAGCAGTGTCTCAAAAATCAACACATTTTATTTATATGTTTGTTGCTGCTTTAAGTGTAGCAGCTTTACTCTCCAGTTTTGACTGGATCCTGTTATAAACCGCCACATATTCCACTGTTTCATCAGACAAACTAAATGCTGCACAAGTGAAGTGACCGCAAGGGTGGAGTGTTGGCTCACGTCGCATGTGTTTTGTTTACCTCGTGTGCAGACGGTAGAGGAGATGAGGACAAAATAAATTCACTAGAAGAAGGGCTAATACACATGACAAAGTTTACACAAACATTTACTCTCCATGTGGTGACTAACCCTCTATCTTTTACACGCAAAAGAGGAAAAAATGCTTCCGGCTGGCGAGTGTTAAATAAAAAATAAAAGTCTGTGTCTATGTGAAAATTTAATTAAAATATGCTTGATTTTAGCCATATTTTAATTTCTACCTGCAATCCCCTGGCAGGTCGATGGTATTGAAGAAATAAGGTAGATTTTAAGTGGGGGAAAAAACTGCACAGAAGAATATAAAACAAAGGTAAAAGACAAAATAAAAATAGAACTACAGTATAAAACCAATTCAGCTTTTTAAAATCGCTTGTTAGAAAAGTGTTCCAAAATGTCCAAATCCTGGCCATATGTGATTATACATTTGAGATTTTTGAAGCCTCATTATGAATATTTGATGCTGCCTAAGTGAGAAAATTAAATAAAAACTATAATAAACAAGGTAATTCAATTTTGTTAAAAATTAAAAAAGCTTTAGAAATATACTGATGAGACATGCTTGCTCTTAGTCATAATGTAATCATTATTTTTTTAAACAAACTATACATTCTTAATCACTGCAATAGGGGAAAAGTTAAACATTTGATAACCTTTTTTTTACATTGATTTTAACGACATAAACAAAAGGAGGGTCATACATAGCAAATGTGCAAGAAACACAAAAAACAACATGAACAAATGAGAGGATAAATGTTTTCTGCTCTTGCTCTGTGATACATTGCATTCACTCAACAGTCATTGGGATAGGCTCCAGCAACCCCCAAAAGGAATCAAGCAGGTTTAAAAGATGGATGTGTGTTAACATTATTCTGAATTAGACGGCAATATCTTAAAAGGTTGCACAAGGACATTGTTTTTGGATGGGGAGTTCTTTGCCTGCATCTATATGATTCCATCATTTAAGTAGTTTGATGTTAAGTTTGTGAATTCTGGTTGTGGTGTTAACTGAGCCCTGTTTGCCTTCATGTATAGCTTCTCAGCTGGGCGCCTTTGATGCTGTGGTGAAACAGATGCTGGAGGATGTTCAGGAGAGGCTGGTCTACAGGACTCACATTTACATTCAGACTGACATCGTAGGCTACAACCCAGCTCCAGGTGATCTCGCCTATCCTGAAAAACTGGAAATGATGGAGGTAAGAGTTTTGTGTAAAGAAAAGTGACAAGACAAGAGTTGAGACTTTCTTTAACAAACAGAATATAACAACAACTCCTAAACCATAAACATTTTTGTAAATGATGGTTTGTGTTTTATCTTCACTACTTTTGCTAGGATTTGTTTCATTTTCGACACTGCAAACTATGCAAGTCAGTGTTCTAAAAACCATTCAGAGTCATACCAGAGACTAAAAAATGGGACCAGTGCTTTCCTGCTTGGCACTCAGCATTAAGGGGTTAGATTGGGGGGAATAAACCACAAAATGGTTCTCAATTGCAGCTCACTGGGGTATGGGTCAAATGCTGAGAACAAATGTCACACAGCTAGGTGTGTGACAACTAATGGAACTTTAACTTCAAAGTGAGACTCTTAATCATAAATCAAACAGTCAGATTGGAAGATGATCTAACTTATCAACAGGCTTTAAAGAGATGCATCACCCAATGTGATCACAAACAAGTGGTGTCACACAATAAATACCCAATTTAATCTAAAACACTCATAAAAGGTCTTTCTATTTAACAAAAAACAATGTCTGCCGCAACAAGCACTATAATGTAATAGTTCGATAGTCTACTGTTGTCTTTAGGTGTTCACTCTTCTTCACATTCGGTCTTATTTGGTTTGGCAACACACAACACAAAAAATGCTCTGAAGGGCCATCTGAAACTCCAGAGTCAACCCTGATTTTGTCTGCACAAGAATAAAGTTTAATACATTTCTTATGTGAATTTTTATTATTTTATCTGCGCGAAGATAGAAGCATATATGGTTTATTTTTATTTGGGAATAATAAACTGAAAACTGAATTCTCTTATTACATGTTTGCATGTTCAGATAGACTTTTCTTTTTTACAAATTTCTTCTAACAAAAAATATTGTTGTACTTACTTTTTTATCTTATTGTTTTAGGAGAAAAGAGAGTGGTAGCATTTAACTTTTCGGACCCTTTTTAAAAAAAAAATCTTTTCCATTTCTTAAAATGTTGCGTCTGCCTCATACTTATTAACCCTTTAACACTTTGGCTCCAGTGTTAACAATCTTTTTACTACCGTAACTCCGAATTTGAGAAAAATAGCCTTGCACTTATTTGCAACACTTTTTAAGCAGTGAAGTGCTTACACAATCATAATCCATGTAAATGAGCTGATTCTGTCTGAAGTTAGAAATATGTCTCATATCAGTGCAAACTTGATATGAAAAGCAGATTTTTCTCTGCGTCAGAACCAGCTGATTAGCAGTGATCGTGTAAATGGTTGAAAATTTACAACAGCGGTCTCCAACCTTTTTCAGGCTGTAGAACAGTTTAAATTAAACATTCTCTTAACTTCTGAGAGTCAAGTTTACCTTCATCATCTGTAAATTATCTGCTTTAAACTTTATTTGTACACTAGATTTCATGTAAGAACCACTAAAATGTGATATAGATTTTCTCTTAATCCATAAGTGGAAGCTTAAAAATCAGACACCAACTTCAGCCTCTTGTGACTTCTATGAATATAGAAAAAGGTCACTACCTTTTTTTTATATAACAATAAAACACGTGAATCCACTGTTTGAGCAACTGTATTAGCATCGTCATCGTAACATTAGACAGCCAGTTGCTGAATATTATGCATTTTTATTATGATCAGTGGGAATAACTGTTTTAATAAATCCATATTTGAAGTAAAAACTCATTCTTTTTGTCTGTTAAATCTGGCTTTCTTTTATTTTGAAGTTGAATGCTCTTTTTTTGTTTTCTAACTGGTTCTTTTCTGTCAAAAGACTTTTTTTTTTTTTTTTGGTAAACTTTGGGGTTTCAATTTAGTGGTCTGCGCAGCCGCTTCAAAAAAGTAGCGGATGTATTTTCAACACATGACCAGGCAACTTGACATGCATCAGAAAAGAGTCTGTTGTGGTGGAGAGAATCCAGTAATTTTCCAAGGTAAAACTTCCTTTAGAATCAGATTATTAAAAAAAAAAAAAAAAATGTAGGCCATGTTCTTTTTCTCCTGTACCCGTCCACAGCCCGGGCCAGGGGGCCACTGATTGAAAGTATTTCAATGAGCATGTGTTTTTTTTTTTTTTTTAGGTGTTGCTGTGACATCTCTGGTGTTAAAGGGTTAAGAAATATCTTTGGATTTTTTTTTATAACACCATTTATTTTGTTCTTAATTCCCAAAAGCTGTAATACACTTCAGATATTAATTATGCTTTTTTTTCCTTTGTACATATTTGTTTCTTAGACAGGATTTCCAATTTCCTCATGAATTGATTTCCTTTTTGTAATTACTAGAAAATTGCTCAGAGTTTGAAGGAAGAGCAGATGAAGCAGATGTCACAGGAGTCCTCGTTTTCTGACGTGCAGCTTGAAGATGGCGGCGTGAGAAGAAACAACAGTGCTGGTACGCCTCTCCGGTGCTGATTATGTGCATTTGGTAGCAGTGATGTCAGAATCATTTGTTTTGTTGTTGCCTTCTTCTCGTTTGTCAACTGAATCTAGGCAGTTTAGAAGTATATCGCCTTCAAACGTCCGTTTCTCCTGCGGATCTGCACGGCATGTGGTATCCCACTGTCAGGAGAACGTTGGTCTGTTTGTCCAAACTCTACAGATGTATAGATGTGAGCTCCAATTTTTATAATATTTGAAAAAAAAAAAACAATAAAAAAAATCTGTAAAATGTGTGTTATTTAAAAGCAGCTTGTTGCATCTTTTATTCACGTGTTTTGTTTTTTTCCAGAGAGCGGTATTTCAGGGGTTATCTCAAGAAGCCCTATCAGCCTGCATTCAGTCTCTGCTTAAAGCCTCTGAAATCATCATCAAAAGCAAGGTTTGGATGATGAAGTGCATTGCAAAGTTTTGTATTACAGATTATTATGACAGACCATGTTTTTTTTTTTTTACATCAGCATGGTCATATTAGCATATTCCAGATCGAAACATTTGCTATTAGGAATAAAGAGTCAACATTTAGTTCATAGTTTTTAAAGACTTTTCAGTTTGTAAGACTATTCAGAGAATTTTCAATCCTCTTTAACAACCTGGTCACTACTTTGAAGTTGCAAGAAGTGCTGCTCATTACGGAGCTTCAAGCAAAGAAGACAGTGTTTTCTTGTAGCTTTTCATCAGTTTGAAGAAATTATGGAGAGATAGTTAGGAAGGACACTTTATGGGAGGTCTAATTACAGGTTTGCTCAGCAAGCAGATGAGAAGAATTTCATTGTGTTTTTCACTGAAACTGGCACAAAAATCCTCTTTGTGGAGCTCTCGTCAAAAGAAATCAATTTCTTTTGTCATAAAATTAAATATCAGAAACCTGGTGGTTATAAAAAAAATATTCATTTTGAATTATATATTAGAGCTTTTAGAGCATGTTGGATAAGAGGTATGGTTCTAGAAAATGTTCTCTGCCACTCAGCAGGGGGCAGGATCAGCCATAAGATGTTTTCAGAATTTCCAGTTTTTTCATTTATGAAACCAGATGAGTATAAAGAGGAGGGCTTTTGCAGTAGGATAATTATCCCCCACATGGGGTTTTTATAGACTTCACTCACTTCATATTGCTATTATTATCTAGTGTTAAGTGTCTTTTCAGCATGTCAAATTAAACAGCATTCCTCTGACGAGATATGTTCCCACAGCGGTCCCCTTTTGTTCGTCCCCCCCTTTTTTAGCTGTTTTTTGTCAAGCAGTACAGTTTTTTTTTCTATGGTTGATCATTTAGGCTCAATCATCACTTAGGTTGTGCTTTTTACCTTCGTGTATCTGGCAGATGCCCTTTTGTGTTGGCAGTGGTTCTAACTGTACACCCCGCCCCCCCCTCTCTGCAGACACAGGTAGATGGGCAACTTTTCCTGATCAAGCACCTGCTGATAATGCGTGAACAGATTGCCCCATTTCACACCGATTTTGCCATCAAGGAAATCTCACTGGACCTGAAAAAAACACGAGGTAAGATAATTAAAGGCTGGAGGAACATTGGTTTTCAGCTTGACAAAACCAGTCATTACATTTTCATGCTCATTAAGCAACTTGTGTCTATCACATGCACCGGTGGCAACAATTAATGTGGAAATTGTAAATCCAACACCATAATGTACATTAACCGTTGGCTCACAGGGCAGATAAAGTCGCTCCATCAGCCTCCCCTCGGTTAAAACCATGTTGCATTTTGAAGCACTAGAGGGCACTCTAATTCTTCACCAACCCAGATTTAATCTCTGCTTTGTGTTCAGATGCTGCCTTCAAAATCCTGAACCCGAAGGCTGTTCCCAAATTCTTTCGCCTTAACAGTCACAATGCCATACTTGAATTCCTGTTGGAGGTAGAATGTATATATTTTTATATTTCTTCTCTGTGTTCCTCTAAAGATGTTGTTCATTTTCTGAACTTTTGATTTCCCCTTGCTCAAGGGAAGCAGTACTTGGTCGTGCTAAAGTCTTTTTCTGTGCGTTTCCTCAGGGAACACCAGAGATAAAAGAGCACTACATTGATTCAAAGAAAGATGTGGACCGGCACCTGAAGTTCAGCTGTGAACAGTTTATCCAGCAGCAGACTCAGATCTTTGTGGGGAGCCTTGAAGAGTTTCTCACCAAGGTAACTGCCAGAGCGAAGGCAGACTCAGCCTGAGGCGGGGACGGCTCGTCCTGACCTTCAAATGTTATTTATTGCAAAGCTTTATTTGAAAGTGATCTGTTATCACTGTTAACTGAAGGGCTCTGTATTTACATAGCAAGGTAGGACAAATGGATGCTTTTCATTCAGGAAATCTCATTCAGCTGCAAACGTTATTGTGATAATTCATGCTTTTCATTTTTTTTTTTTTTTGTTTACCAACTCGTTTTGCTTTACTATTCATGTAATTCAATTAAGTATCCTGACATCCCAGAATCTTTTTCACAAATTTGTTCTGTTTTGTTGCAGGTTGCAGCTCTTAAAAAGATGGCAACCGAAGGCGGACCCACTTACAATCTTTCCCAGCAACCCTGGGCGCAGCCTGGTAAGACGCGTGTCAGGGAAAGCCATGAGAGTCAGAAATCAATTCCTCCAAACCTGCGCAGCAAGCGCAAGAGGGCAGAGTCAGTGTTTTTGCAGGCGGCTGCTTCATTTTTCTTCTCCTCTCTTTTCAGCAAAGATCAACGACATAGTGATGGCCACCTACCGGGTGATGAAGAGCAAGCTGCCAAACACTTTACAGAGCATGTCCTTGTACTTGGCCAATAGAGACACAGAGTTCATCCTTTTCAAGCCTGTCAGGGTGGGTGGCGTGAAAGATAGGGTATAACATGTACTGTGTGACTCAGCTTCTTTTTCGGTCATCGTGGAAGCTAAAATAAATCCTCAAATCCTTTTATACAAAACTGTAATTGCATACTGCACTCATCTCGTTTTCTTTGTCCTTGTCAATTTCCCTTTGTGCATTTTGCTGGAAAGCTGAACTGAGTGCTTAGTCTTTTGTTGTAGATACTGATGTTATAGCTCAGTTGCACTGAGTACTCTCCTGCCAAGTAAACAAACCTCTTAAAATATCTGAACTCATTCATGACACTGCTAATCCATTCACTAAGTGAGGTTAAATACAAAGCTAAAAGGCTGTCCACTACACTTTGAACATGTAAATGGCAATTATTTTTGTTCTAAGTCTGCTTTGTTGAGTATTTTTTTAAATGTAGCATTGAGGTTGTGCTCTCAGCCATAACTTGTCAGCATAAACTCTAATAAAGAAATCAGTGTGCTCTATGTGTACCGTTCCGCTAGGTGCCAGGTGAGGCTGAATGAGACAAAAAAAAAAAATTTCAGTGGTTGACATGGAAACAAGGTAGTCAGGGGACAGAGGCCAGATGGAAATGTGGTTTAATTTCCTTCCAGCACTCGATAATAGGATGACTTTTTTATTTTTTTTTCCACAGAATAACATCCAGCAGGTGTTTCAAAGGTTGCATGCTTTGCTTCAGGAGGAATACAGTGGAGAAGACCTTCAAATCATTGCTTGTCCATCTATGGAGCAGGTACATTACTATGGGATTAGTAAGCTTAAGGCATCTTTTAAATAATAAAGAAACTTCTTAAACACGTTCAGAGAGATGGATTAGTCCAAGCAGAGCAAACATTCATCCTTTTTCATGGCTTTTTCAGATTAACCTGCTGCTTTCTGTCAATAAGTAATGTTTGATGAAGAGATGCTGGTGAACACCCACGGGATTGCCGCATGAAGCTGCAGCTCCAGCCTTGACCTCAAACTGAGGTTGAGTAGGCGAGATGACCAGAAACACTGCTGCTTTCTAGAATCAGATCGCTGAACTGACAGCAAAGGCCAAAAAAAGACAGAATTCTGGTTAGAATTCGTAACAACCTTCACTTGAAAGTTGGACTTTGGGGTACTGAACTGATCATTTTGTTTCACTGAAATTAAAACTGGTGTTGGAGGTTGTCAGTGGTTAAAAGTGGGAGATATTCTTATAGGGTGTATTTTTCCCCTTACTTTCATATGTCTCAACACCAGAATGTTTGAAATAAGACATTGCACTCCTTGTGAAGGTAGGATGGGGAATGGAGAAGCTATGAAGCTAACGTTTGACACTGCAGCTGACGTTTTCAGTCCCTAATATGGAAGAATGGGATGGAAAACTTCAGAAAAAAGATTTTAGCGCTTTATTTTACCAGTCACTGTAACACACCAAGTTGATGCTGGTGACTAGTGTTACAGGTGACTGCTGAAGTCTTTCCATTCAACCCTTCTGAATGTTTTGTTATACTTAAGATACTATTACATTTTATACTTACGTTTTTTTTTTTTTTTTTTTATTACGATTGATTTAAAAATGTAATTGACCGGCTCTGTACATAATCCTACAAGTGTATAGTTCTCACAGAGTAACAAAAAGAAACAGGACATTATCAGTATAACCTATGCTTTGGTGTTGTAAAGGTATTTTATTTATGGATGTTCTAATTAAAGAGGTTAATAATGTTCTTTGGCCTTATTTCTGAAAAGCACTTAGTGGTTTAAATTCAGGGCACACTGCTGTTCCAGTTGCCTCACACAAATGACAGACTCTGGGTTGAAGGACATCGTCAGCTTTAGTGGCTCTTCTTGGCACCGGGTTGCTGTTTTCACTGGCAGCTGCCATCTTTCCATCTGTGAAATGAGCTTTTTGCTGGGATTGACCTTCCATGGGATGATGCCCTTTTAGTCTGTGTCAAGTAACTGGAAGTTCTGTAGGAGGACATTCATCTCCTCGACTTCTGCCCTTTTTCTTTTGTGTTTGGTACTTTAGAGTGTATAGCGATAGTGCAGATTTCTTCTGTCATACTAAAAACATAAACCATAAGGACTCACCTGAAGCTCTACTCTAAGGTTTAACTGCAGGTTGCAATTATCTGAAGTGAAAGCAACGCAGACGTTTCTGACAGTCTGGAGTCACAAACATAATGTGTGTTCTTCACTCTTACGTGTTGCATCATAGTTTATATGTCAAAGCAGGATCCCCGCCCCCCTTGTTTGTTTATAGATTAATCTCAACAGAAAAGAATAGCAAAAAATAAAACAGCAAACTAACTTTAAAGCTAAGTAATGTGTTATAAAGCCAGCTAACTCTCAATGGTAAAAATCCACGTCAATGAAAAATATTTTCATAAACTTTCACTTCAATCATCACTTCAATGCTCCTGATTTATCTCAATTTGAATAAAGAAATACTCAGACATGCAGTTTTAATCTTAAATTATTTTATATATGTCTTCAATTATGAGAAAAATCCTACATTGCCAATGGTCCCGCCCACAAATCACAGGCAAATTTCTAATGAACTACTGTGCGTTACAGAAACGTTCCTTGAAAAAGACACTGTGTTTTTCATTAGAGCTAAATCACATAGTCATAATTAAAAAAAAAACATTGGAAACTATTTTAAATAGCTCAAAAGATAATCAGAGTGGGTCTTAAAGGAACTTTTCTTATTTGGTAGATGCAATCTATGGATTTTGTGACCAAACGAGCAATAAAAATGTCCAGAAATAATTTGCACTCATTTTACAGAACATCACCTATTTCATCAAGAAAGATTGCACTGAACATCTGTACGAGTTCTGTATTAGCTCTTCTTGGGTTGGAAATTGGTTTTTAGAAATGCAACTTTAATACCACCTTTTAGTCCAGCACCTTTTACAGTGAAAGCACAGTCCATCATTTCCATTTCTGGGAACAAAGCCTCCATTTTGGCAGCAGAAGCATCATTAGAGAGTCAATAATGTGGGATAGCATATGCTTATGTCCTTTAATGTAGTTAGAGGTTTTTACAGTGTGTAACTAGAAAAGGGATGAAAGGGGACATTTGTGATGTCTCTGAGTCACATTGTGTATAAAAAAAAAAAAGGCTTTAGAGGTTGGACACTTTGAATCCTTGCTTTACTGGGAAATGGAAAATTGCACATCAGAGATTGAGCAGAAATGTAATTTGGAAAAATAAATGTTGAAGCCAGTAAAGCGGTTAGTTAAACTGACCTTTCATCTTCTGTTAAAACTGTCTTGTGTTTTGTAAAAGTCTGATGTCATTTACACCTTTTTTGCTGCTTCAAAACAAACTCCCGCATGTTTTGCTGATGCTGAAAAGGACGGAATTAATATTTAAACGTAAGTGGTAAACGCGTAAAGAATGAGCCATTTGTTCATGTCTTGCTGCATTCAAAGTGCTAGCATTTTATTTATTTCACTATGTAAGCAAACATATGACTTATTACTAATTAACTCACATTTCTTCTAATTAGTAACATTAAACATACTTGTTTGTATTATATAACCAGAACTGTGTCATTTGAATTGAATCTTTCATATAAATTAATTTAACAGCTTTAGTCACATGCACCCAATGAGGGTTGATGGGTACTGCATGTTTTTGGGTTGTCCGGGCCTGTGCAGCATCATAGAGAGCAGCAGCTGCATCTTAAAGGGAGCACAGGTGTGTCTTGCAGTTGTCTTGAGGCTCGTACGGCCACCTCAAGGGGTGTCATTTAAGTGTAATCAACCAGTGTCGTTCGTTACCTATTTGTAAAAATAATGTAATTTAAACACTTTCCATGTACAATTAATGTTGTCGTATAAAAAGCTGCATGCTAGTCGTTAGCAAAAGTGCAGGTACTGGCCCCTTACTGATTGCGTTCAAATGCTGCATTTATGACCTGTCACCTGCAGAATGCCCAAAGAAAAGATGTGCATGAATGTTTTGGCTCTATGGATTCACTAAGCAGTCTGTGACCTTGTAAATTTATGCTGGCTACCAGCGCTTTGTACGGATTTGACAATTTTTCGCCTGCAGACAGTGTGTATCCACCTGTGAGGGCAGTTGTGACTAAGACATAAATTGTCCAGTTTACGTGAAATAATTTCTTACAGGTGAGACAAAAATTGTGGTTCAATCTGCCACACAATCCACCATGTATGCAGACCACAAAAGTCCGTTGGTCCCAAACGAATCCGCGTAATTTGGTCCGAATTGAGACTTTGCATTTGGTCTGTACTCAGATTGCCATCAACCAAACATTTTTGTTCCAGACCAAAGCTGGTGAACAAAACCACGTGACTAAAGATCTCTTCTGTCATTGGACAAGAATTATGAGGGCGGGGCAAAGCAACAAGAGAAAGAATAAAAGAAGTCCTACGCTTTTCAATCTTTATTTGAATAGTGCAATTATTCAATCCATATATTTCGGTGGCCAATTTTGAACGTTTTTGTATCAACATCAGGTTCAACACTTTTTACTTTATACTTTGAGCGTGTCAGAGGCATGCTGCAAGGCGGTTACTTGCAGGCGACAGTTAAGAGGGTACAGTCCACTGTTAAGTATTTATGACATATATATATTTAGGAAAGCAGTGTGAGAAGAAATGTGTATCACCTTAAAAGTTCTTTTAATGACCCTGCTTTCATCCAACCACATTTCAATGAATTGCTGTGTCTCATCGTTACTTTACGTTTGAAATCCCATAATACCCGACTGTGGTGGTCGTTTTGGTTCAGTTGTTCCACTCTGACCATGGATTGTATTCAGACTGAGGGAACTCGGAGAGAACCGGAGCTCAGTCCAATAGGAAACGAGCCGAGACATCTGAGAGCAGTTCTTGGTTCTGGACCATGGTCTCCTTGGGTCTCTCCAGATTGAACATTTTTTCCAGATTATGGGGGAAACAAACTCTTGTTCACTTTAAGCAAACCAATCGTGTCCAGTCTGAATACAGCCTAAGATCCAAGTCAAGGACTTCTTTGCTCCTGTGTTCAGATCACATTTTAACTCCTCATGGTCAAAGTTAAGTTTGAGACAAACTATTAGAACCTGATTGAGGAAAAGATGAGAGGTCACCTAAGTCCTTTTTTGTCTCCACTGCACGAATAGCTGAAAACATTTCAAGGCAGTCCATTCTATAATTAGGATATTTTTTTATAAATGTTAAATGTCTTGGTGATGGCTCCATTAGGGGTGACAGGGGAATCTTCAAAGTCAGTTAAATGTGTCCTCTGGTGAACTGGAGCCATGGGATTGACTAGCTTGACATTACCTTCCCCCGAGGCGGTGAAAGCATGGACATAATAATTAAAAGTTTTGAATATCTCTACCAAAAATCTGTGCAGACTCTGTGTTTGTAATAGCTTGTAAAGTACATGTTCATTTTTGGAGGGTTATACTCAGCTTTTTCCATTTTTTTTCCTGTTAAAATCCCACGTCGATCATCTTTTGCTCTATTTTAAAAGTGTTCCCAGTAGCTGTGTGAGCTGTTGGCAGGACCATTGATGCAGAGTAAGCCTTCAGTTATTTCCCATCATCCCTTTGTTTACACTCTCTCCTGCTAGCTTACAGCCCCTCACAACCCCCAAGCTAACATTAGCAGTGCTTTCCAATCGTACAGTTTTAAGCCAGATGCAAGCTCAGAAGAGGAAAACAAAGATGTAGATGGCTCTAGTTTTCTCCAAGTGGATGCATCTGAATGGAGCAGAGCAGGACAATTGTGGCTTGCCATTACAGATTCTACATAACACCTACAAGTTTATTCCAACTCCATATTTTCATCTACCCCTGATTTACAAATATTTGAAAGTATAAATACTCAGAAATTAAATTTGAATCTTAATTTTCTTCATATACATCCTCTATTTTAAGAAAAAAAGCCATAAGAACACGTTCAAAACACTCAAAACACACTTTTCATCAAAGTGGGTCTTTAAATACCATCACTGTCTGAAAATTAACCCTTTGAAAAACAAAAAAAAATCATTTTTACATTACAGTATATTGACTAGAAGCTCCACACTTTGCTTTGGGTCAGCACCGCTGGCTGCCTGAATACTGGTCAGTGGGGATGTGCATCACTGGAAATGTTCAAAGGTGTAGTTCAAGAGTAAAACTGTGACATTTCAGATTCAGCTGCTCTTTCGAGCGGCTTTAAATGAAAAGAAAAAGCAAAGCAAAGGCATGTCACAGAGATGAATTTATGATTATACCAGAGAAGAAAATGAGCAGTTTGTAAGTGACATTTTCTTCCATACCTTGTCAGGATTAGTTAAAGCGTGTTCAGTTCCTCCTTGGCAGGCTGCTGGAGTTTGGGGAGTTTCCTTGTTGAGCAAAATCCAACATTTCATTATCTGGGGATATCTCCAGCTCAGACTTCGTGTTTTTTAAGAACACTGAAGAGAACAAACAAAGACACTTCATAATTTATTAAATTCTTTGAGCTCTTTAACTTGTGCTTCATGAATAAATCAAAAGCTGGAAACTCTGTATATCTCTGGATACCTTGTCATATCGTCTTTCACGAGATAAAACTTGCTCTGTGACATGACTGTGAAGACTCGTACTCGGATTTTATTAAAAGAGAAAACATCTCTGAAAACACAAAGACACCCCCCCATGCACGGCCACTTTATCACCCTTCTTTCTAGGGGGCTCTCTACAAACATTTCAAAATGTGAGTTTAATAAGAGAAGAGCAGAGAAATCTCGTCTGCTCAAGGTCTTCAGGCAAATCTCAGACGAGGCGGCTCATTTCTGCAATTCCAGAGTAAAAGTGTGTTACAAGCCTGGGTTCCTCATTGTGAGGTTGTTTCAAACTTTCTCTCAACTCCTCCACTGTCACATTCCCCTGCGCCGGTTCCTTTGTTTGGTTGTTTACACTTTGCACATAGAAAAATAATAATTGGATGTATACAATCAGTGAGGAAGGAGGATCCTCACTGAACAATCTTTTGATTCTGGTGCCATCAAATATTTGTATGAGTGACATTGCAGCCACTTCCTCAAAATCCCATCAGTAATTAATGCCCAGTTTTGAAAATATTTGTTTGTGGTTTTGTTCAGATTCCTGCAGTGTGTTAAGAAAAATATGTCTCTCCAGTGATTAAGTCTCAAGATAAATAATTCCTTTTTATTGTATTTATTATATTTTTTCTTTTTTGTGAACGAGGTTTTGTCTGAAGTGATCACTCCAACATACATCAAGGAAAAACTAATGTTGATAAAGCCCTGACATTTCTTCCCAAAGCTGTGCTTGTTTCCAGGTCCAGGATCTGTTTTTGCATTCATTTACTACTGATTAGCTGGGCGAGTCACGTCTTTGCATCAACCGTATGAAGCAGGCCTGAGCAAAGCACCACAAACAATTGCGTCATATAAACAGTGGTCTAATGGAAGCTGCATGTTTTGGCCCCGGAGTAGCACAGCTACAGTAGAATAGCAACAGACTACCAAACTTTAAACATCATCTCATCCTGTTTGGACATATTTTCTTTCACTGCAAGCTCCTTTAACTCAAACCATATTTCAAGAAAATGTCATATTAATGTTAAATTTCACATGTACATATTTTATTTCATTGTTGAAATACTGCATATTCCTACTTACATTATCTTGTGAAATTGTTTTTTAGAGGTTGTGGTTCCGCTCAAAGTTCAAACTCTAATTTATTGCTTTTATTGTAATCTCCATTAATGTGAGATATGAAATAATAATTAGCTAATTTATTTGATGGTTCTATATAAGGGTTTAATATTTTTATGAATTTACTTTAATTATTTTTCTTTCTTTATAAATGCTCTTCATGGAATAAAAAGGAAACTTCAATTTTTTTTTAATCTTCTTCCTAACTTTCCTTTCCTAACTCCAATGAAAATTGTGTTTTTAACAGGTTATTGTGGCATTTTTCTATTATTATTATTATTATTAGTAGTATTATTATTATTCTATTATGGAGGACATATATCAAGAAAACTAAACTTAAAAATGCGTTTCTGAATATGTCTTTATCCAAATAATTGTGAATCAGGAGCAGACAAAAAAAGTAGTTTGAAAAAGCCTTTAGCAGGGGTGTGGGTGCCACAACTGGTGGGCCACAAGCTCCCTGCTTCACTCCATTCTGATGCATCCCTTTGTTTTATTTATTTGGACTAGATTCATGTACATCTTCGTCATCTGAGCTGGCATCTGGCTCAAAACTGCATGGTCGGATAGTTCCAGTTTTGCTCACCATGTTTTGTTGCACTGGTAATATTAGGTTTGGGGTGTGAGGGGCTGTAAGCTAGAGGGAGAGCGTGTAAACAGATGGATAATGGGAAGTAAGGTCGGGCTTACTCTGCACCAACAGTTCTATCCACAAGTCAGAGGTGAATTTCTAATGAACTACTTCTGCTCTGCTGAAACTGTCCTTAAAAACGACTTTTTTGAGCTAAAATTGGCATAATCGTAAAAGAATACTTTGGGAATACTTGAAATATAAAAACAATATATAAATAAAAACTTTAGATTTATTAGCCCTGTAAAGCCCACTGTATTAAAGATTTGACAGAACAGTCTCTTTTTTGGAATTAGTATGGTTTTTTTTAACCATTGATGAAATCTACATAATACATTTTCAATATGATTTTGTTATGAGATATAAACGGTATAAATTATGATACACTGGGTGATTTAAAAAGCTTTTGCCCACAAAACCATTAGTTTAAGATATAAAAATTTGACAGGAGTGTTCCGGAGAAAAAGCACCTTATTAACACACAGTCTCAAGCCTGCACACTTTTAACATGATGTAACTGTGTTAAAAAGAATTAATTATTAAAACATTTTGCATTTTTTTTTCAATACAGCAAGTAGTCACTTAAGGGCCTATACCAATAAAAATGCACTTTTTGAGCTTTAAAGTGCATTTTAATGTTCATTCCTCACTATAAAGAACTCCAAAGCGGTATTTTGATCCATTCACGCAGTTTTGAGTAATCCTCCAAAAATCACTGCTCTTAGCCGCAGCCCCTCCCATAACCACGAAAGCGAGCGGGTCCTCACCATGTGACGTAGACCAGTGAGAACCAATGAGAACACCTACCAGGAACAGTTTGCACTGCAAGCCCCGCCCCCAGGCTAACACAAACACACATCCACTTTCCCCACGGGGCGAGCGGTGATCAGCTAAACGACTCATAGAAGAAGTGGTTCCTCTTGATCTGCAGAGAAAACGTCGACTAGCTTTTTTTGCAGTGCGATGTTTTTTAAGAGGAGAAAATGTTTTTTAGGCTGCGAGAGATTTCAGTGTTTGTTCAGCCGTCCCAAAGAAGAGCTGCTCATCAGAAATGGTTGGAGTTTATCTTCGGGAGCTCGTGACAGACCGGCCAGCAGCTTTTAGTCTGTGACCGCCACTTCACAGATGACTGTTTTGTTAACCTTGGCCTGTATCAAAGTGGATTGTCAGGGAGACTGAGCCTCAGAGCTGGTGCCATTCCTACAATCAAACCTGATGACAATGTCAGACCTGTAAGTAAATCAAACAACTAGCTGAAATTACGCATGATAGACATAAAATGAGCTAATGCTCTTTCCACACACGTTGCCTCAGAGATCGAGTCGTTTTATTCCTGGCGTGAGAAGAGTCCACAAAAATAACTCCTATTTCATAAATTATTTGTTCTTTAGTGTGCCAAAGGTAATATATGATCATATTCATAGATATTGTTTACAATAAATGGCTTAAGAAAAACCAGGTAAAGGCCCTTTAAAAATGGATGACAACAGATGAGATATTTTCCCCATAATGTTTTTAAATGAGCAAAACTTTCCCTAACAGTGACTTTTAACTTTCCCTAAAAGTGTTTGATATTTCATGGAAGCAGCCATTTTGAAATGAGCAGGAAAAGCCTTTCTACTGCCTCTAGTGGAACATTAATCAAATACAGGGCAGAAAACATGGAACAAAGTCAATACAATGGGTTTATAAGGAAAGTTTGAATAATGCAAATGAGATAGGGGTCTCAGAAATGTATTTATCAAGTATGATGTGAATACTGTAGGTTTAAGAAGCAAAACATGAAGTTAAATTTTATTATTTCTGTGTTTTAAAAAAAAAGCTTATTTTTTTCCCCTGAAAACTGTAAATACAAATAAAGCAAAGGCTTGTTTCTGACGAAATGATGCATGAAAAGGAAAACAAATGTGAGTCAGACACAAATAGTGATTCCGACACAAATTCCTAACGGAATTTTTCAAAAACGTGAATTTCTCAATTCACATGTGAATATTTTGACATCTGACATTAATATTTATTGAAAGCAAGATGGTCGCGTGACACACTCAATGATTTGCTTATTTCAAACGATCTTAACATGTTGAAAACATGGTTTATGTGTAATAAAAAGTCTGGCAATTCAATATGAGGCAGGAAAATGCAACCATTAGCCTTTGATGTGATATCTACGTAAAAGCAACCAAAACTTTTGCGGGTAAAAGGAGCGAAAAAACCTCATGCATTTGACTTGTTGAGCAAACAGAGTGAATTAGTTATTTATGAAAGTGAAGCCTGAAATTTTATGGCAACATGAAAGAAATTGCAGGAGACTGGAGAATGGGCTCCAGTGAAAATCAATTCCAGACTGACTTTCTATCTAGAACTGTACTCCGGTGTTGCTAATGCATGCAGTTTAATCTGTGCGCAGCTTGCTGGAGTGTTAACGGTCTACGTATATGCAGAGAAATTCAACTGCCTGCTTTAGAGAAACTGTCTCCAAGAAAACAAACAGAGCTTTGCTCCTGTTTCATGCTGCTGTGAATGCATTCAGCTGAATGGCAGAGTTTGTCAAAGAAATGTGTTTTAATGTCGAAGCGTTGCTCTTTGGGGTGGCCGATTGATTTCACACACAATTAAAGGTTTCCTCTATCTGACAAAAACATAGGCTCATTCAGTCGCATGCTTCAATGCGGACACAACGAAATAATGATGGTTAGAGATTATATTACAGATGTTAATAATAACATTTTGACCCATTCAATTATTTTTGTTCTATTACATCTGTTAAAAATACCCTTTTCCCAGAAATGTTAATACAATTTCTAGGGAATCAAATTACTTTTTGCGCGTCTACGCTATGATTTCACATCCCTCTGGTCGTCCGATTTCTTCACGGATTAAGCTCGGAAGTAAGTTTTATTCGTGTGGTATTTCGTTTCAATTTATTAAATTATCAGACACTTATCCAAAGCTGCTTGTGGCTGAGGAACACTCAGGGGACCGTTCAGTGTCTCAGCCAGAGACAGTTTGACATGAAGAACAAGAATTGAGCATCGATCCATTAACCTTATAAATGGTGGCCTCCTTTGGTCCAGTTTGCTTCAGTAAGAAAACACACATCCACCAGAGTGTTGCCTTCTCCAGGATGTGTACAGCAGGGTTGTGTTCGTGGGATGGAAAACTAAACTCTGTGTTCATTTTCAAGAATGAAAAGCTGTTTCATAAAGTTCTTTGTGCTTCAGATGACTTACAAAGAGGTTTCCACTCCTCTATGAAAAAGAAAACATCAGTTTTGACCATCGCAAGCACACAAGTGTAATTGTACTGGGTTGCACAAAGTACTGAAGCATTAAAAGTCAATGTTGTAAAAATTTAAGCTTTAAATAACATTGCACTTTACAATGTTCCCGTTTTTTTTGAAGAAATGCTGACCTGCATGTAATATTTCCCATTCTTACCCATTCAAGATTAATGTCTGCATGATTAGAAACTTGCCAGATGTCAACTTTAGAATAAACATTCATAATTCAGCACAAAGGAATTATTGCTAGCAGCTGGCCTAAAAAGAATTATCTGACAACCTAATAATTGTAAAATATCAGATGGGCTGACTAAGCCTAAAGGAGGAAATCTTATCCCTGCCTTTCAGCCAAAAAATTAAAAAAGATTAATTTTAGTCAATGGAAAACAAGGAATGCAGTCGACAAATGCAAGTTTTGTAGTTTGTTTAAAGAAAAAACAAAAAGAAGTTTGTTTGTGTCTGAACACATGCTGTGTAGTACCACACCTGAGGAGCTAGCAAACCCAACAAACGGCATAAATAAATATAAATGACAGAAATGAAGACAATAACGTATGGCTTTCATGACGTCTGTTTTATTTCCAAACAATGTAGCACTTTTTGGTAGTTATTAATTTAACAAAAAGTTATTAGATAAGGCAGCGTGTCAATGAGGGACATAGACTTTAGGCAACACAAGGTAAGTTGATATATTAAAGATATTTTGTGTACAAAGCACATTGAAAGTGCTTCTTTAGGGGTAAACGAGACTTCTTTAATGTCGGAAATTACCTTTAGCACATGGATGTATCCGAAGGGGGCTTGTGGCCTGTCCAGTGTATACTTTCTACCTCACAAAAAAGCTCTTTTTTAAATGCTGTTTTTTTTTTTGTCTGCTTTTGATTCTCAAATTAAATAAAGAAACACTCAGCAATGCAATTCTGATCATAAATTTTGCAATAAATGTCGTCTGTAAAAAGAAAAATACCACAAAAACTTGTTTAAAAAAAGCATAAACACAATTGTGGGTCTTTAATCCTAAAAAACTGTGCAGGTACAGGTCAGGCATGGCGATGTTAAACAGCAGATCTTTTTGCTTTTGTTTTATTTTTTCCAGTCAATTGATCAAATAATTTGTTTTTGTCGACTTGCTGTAAGAAAAAGGACGATAAATCAGGAAACATACAGAGAAAACTTACTGTAAAAGATAAAAAAATTATTAACCAAATATAATTGTTTAGATTTGTGAAATCCACTTAAAATGGGTGAAGGGGTCAGTTTGTGGAGCTTTTTAGGGCATTTTAAGACTGGACTCATTTGGTTTGTTTAAAGTGAACCAGAGTTAGTTTCCCCCTATAATCCAGAAGAAATTTTCTGTCTGAATAAACCCATTCAGACCCTGCTCCGGGACCAGGAACCGCTCTCGGACCCATCCTTTGAGGTGGTCTCGGTTCATTTCCAATTGGACTGAGCTTCGGTTCGCTCTGAAATTCCTCAGTCTGTATACAATCCGTTCTCGGGTCGGAACAATTTGACTAAAACGACCACTGTAGCCAGGGGGTCACGTGATGTGAGCAAAGTAGGAATAACGCAACAGATGAGCTGCGGACAAATGCTAAGCAACAAATGTCGTTTTATCAAACAGAAAAAATTACTTATTAGAAACAGGAAAGTCTGCTTGACGAAGCAAATTAGTTTTTCAGTCTGACTAAACCCTTAGCCTTAAAATCCTCTGCTGTTGCACTCATAGCAAATGCAAACACATGCTTGTGAACTGTTATAAAAGCTATAAACATAACTCCAGTTTAATTGGAACACAGTATCTTTGGCAAAAATGTCTCTAAAAGAAATGGAGGCATTCAAAAAAATTTAAGCACGAGATGCAACTTTTATTCTCATGTCTTAAAAACATTTGAAGCAAAGTGTCGTGATTTATCTGCCTAAAGAATCTCTGAATAGGGAGTAGAATCAGTGACAAAGTCCTTTCCAGTTTCAAGGTTGAATGTATTTATTATGTTCTGTAACTGCTTTCAGTTTGTGTGGCTTGCCTGTTTAAGTTGCAGAGAAGAACAAGAACAAGATTCTCCAGTGAGTTTACATAATGTAATTCTGTAAACTCAGGCACAGTCACAAATGATATGCCAGTTACGCATTTCTCCCTTAATTTGCATGGGCCTTTATCTTTTCGGGTGACTTCTCCTTTTCCATTTGCTTGCTAAGTTGCTGCTTCAGGGCAATGAAACGGTAATATGGCGTAATATCGTGCAAATTTGCAAAAGGGTGAGACATGCAGGTCTGCATCTGGCCAGGCACAGAGTTTTCTTCATGTTGCTCCACAAAGCTTTGGAAAGATTTGTCATGTTTCTGGACACAAAAAGTGAAGAAAAATAACACTTACTTATTTTAGTTGACTATTTTTCAATTACATTAGTAATAATAAAACTCTTGTTTTAAATGTTGTGTGCAGTATTTGTTGCCCATCTGTCCTGACCTTACCTTGCATGTATTTACTCCACATTCAAGCAGACGATGCCCGTGACTCGCATATGCGATCCTGTAAGTGTATATGCACACAGATGTGCTGCCCCAGGGTGAAGGTGGGAAGCTCCAAAAGAAGGTCAGGCTCATGTGTGGTAAAACAGAACCAATCCCAGTGCCTCCAGGTGCAGATACCTCCACAGGGGTCAAATTCAACCTTTTCAATGCTTCCCAGACAGATGTGATGCAGATGGTTATAAAATCTCAGGAGGAACCCATAAGGTATGTTAGGTCTGAGAGACAAACAATAGAAGCACTAATGGGATTTTGACATCAGATTGAGGCTTTTGTTAGGGACGTAGATATTGTGGCTGCAAAGCTTATAAACACCCATTAAGTTTGTTTTTAATATTTTTATATATGAAAATGAAATTGATTCCAAACTGAATTAAAATTGCCCGAACAAACAAATCTGCTGCCCAAACAATCATCATGCTAGTAAACTTCATTTATTCCTTATCAAAACCCACGTTGTCTTAACTTTGGGTCTCCACAGGTACACGAGCCCAATCAGCTGTCTTTGAGTGAGTCCATCACTGAGTCACAAACAGATAATGCAAATACACATACTTTTTTAATAATGCTAAAAGAGGCATTTGGGGAAGTTTCTTACTGACTAAAACCAAAAAGAGCCTCAAAGTCCCACTTCTCCATTTAAGAAAATAATCTTTATTTGCATTTTTGTGGCGATTTAAATATATTTGAAAAACTGTCAGTTTGCAGTGTTATATTTTCTGGGTGTAACAATTTAACTAAATTTACAGTTGAAACCAGCACATATCAATTCAAGGTGGATTTTATTTTGAATAAGATCCTATGGTGGCCCTGAAGTGAAAATCACACTAATAAATCACTCAATGCAAAAACATATTAAAGATCACAACAAAAATTAAATAAAAAAGCAGCAACTAGACACTATTATGCAGCAAAAGATTAGAATATGTGATTTAAGCTTATTCTAATCATCCACTCAGATGACATATCAATATTTTACCATGATTTTCCTCAATAATCTGAACTTAAAACTTCGAATTGACTTAATTAAAAAAAACAAATTACTCAAAACAAAAAAATACATTTACTTTATCATTTTTCTTTAAAAGCAAAGAGCCAGAATAAAGGGCTGAAGGATCCGCTTGTAACTCCGGAGACTCAGGTTGGAGACCTTTAACTTTAGAATTCCCAGGTAATGTAAAATATTTAGTTTTATTTATTTATTAATTTCCTGAAATAAGAAGAACCCATACATGAAAACCTTGTATGTAATTTTCACACAGCACAGACCCAGCCTGGGTTTTAATAACAACAAGTAAGTGCTACAAAAACAGGCCATGAACTGATAACATTTTATTATGTTTCCAATTTTATTTAATTAACCCTTCCTCAAAAAGTTGCTTAATTGGTTTGGAACAAACACGGAACTGCCTGATAGTCGATTGTACCCATTAGTTTAGTAATGAAGACATTTTGTTTACAGAACATGATACCATAAAGGTAATTAAAGAAATGAAGTTAGGTCATATTAAATTATAGATCTTGACCAAAGTTAGTTAATTATGCAAAACATTTACTTTCTATTGAATAAACTTCCTTGATTTTTTTTCAATGGCGACAACTTTTTTTTTGCTGTTCTTTAACTCCCTTTTACATGCTGAAAATGCAGCTCTCGGTTGTGTCAATGTTTTTACCAAACATGGAGTACATGTCAAACTAAAACTGAGTAGTTTTAAATATAAATGCTCCTTCTGAAGCAAGCAGACTGTGACTGAGCCTTGGCTCAAATCTGCAACCTGCTCATTGCAAATGCAGTGCTATGCCCACTCTTCCACAGCCAGGGTGATGGATTTAACCGTCTAACAATGAAAAAAAAAAAAACAGCAGCAGTTTGTGTTCACTGCGACATGAGGTAAAGAAGTTTGATTTACTCCTGATGAAATTCTTTAAAAAAAGAACCATTTCTTTCTTCTTCAGAAAGAACCTAACATAGATCCATAAAATGGCATTTTTCTGTGTTTTGATCCTGTCTTCACACATCTGCATCAATATTGTTGACAATTATTTACCTGGTAATTTTAAACAAATGTGTTCCAAACTTTCTCTGTTTGGCTAAGAGTCAAGGATCAATTAGGAAGGAGGTTAAATCTTTACTTGTTTTAACAGCTAATTAAATGGACTTTAACATATTAGTCTGATATTTCTCAACAGGAAAAAAAACAAACAAACTCTAAACATTGTCTTGCTTTGTTTTGTTCTTGTCCTGAAAGTTTTTGTTGTAATTTTTATCATAATGGAGGACATGTACAATAGAATTTAACATTAAAACTGTTTCTGAGTATTTATTTACTTAAATTGTGATGGATCAGGAGCAGATAAGCAGGCCAGTCTCCCTGCTCTGCTTCAATTCGAAATCCTCCACCTGCAGACAAATAGATCCATTAACATCTTAATTTTCTTCATCTTAGCTGCCATCTGGCTCAAAACTTTGACTGCAAAACTCTGATATTACTCACCATTTTCCCCCTAATCTACTGTTAGCTTAGGGTTGTGAGGAGCTGAAAGCTAACGGGAGAGAGTGTATCACACATGGTAACTGCACAATAATTGTACACACCATTATTTTGTTTTATGTTATTTTCATTCATTCATTCATTCATTTTCCAATCCGCTTTATCCCTTTCGGGGTCACGGGGTTGCCAGAGCCTAACCCGGCTACTCATGGGCGAAGGCAGGGTACACCCCTGGACTGGTCGCCAGTCTGTCGCAGGGGCCACAATCACACACCCATGCACACTCACATTCACACCTAGGGACAATTTAGAGCGACCAATTAACCCATGAAGCATGTTTTTGGACGGTGGGAGGAAGCCGGAGTCCCCGGAGAAAACCCACGCATGCACGGGGAGAACATGCAAACTCCGCACAGAAAGGTCCCCCTGCCAGGACTTGAACCGGGAACCTTCTTGCTGTGAGGCAGGAGCGCTAACCACTGCGCCACCGTGCAGCCCCTGATGAAACATATATAGCATTAATTAAATGAGACATTTTTGATGGTGAAAAGTCTTTCATGCTGGGTGCAAAGTCCTTGTCCTGGAATTTTTTTTTTTTTAAAGTAAGCACTTTCTTCTGAGGGTATTATTATGGCTGTTTTCCCAGTAGAATACATTTGTTTATTGAGGATTACTAATCAAGTGCAAAGCTTTCATCAATATAGTCTGTAGGGACAAAAACGGAAACATAACATTACCTGTTTCATCTGCAAATCAGGTCACTTTTCTCATCTTTTTAAAGCATTTTGATTTGATGAAAGACCCTTTTTTTTAATAGTCGACATTTCTAGTAAATCTGTCTAAGCACATTCTTCTGCATGGTTCCTTTTACCTTTTAGCCTCAAATTTTGACAGATAACTAAACACAGAGTATGACACATGAGTAAATTCATAACAAAAGCACAGATCTAATTATGATTCACCATTTGACTCTTTTTGTGTAAACATGCCAGTGGTTTGTTTGATATCTGATGATCATGTGGCTTATCTCCGAACTCCTCCGACAGCTTCTTATTTAACCTCGGCAGGAAATGAAAAGAGAATGTTTATTCACACCTTCTCAGTAAGTGGCATGAATGGTAGCATGCTTATTAGTTTTGCTGCTTCGACTTGACAAGGCTCAAGGTTGCATTCAAGGTTTTCATGCAGCCGTATCTGTTCTTGGTTTTCCCTGGAGTTTAACATGAAGCAGCTTACTTCAAATCAGTCAAGACAGTTATATTTTGCAAAAATGGAAATTTGTGGAAGACAACTTCCATTCAGGCTTTAGTTCCTTTCATGGTTATGAATGTATAAAAAGTAGAGCAACTTTATTGCATGACATATAGTACAATGAATGCCATTACAAGGCTTTATATCCAACTGCTCAATGAAGAAGATGCAAGACGAAGGCAAATAAAAAGAGGACATGACCCGCCTCTCTTTTGTCTCTTTGTTAGCGACTTCTCTCCCATCAGTCTTGATGAAGGTCCACATCAATCTTTCAATCACCATCATTCTTTCTCATCTTTTCCCTTTTCAGGATAAGCTCTCATTTGCCTGGCGTGCTCACAACAGAGGAGCTGAATAAAAGAAAATCAGATGTAAAAAATGTCTTTTCACTTTCACTGCTCCTCAGCTTTGAACCTTTTCCACGACCACAAATAGGGGTGATTCTCTTCTCCTGTAAATGTTATCCAAGCAGTCATTATTTCTAATGACCTGCTGATCAGTAAAACAAACTGCTCTCACCCTCTCAGAGTGGATCTAATTTTCCAGTAGGTCACTGTGCAAGAAGGGCTGACAGAGCTGCTGGCAGTAGCCACAGTGAGAAAGATGAACATTCTTTGTAGATTCATCCTCTGTTACCTGCAGCAAAAAGCAGATTCACAATCACCTCTCCACCTCTGATATTACAGCCTCTACTCGCAGTTATTACCATGGGAAAATGAAAAAAGGCCATACCTGTCTTTTTCCAGACCCTGGACACCACCTCAGTATTAGGAGCTTGTTTTGGCTCTGGTTTGTATGCTGGGAGACAAGGTGAACCCAGATTCTGTGGTGGCTCCTCCTTTTTCTGCTAAAATGAAGCAACATCAAACATGTTTTATGGAAATAAATGTACATATCATACATGTGTATATGTATATCTATATTTAAACCTGAATGTTCTACCCATAAATATCACCTCCTCATGGAAACACTCGAGCATAAATATTGCTGCCAAAGTATAGCCCACTTCAAACCGACACTGTTTCACCTAAGTCTGCATCTGGATTATGTTTTTGTTTGTAAATTGCAAGCCTGATAGTATTTTCAGAAATGATTATTCCTTGTCATTTATCATTATATATGCCTATTTAAAATGAAGCAAGAGTCTCGAGGGGGTAAAAATGCAAAATAAGAGAATACAGGAGATTTTATGAAGTACAAACTGAATATAAAATAACATGATGAGAGGTACTAATTTGAATACACAAAACAAAAGAGGTTACAAGAGAGTTCTGAACAGATTTATCTCATCGACCGTGATTCATCTTAGGCACAGAACACTTGGGCATTGTCAATGGGGATCTTTTTTACCAACCTAAGATGTTCAGTTTTTGATAAACTGATAACTTGTACATACTCACCGAGCGTGTGTTGCTCGTTCAAGAATGCTGAATGTGCTAAACACGCTAAACATGGAGTTTTAAACGTGCTTTTAGCATATGGTGTTCACACAGGTCTGTCGCTGCCCGATACTAGTGCATGTGCAAACACTTAGAAAAGGCTTGGCGTGAAATGTTAAAATGGTACAAATCTTACGAATCGTGCTCCAGGGTTTTCTTTCACAGCTCCATTCCAATATATAAAAGACTTGGTGTCACATAATTCCAGCTGGGCAAAAACCGCAATTATTATTCCTCCTCCATCATCAATGTTTAAACGTTTGGCACTTTGAATTAAAAGTGAGTCCCTGATTGGTCAAAATTCAACTAGTTTAACTTTCAACTTGTATTCAATGGCAGCCCATTTTGTACGTGCAGTGTCTAAAAACTGACTTAAAAACTTGTGCTGCATGAACAAGAGAATGTTTTACGCAGAAGCCTAAAAATGCGCATTTGTGCATTTTCCATTAGAAGTGGTGGCTTGAATGCGTGTCGCCAAGATTGGTGTGAATTTGAATAAAGAAATACTCAGAAAAGCAATTTTAATCTTAATTTTCTTTAAATATGTTCTCCGTCATCAGAAAAGAACATGCTAAAAACACCTAAAACACAGTTTTCACAGAAGTGGGTCTTTTAGCACACTCTGTGTTGAACTATACGATTGCAAAATCTGCAATAATTCTGATAATCCATTGCTTTTTATGGCCCTTCACTAAACCATGTAGGGGGAAGTTCGGGGCCAAATTGCAGGTTTGGTAGCAGCAGACTAGCAAATTAACAAACACGTCAAAAGGAGTTGTAGAACACCCACTAAAGCAGAAACCTAAAGCAACCTGTCAAAACAAGACAGAATTGGGAACGGAACAAGGAATACAGAGGAGTATACAACACACATGTGGAATGCAGGTGAAGGGCTATCAGATCAACAGGAGGGAGGCTGTTTAAATGTAACAGGAAGGAAGGGAAGCTAGAAGCACAGAAAACAGAAACGGAAACACTGAGAATAATCAAAACCACATGGAGAATGGTTCTTATCCTATTGTCTTCCCATCCAAGGTCAAAGAAGGGTTTTTCCATACCATATAGCAGGATTTTCAAAAAAATCTTTCCAAAATAAATTCCAAAATATAATCTCTAGATTTTATGTTTGCACTCTACAAAGAAAAATAAAATGCTGTTTTTGTTGAATCTACAATGCCTCTTTTGTGCAGTAAAATACCTTCTGAGTCATACTGTGTTGATGTTCTGCTTTTACATGAAGGACTCTGACAACATTTCACATTACACCATATCTATCAGAAGGAGGCGTTCCAAACTTTCCAATTGCTATCCTCTGGGTTTCTGCATGAAGACCAGCATTTAATTTTCGGTTTGCAGTTTGAAAAGCTCTTTAAGCACTTCTGCAACTCTTGAAGTAGTTTTAAACTCAGATTTTGGAAAAAAAAGTAAAGACGCTAAGAGGAAACCAACAATTAAAAATGTTTTTCAGACACTTTTTTATATCAATTACAGCTCTCTTTAGATGTCTTTCAGGCTTTTTAGGACCTTTTTTTTTCCTTTGAATTAATTCAAATCAAATGTTGCATTTATTCTGGGTGCTATAAAGAAAGTCTAGCTGTGAGCATTTCTCATAGTTCATTTTCAACTGTCTGCTCTTTGAGACGAATGCGGGCGCAAACTTCCTCAAGGTCATCCGTCACCAGAGAAGCACAGATGTGAGGAGAAATGGAGTATTTATTAGGTGCAGTATTAACAATGGCATCTCTTCTAGTTGTAACATGTCCCAATGTTCCTCCAGGCTCTTCAGGCTGTCAAAACACTGTCAAGGGGAAAAGTCACCTTCTTAGGACTCTGGGGGGAAGCAGAGGCACTGTATTCCAGGTAGGATGTGGTGAGACTCATGTTTTTAAAAGGTGGTGTGTCAAATTAGGCAAAAAAAAAGGAAAACTCACCTAACACTGAGCCCTTTCCTGTCATATTTGTTATAATTCAGTTTCTTTGCAGTTGTGGAGAGGATTTTTCTGGCATCCTTAAGATTTAAGAGTCTGGCTTCATAAGGTTTTTTGTTTGCTAAATATACAAAGAAAGAAACATAATCAGATTTATGTTTTGTGCTAGAGCATTTTTTTCAGACAAGATGATGGAAAAAAAGGAGCATAGAAATGTATCCGAAGACAATAAAATGATCTCACTGTGTGGGATAACAAACAGCTGCATGTTGTCATTTAAGGTGAGGCATCTGGAAAAGTAATTACTGTCACTACTGACAGATCGATGAGTAACAATACCTCGGTCTATAAAACCCCGATTTCCTATCGCTAAGTTCAAACATTTGGAGCAGGCGCACTAACAAAGACTCATCTTTTGTGTTGAACATACAGGCTTTTTCTTAGGTTTTGCAGAGACTCGCTCTACAGTGTTTGTGCGTGTCTGAAGGTAAGCGGGAATAATTCTCTGCGTCTATCTCTATCTGTGCGTTTTGTCAATTTCTTCCTGTCCTTTTGAACAGAAAATGAAATGTATTCTTCCCATCAGCTCCATACTTTGATGTGACTCAAAAGGCAAACATTTTTTTTCACTTCTCATTTTTTAGTTCTGAATTGGAGAAATTAAATACACTTCAGCGCCTTTTGTGGAAATCATTAACAATGTGGACCTGGGCGTTCATTCTGTGTTTTGGAAATATTCTCAACGGCTTGCAGGCAAGCGATCAGCATTCAGGACGGCTACCTCTAATTGAGCTCTCTGAAACAGCCTCCCCTGGTCCTTCAATGCCAGAAAAACAGAGCTCCAACAGCTCATTTCATCCAACCGAGCTAAACGGGGAAAAACCACAACAACCACCCGCACATCCCATGTGCTCCCAGTCAGCTGGGATCAGAGACACCTTCAAATATGTCAACCTCCTGGTCTCTCTGCTTGTGTTTGTTGTCGGGATCGTGGGGAATTCTGCTTTACTTCAAGTCATATATGTAAATAAAAAAATGAGAAGTGGACCAAACATCGTCTTTGCAAGTCTGGCTTTGGGGGATCTGATCCACGTTGTGATAGACATTCCAATCAACTCATACAGGGTGAGTTTACTGACACATGCAGAAATACTACAATGACACCCTGTTTATATGCCTTCTGTTTATTTAAATGCCGTAGTTTTCAGGTTTTTTTTTTTCCTTCAAGAGAATCCTCTTTTCTTTTTTGCAGCTCATGGCAGAAGATTGGCCCTTTGGTTTAGTTCTATGCAAACTTGTCCCCTTCATCCAGAAAACATCTGTTGGGATTACCGTGTTAAGCTTATGTGCTTTGAGTGTTGACAGGTGAGGAGATAAGCTGAACTATTCTATGCCCTCGACGAAAAAAGTGTTTTGTTGCTGTTGTCTGTGTTTCACCAAAGAGACACATTGGTTTAGCACTAGTCCTTGAAAGAAAGAAAAAAGAAAGAAAAAACTATTAAGTTGCACAATTGTTGCAAACAAAGATCTTCAAGCCATAACATTTTCTGACTGATTTTGAAGGTACCGAGCTGTGATATCCTGGAATCAAATCAAAGGCATCTGGGTTCCTGTGTGGACAGCAATTGAAATAACCCTGATATGGGTTATTTCAATCCTGCTGGCTGTTCCTGAAGTTGTCGGCTTTGATATGATAACGATGGACTACAAAGAGAAGCATCTGAGAATATGTCTGCTTCACCCCATGCAAACCACCCAGTTCATGCAGGTAATGAAAAGCTGTGTGCACCTGGAGCACAACAGGATGAAATAAACAGATCGAGAGTTTGACATGATTATTTCTGAAAGGGAATTAAATTAATGATGACTGATTTTTTTGTACTAATTTAAGCAGAAGCCAGAAGTCAGAAGCCATGTTTATTGATGTCCTTGTTAGGCTAGATATGTATGTGTCAAATACTGCTAGATGGATTTGGTATCATAGCAACCAGTGAACTTCATACCACCCGCAGCATTGACAAACTCTTTAACACTTTCATTTCTAACTTAGATGTATAAAGCAGTGAAAGACTGGTGGCTGTTTGGCTTCTATTTCTGCATGCCCCTGGCCTGGACTGCAGTTTTCTACACACTTATGACCCGGAAGATGTTGAGAAATACGGAGAACACTTTGAGCGATCACATCAAGCAGGTTAGAGATGACTCTTGGATTGTTGTTTTGTTAATTTTTTTTTGTGTTTTATTATTATTTTATGTTTTTTTAAAATTTTTATTGTTAGTGTTGTTGTTTTATTATTATTATTATTCGTTCCCCTTTTCTGACAAATGTAACTCCCTTTTTGTTGTTGTTTAACAGAGGCGGGAAGTTGCAAAAACTGTCTTCTGCTTGGTGTTGGTGTTTGGACTCTGCTGGCTGCCTCTATATCTCAGCAGAATTTTGAAATCAACCATGTATGATGAGAAAGACCCTGATAGGTGCCAGTTACTGAGGTGAGCATTTATTTTTCTTTCTACAACCCTTCAATTTTGACTTATTTTGTAACACTTTCTATGCTCTTTTTCAGCATTTTCCTTATCCTGGACTATTTTGGCATAAACATGGCATCGCTGAACTCGTGCATTAACCCTATTGCACTATATATAGTCAGCAAAAGATTCAAGAGATGTTTCAAGGTAAAAGGTCTTTGTGATTTCTCCTTAAATTGAGGGAAATATGTGGAAAACAATGCAGTTCACATTGGATGAGCTGGTGTGTGTGTGTGTGTCATCAAGCACATAATGGAGTCATGTCTGTAAAGGCTGCTACCCAACAGCACAGAGTGCACCTGAGGGTGTAATAAGTGAAAATGGTCTGGAAAAACATCATCAGAAACAGACACTTGGTAGTCGACCAAAGAGTGAATCACAGTGACGTGTTATGAGCAAAGAAGAAAACATAGCTGCCAGGCAATTTTTAAAGTAAGAAACGTAAAAACATTTATTGCATTACAAGCTCAGAAGAACATATTAAAACCACTCAGATTTATTTTGACAACACCTCAGGGCCACAGGACACACAGAAAAATATGTAGCATAAATGCTTATTCTATTTGGTTTATATGACCTCAATTATATCAATGAAAAGAATTTATCGGGTAAACAAAACGGCTATATCTCCCCCAGTATCCACTCTGAATCGCTCTGTGGATCTTCACTGAATGAAATACAACACAAATAAGATTTTCTCCCTGTGAAGTTGAGGAATATGTCTTGCTCTCTAGTCATTTTGTTGTGTGCTCCTTCAGGCGTGTCTGTGCAGTTGGCGTTTGCCTTTTCAAGCTGATACCCACGACGAGGCGCAGGCTGTTTTGAAGTCCAGAATGCAGGATCAAGGCTCCGAGCAGAGCTGCAACATCAAAGCTCACGGAGAGACCTCCACACCCCCACCAGTTAACAATTTACCTTGTTAACAAAGCTCACATGCATTTGTAAATGTGTGCTTTTGTCAATATAACTTTATTAAATGTGTACGGTTATCTAAAAATGCCAGAACATCTCTGGTTGCTCAGCAACCAGTCCCAATAACACATGATCACCTCTGAATAACACGGGGTGCTTTTTTTTCTTTTTTTTTTTAATAATGCTGGCTGGCGTCATTCAAACATCTGTTTTGGCATGAGCGACCTGCAGTCAGACTGTTCAGGCCATTGTTTGCTCCTGGGCGCTTGACTCCCTTCCAACAATTACATCAGATCTCACCTGGTACCTTTGCTCTGTCATGCATCACAGTTCTTAAATCACTGTTTTCCACTCTGTGCTAAAATACATCCTGTCGAGTCTTAAGGCCAGCATATAATTCCACGGCTGGGCTCTTGTACAAGGTTTTGCCATAGGATATCAAGCAAATGCAAATTCAAAAAGACTCAAGAGGGTCTCTCAGGGAAGGGTGAATTATTAGCACTTATATCATTTTTGTTTCAGTTACATGCATGCCCTGGATGTGGCGTTATGAAAGTTTATAGTCGTTCTTTCCCTGAAAAACATATCAAATTGGTGCCACAAGTAAATCCCGTCCTCGCCACTGAATGAACTGATTGATGGTGGCCTATTTTTAATGCATTGTTAAATGTGTAATGAATGGAGACACTTTATAAAAGACCTGCGAGTGGGAAAGAAGGGAAACGAAGATGACAGAATGAGGTCAGGAGGAGAGAGGCATGGGGGTGTTGGGGTGGGGGGGTGGGGGTGCTGGTGGCACCTGATAGGTCTTCCTGTTACAGGACAAGGCAAGCACAAATGAAGCACAGTCCTCCCAGCTAATGCTGTATCAGCCTGAAAAACTGTCTGGCTGCTTGTGTGGCGGAACGCCTATTAAAAGTTTATCTTGTCTGAGTGAAGTTGTTTGTTGGAACAAAGTTGTTGGAATAAGATGATGGAAGAGTGTGACTTTTTTTTACGTTGTGTGAGATGCTCATTCATAAGAAATAGGACTTGATGGTGTTTTCTACAAAAAATAATAAAAATTTCAGCTCCAGTGTTTCAGACTGACCAAATGAAAACTCAATTGCTACAAACAACAGAAACATATAATACAACTGTCATTCAGAAAGCTCACACTTCAAATTGTTAGTGATGTTGAAGAGATTGCAACTTTTTCTTTTTGACATTTTTTTAGGCCAGAGATGTTTATATGGATAGCCCATTTTTTGCACAAAGACAATTCAAAGTGCATGACATAAAACATTAAAAAGAAAAACATAAACAGAATTATTAGCAGAGAGAGCATTACAATACCAATTGAAAGGAAGTTAAAAATAATAATAATTTAAAATTAGCTGAAGGTAACAGTATGGGTGTAAACTTGCAAACTAATCAAATGCAGCTGAGAACAGGTGTGTCTTTAACCTGGATTTAAATTAACTGAGTGTTTCAGCTGATCTAAAGCTTTCTGGAAGTCTGTTCCAGATTTGTGGATCATAGAAGCTGCATGCATCTTCTCCATGTTCGATTTTGACTCTAGGAATTGACAAAAGGGTGGATCCAGATGAGCGGAGAGGTCTACATACTGAGTCAGCAGCTCAATTATGTGTTTTGGTGCTAAACCCTTTAAAGTTTTTCAAACCAGGAACAGAAATTTAAAGTGTATCCTTTAGCAGCTGGTGTAAAGACCTCAGAACTGGACAGATGTGATCTACTTTGTTGCGAGAACCCGAGCAGCAGGGTTCTGAATTGGATGCAGTTTTCTGATTGGTTGTTTTGGTTGTCCTGTAAAAAACACTTTTGCAAGAGTCAAGTCAACTAAAGATAAACGTAAACTCATTTTTCCAGGTCCTGCTTGGACATCAGATCTTTAATCCTTGAAATATTTTTAAGATGATAGCAAACTGATAATGTGATCTGATAATAGTGTCTAATTTTGTTTTTTACAACCTGGGCCAGTGGGAGGATGCAGATAAAATATAAGTGGCCCCAGGAAGGAGCCCTGGAGAACTCCACATGTAATTTCTGTTGGCTCAGACGTGAAGTTACCAAGTGACAAAAGATTAGCCGATTATAAAGAAATTAACATCAAAGGGGGGCAGCATCTTGTAAAAGAACTTTCTTCTCAAGTATTTAGCTTTATAAAAGATACCAATGGAAAATGCTTGATTTATTAATGTCTGTAAACTGCACATTTAAGAAGTGAGGTTGCTGTTCAAACAAATTATTTCTAAAATAGCTAAAATTTTTTTTTATTTTTCAGCATTCTTTCATCATTGGGTCAGTGTGTTCTGCAGTTTTTTCTAGCTATTTGTTGCAACCTTTGGTTTAGTCTCTATCAGAGACAAAGTGTCAGAAGTTCAAAAGCAGAATTTATTTAAAGAAATTGGACAGGATGGTTTTTGCCCTATGTGCGACCTTCGTGGTCAGTTAATTGTACTTGAACGCTGCAGAGCTCTTTATCGATTAAGGAAAACATGTCCCTAAAAGTGTGTGTAGGTACGTGAGCAGGCCTCCAGTCTTTTTTTTTTTTTCACTGAAAAGGTTCAAGTAGCTTATCTCTAATGATAGCGGCCCATACCCATCCCTCTGCACGGTGCCTGACTCTAAATTGTGCCATTTGTCCATTAGTGATTCAGCACTGGTCGGTCCATCTGTTCCGTCGAGTCACTCTCATTTCATCTGTCCATAAAACCTTTGAAAAATCTGTCTGTCGGCTCCTCTTGGCAAAGTCTGGCTGCTGTCGGTCATGCTTCTCTTTTTCCTTGTCTTTGAGCGTTTGACAACTTGTACCATTTTTGGACGGTCCAAGAAGGTTGTAGCAATGGAATCCTGAATGATTCCTGATGGATTTTCTCCAAGCACCTTTGAAGGTCTAAAATGCCTCATTTTTTCACAGGGTTTTTGTGAACTTGATCAATTTTACTTAAATATTTTAATTTCAGGTATATTTGCTTCCTGTTAAGCATTGAAACAGTTTAAAGTGTCTGAAAAAACATGTATTTGTCTACGATGTGATATTTATGGAACTTCAACACATATAGAATAGAATAGAATAGAATAGAATAAAACTTTATTAATCCCACAAAGGGGAAATCACCTTGTTACCATAGCTCTATTATAAAACAGCATAGTAATTGTGAATTATTGAGTTTAAAGATGGGCAAAAGACTGAAGAGGCCTCTTTGTTGTCCATACATAGTATTTTTTTTCTTTTTCTCAGACAAGTGGAAGAAAAAAGATGTAGTTTACCTTGACATTGTGACTGACTGCACTTTAAACATGCCGCACACATTCTGGTTTCAGGAGTTACTGAATCCACCGTACCGCCTCTAAATGCCACTATGTTTTCAAGCTGTTTAGAAAAGATAAAGTTGGAGCATGTTAATCAGCATGTGTTTATGCCTCAAGAGAACACAACAAGCAACATACAGGTTTTTTTTTTTGCAAGGAAGGCTTTGACCGTTGGAGGCAACAGCCCTGGACCACAGACAGGAGTTTCATTTGCTCAGTTACGTTGAGGCCAATATAATACAGGTTTGATCTAAAAAATAGGCCATGCTCTTTTTTTTTAATCATTTATTTTCTGAGAAAAATCCTTTCAGCTTTAATTACTTTCCCTTCATCATAGCTTTTGGATAGATTTATTTTAGTATAGTTATTTTTAGTCTACAACTGCACCTGTCATATCTTAAACTGAGCTTTCAATTTTTGCATCCTTAGTGGAAATCTCATCACAAAGTCAGAGAGTGACACCATGCTATCATGTCTGCTGCAGTAAAAGCTCACAACTGCAAAATGACACAATCGGTTGCAGAGGAAGGTGATGTCAGTGTCAACATCGGCGAGGGAGCAGGAGTCTCAGACCCTCTTTAGTAATCTGTGTGCACACAAGGCTCAATCCAGCTCCCCACGGTGCTGCCCATGCTCCCCAGACTGTGGATTTAATTAAGCAGTGTGAAATTAATTAATCAGTGGGGTGGCAGGTAAGAAGACTTCTCACTGGAACTGCTTACACAACCAAAACAAGGCGTTTCATGTGCAACGACAGTTATTAATTTGCTGTATGCTTTATTTTAATGCTTCCATGATGAGGAACTGAACTTGTGAGAGGTTAAGACAGTTGGAATGGGGGGAAAAGTCATGCAAATTAACAAAATAACAGCTCTCTTCAAATCAAAGTATAAACCTGTGTTTGATCTTTTCAATCAATTAATTAACAAATTCCGTTCTGTATAATAATGCAGTGAAAATTAGATGGAAATGAGATAAAATATTCATTTAGTTATCTGGGGAATTGCCCTAGAGGGCTTTTTAGTCTTCAGTCTGGCTCAAAACGCTGGCCATATGGCAATTATGTACAGTGGTGTTGCAGGAGAATTGGTCTGATGCCTAGTGGCAGATAGGAGCCTGCCTGTGACAAACTGCTGCTAGGATCGGATGTGAGTTGAGGGAGATAATGAGGCTGTTGTAAGCCTTAAGTATAGAGCTTGCCCCCGGGGTGACATATCTAAGTGTGCAGGCTCCCTCATTGTTGCAGCTGAGGATTAAAAACACATTTGCTTTTAACTTCATAAACTTTGCCAGTTCTTTCTACAACTCCTAAAGACAACTTTGGCTTTTATGTGAAAAGCCTCTTGACATTGCTTTGAGGAGGAGCTGTTATTTCTCACAGTCTGTATATGTGGAGCCCTGGTTTGATTCTACTTTTAGCTATCTATAGCTCTTCTTAAGCATCCGCAAATTCTAGGGAACTTCTCCTTAAAACAAAAGTTTACACAAATGACACATTTTTGATAGAAAAGCTCTTTCATATTGATCCTTTGGGGTCCCATTTCTGAATTCTGCTCAGGGCAAGAAAGAAAGCACATATTTTGGTTGACTGGTTTGGCCGAATAGAGTGTGTTGTGGAGAGTGGGCTTCTCTCGAAGGGCTCATACATGTTGCGATTTGAAGATAACTGCTCACCCTTTCTTTGGAATTTATGACATCCACTTAAGGTTAGGTGCCTCTGCCACACTTGCTGTCATGCAGGCAGTATGTCCTTAGGAAAGCAGTGGTGCAAATTCCAGCACTGTGTCCAATTTACACCCACATCACTCTACAGGTTCTCTTTTTAAGTGTAACAAGGACACCATGCAACCAAGTGCAATACACAGAAGAAGGCAAACAACTGTCTGCAGTGTGTGCAGAGTAATTGCTGTGATGTTTCAGAACAGTTAAAATAATTTACTGAATGCAGGCATATCTGAAGCCAGTGTTTGAGGTTTTAACTCAGTGAAATAAACAAGTCATTTTTGCCATCCTTGCTGGCATTTGATTAACAGTCATTTGGGGCTTGCATACAAAGAGGGAGAGAACGCCAAGAGAGAAGAAGAGAGGGAAGAAGGCGCTTCAGCCAGCAGCAGGGGAACTTCATGCAGACCTACAAAGGCAGGCAGAGTGCTGGGCAAGACTGCAAGCAGTCACTCAACCATGGGATTAAAAAGCATTTAAGCCTTGCACCAGAACAACCCTTCTTCCAGCCCCACATTTGTGACCATTCATTTGGTTTGTTACGGCTGGTGCAAAACTGTGTGTAACAGGTTCTCCAGTGCCAGCAGTTATATATGAATTTCAGTGCAACAAACATAATGAGCCAGCTTAAAAGGGTTTCTGTGTTCACTGTTAGGGTGCAAAATGGGCTGTCACAAATGTTTATTGCATTCATAGCTTGATGTAATGGAAAACATGCTATCAAATGTAGGACATGTCAACTAGAGTGCTTCACTTCACACTCTTGTTCACACTTTTAATGCCTCTTAGGCATCAACAAGAATTTTATGACAGACTGCTGCTATATTTACAGCGACTGCATGGGATCGATTAGTATAAAATTATTCAAAAAAAAAAAAAATCACCAGCTAAGGTTCCACTAATGTGGTGAGCTAAGTTTTAGTGCCAGGAGGATAGCTGCTAAAAAACAAAAAAAACGCTTTCACGGTGCGCAGCCCCCGCCTGCCCGTGCTTGTTTTGATGGGAAATTATGAAAGCACAGGTAGATGCGGGAAAGCTCCCCTCCCTCGTCATCTGTGCGTATTCCTCATCTGTGGCTTCTTATTAACACAGGAGTGGAGGTTTACAGTCTGGCTGCTGGGCACAGTGGGTCAGCACGCACAAAGCTCTGTTTGTTCCCCGGCCCGCAGGGCTCCCAGGGTAAGATCAGCTCCAAAGGGGAGACAAACAAAAAGGCACCACTGTCTCACACACTGAAGCTGATCTCCAACGCATTCATCTTTACTGCTCAACAGGGGCAGATTTTCTTTTTAGAAGCTCGAGGAATAGCAAAAGAAGATGAGTTGTGTAGATACAGGGCCTCAGGATAACAAAACGGTTGTTCTCCAGAGCTATGTATGTTTTCCTTTTTTTTTCTTGCCTTAAACGGAGTTTTGAATAGCTGCGTGTTGTGATGCAGGTTGGCCTTTTTGCCTTCTTTTTTTGTTTAAACTTGGCTCTCCTGCTCCTGTGCAGCCATATCAACACACTCTAAGAAAGATAAAAAAAAACGAGTTCCATCATGTTATGTATATTATTAGCAGTTCTTTTTGATTGCAACAGCATATACATAAGGAACCGTTTTCCCTGCTGATTGATAATTTCAAGTTATTCCTCATACCTGCTCCCTCTAAGTTATTTCTGAGCATTAAAGAAAGCAGTGTTCAAGCTACTTCTACAGTGGCTGTCAGGTCAGACGTTCAGTGTTGTGCTGCAATCTGCAGTCCAAGTATAACTCCATTATTGAGGGGACTCTAAAGTGGGAGCTGTGTGACACACAGCAGGATGATTTAGTTTAATGACCATGGCAGTGACAGCCCTGTGATGGAAATTGGACTCCCCTTGCAAATTTACATCACTTGAGGGTACTTGGGGTTCTTTTAGCGGCTGCTCTCCAGAGCACGAGCCATCAGGAGGTCCTGGATATGTCATGCTTGTCACCTTCCTTTAAGTGTATCTGCGGACGTGGGAGAGGGATTAATATTATATAGCCCGAGGAAGCATGGAGGCCGTCTTATCAGCACTGCAGATGTGATAAGCACCTCTACCCCCATGAAACCCAGAAAAGAAATCTCCAAGCAAGAAAGACAAGCATCTCTTTGTGTTACCTCCTCACACTGCTCCAGAGTTTCAATGCAGCTTTGTGGCAGATATGGTGCAATTTCACATCTGTTGTAATTTGATGTGCCTGGATCACCCTCTGTGAAATTGACTTAATCACAACATGGCTCCTTTCAATTATTCCGAGAGTTGGCATATGGCTTTAGAGATACTAATCTGATTTTTTTTTTTATTGTAAGTTATTTAGACTAGCCGACACCACAAGCATCTGTGCAAGAAATAAACAAAAAAAGAAAAGGCCTGTGCCCTCCCCTTCCTCAAGATGCACATCTTCAGCACATCGTTTATACTCTCTTTTTGAAAGAAAAATTTTTAATATTTAATAAAACGTCACCTTTATGCTAATATGTTCCATCATTCCCACAACGCTCATCTCACATTAGTTCACATCAATGCAGATGTCAATGTGTGCAAATTGAGTTGCCCTCCAACTGATTTAGAGCTGTGAATGGAACTTATGGCAACTGTTGCTGTCACTTCAGTTTTATCAGCGGAGCTGCTGATGGAACCATGGAAACACCATGTGACACCAAAAACATCAACATCAAAGCCCGTTACTGTAATTAGAACATATTGAAGCCTGTTCAGTCAGAAAAGGTACATGATCTGCTGAGCCTTTGGATCCGTTCCCATGCTTTCAACAGTACAGTGCATCAAGCCTCAGATAGAAAAACCGAGGAGCTCGTCTGAAAATCTATTGCTGGAAGGAAGACTGTGACATCTCTGCATTCCTCTTTTACAGTATATTTGAATACATCCATATGAATATCTGTCACAGATTTAGTGCCAGTAATCACATTTCACAATCTGTTCAGTTTTCAAAGTATTTCCTATAAATCTCAAAAAATGAACATAAAAGGTCAGAGACTGAAGATCACTTCATAAAAGTCTCCTTTCGGTGTGTAGGATTTACACAACGCCTAAAATGCGTGCCACCCACCAGCGACAAGGCATGATGACCCGACACGCTACCTGGCACCCTCTCTGGTGGTAGGACCAGGGCCAGTATCCTCCCAGAGGGTCGCACACTCTCTGGCAGTGAGTAAAGCTGCGGTGGCATTCTGAGCAGCAGATTCCCCGGTGCTCCAACATGGTGTCAAAGGTCACGGCGCTCTCGTCTCTGGCTCCTCCGCTGCGCTGCATTTATATGAACCAAATTAGGAAAAAAAGCAATACCAGTTAACACAATCAATGACTTCTCTTCCAGTTTTTTAACTTCACCACATATTTGCGATTCAATCTATTTAACATCCTGCTACTGCCACTTCAGTTCTCCAAGGCAACAGGAATTTTTTATGGCTGGTGGGACTTTTCACTTGGGTTCATAGGTTCATCGAGCTGAAACAGACATGCTTTTTTTTCCTCAGGTGACCTGTAATTAAAGCCACCATTGAGGCACAGTATTTGGCACGAGCCAGAAAGAATGATTCCAAGTTAACACAGCTCTCCTCTAAAGAAAAAAAAAAAGTTCTAGCAGGGAATGCATCTACAGCTGCAGCTCTGAACTAATCTGCTAAAGAGTTGATGAAACTGTAAAAAATTAATGCAAACTCTTCTGTTAAGGGTTGCTTTAGGGCCTAGTGTGTTTCTCTTAATCAAAAATTCACTCAGGAGCATTGTTAATCATAGAGAGTTGTTGATTACATCCTGTTGCTCACATGGTAAGGGTTTTCGGGGTTGTACGCTGACCCAGCGGCCGACTCCCCTCTGTCCGCAGTTTCTGTGGCGTTATGCTCAGCCCGACTGACCGGGTCCCTGGCCTCAGCAGCTGCTTCCATCTCCTCCATGTTTAACTGGCGTTTGGCTCGCCGCACGCCTTGCTTTTTCCTCTCCCCATCTGTTGCAGCATCCACAAGAGGCGAGAGTACTGGGTCAACATCCACAAGATGCCATACAGGTCCTCAGAGCTCAATCCTACAAAGCTGGAGATGTCTCAGACGTCCTGAATAATTAAATTAGCAGCAGTGATATCAAGCAGTGTTGCATATTTCCAGTTCATTCTTTTTTAATGCAAGACTTTGTTAGTCTTTTTTTATACTCTAAATTTAGTGTACTGTTCAAGATGTTCAAGTGTTTCACTTACTTCGTAGCGGGGGCTGTAAATTTTACAATAAGATGAGCAATCATAGCTTAGACTTTTATAAGATATGAAAAATGTACAAGAGATCTCTTCGAACAGACTATTGCTGGGGTTTGGAAGAGCAGCTCTCCTTCTCTGTTGAGCAGGATAGACAAAAAGAGAAAAGACCAACCTTTAAAAAACACAGACTGGAGCCAGTAAATGGGAAGTTTGCCACAAAGATCCAGAATTTTGTTGCTCAGAAATGTGGTGTCCTTCAGTGGCTTCTCTGCTGCAACCCATACCAAGAACTCCTCACCAAATGTTGCAGGCAATAATTCGTCTGTCTGACATGAAAAACAAAGAAAACCCCTGAATAACTCCAATTAAAGATGTTTTTTTTTTTCCAGTTGTCAGCATTGATGTCAAACAGTGTGCGTGTACCAGGTCAAACATCAGTGCGTCTTTGTTCTGAGTTCCCAGGAGCGGAAGGTTTGCTTTGATTTGGGATTTTATGTAGCATTTGTCTCCTCCAAAGAAGCTGATTCCAGTTATTCCCTGCACCAAATCACAGAGATGCCATGTTTACCCTCACAGCTTTGTTACTTTGTTCAGCACACAGAAGGTCTCAACTGAGCCCAGCAAGAGAAAACAAGGACAAACTCACTCACGATTTGAAAGTCATGAATCTCCACAGCTTCCTCAGCTCCGCTCCCAGTTTTAAATCTCTCCAGATTGTTGTCAGAATTAATTTCCATGGAGCCCTCCCTCACCTCCCCGTTGATGTTCAAGCTGTAGCGAACATTATAAACCTGGCAGCATTCAAAAGGAGATGCTAAAATGACGGATTAGTCAAGTTATGTAAATCACAGAGTGGCAAACACAATAGCAGAGATCCGTGCAGAAAACAAGCTTGGTGCATTGTGATGTTATTCCCCCTCACAGATATTTTTGTTGGAGGAAATCCTCTGTAGTTTTACCACGCTGAGAATTTGAGTAAAGCACGGTGGGAGATGCTGTTGCAGACCTTGATGAGGAGGTTTGCACAACATGTGAGCTCATTAGAACACAAATAAACATTACACTGTTTCTTATGAAATGAAAACGAGCTCCAAGATCAATTCATGCAATCTATTTGTGTGGAAAACAGAAGCAAAGATGTGATGAAACTCTGGCAGCAAGACATCGATATGAGCATCTCATTATAGTCTCAAGAAACTGCATGGAATTCTGTCTGTTAACGTTCTCAAAAATAATCCCGGGTTCCTAATTTCAGCGTACGCTAAGGCAGATTTAGTTTTGTTTACACTCACGTTCTTATCTCGGAGTTTCCACAGGTAAGGAGCAGTCACACAAGCACTCAAGAAGAGCACTGCACCAAAGAAAAGAAGAACAGCTCCAAATCCCAGCACATTACTGACGGTTGCTTTGCAGGAAGCTCTTTGTCCCTTAAAACCCAGAGCACAGAAAAGAAAAAAGTCTTGCAGCAAACAACAACACTCACTTTCAATATTAATATTTAGCTGATTTTACAGTTTTATCAACACAAATGTCAGTTAGAATTCACACAAAAACTAAGATTGTTTACCAGAGACCTGCAGGACGCATCAGTTGCATTTTTCACTTTGTCCATCTCTTTCTCGGTGTCCATAACTCCCTCAATATGGCAAATCTCTTTGGAGAGCAGAGCTATTCACCAGGAGACTATTTTACAAGTAGGCGTGAATGATGTAAAGTTGATATTAAATTGCAAAATTCTACATCTGAATGTTACCTGTGGCTGCAAATCGCCCAAAGCAAAGTGGCCACCCCGTGGAGCAAAACTAAAAACCCACGTTTGAAGCTGCTCAGAGCCCCAGAGAGACGGGCTGATGTCATGTGTTGCAGGTGCTGATGTACTGGTTACTGTGTGCTCTGTGACCTCTCTGCTAGTAACTCAGAGAAAGGAAATTCAGCTTCATAGACTATTTATTTTTCATTCTATAGACCTCTTGTATAGTGTAAAATATTGACAAGATGTTATTAGCTGTATTCTGTTTCTCTGTTTCTGTTTGGTCATGTGATGTTTTTTCTTTTTGTTCTAATGGTTGAAAATCCTCTATTTATGTATATTGTATTTATTTTTTTAATATTTGTTTATTTGTCAAAAGGCATAAACTAATAAAGCACATTTTGCTACCTCAAGTAAACATGTAAGTAGCTGTTCATAAGTCAGGGACCAACACATAAAGGAATAAGAGTTTTTCTGCAGCTTTAACTCTAATACTTTGGTGATTTTGGTAGGTTCCCAGAACAATTGTCCCAGAACATTTCTTTTAAGGTTTTCAAAGTCTTTTTATTGGACTGTGAAGGAGTGACTAATTCATTTAAGCGCTACTGCTGCTGAACAGAAGAATACTTCATTTATAGTGTTCTTGAAGTATGACACATACTTTACCTCTTTGAAAAAATGAGTTTTATGGCATCCTTTACTCTTACTGCATCTATTTAAAGGTCTACTCTGATGAAAAGCATGCTTTTGACGTTTTTAACATGTTCTTGTGGGATTTCTCTGACGACTGAGGACACAAACATCATTAATCTTAACTTTAATCTTAAAATTATATTTCTGAGTATTTTCTGTTCAAATATTTGTGAACCAGGAAAAAAAAATTCTAATTGAAAAAGATTGTATTTGTGATGTAGAAAATACAGCAAAAAAACACATAGGCGCTACCGTCACAAGCTCCCTGCTCCACTCCATTCTGATGCATCCACTTGGAGATGACTAGATCCATGTGCATCTTTGTTTTCCTCGTCTGAGCTGGAATTTTGCATCTGAGGTGTAACCTAGTAGGAGAGCGTGTAAACAGAGAAGTCTCAGCAAGCGGAAGGGGAAGGGCATTTGGTTTATCCAAGTCAACAGTCCCGCCCACAACTCAGAGCCGATTTTCTCATAACCTTCTGTCATGTAGCAGAAAATGTGTCGTTGAAAACGACATAGGTTTTTTTAAATTTACCTAAAAAAGGCATAATCAAAATTTAGGAAACCACTGGGAATGCTTTAAAAATGCATCAAAAGATGATTGACTTTAAAGTGTTTATGTATATCTTTGTAATGTCAATCGATAAAAAAAATATTAGATTAATCCCACTTTTGGATTGTGATTATTCTGATTAATCACAATGTTTTGAGTTAAATTTTATGCGGCTTTTGAAAAAAAAAAAAAAAAAAAAAAAAAAACAGCCCAGATAGAAATTATTTTCCTCAATTTTATTGTCTGAAATGTTTATATATAAAGTGTTAACTCAGAAGTTTAATTTGTGCACAAAACACATCAACAGTAAGATAAGCAGAACTTTAAAGACTTTTATATCTGCAGTATTATCCCAAGAAAACAAAGATGCTTATATACAGCCATAAGCAACAAACATTGTGTTTTTGCACTTTAAATGCCCCAGATGAATACTCTATTCTGATTGGCTGATGGTTTTTCCGAAAGAAGTTCCGGAACACAATGATCTATATTTACAGGCTTCTTCAAAACAAACTTTTCCTTCATGATATGGACATAAACAAGCGGTAAGAGGTGAACCTTCTCTCTCCCTGACATTGACCGATGCGGTATTGAACCTATCTTGACAATCAACATATATATCGCTTTCCTTTGCAAAGCGTGGGATTATGTATCAGCATTATGTATCAAATAGTCCGCCTTTTGTGAAAAAGGGATCTAAACCTAAAATGTAACAATAATAAAGTACTGAAAATCAATTGAACATTTATTTCTTTTGTAAGTTAGGGTTAGCATTTGCAACCCCGTGACCCCGAAAGGGATAAAGCGGATTGGAAAATGAATGAATGAAAGGTCAGGACTTTGACTTTGCGACTGCAAAACTTTATGGAGAAAGACCGCAAACATATTTTCAGATGAGCATTTGTTTGCTTAATGCCAAAACAGACTACTTAAATAACTCAAGCAGTAAATGTCACACACACAGTTTGTATTTGTATTTTTTTTTTTTTTACCCAGTGTGCTTCCCCAGCTTTGCTTTATGGGGATCAGGCTTTGGAGATTTCATTACTCAAAGCTACAGAATGTGTTTTGCTATTGACAAAAAAAAAAAAAAAAAAAAAATTGTAAGCCTTTGTCTCCTACCTTGAGACAAAAGTAAAACATTTCTGGGTTTATTTGAAGACCGTATTCCATAAAAAATAAAAAAAAAACATGTATAACAATTTTGCTATAATCAAAGACATTTTTTAGTTAAATAAAAGTGGTTTCCCATTGGACTTCATTGGTATTTACTTTTTACTGGCATTTTTTTCTTCTGAGCTATTTCTTGTCAGTACACTGCCACATACCTGAGAGCTGAGGGACACGCTTTAACTCAAAGTCAGAGAGAAAAGAGCTAAAATGATTTATAAAGTAAACACACAGGACATAGGGTTGCAAACCAGTAATCCCACGGTTGACAAAGATGTAAAAGAAAAAGCTAGAGCGTTAGTTTCCTTGCAAATATTTGTGTGGTTAACAAAAATCTTTTAACATAACTTTTATCATAGTTAAGAGCTAAAAATTATGAATGTATTATGCTTGTGCTGTACATTTTTTCCTCTTTTATGAGCTTCAGCCTTTTATGATCAAGCAAGTCTTTTAAATGACCAGAATCACAGCAAAAAAACAAATAAGTGATGTTGGAAGGATGGAGATCTGTTAAGAGTCAGATCATGACATCAGTTAATTTCATTCATATTCTTGTATAATCATGTTCTTTAATTGTATAGCCCTTTAAAGCACAATGGGGAATGCTGCCCAAAGTGCAATTACTGTGCTTTATGCTGTTTTAACTTCTTTGCTTTTTCGGTATCAAGAATCAAACTTGAGGATGAAAAATTTTCTATATGAAAAGTATGCCACAAGTCTTCACAGGCTTTCTAAACCTTACACATAAACTTTGCTTGATTATACATTAGAAGATCTTTTTTTTTTTTAAGATTACTTGGTCTCTGTCATAATTAAAGACACGAATAGCTAGAAAGGATTCAAATGTGCAGCTCTGCTGTTGCTTGGAAACTGATTTAATCTTTTTTTTGTGGATAATTGGTAAGCTGGGAGGCAATCACAGAAGGTGGTGGTGGTGGTGGGGGATTTTTGACCTTTGAAAAATATGTAATTGTAAGACAATTTGATCAGCAAAGCAATATTTGCATGCAAATTGTGCCAGCACAGTAACCACATTGTGTACAATGAAAAGACAACGACAATGGTGCTGGTCTCTTATCGGTTTAGCTGCATTGGTCACATTTTATTTACTGCAGCTTAAAGACCTTTGAGGCAAAAGAAATAAATTCGGTTGGTTAATTGAGGTTATTCCGAATGTTTTATAAATATATCTCCGGGATGATGAGTTTATAAGATTACTGTTATGTTCTGATGGCCAAGGTTACTGAGAGCCAAAGCATTGTTGCTTTTAATTGTTTATTTGTGCAACAAAGTGATAAAATCTATCACACACATGTAAATCTTCCATATTGATTGTTGTTCACAGCAGAAAGGCCATTTTGGGCCTGAATGTTCATAGGTCATGCCTATAAATAGTTACACATGCTCTGAAAAAGTCATAGTAAAATTCCTCTTTACAATGAACCGTTATGAAAAATATATTATTAATGTAGAAAATCTTGCATATTACACATGATACAATGAACAGTCTTACATGGGCCACATGACACACTACAAAACAGTAATATCCACCACATAGTAACATGACAGAGAAATACTGTACATTAAAATGTCTTTTTTTATTTCTATGTTTTCTAAGAGTTTGTATACTCTGGGATTGATATTTCATCCGTTTCCTGTATTCTAGCTGGCGTTGGTGGACCAACAAGGATATAATCAAACTCCTGGTGTTGCACCTTTTCATACACACTTTGCAGACCACTGGTTTTGGGTAGGAGAGCTGGATAGTAGTTTTCCCTCCTGGCATCCCGGGGAAGTGTTGCCGTCTTTGAAAACGTTGACAGATGAGGTCCACAGGCCATGCTGGTGTTAGGCGTTGTAGCGGACGGGCTCCAGCATCGGTCTGAGTGTCCCAGTACTTTGCATTCGTTTGTGCATGCCCACAGACCTGTGGATTACAGGTTAAAGTTAGTATAACAAGCAGTTTACTTAACAGAGTCTGTAATTTGATTAATTGGTGAAAGACTCACTGTTCACTGGTGGGGACTCTTTTTTGTGCACATCTCCACTGATGTCTGAGTCGCTGTCGTTAAAGTCGCTGTCCCCTTTTCCACTGTCCTTGCCACTGAAATGAGGTTCTCTAGCTGAGATTGTTGTGAATGAATTTCCTTTCCATATTGTTATCGGCCTGACAGTTTCTTTTCCATATCCAGGCAGTGTGGAGTAGCCCTGAAAAGCAACAAAGGCAAAGTGAAGCCAAGTAAAAAATTATTCAGCAAACCTAGAGTGAAGTCGTTTTAGGACATACCACATTATCTTCATACCTTTAGTTTCCCCTCCATCCTGTTGTTTGGCTCGAACATGCCAGATGTCTGCTTGTCATCTTCACAGCCTGACCCCGCTGTGTTGCTGTTAGCCAGCGAAGGGTCCTCTGAAAACTGATGGCCATCAAATGCCTTGCCTTTGTGGTTGGCAATCAATGAATCAATATGTCCGCTTTCCACCTTTTCCACATTTGCTGCATTTTCTTTTTCATCAAACCTCCCCTCCCTGGCCTCTTTCTTGCGGCGGCTGCAAATGGTTGTGATGAGAATGATGGCCAGCAAGAGCAGGGAGCAGCTCCCTGCCAGGACTATAATTATGGCCACGGATGTGTCCCATTCAAACCCCTCCTCGTTGCCGTCCTCAGCCAATGAAGGCAAGCTTGGTATGGTACCTTCAATAAAACTCAAAATAAGTGCAGCTGTGGAGGTCAGTGAAGGGGATCCATGATCGCTGACTGAAATTATGATTTTGACCATGTCTGTAAGATCATACCCCAACTGTCTACTGACGTGCACCTTCCCTGTGTCTTTGTGGATGGAGAAACCCAGGTGTCCCCCCTCGGCGATTTTATAGGACAGCTGTGCGTTTGTGCCTTCGTCAGCATCTGTGGCTTTTATTTGGGTTACGACGTAACCCGCGGGGGCATCTTTGGGCAGGAAAACCTCTGCAGAACCCTTGAAAAGGGGGGGCTCTATGATTGCAGGCTGGTTGTCATTCTGATCAACTATTTTTAATCTGATGATGGCTGTGCTCTGCAGCTGTGGCGACCCGCCATCACTTGCTTGAACATGTATGTCCAGCTGTTTCATCATCTCATAATTGAAACTTCTCAGTGCATATATGGAGCCAGACATTGAATTGAGTGACACAAAGGTATTAACTGGGGACCCCATGATCACGCCCTCCACAAGCCTGTATGTGATTTTCCCATTGTTGCCCAGATCAGCGTCGCTGGCCTCAACTGTGGTGATGTAGGCGCCCGGAGCGTTGTTTTCCACCACTGGGACTTCGTAGACGGCTTTGGCAAAGTGGGGGGCGTTGTCATTCTCGTCGTTTAGTCTAATGGTGAACTGGGTGATTTTTCTCAGCGGGGGTGACCCAAAATCCTCAGCCATGACTGTCAAGTTGTACTCCCTGATCCGTTCCCTGTCCAGAGCGGCGGCTGTCACTATCATGTAGCTGTCTTCGTGAGCCTGCCGGAGTTTGAAGTGGTCGTGGCCGTAAAGCGTGCAGTGAACCTGGCTGTTGATGCCCGAGTCTCTGTCCATGGTGCTGATCAGCGCCACCAGACTGTCCCTGTCTGCCGCCTCGCTGATGTGCGCCACACCTGTCGTGATGGAGATCATCGGGGTGATACTGATTTCTGGGGCATTGTCGTTTACGTCTGTCACGTGTATGATGATTTTGCACAATGAGGGGGTCGGGTTCGGTCCCAGATCGGTCGCCTGCACGTCCACCTCGTAGGTACTTTTGTCCTCAAAATCCACAGGGCTCCGCAACGTCAGGTGACCCGATTTACTATCCACTTGGAAAAGTTCTCGGATCTCATGAGAAACCTGCTTCCCGAACCCGTAAACCACCTCTCCGTTCAAACCCTCGTCAGTATCAACTGCGTTCAAGTCCAGGATGACTGTGCCAGCCGGCGCGTCCTCCGGTAAACTGACGGAGAAACTGTTCTGGTCAAAGACGGGATTGTTGTCATTGAAGTCCGTCACTTTGACGATGAACTTTGTTGAACCGGATCTGCGCGGGTTCCCTCCGTCTGTGGCGACCAGCTCCACATTATAGAACGACTGAGTCTCTCTGTCAAGCTCTTTCATGAGAACCAATTCCGCATATTTAACCCCATCCGCTCTCAGGAGCACATCTATGGTAAAGTGACTGTTCACAGAAATCTGATAGCTTTGAATGTAGTTTGACCCCACATCAGCGTCCACGGCCGGGTCTAAGGGGATACGGGATCCGAGTGCTGCGTTCTCAGAAATCTCCACCATGTATTCCTTGCTGGGGAACTCCGGGGAGTTGTCATTAATGTCTTTTATTTCCACCTCAACGTGAATCAATTTGTAGCGATCTTTGGAGAAATTAACCACATCAAAAGTAATCAGGCACTGTGGAGTGTGCCTGCAGATTCTTTCTCTGTCAATCCGCTCCCCGACTGAGAGTTCCCCGTCGATTTCTCTCACCCTAATGAACGAGTCGTTGAATTGTTTCATCATCCTGAAATTGCTCTTGGAGGAATGAGACGAACTCAAGGACATGTCCTTGGCAAGGTTTCCGATGACCGTACCTAGTGGCTCCTCTTCTCGGGTCTGCAACCTCACAGTGTTCCCCTCCGATCGCGCCCAGGAGGTGAATAAAAACTGATGGAGGGAGAAAATAAAAACCCAACAAGTGAGAAGTGTGCCCTTTGTCATCTTTCTGGTCATCTTTCCCCAGCGAGCAGCCTCTTTGTGCGCCAAACAAGCCCTCACATCTGCTGCAGGCTCCCAGCGCAGCTCCCGCTTTTATGAACTGAACTGTTGTGGAGTGAAAGTTGCTCCTTGCGCGCATCCAGTCAGACGCGCTTGTTGCCTCGCCTTCCTCCCGGCTCTCACTTCTGCCGTTGCTTTTCTTTTCTTCTCTTTTTTTTCCCTCACAGCTTCTCATGCTAATGAGATGATCTGTGACCAATCCCTGCTTTAGAATTTAGAATACAGCCTTTTATTAATAAAAGAAAAAAAAAAGGTTTTAAGCCCTTTTTAAAGGTAAGGAGAGGGAGAGAAACAGAAAGAGAGAAAGATAATTTATTTATCTTTCTGTTACAGCCATTTCCGAGTTGCAGTTTTATTAAGCAAAAGTTCATATCTTTTTGTTAATTTTATTTTTTTTCCTTTACTAACAACCTATGGATGTTGGCGCGCACGTGGATGAACGTGCGCATCAATTTCCAAGACCGCTTCAGTCACAGAGCTGCAGAGCAAACCTCCCTGTGGGCTTAACCTGGGGAATACTATCTGCACGAGAACATTCCCTTTGAAGTTGGAAAGAGGGAAATATTTGTGGAACATTTTGTTGTGACGAGAGAAACAAAATCTAAATGGTTATTATTCAGACAAACTGCTGCAAATGCATTTAAAGGACATTTTAATTTCATGACAGCAGTTCAGACTCCTAATCCCATTCACGGATGTCATGCTTCTAAAATTAGAAGATGGAATTACGTTTCAAAAACACTGTGCTTTAATTTAAGTCTTTGTTCGTTTTACATATAAAAAAGTGGAACTTTAAAAACCCTCTTGGGTAAAAAATGGCTTTGGACTTAAAAAAAAACATGTTTCTGATGATGGAGGATATAATAGAAAAGTAAGCCTATAATTGCATTTTTGAGTATTGCTTTATTCAAATCGCTGTGAATCAGGAGAAGACGAAAATATGTAGTAGAAAAAAGCTTGTTTGTGTGTCTTATGGCAAACCACAAACACCCCCCCCCCCCCCCGCTCCACTCCACTCCGACACATCAAGGGGCGGAGCCAGAACATTTTATATGAGGGGCGGGAGGGAGACGGAAGACTTTCAAAGGGTGGCAAACGTTAACAGCAGATTGAAAGGATCAAAAATACATATTTGTAACATTTTTATTATTTTTATTGTTTTAATTTAATTTTTTAAATATTGCTTTCTTTCATTTTTACAGGACTTGAGGATGCTTGCATTGATGATTTCTAATATTCTAATTCTAATATTCTAAATATTGAGTCAAAAATTGGAGGGCAAGTGTGGATCAAAGTATTTTGCTGGAGGGGGTCCCCCTCTTTATTTTTTAAAGAGTCACTGAAGAACATGCTAAAAACACCTACATTTCATTGAACTAGGTCTTTACAGTGAAAGACTTGTCTGTGAAATCCACTACAAAGTGAATATGATTAACGCAGTGCTTTTGTTTCATAGCTACAAACAGGCCAAAATCATTATTCATCCACCACCATGCTGAACACCTGGAGTAAAATCTTTTCAAATGCTTTATCTTTGTTAAAGCCAAAAGTCTTGCTTTTCAACAACAGCAAATCATTTTCTCTGTTCAAAACACTTTTGTAGAAGTTCTTGTGTTTTGTTTCTTTGTGTTTTAGTGCAATCTTGCAAGCATTTTTTAGAAAATATGTTTTCTCTCTGCAACCATGAAAAACAAAAATCAATTTCTAAAAATGTAGCATTCAACCTTTGCCCTTCTACTTATTCTTTTTTTAATTTAAAAATTCCTTTTCCAGAGCACTCAAAAATCTGACCTTGAGTTCTACTAAGAGTGATATATATATATATATCTAAGATGTCTGGTACTTTGAATTTTTTTTTTTTACTTATTGTGTTTTTTTCAATTTTATTATATTTTATTTATTATTCGGAGTAACAGTGAATTTACTTACAATTGTATGTGTTTGTATATATAAATTAATATATATATATATATTTATTTTCCAATCAATTTCACGACTAATTATCCTAAGTGTGACATAACAACATTTTTTGACATCAGTCAGGAAGGCAGCAGTGCGATCCTGGCCACCTTGGTTCCAAATGGAAAGACAGCATAGATGCTGCGCAAAACTCATCATGGAGTTGATAGCACCACAGCAACTCCCAGACTTGCGTACTGACGAATTGCGATGGATCCTGAGAAGAATACTTAGAAAACAGAACATTTTGCTTTCTTGGAAGGCACGTTGTCTTTGAATTTGTAAATTTGAAAGATTACAGTGTGTGCTCAAAATCTGAATTGCGGATGACCAAGCGTGCAGAATGGCCTGCTTTTCATGTACTCCCGGGCTACCTACCGGGCAGCTGGTGGCCAATGGCACTTGATTTGGATGACCGTCATCTGGAGACACTTACACATTGTCCAATCAGAGCTGCTGCCTGCCAGGGATCCGGCTGCCACCGCCCTGTGCTGCCCAGCTGTCACCTGATTTTGTAATGACTTCCTCTCTGATGCCTGATGGCCACCACACTGCCTCCATCTACATTCATAACCACGCCAATGATTTCCAAAAAAAAAAAAATCGAGAGGCACCACAAAATCTTGAAAATTCTGCTGATGCCTCCCCATCACGCAGAGGCAGTTGTATTTGTGACTGTAGCATTAGTTTTATTTTTGTTTTGATTGGTTGAAATAAACCACTTCCAAATCCAATTACAAAATGATAAACAAAAACATGCCCCTGCGACAGACTGGCGACCAGTCCAGGGGTGTACCCTGCCTTCGCCCATGAGTAGCCGGGTTAGGCTCCGGCAACCCCGTGACCCCGAAAGGGATAAAACGGATTGGAAAATGAATGAATGAATAAACAAAAACATATAAGAAAATGGGCTCATAAACATGTCAAATCACTGGACAGCAACAAATATTATCAACTGATGCTTGTTGTATCTTTCTGTTGTCTTAAGGCATTCAAACAGTTCAAACAAGCAATCTACTGAACAACCTATTTGTAGTGCTCATGTTTGCTGATATTCATTTTGCTTAGTGGATTTGATTAGTCATACATAACTGATTTGTGTCTTAATATGACAGAAAAGTGAAAGAAAAGAATGATGTATGTTTTCATCTTCTCTCAAGTTATTACATATAAAACTTTTTTGTGTTGTTAAATTCTTTAATTTTCATCGGAGGCTGTATCATGCTAAGCAGTTGGTTTAGGCGAGAGGATACATCTGGCTCTCTTGCAATGGTCTGAGAAAGATTATTTCAATTTGAAGCATGACAAATCTGATTCGATTTGGAAAATATGTCCTTGTGGTGACTGAAGCTTGACTGTCTAGCACAGATCACTGCTGGTTCCACCAGCTTTGGGATAAATATGGAAAGTCCAGTGAGAAGCAGACCTAATCACTCTCATCAGTGTTTGACCTCATTGAAGACTGTGATGCTAAATGAGAGCAAAGTCCCCTGTATAACTACAAACTTTCTTTTTGAATTTTCTTCGAGAAGAACAGCAGCAGACAAAAGCAACATTCCCTACTTAAAGACCCACTCTGATGAAAATCATGTTTTGGTGGTTTTCACATGTTCTTGTGGCCTTTTTCTCATGATGGAGGACAAATACAAGAAAATTAAGCCTGAAGTTTAATCTCTTGAGTATTTATTTATTCAAATTGTTGTATACGTGAATGAAAATGACCGTATTTGGTTGGCCAAAGCTCCCGGCTCTGCTCCATTCTGATGCATCCACTTGTAGACAATTGTAGACAATCTGGTTTAAAACTGTACGGCTGGATAGATCCAATATTAATCGCCTTTTTTGCTGCACCGGAAATGTTAGGTTTGGGTTGTGAGGGGATGAAATTATCAGGAGAGAGTGTAAACAGAGAGCTTTCAGTAACAGAAAGGGGGAAGGGGGCGGGGTTGCTCTGTGCCAGCGGTCCCAACTACAACTTAGAGGAGAATTTTAAGTGAACTTCTGCCTCTCTGCAGAATGTATGTTCTAGAAGACATTCATTCATTCATTCATTCATTTTCCAATCTGCTTTATCCCTTTCGGGGTCACGGGGTTGCCGGAGCCTAACCCAGCTACTCATGGGCGAAGGCAGGGTACACCCCTGGACTGGTCGCCAGTCTGTCGCAGGGGCCACAATCACACACCCATGCACACTCACATTCACACCTACGGACAATTTAGAGTGACCAATTAACCTATGAAGCATGTTTTTGGACGGTGGGAGGAAGCCGGAGTCCCCGGAGAAAACCCACGCATGCACGGGGAGAACATGCAAACTCCACACAGAAAGGTCCCCCAGCCAGGACTTGAACCGGGAACCTTCTTGCTGTGAGGCAGGAGCGCTAACCACTGCGCCACCGTGCAGCCTGTTCTAGAAAACAAACAGGTTTTTTTGAAAAGTCATATTGTACTTTTTCAAATCAAGTCCACTTTTCTGACAGGCAGAGGAGCAACAATCACATTATTTGTTTTTGATGGACTGAAAACATTCCCAGTTCTATTGACTCTATAAAACCATTAGCATACCTGTCAAGTTTCATTTGGTTGCAGGAGTTTTCTTTGTAAAATGCCTTTTTTTTTTTTTTTTTTTAAAATCATTAATAAAGAAAACAAAACTTCAGAATTCCTCTCAGGGTTCTGTTTAGTTTCTGTTATTTGTTTCCAAAGTGTTCTGTCAAATTCCTCATGTTCCTAATTAAATTCCCCCACCCACCCCCACCCCCATCCAAATATGTTTTCATTCGTCTTTGTTCTCCTGCTGGAGGATGTCTAAAAAAAAACACAGACTGAAAACATTTTTTTTTCTCCTCAGCATTTGGATCAAAGGCAACAAAGAATTTTATCCTGACTTTTGGAGCCAAGTTCTCTGTTACTTCAGTCTGATGATAATTAATTAGAAGGCCAATCAGTCAAAGCTTGGTACAGTCAAAGCACCAAAAATAAAAGAACAATCTGACACGGTGATGCTACAGCACTGATCATCACTTCACAAGTTAATGAGTTCAAAGAGATTTACTTCCTTAAAAAAATATTAAGGACGAATAACAATTTAGTCTTTGGCATGAAAACCTGCTGTAACACATTTTTTTTTCATATTTTGTAAGAACTTGTGGGGCAAACTCATGTTAGAAACAGGCTGTATTCGAACACCATTGTTGTTGTTTTTTGATCTTTTATTATCATTTGTTTAGTTCAAAAGATAATGCATATTCATTGATATTTAACTAAAAAACAATTACGAAAAATGTTCCAGATTTCCATTTGCTGTCCATAAAAATAAGGACACAATAGCTCTGTATATATGGACACAAGTAATCAGATTAAAAGACAGATCAGAATAAAAATGCGTCATGTAAGCACGCCGTTGACCCGATTAGACTCATTCGGATCGGGTGGGTGATGCCGACTGTTGTTCCTGTTGTGGTGCATTTAAACACTTATTTTGATTGTGGCTCATTACCGTTACACAATTACTTATTACTGACGGAGTTTGCTTCGGAGCGCAGTCTACCGGAGCAGCCAGACTCCGGAGCTCCATGTCTGCGAGCAGGGGAGAGTGCATCCAAGGTTAAAATGTGTTACCTAACTGTAACAATAAACCGTAACCCTTCCTCTGGGTTTGTGTGGCCAAGAAAAATGTTCAGCTCTGGCCGCACGTATTCAGACAGTTATGTGTGAATGGTCACTTTCAAAACAATAAATAAATAGAAGCACGCTCTGAAGATTGTCTCGCTCCACGTTAACCACAGCCATGTTTGTTTACAACAGAACTTCACTACTACTTATTCTACGGCCGTTTCCCAGTATTTTAGATACTTCTGTGCATGTCAAAATGATTTATTCTGATCGAACACGTGGCACATGTTTTCAGAGCCCCTGCACACATTTCAATTCTAATACGATCTTTGATCAGATAAAAGACATTTTGCGCATGTACTCACAAACAATAAATATAATTTAGACACAAAGGTACTTTAGACATTTCCAAGCATGTAGACCCATGTATAAAGTTAAAAAGAACCTATATGTTTACATATTTTCCATTAACACATCCACCCGTATCTCAAAATGTGCATGTGTAATCATATGCATTCATAGAAATAATGCCCCACACTATTAGTAACACTATGACAAAAGAGTAAGGTGACAATTATATTGAATTTCCTTATCATAACTATAACACAAGCTAGAATTAAGTAACATGGTGTTCAATCATTTGAAAATTGTGTGTAATTACAGTTAACTTAAAACACTACATAAATATATATAATCACACTTCACACAATTCAACAACCCTTGTTGCTACACTGTGTATACCAAAGGACACACACACACATACTATTAAATAGACATCTCCATGAAATTGTTTCAGGAGCTCTGTAAACGCACAGCCACAGTCAATACAGATCAGGGATACAAATGAGAGGAAATCTGGGTTCAGCTGGAGATTCAACACTTATCAAGTCAAAACTGCCAGAGATGGTCGTAAAAATGAGGACAGTGTTGATTTAATCTCAATGAGCTTTTCCTTTTTCAACATCTATGTGTATGAGTTTTATCTTTATAGTTATTTTTAGATAAACGCAACATGTTCATTGTAAAGACTCCAAATCTTTCTTGGTTTATCTTGTTTCTCATCTACAGTAATTGTCACTTGTAATGAGAGAAATAATATCTGCCCATAAAACAAGGCTATAAAACTGTAATGTGAAATTAAATCTGTCAATTTAGCAAATAAAACGTTGCTTGATTTAGAATGTTTTGACCAAAAATAAGTCATTGTCTCTCAGTGAAGCACATCTATTAAGTCTTTAATTTGTTATAATAAGTTGATTTGAATTGAAATTAGACAAGTACACTTTATGAGCAAAAGAGCTCTTTCAATGGATCCATTAATCAATGGTCATTTTACATTTATTTCTTAAAAAGAAGACATCAATTAATATTTATTACATTATAAATATTTCCACCATAAAACATCCCCTCAGGACCTGATTCTCAGTTTTTTATTGTTACCGTGTGACCAGATTAGTTGAAACCAAAGGTCTATAGTAAAACAGTATGTAACTGTGGTGAAACTATGGTTTTTAAGAGCAAAATTTCAACTTTCTTTTCAATCATTTTTGCAGTTATGAGACAGAACACAGAAAATACAGGAAGAAGTATTCTGCGTGGTAAAAAGACTCAGGTTGAAATGTGAAAATCTTTCTTGTTCTGCGGGTGAAACTTTGATTTTTTTTTTCCTTTTGTTTGACTTTGTTTTCTGTCTTAGTTTACTCATTTTAAGTTTTTTCTCCAATATTTTTTCCCTGATTAGATTTTTCCCAACTTTAGAAACATGTTTTTGATTGTATTTCAAACTGTTTTGGATGTTTATTGCTTTAATTTGCATGTATTTCCCCCCAAAAAAAACTAATTGTTGTAATAAGCTTTACAAAGGCTGTTTTGTCTGAAGTCACTACCTTCATGTTTCCAATTTAGATAATGTGTGAAAAACTGTAAAGTGGTGTTTAAGAATATTTAATAACATCTTTAAAGGGTTAAGAGTGAAAAACTGCTTTTTTTTCCCTTCAAAAATGACTCTTCAAAGTATCCCCAGATTCACTTTAACTTACATAGTTTCCATTTTAAGTTTATTTCAAAATGTAGAAATCCATCTTTTTTCAGTCAAATTCTTCAGTCAAATTCTTAAAAGATGTATTTGGAGCACAGAGTCCTATTTACTTCTCAAGGCGCCCTATACAACAAGTCCTATTCAGCCGTTGCAGGCTATCTACAGCTTTTTAGTGCACCCAGTCTTCTTTTTATTGTACACAGACTGATGGATGCATCGATGTGGATGAGGACTTCTGTGCCGTGGCCAAGGACAACTTTGGACTGCAGAAGTCTCCGTTAAAATCTGTGACCTTCCAGCTGACAGATGATCCCTCAGACTCCTGACCAACAGCCGCCCACACGCTCTCAATTTTTTAGATGAAGGCAGTATTTTTCTTCTTTAAATACTTGAATATTGATAATGAAATGCCTAATGAAGCCTTGTGGATTTAGGTGTATTTTCACAAGAGGTATGCCATCTCTTTTTTGCCACTTGATCATTAAACAAACTTTTGTGAGCAAAGTTTCTCTGCATTTTAATGAATCCCACATCTCCAAATGTTCATGTGCATCAATTCAGTAAACCTTCTTGTTTCCTGCACAATCCCATGAGACCTCAGATTTTTTTTTTTGTGCAGACAAAAGGAATTCAGTTTTACAGTTTCAATAGGATCTTTTTGAATGCAAATTTTAGGGTAAGATAAGTGTCAATAGGAAACATATGTATAAAGAACAATTAAATTAACACTTTGTGCACAACTTTGCAAAAAATGGAAATTTTTCTTTTAAAACGTCTGTTTTGAAACAGTTTTGAAAACAACTTTTCTTTATTGTGAATACATTTCTCCTGATAACTTACTGTCACAAAATATGTGCATTGAAGTTTATTTATCAAGCTAAAAAAGAACTGAACTTTTTAGAATTTTATTGATTCCATAACGAGGAAATTATCTTGTTACCATACAACAAATAAATAATACAGTGATCTTTGGCTGCAGTTTGTCATTGCCAGGCGACAACAGCTGATCATGTAAACAATGAACCAGTGGATTATTTCAGACCAGGAAGTGGTGGAAAACAGTCAGCAAACATAACAATACACTTATTAGTTGTAAAAAATATTAATGTCTGTCAAAAGAGGTTGATATAATAAGAGAAAAGAAAAGACAGCTAAGCTAACTTGGAGATAATGTGGCTAATAGGCAGCCAACCGCAGCGGCAGTCAAACAAAAAAGGAAAAAAAAAGTGTCAAAATAAGGATCTGGAAACCCTACTTTCTTTTTAGGATTTTTTTTCAACTGCCGCCACTATGGTCAGTCAATTCAAACAATTTCTGTGACCCTGTGACCTATTTTTGACAATAAGTTAACAGGAGAAATTTCGTATTCAAAACAGACAAGTTTAATTTAAAACTAAATTTTGTGTTCATGTTTTTTTGCAAAGTTGTGCACAACTTTGTCTTTACATTTCTTAGTTATCTTTCCCCATAGTAAATGCTTACTTAAACTTGTATTCACAGAATGTTAATGACTTCAAATACTTTAGAACTGTACATTTATTTATTTATTCTTTCAGCAAGAAAAGCTCAAGTTTAATCATATTTTGTGGGTAAAAGCATCAAACTGTGATATCCACTCTCCTTGGATTACATTGAACCAGGTCAAATGACGGTTGTGATAGATGGATTATGATACAACAAAGCAGCGTGAGTTTGAACTGGGACACGGAGAAGCTAATGTGACTTTAGATTAAAGAAATGTCCAAGAAAGGTTGTTGATACGGTGGGTTTTTTTCAATGTTTTTTCAATGTCATACAGTTTTTTTTGTATGTTTGCAGGAGATATTTAGTTCAAGGTCGCCTCCTTGGCAGGAGGAAGTTAGGAGTTGCAGATTATTTTGATGCTTGAGTTTACATCCCGCTGGATGGCAATTTAAAACTATTTTCCTTCACAGTAAAAGCAATCAACTGTCAGAATTATCGGCCCCAACAAATGTCCGCATTTTATGATTAATGTTATATAATTATGCCAGCCAGAGCTACTTCCATTAAAGTTACGGGCAAATTATTCACAGCCTCAAACACATTCACAGAGAAAGTAAGGGAAGCGAGCGGCAAACAGGAAAATGTATGAGAAAAGAAATTGTGGAAGGGAAAGATATTTCAAATTTACTGTTGGCCCACAGACACAATTCCATATTTAATGGGATTGTAAATGCATTCAGTTTCAAGGGATGTCTTTGCATTTTAAGTTCTATAATCACCCTGGTCTACAATGTGGCTGCAGAAATGCACTGGTAATCGGAATTTGTGCAAGACATTTAGCTTTGCATTCTTTTGCAAAGATGAGAAACGAGGGGGGGAATTAGAATACGTAGCAGAGCTCAGCACAGCTTTGTATTATTCACTTTTTTTTTAAAAAGAACTCTGTGTTTCAGAAGACAGACTTTGCTCCCCCTTTCTGGATGTGTCTCTGTGCCCCCCACTGTTTCGGGAGGAGGGAGGGTGTCAATCTGATTCACTTCTAAAAGAAATGGCTCTGTCTGTTCGGCTGTCAACTTCCACTTAGCTAACTATTGCAACACTGGAAAGGTAATGCACAAAAAACATATTTTAGATGTCTTCTGCCTAAGCAAAACTAATACAGACCTGCTGATGGTCCACCAAAACTATCAATAGATACATGTATTTCAGTGTTCTGTGAAATTGTTCCAAATTGAGCATAAAGTTACAATTTAAATCTATTATCAGAGCTTTATGCAAGGAATAAAAGACTACCAGGCAATAACCTTTCTTTTCTGTTTTTTGAGGATTCCTATTACCTCTGAGATGAAGTGGTAATGAGGTCACAGTCTCTCCATTTATCTGGATCCTTTGTATTCCATCAGTGTTTACATGTTGACCTTGTTGGGTGTAATTGCCCCATTGTGTTGCAAGATGTGACACACATCAGAATAATTTTAAGCCCCACATGCAAGTGGTGTTTAAAATACAATGCAGCAAGGTTATTTGAGTCAACGAGGATGTTCAACAAGTCTCTGAAGTCAATCAGTTTGACAGGGCATTGATGAAGACATTGAGAATATGTGGTGAGAGAAGACAAAAACAACAACAACAAAAAAGACGGTTTGTGTGTTGTGAACCTCAAATGAAAGGCACTATGGATTGTCGAAGCTTATTACGAGCCATTGAGATGCATTCCTCAAAGCAAGATTTTAAATGCAGGCTGTGAAATCTCAAACGGCTGCAGATTCCCACAGGCAACATCAGATCTTTTTGTTCTGGAGATGGTCTCTGCTGATTAATTCAAGCATCAAACCAAAGCTCTGGTGTTTTTTCATAAACGAGAAGAAAGGCGGCAACGTCACACAGGGACTTCAAACCCCTCTGGAAGTCTTAAACTCAGAAAAGAAGCTAGTGTTATATTTTATTGATTCCTCTCCTTGGGTCTGGAGACAATGAAGCGGGTGAAAATTCCACTCTATTCTTTATGTTTGGACTGAGAGCTGTATCCGGATGTTCGTGGCGTGTCTCCAGACGTGTCCCACTGCAGACATAAACAAAGTTATTAGATGAACAAGGCGTGATTCAGGTGGAAATCCAGTACTGGGAGCTTTGGAAAAGCCCTCTGACAGGATGTTCTGGCAATTCAGACTGTCATGCTTTATTGTTCTGTGGGGAAGATAGCTGCTGCTTGACTTTACGCATTGGTAACAGGCCAATGCTGTGCATATAAATGAAGATTTAGATTTTGGAATGGGGTGGTTCATTATGGGTTTGGCATTATGAAATGAGATTGTGCAAAATGTGTACAGAAAATGCAAAGCATTTTTGGAAATGTAGGTCATCTTTCACAGGCAGCGAGACTCTCTTTATTTCACATTAAAGTGTTGTTATTGCACGTGTTGAAGGTCGCCCCTTATGTCTCCGACGGTGCAGATGGAAGAAGCAGCTTTAATGTGTAGCATTCGCTCGTCGTTAGCATTATAATTGTTGCATTTTCTCATGTTGCTTCGCTGTGAGCAACATGATGTTCGAGGCATGCACTTCACAGGGCTGAATGAGGTATAATTATGTAAATTGTATTTTTAAAAAATCAGCAGCAGCTCATGCGGAATGGATGTGTCAACAAGGTGTCCACGTTTGCAGTGAGATCTTGCTAATTCAACGCGACACCCTTTCTCCCCCAAACACATGGGCACAGTGAAGACGTTCTGGATTACAGAAAAATGAAGTGATGTATGTTGCATCGTTGGCTGGCAAATAATCGTCTTAGGAAAAATAAAAAACCTTTCATTTTGCTACGTGAAGTGTGAAAAAATTTGCCCCGGAGTTTACAGCATGACCATTAAACTTTGGGCGTGTTGTTGACATGTGTGTAATGAAAGTGCCTAAACTTCAAGCAGCTTGTCGGTGCTATAGCTTCTCTGATGCTCGACTACACAGAAAAATTGATGATTTATTACACTGATTATTTGTCCACCCGACCAAACGCTTGGCTTCTATTTGACAGCAAGCATAGATAAACTGCTCTGCCTGGAGGCCTGAAAAAGCGCCGTACCTGAAAAGGAGAGATTAATCCAGTCTCCACTGCCAGGTATAGAGGCATTTTCAACTTTTCTGCGTCATGCTTTTGCCTAGCCATTATTCATTATTCGTTGTGAAATTATCAGCAAAAAGTAAACAAGATAGGAAAACAACAAGATAAGCAAAACACAAATAATATATATATTTATATATACGTGTGTGTATTTTTTTAAAAAGAGCCCTACGAATATATGTATGTAGTCATATTTGTCCTTTACTCGACCTTGTAGGCTGTCATCCATCTCCCCCTTTTCCAAAGACCCTGGAGTTTAGGTTGGGGAGCCATTCTTCCAGCTTGAAGGGGTTACAGCCCCAAGTGCTGCATTTACTACAGAGATCACTTTTGCTTTCATCCCTTGCATCTTTTGTAGCTTCCCTAAAATCCCCTTGATATCTCTTGTGTTTCTTCGTCTGACGTTCCCATCGTTTGAGATTGCTACAGCAATCATCTTCTTCTGGGGTTTGTGCACTGCTATTATGCCTGGTTGCTAGCATCATCATCTTATTTATAAGCTTATAATCATTTTCCACCTCCTTTTTTTTTTTTTTTTTTTTTTTTTTTGGGGGGGGGGGCGTTCCACTATGACTTTGGGTTTTCTAGTTAGTTGGAAACCCAGAAGTTGTTTCTTTACGGCCTGCAGCAGTCCTGGATCCTATTGTTTTCACAATTTACTTATCTGGTACCACGCAAAAATTGTTTTTTGGGCATAGTCAATAACCACCTCCAATAAATAAATAAATAAATAAAATGATGACATCACAGGGTGAAAAAGAATCTAAAAATGACTGGGCCCAAAATCTCTTATGGGGAACAAAAGCAAAATAAAAAACCCACGTGTTGCAGATATCCAATGAAAGTGTTATGAATCCTTGCTTCAAGTTGAATGAAACATAACATACAACATGAAAATATTACGAATGTAGGCGTGGTTGACCCACTCCAATGATAACTGTGTTTTTGGTGTTTTTAACATGTTCTTGTAGCATTTTCTCATGATGGATTACATAGAAATAATTTAAGATTAAAACTGAGTTTCTGAGTATTTCTTTATTTAAATCGAGTTGGATCAGGAGCAAATGAAACCCAGCAGTTTGAAAAAGCTCAGGTTTGTGACGCAATGGGCGGGCCAAACTCTTCATGCTCCAATTCTAAATCCTCCGCTTGAAGACAACCATTAACGTCGTCATTTTCTTTATGTGGGCTGCCATCTGGCTCAAAACTGTTCAGCTGCATAGCTCCAATATTACTCGCCATTTTTTGGTACAGTAATGTGAGCTTGGGGTAGTACGGACCTGTAAGCTAGCGGGAGAGAGTGTAAACAAAGGAATACTGGGATATCAATGTAGGGTTACTTCCACGTCAACAGTCCCGTCCACAACCCAGAGGCAAATTTCTAATGAGTTTCTGTTGCGCTGCTGAAAATATGTCTTAAAAAAACAACAGAGGCTTTTGTTTTTTTGCTGAAAACTACATAAGCATACTAAAATGACCACTGTGAATGATTTTACAATTGATAAAAATCTGGTTGGAATAGGAATATAACAAAAAAAAAACCTCAGTTGCCAAGGGAATCCAAACATTTGCTTTTGCAACATTTTATGAATTGATGGTGTTAGATCCAGGCTTTTAGTGCTGTCCTTTTGCCCAAGCTGTTCCTTTCCTGCGTGCTGTGGTAGCTTCACAGGCACTAAGTTTGTACTCAGGGCCTGTTCCTGCCATTAGTACTCTGTATTGTTCTACTGTCCAGCCATTTGAATCCACTGGAAGCGTTTCTCAGCCACACAGGGATTTTTTTTTCCTACAAAAGTTCATCCACTTCCCTTACAACACCCTTCAATTTTTACTCCTTTGCATGCATCTGTTCCAATCCACCTATATGTGTCTCAGAGTTATACTGTGCTGCCTGAAATGACTCATCTCCGATGCTGTAATATATCATTCAGGCTCTGACCTGCCTCTGAAATTAGTCTCAGAGGTGAATCGGAGGCGGAACTCGTGCTGCTTAAAAAGGGTGAGACAGAACTGGGTACCATCTGCATGACTCAACAGAGACAGATGATGCTGCAGTAAAGTTGGGGTATACATTTTTGTGATTCAAAATGAGTGACTTGATTTTCTGGTTGATTTCTTTCAATGGTTTGTGTTTGACTCCAGAATATATTATCTGAAAGCACTGGACATATAAAATCTTACTTTAGTATTTGATCCTCAAGTCAATAAAACTCACAAACACCACAGAAAAAGGTAAAAAATGGTAAAATGCTGAGACTCAATCAGCTGACTAAGACCAGGCTCTGAGGAAGATCTTCTTTACTGAAATTGCACCAAAGCTTCACAAACGCAAAAGTAGTGAAAGTGCTGCCAGACCCATATTTAATTGGGCATCAAGGGCATTGAACCTGATTAAAGATGGCCCCAGCATACAGCATTAGGACCTAAAACGACCTGCCGCTGACATGGTGGTGACAGGGAATCACAGCACACCTTCAGGGACATGAAGAAATTTTTGCCACCATGAGGCAGTTTTTGCAGTAGAGGGGGACCCATACCATTCTGAAAAGGTTGTAGGATTATCATATATTGTGTGTTGGATATGTATATGTCATAAAACGTCATCGGAACAGCCAAAATGCAATATCCTGCTGGTGTCAGGATCACAGCAAGCTTCAGATCCGTCTTTTCTTTTTGTCTCCCACTTTATTTTCTCCTCCATGTGCGGTTATCTGTTTCTGTGTGTTTTTTTTTCTGCTTTTGCAGTTGAGGGCGTGGCATCCTGACTCCCTGTCAATTACTTGGCCCGGCTGCAACCCATCACTTTATCTGGGCACAGTTCAGTCCGTCAGCTCCAGCCTTCTCACCGCTCATTGTCATGTTGTTGTTTCCAGCCAGCTGGGTAAAACAGGTCTGCTGTTAGTATCTGGTCAGGTATACCTGTTAATCTTGTTCCCATAAGCTTTGTAATAGTATTTTCTCCTGTGCTCTGGGTTCTCCTCAAACTCTATGCCTTCTTCCCTGCCAGCTCATCAGTCAATCTCTGCCTGCTCACCAGCCCTTCACTCCCTCGATCACTCTGTCTGCACCATACATCATAACTGTTTGCTAGATGTCAATAAACCTCCTTTAAACCATTCATCATTTTTGTTGTCTACTTTTGGGTCCAGCCTGTAGAGCTGCTGTGACAGCAGTGCTGTGTTTTCTGTTTTGTTGTTTACTGAAATGTTGACATGTGTCATATTTTTTTTGTGTTGCTTTGTTGAATGGTGTTGTGCACCTCAGGGCAACCATACAAGATGGAAAGGGAAGAGCCAAGACACAATCTCCCCAACTTCTTTAGGTGTAGCCAAGGCAATAATACAATTAATGAAGACAAAAGGGTACGCAGAGAGTCTGTTGATGACATTTAAGTGTCTGCAAAGAGTAAAAAAGAAAAAAAATACAACGTTTTGAAGTTTTTCTATATTCCATCCTCTTTTCTGCATTTGCCCAAGATGAATTGGCTTTTCAGGTTTAAGAAAGTGCATGGCTGAAATACAAAGAGAGGCTCATCTATCAGCCTTGAATAGTGAGAGAAAATCCAGTGGCTGTGTGGAAGGAGGGGGCACCAAGGAGGGATGTGTTGTTGGTCTCTGATTAGACCCTAGGCCAGTGCTACTCAGGGGCTTGCAGCACAAACATCAATCCTCTCTTCTTCCACTTCAAATCCTTTGAACCATTTGAAACAACTTCTCCACTGAAAGCTCCCTTTTAAAGATTTTCTTTATCAAATGTGCCAGAATATGTGTCAGTGAGCGCTCGCTTCAGCTCAGTTGTTTATCATGTATCCTAACCGGACAGAGTAACATTCCACTCCGGGAATTGGTGACGCCACAAAACAATAAACAAAAGCATCCGTGCTGAACTCCATCATTCAGATGAAAACTGTCCACAAGCCCAGTGATTAAGTGAGGTTGCAGATGTGGATATGAAACAAAAAAGGTGTCAGTTTTTGAATTTAAATACTGAATGGTGAACAAATACCAAATTTAACAAGCCTCCTGCCCTCCAACCACCCCCCAACCAATTATGCCCAGAGTGGCATTACAGGAGGCTTTTGTGTATTTTCAGGGTGTCAAGATCTTCATTTTTGATGTGGCTTCCTGTGCATTCAGAGTATAAATTGGCCTCTCTAGTTTGGCAATAAGAGGTAAACACCAAAAGCCAATAACTGTCAAGCAAACATTAAATCCAACTTACGAGTCTCTTAAGAGGTACGGTCATGAAAAATTAACTGGGCGGTGCTCTAAAATGTGGACTTTTCCATCCCTCCCTTTAAGTGTGATGTCTATTTTTCACACTCTGAGTGGCTGGGTTATAAAAAAGTTGCCAGACATGCACTTAGTTCATGATTACAAAAAAACGTTAATAACCCACTCCAATTAAAATCATGTTTTGAGTGTTTTTAACATGTTTGGGTGCATTTTTCTAGTTATGGAGGACAATTCTAAAAAGAATTAAGCTTAAAATTGGTTTGGTGCATTTTTTGGAACACAAGGTCGCCATACTTACGGTAGTCACAGTGTTAAAAACAAACAACAAAAAAACCACATTAAAATATACAGCTGAATTATACTCTTATAGTTCAAAATAGCTCAGGCCAAAGCAATCAAACTATGGTGGTGGTGGTGGTGAGGGGTATGCAAGACAGAAAAGGTGTGTTGTTTAGCTTCTGGGTGAATTGTGGGAGAGAACCAATGTTTCAGAGGTCATGGGAAAGGGAGTTCCAGAGCATGGTGGCAAGGTGAGCAGTGGGGACTGCTATGAGTTGGAGGGAGGAGGATCTGAGGAAACTGATGGCTGTGGCAATGTGAACAAGGTCAGATAGGTATGGAGGGGCAAGATTGTGGACACATTTATAGGTCAGGTGAAGTATGAAGTGTGATGTGTTGGATGAGTGGTATTTGTGTGAGGATACGGGCAACTGCGTTTCAAACCATATGACGTTTAAAGAGTGCTTGCATGCGTTAGAGCACGTAAACAGATGGATGATGGGAAGTAGAGCCGGGCTTACTCTGTGTCGACAGTCCTGCCCACAACTAAGACAAATTTCTCATAAACTACAGGTGCTCTGAAGAAACTATGTCTAAGAAAATTATTTTGGTTTTTGATTTTGGCTAAAAACAGCAAAATCATAGTTAAAAGTCCACAGGAAACACTTTAAAAATAGATGAAAAGATGATCCAAGTGGAACTTTAATTGATTAAAAGAAAACAAATTGGATCATTTGTTTCTACTTAATTTATGTTTTACCCAAAAAAAAAATCATCTTGACATGTATGACTAACAGTATACTTTTATATACGATCTAAAATCCCTGTCCTGATTCTGTGACCCACTGTTAGAGACTTTAAAGATGTTCTGGGCTCAGGCATATGGCATGGGCTCATCAGTGACTCCAGGAAAACTGAGAGCAAACCAAGCAAAGCCACAACAGACCACAAGTGACATTAAACCTTAACAGTTATTGGAAAAATATTAAGGGATTACACCAGCGCAGGATCACATGACTGAATGGAAGGCGCTCTGGCCCAGATTACAACCTTACATGCTGATGCGTCGAATAGCCTCTCTGTATACACCCAAAATCTCATCAAAATATGCGTATATGGCAGTTCAGGAGCTGCAGAGTAAAATTAGAGGAGGGAGTACTTCATTGCCCTGACACATGTAGGTCTGGACTCGCTTGCTTTGGCTAGGCCTCCACAGAGCAATTGTACAAAGATTGAGCAAAGGTACAGCAAATTTAAACATGTCAGTCAATTCCAAATGTGTGAAGCAACAGAGTGCTTTAGAGGTACTAGCGGCGCATGGCCTTGGGCCTGAGGCTGTCTGAATCTGAAATTCACAGTTCAGAGCACAGCCGGAGATGTAGCCGTAGAATCTTTGATGCCCTGCACAATGAGGCCATTTCAGAGCACATCAGAGCAATCTCTTGCTGGTGTTGATGGGAGAGGAAAAGAAATTTGACAGTCCAATGAAGAATTTATTTGAAATGTCTTAGGGTGTTGAGAAGATTTGCTGGCTCCTGAAAAAATTTGGAATAAAAGCACCGGAGAGAACACAAGCATGAGCTCAGAAGGCTGTTTGTCCAGCCCTGCTTTTCACATTTCATCAATATTCACACCAACTTCAACCGAAGATGATCAACCTTTTATCCACAAGATCTTGGGGTGTTTTCCTTCCACATCCAAACTGTCAGTTTGATTCAGCTCATCCCTAAAGACACCCAGTCCAACCAGCTCCACAGTTTCCACGACATCTAGCTGCGCACAGCAGTTTGCATAGAAGCATGCAACCCAGAGAGAAGAAGAAGAAGAGACCGGGAACATGAGGGAGAATGGGAGAAAGAGATTCAGTTTGACAGAGAGTTCTCTAGTTGGTTTTTATGGTGACAGACTGTGATGGCGCTCTGGGAGTACAGGTTGGAAAAAACGGTAGAGAAATTTGCTTAAACTCCATCTTGCTGAGAGGCTTTTGGTTCTTTGGAGGATTATTTTTTCTTACATCCCCATAAGACACACGTTTTACCATTTTTTTTTATTCTTTTGCCACCAGTGTGCATAAAAAAACAAAGCAACACAACTATATCTGGAGCTCTTAGCACCAAGGACAGCCATTCAGGAAAAAAAATAAAGATTAAAAAAAAAACACGTGAGTTTCACAGTGGTAGATGTTTTTTTCAAACAGAAACGTTGTTTTTCTTTAATATTTTCTAGTGTCAAATGTTTGTTTATTTGTGTAGAAAGAAATAAGTCCAAACTAATTAGAACATTAAGGAGGTGTAGTTTCTAATGTTTGCTTTGCCTCTTTTTTACATCTTTTTTTTAATTCAAACCACTCATTTTAAACTGTGACAGTCACATGAACTTTATATAAGTGGATGAGGAATCCTAACACAATTATCACCTTCATTTGGTTTGATCTAACCTCACACTGTACTCTTCACAGCAGACTACCCATCAGTCAGCATCATGCAGTTCCTGCAACTTTTTATTTGGGTGGTTTTGTCAAAAATAATTTCTGCAGAAACTCCACAGGAGTTCTTTGGAAATTCACCTCTGAGTTGTGGGTGGGGCGACATTGCCCTTCTTCCCTCCCCGTTGCTGAGAGCACTCTGTTTACATGCTCCCTGGCTAGCTTACAGCTCCTCACAGCAACATCCTTTGATATATTTCCTACATCACAAATACCTCCTTTTTTATCTTCTCCTGATTCACAACAATTTGAATAAGGAATTACGTAGAAATGACATTTTTAGTTTAGTATTCTTTATACATGTCTTCCATCATCAGAAAAATGTCACAAAAAGTCACCAAAACACAATTTTCTGGACCTTTAATGAGCACTCTTCTCAGGGACCTGGTTTTACGTGGTACCCTCTGGAACAAACCGGAGCGACGAGAACACAACTTCCAAAAAATAAAAAAGTACTTGCATCGTAGTTTTCTACCATCCTTGAAAGCCAAGGCGCACACATGCACACTGATGGTGGCTCTGCTGCCGAACACTGGCACCAACCACCATAGGCAATGTGGGGTTCAATTGAGTGCAGATGAGGGTCAGAGGAAAGTCAGTACTCAGGAGATGACTCCCTCTGGTGGCTGGAGTAAGAGATGGAAGCTCGAGCCCTGACAGAGCCCCTCCCCTTGCGTGCGGCTCCGGAAGCAAGAGCCCTCCGAAGCCGGGGTCAGCCATGAGGCTGGGGAGCCGGCCTGTCTGGGTCCAGTCCTGCTGATGTTGGCTGTAGTAGGTTAGAAGGAACCACATCATTTCTTGGTTGAACCATTCCACTTGGTTGTTAGACTTGGGGTGATAGCCAGAGGTGAGACTCACATTGATGCCCAGCCCCTTGCACATCTCCCGCCACACTCGTGAGGTGAACTAGGGACCACGGTTCGATACAATGTCCTCAGGGAGGTTGTAGTGCTTTTCCGTTGTGGCCATTGTGCCTAGCTTTGTGATTCACATGATATAAATGGAAACCAATGCAGAGAAATGTTCATAACTCTGATAGGAAAATAACATTAATTGTGTTATCTTGGAGAATCTGGAAACCCTGACGTCCTCATCAAGCTTTTGCCAAAACATCCACACATAATAAATAGTAAAATGTAATAGTAGTGATCAAGCAGAGGAAGTGAAGGACCACAACAAAAAAAAACTATAAAGCATGAACCCTTAAAACAGGCTAATGAGACAAAGCCCTCCTAAAAACTGACATGAGAAAGAAATTCACTCCTGGAAGAACAATGAAAGCTGTTACAGGGAAGCTTAGAGCTCAGAGGACGAGCATGATATTGACTGACGTTTGGTCTCTACACAACACCAACACAGAAACCACTGGCTATTGATATTGCAGCAATTAGCACAAGAAAGGAAATCTTTATCTGGCTAGACTGGGTTCAGATTTCACTGTACTAATCTGTTTAAATCTGTAACTGGGCAGAAGAGCTTGTGATTGGAAAGAAATTGGAGCAATTTTTGAAAAATAGGTTCTTTTCTTGTTGTTCAAAGACTAAATATGTCAAAAAAGCTGCCGGCGGCCTTTTTTTGGTGAATAGCACAAGTTGTTTTTCCTATTTGAGAATTCACAAAAATATGAAAAAGGAAAACTAAAGATTTTCCTCTGGGTTTATCTCCAGACTCTGAGTAGTAACATTGACACAGATTGTGTTGAGATTCCTTATCAGGAATTTGCTTTCGGATTTAGTTAAAGACCCACTCCCAATAGTGTTTTTGGTGTTTTTAACATGCTTTGATGGCATTTTTCTGATAATGAAGGACATAAGCTAAAAAAAATTAAGCTAAAAATTGCATTTCTGAGTATTTCTTTATTCAAATAATCGTGAATCAGGAGCAGACAAAAAATGACATTTTTAAGAAAGAGGTATTTGTGACGTAAAAAATACAATAGACGTGTCACAAGCTCCCTGTGTTGTTTTACTCAAAAAATACCAACATACAGGGAGAAAAACAAAAGGAAAGCCTTAAAAAATCTAGTTGGTTCAGTTCAACCTCTCGCCATTACACTCCTAGTCCCACTCCAATCATTTTTTGATCTATTGTAAAAGCATTCCCAGTGGTCTCTAGCTGTGATTTAACTAAAATCAAAAGACCTGTGTCGTTTTCTAAGACATGGTGGCAGGAGTTCAGAAATTCCATCCAGGATGATTTCCCATCATTCCTTTATTCACATTTACTCCCATTAGCTTCCAGCTTCTTACAACCCCAACCTAACCGGTGAAACAAAAATGGCAAACAATATTAGAGATATCCAGTCGTACAGTTTTGTGCTTATTTGTTACATAGAAAATACTTTGGGAGGGCCACAAGCTCCCTACTCCGCTCCATTTTGATGCATTCACTTGTAGACAACTAGATCCATGTGCATCTTTGTTTTTCTCGTCCGAGCTGGCATCTGGCTGAAAACTGTACGGCTGCGTAGCTCAGACATTACTCGCCATTTTTGTTAGGTTCAGGGTGTGAAGAGCTGTAAGCTAGTGGGAGAGCATGTAAACAGAGAACTCTCAGCAACAGGGAGGGGAAAAGAGGTGGTCTGCAGACGGTCCCGGCCACAAGTCAGAGGCAAATTTCTAACAAACTCCTGCCGCTCTGCAGAAACAATCTCCCAGAAAACAACACCTGGTATTTGATTTTGACTTAAAATGTATCTATCTACTCTATCTACGGCTGACATCAGTTAGACGGCGAGTTAGTTATTTTTGACTAAAAATAGCACATTGTTAAATAGATGAAAAGATGATTGGAGTGGGTCTTTAACTAAATCTGTTGTTCAAACTGCTATTTGATGCTATATTCTTTATGAAGGGAGGTGGGTAATAGTTTAGCTTTGCATTCTATTAAGGTTTAAGTGCATGTGAGCCTTGTGTTATGCTTCATTGCACAGATTATTTCAGTTCATTTTAGGGAGCTGAGAGCAACAATGTCAAATCAGTAACATAAAGCTAAACAGGTCAGTAGTTTTGTCGTGTTTAATGTGTGGAAGCATGTTGCTAAAATCAAGCATGTGTTGCTGTTTGCTTTGTTTTTTGTTTTTTTCGAAGTGATTTGTGCCGACCGGAGGGTGCCTCGGGTGCTCAGACCAGTGGCTACCTAAGCCTGGTGAATATCTGTGAAACAGGCAGTATGTATGAGCCTGGGGGCATGTGAAATAATTTACCTTTGTGCTGTACTCCTGTCTAACTGTCAGTGCCTTTTATTTCCAGTCAAGCGCAGATCGTTATCTGCTAGATTGTATTTTAGCACTGTGGGTTTTTAATATTTTACAGCTGGTTCTTCTGTTGGGTTTCCTGGTGGCAGACCGTGGGTGCACCACAGACAGATTTCATTTATGCGTTGCACAAGGCAATTACTGAGCAGAGCTGTGCAGCAGTACATTTGGGTCATATTGAACAAGGGTTTGGAATTATAGCTGTACACCTCCTGCCAGTCCTGTGACACTGTACCAGCTAAAGATTTGCCTTTTCATCTAATGAATGACATTGTTTGGAAGAAAATTACAACTGGTGCTTTCAATTCCATTTTATTGATTGATGGGTGCTGACGCAGAGGTATCAGCTCAAAAATAAACCCTTTTCAGCAAATTCTTCTATGTTGGACGTTTAAAGAGTCTTTTTAATGGCTCTGCTGTGTGCTGCCACACAAATCTGGTTTGCTTATGCGCAGTCTCACATGCACACAGGAGCAGACACACAATCACGCAAAGGTTAATTAGGCTGAGGTGTGCTTTGCTGACCTGCTGAATTACTTGTGGCTCTTTCTGAAGCTTGGTCCGTGCTCTGTTGGGCTATAAAGCTTTACCCTGAGACACCGCCTTCCCAGAAAAGATTGAGGCAGCAGGTGAAATGACTCTTTGAAAACACCAGAATTTCGAAATATAGCCGTTTTCCAGAGCAGAGACACAACGGAGCCTCCGAAATACAACTTTCATTTGCTCATGCATGTTGCAGTTTGCCCAACTCGCAATAAAATTTACACAGTGCGTGCAGCAAGACCAGAATAAATGAATATTAAAAGCCTTTACCATATGTGCATGTCATTCCGTGCTTACAGCAGTGGATAAATAAATCAGAATATAAAGGGACTTTTTATGAATGCTGATATGTCTGTGTTGTTGATTATCTCTTTATTCCACCTTTGTTTTGTTCTTATAAGGAAACAATTAGACAATACTATTCTGCTCAAAACATTGAAAAAATACTCTCCTCTGTTCACTGTTTCTGTGTGATGTTATTATCTTTTCAGGCTGGTAGAAAGTGCATTGACATCAAAAGTTTCTAAATGATAGATTTGAGACAAAGGAAAAGCCTTTCATTGATAACTGTAAGAGCTGAAGGGTCTTTCCTTGAACTCCCCGCTATATTTAATGATCATTGAGTCAAAACATTCACTGATGATTTATTATGTGGCTGAATGAAGTAGTCATTCTGTTTTGTGGGAAGGACAATTTCAGCGCTCCTCTTTTGTCCTTTTTTTCATGTATTTCCCAGCAAAGAATCTGGCAACATTTTATCAGGTGCTTGTGAAGTACAAAGATGTACTCCAATGTTACCTGCTTTTCATGGAAAGGTTTAGAAATTCTGACCTCTGGTTCTTGTCAACACCATCCACTTCACTCCCAACCATTTTCTTGCAAATTCATGGACCATCCACTGTAGTAATGCAACTACTTTTTCAATAAACACATCCATGGTTCACATCAGATTTCAGATAAGAGTTTTAGAATTCAAAATTTGTTGAAGTGCCATTTTTTTTGTTTTTCTTTTTTTTAGGGGGTGAAGATCCGACATCCTAATTAGCCCCTAGGAGATTCATCTAACAGTTTATGATTCTTTTCCTGATTTTTAATCAGTCTAATTTTTCTCTCACAGGCACGTTCGGTAGCGTACACACAAAAACTGTGTTTGCATAATGTGCTCCCTGTCTGCTCCTCTGAGACTAAGCAATGTTTGTGCATCCCTGCATCTAGACGTAGTTACTGCTGGCTGTGTGTATGTGTGTGTTGTGCAGGCATGAAGATTTCTCAAGTTCATTTGTATGTGTTTTGGGAGACAACCCCCCCGCCCACCACCACACTCACTCTTACCCCCACTCCTTGCAGCCTGTGGCCTGGCTTTGGCTTGGCCATGATTGCTATGACAATTCAACAGAGGGGAAAAAATAAAAGAAAAAAAAGAACACCTTCTGCAAGACTGTTTTTCCTGTTGTGTTATGGAAATTAGATTTTCCATCTCACTTCATCTTTCATACTTAAATAATTCTTCCCTGAGAATAGCACTGTCTGGCCTGTTAGCACTTTTCCTAATAGATAAGGGCTCTGTTGTTCCACAAAGTATGGTTTAAATTTCAGTTTCTGAGGCTTCATGAAGAAATTAGATTTCTTCAAATTGTGTGAAATCTGAGCCGGCCTCATAGGCATGCTCTGATTGCTCGCTCCATCACTGTTAATGTATTGTTGCCTTGATGGCAGACTGTTGAATGTCCTGCTTAAGGCTGTTATCCCAAAAGTCATGTCTACTCTGTGCGTTGTCCCTCTCAGTTAAACCACATTTTTAGTTTCATCCCAAGAGCATATTATGAGACTGCAAGAGCCAGAGAAAAGATTTGGCTTTTTCTGAAACATTTTTCGAAGCACTTTGATGAGAACACAATCGCATTAAGAAAGAAATATTTGGCAATTTTAAATTAGTGAAGAGGTAAAAGCAATTAAATATTCATCGGTCTGATGCTGGTGTCGTTATCCGAGGATGTCATCAATAGTTGATACTCTGTGAAATGTAGCATGCAGGACATTAGGCGCAGTCTCATCGGCTTCAGCATGGAACAGCATCCTCAAATATGAATGAATTTTACAGATGTTGTCAAACTAATGCCTGTCTGATAAGTATCGTCTGAGGTGAGAACATAGAAAACCAGGAAGAATCAGCATTTTGTTGTCTTTTGTGTCTTTATTGCTTTTATTTAAAAAGTAAAAATGTGTATTTGGCTTTTTTGGTGTCCCATCTTTGCAAAGCAATAAACGGAAAAAGAATGAATAAACTGATAAAGAATAGTCCAAATACTCTTTTGCTAATTTTCTTTTTATTTTAATGCCCCACTGTGATCATCCTTTGATCTATTGTAAAATCATTCCCAGTGGTCTTTTAATTATGATTATGCCATTTTTAGGTCAAATAAAAAAATATTTTATCTTTTAGGATATCGTTTATGAAGAGCGGCAGTGGTTAAATAGAAATTCACATCCCCTCCCCTCCCCATTGCAGAACAAAACAGAACGCGTTTGGCCCATCTTGCGTATTTGCTACGTTACAAGTTCTTTTTCAAACTGCATTTATTATGATTATGATGATTCACAATAATTTGCATAAATAAATACTCATAAAGGCCCTTTTGAGCCTAATTTTCGTAATAATCACAATAATAATAATCATTGGAAAAATGCTACAAAAACATGTTAAAAACACCAAAAAGATGGAGTGGGTCCCATGAAAATCGAATAGATTAATAGAGGACTTATACGAAATAATTTACGCTTAAAACTGCATTTGAGTATTTCACAATTCAAAGTGAGTTAATCGAATAGTGCTCGCCATTATTTTTGTGCCGCTAATGCTAGCTTGGGGCTTTGAGCTCAAAAAAGAGAGCTCCCAGCGACAGGGAAGGGAAGGTGTTGGGGTTTTCTCCAAGCCAGCTGTCACAAACAGGCAGACAGCTGGTTCCACTTGCAGCAGGTTCATTCATACAGACAGGCAGGCAGACAGGAGCAAAGCTCAGCTAAAAGTCCACAAAGCTAAATTATAGTAAGAATCCAGGCAATGGCCAGCGCAGGCGGCAAAGAGGCAGGGTCAGGTAAACAGGCGATCGCTCGTTATGCAGGTTGGAAGACACAAACAACACTATATGTGGAGCGTTGCCCTGAGCAGTGCTTAAGTGTCCTGTGGTTGATTATCTGATGAGTGACAGCTGAGTGGCATCTGAGGAGCGTGCGCTGGGGTAGCTGGGAGATTGAGTGCAGTCAGTACTCTGGAGATGGCCCCCGCCGGTGACCAGAGGAAGAGACAGAGCGCTAACTCCTGACACCAACAGTCCCACCCACAGGTCAGAATTGAATATCTAAGGAGCTACTGCCGCTGGGCATGAAGTATGACTTAAAAAACGGCAAAGTCTTTTTGATTTTAGCTAAAAACTGCAGTCAACTGCAACTGCAGAGAACTGGGAACAATTTTACAAAAGAAAAAAATATGGTTGGAGTGGGTCTTTGAAGACTCCAATCATCTTTAGAGCTAGTGGTATTTTAATTAAGATGATGTTGCTTTTAGGCTAAACCAAAAACCTTTGTCTTTGTAGTTTCTAGAGAGCGGCAGGAGATCATAAAACGCTTGCCTCTCAGCTCCTCACACCTTGAATCTAACATTAGAGGCAATTTTGAAGCTATCCAGACTTACAATTTTGAGTCAGATTCCAGCTCAGGCAAGGAAAACAAAGACGTACATGGATCTATTTGTCTGCATGTGGATGCACCAGAATAGAGCGGGGCAAGGACATTGTGGCTTGCAGACTGTAGCACCTAAATCACATCTGGAAGCTTTTCCCAACAGCATTTTTGTCTGCTCCTTTTTCACAACTATTTGAATAAAGAAATATGCTGAAGTGCAATTTTGAGTTTTACTTTCTTAATGAATGTCTTCCATCTTCAGTAAAATGCCTGAACATGTTAAAAACACAGAAAACCCCATTTTCAATTACGTGGGTCTGGAGGGGGAGACTGATCCCATCTAAACAGTGTCTGCTAATTGATTTAAAACTCAAAAAAGTCAATTAGGCTAATCTAGCCTTTCCAGCAAACAAAGCAGACACGGAAATGTGCGTACAATCCTCAAAGACAATGTCTAAATCTCAGATAATTAACTGTCAGACCTTCATTTAAAAAAAAAAAAAAGTTTGATTTTACTCGGTAGGATGTGGAGTCACTTCAGATGTACACCAACATGGCTTGCTATCAAGTCTGGAAGTAGCCTGAATGCTTTCTAGGAGAGCTTATGTTTTTCTATTCATAGAGCCCTATGGAAGAACCAACTAGTCCCAATATATCTGAGAACTGATTAACCTCCTCGCTTGCCAACACAATGGCAAACTACCCTGAAAATCAGCTCTGCTATGGAGTCGGCTATCACCAGGCGTACTCCAAACACCCTTTGCACTGCAGGACTCCAAGACCAGATTGGAATCCTTTAACTCCCGTCCGCTCTCAGCCCACAGCGGGGAAACAAAGCATCCTCTAAGCTGATGCCCCTCAACAATAATCTATCTCTGTGCTCCACTCACACACATGCACACACTGTAGGCATCCTCTTCAGAACCTTAGCTGTGGCTTTTGCATTCCTAATTGAGGCTAAAAAATAAGAGCGTATTATTGTCTCCATGAAGAATCTTTAAACATTTCTTCTGCTCACAGGACTCGCTGGTTTATGAATATTTATAAATTCATGAAAAAACAGAGCCCCATGCTCAATTTGTCAAGGGGGTGGGGGTGTCACTAATATTTCTGGTTTTCCGGAGAGGAAAATCTAGATATAAATATATAATCAAACAATAAGGACGTATGATAATGATCACTAAGACAAAATAAGGTTTTGGTAATGTCTTTTCTTTTCTCTATTTTACCATGGTTTTGTCCTCCCATTCTTTCGCTACAACATTAAGCAGTGTAGGGTTTAAGTAATGAAGTGTTTCAAATGTTTTTCTCCCACCTCAAGGTTGCCATCTTCTGGTCTGACTTGACAAAGCATTGCAATCGCTCAGCACTCTGCTGTGGAGCAAATGGATACCTACAGCAAATATGTCACATGGAGTGATTACACCCCTCAGAGGCCAGTTGGCCCAACAGTCCGCTCCCAGTGGCCAGCCTTGTGGGGACTGTCAGAGCCAGGCAGACTGAAGCTTGGTAAGGAGCCAGTCCCGTGTTTAACAGCCAGCTCCAGCTCAACCTGGGTATGATCTGTAACTGCCAATAGGAAAGCATTCTCACCCATCAGATAATGGCTGAGAGGAAATTGCTTTGAGGAGCTGACATCCTTGGATGGCAACATGGTGAAGTGAAATGCATTCAAGTAGCAGGAGAGGGACCTAGTCCTCGAAAAGGCTCAAATTAGCAGTGATACACAGAGCCACATATAAATGCAATCATGGACAAATCAACAGGCAAAGAGGCTATACTTTATCTTCCCTGCTTTGAATAATATAACCATACTGGGAAATTAAATTTATTCAGAGCCCGGCCTGAAGAGGAAATTCTTATTTACCTCATCAGATACACCAACTGCCAACAAGTCATGGTAAAATGTATCGCAGGTATATATACAATATATCTGCTCAAGATGCAATGAAACAATGCAATTTCTCAGCAGATGCATTGACATTGACCATTCAAGAAAATGAAAATCAGGCTGAAAGTTTGAAAAGAACATCCCGCATCAAATTGGATCATACAGTCATCATATGCAGAACGTCCCTGGAGGATCATGTACACGCCCGCCGATCTTTGGGGGCCTCCCCCATGTCGCTTGTGGCAGTGAAATTCAATATGAGGCATGAAATGTGAAGTGGTGACATAATTAAGTAAAAATTCAAAAGAGAGACTTCATAGAGAAAAGCCTAAAACAAGCAAGAAAGCCACACTCCACATGAAAAACAGGAAGGGATTACAAGAAAAAGGCTTTTGTTTGATTCCAAAATCTCAAAAGTGCAATTCTTCCTTTAGTTGCTAATTAAAGAGCTTCATTTTTGTAATTCTGACGACACAGAAGTGCTGAAATGTGTGATGGTGCCAGCGTCTCACCCTGTAGATGGCACTCTCACACCTGCTTTCGAGCCAAACATGCAGGGTGACTCCCTGTTTTGAAACGACTGCCCTCAATTCCAGAGCCTGTTTTGTTTTCTTTGTCATGATGATCCTTTGCTTGATACATTTTTATCAAGGACAGTGAGACAGAATACAATGGTTTCCCTTTTCATTTTCTCTTTACAAATTTGAGTACTGCTTTTAGCAGCAATTTCGCTGCCTCATTTGTGTTTACTTTGTTAATCTCAAAAAAAAAAAAAGATTCCTCAGAAATGCATAATAAAAAGGCAGGCTTGCAACTGTTGTTCCACTTTTAGCAGGGCAGCAAGCATTAGCTACAACACAGAAGGGAATGATTGGAATTGAGTGGGGGTAAAAGAACCTCAGCCAAACATGATTTGTCTCTGCATACTAATGCCTCTTTTGATCTGCTTTGGCTTTTAGGAGATTTAAACAACAAAATCTGTCTTTCCAAATTTCTTAATAGTCTCAGCCTTTTGTGGCCAACATGAAGAAATCCTGGAAACATGTTTACACGCCATCCATATTAATGTTCTGGATTTGTTTTAAAACGTGGAGTCCACTGAGATCAAATTAGAAGAAAACCTTTTATTATTCATGCTTTGCCCTATTAGACTAATTAACTTAATAGTGAAATTGTGAGGATTTCTCTCGTTTTTTTCTAATTTTATGCATTTATTTCCATAATTGATCTTTGTTTTACAAATCCATCTTTTTAAGTTGCCCCTCACATGGCCTAAATTCCGGAGCGGAGCGAAAGAGATTTCATCCCTCATGAAAATGATCTGAATACATAAGTTTGATGCAGCATCAGTGCAAAAGACAGGAAGAGCACTTACGTGGGACCAAGGCCTCGTGTTCCTTTGGGGTTTATACGGCCCTGAGAGCTATTTAAAGGCAGACTTTGAAAGAATTGTGAAGCGTAATTAGGGATTGTAAGTCAAACATTTGGCCAGTTGGAGAGTTATGAGAATGAGCTGCTTTGGGGAGGGGGGTCTCTGTTCCTGTGACGCCACAGGAGGTGCCAAAAGCAACAGAGAACACTAACCGGTCTGAGTATCTGGCACCTTCACAGCTGCTGCTCACATGCCTCCACCCTCTCATCTCACCCAGGACCAGCACCAATCACAGGATAATCTTGTTTT